>CM066034.1:499140976-500340976 GCA_033557465.1 Ichthyophis bannanicus
ATATCAGCGACCTCGTATCCACTTAATGGATGGACTCCATCAGCCCTGTCCTAAGCGCTTTCCACCCTTATTCAGCAGAACAAATAGAGGTCATTAAGAAGTGGACTCAACACTACCAACTCTCCAGCAGATCCCTGTCCATCCTTTTGGATCAAAGCAGCATGGTCTGAACGAAAGACATATATCCACTATTTTATAAAGATCTCCTTCTCCAAAGGCCTTGTTTCCAGCCACTCTAAAGCCTGCATCCATCAGATCCCGCTCAAGAGTCCTAAATTAGATCCTGATGATGTAAATTCCTACAGACCCATATCAAGCCTGCCATTCCTGGACAAGATTTCTTTTAATGGAGAAGATTGTTAAAGCAGGCAACTTCAAGATCACATAGATGCCAATTCTCTACTAGACAACAACCAAACATGCGAGTTGCCTACAGAATGGTGTCAAGACTGCTTGTCACCCTGACAAACAATATCGTTTTAGGCATGAATAAACCGAAAAAAGGATTTTACCTTCTCTTTCTTGATATTGAATCGAACTTCGATACGGTGTCTCACTACCTCCCTCCTTTCCCAGCTACAGAAAAAGGCATTCAAAAAAATTAGCCTTAAACTGGTGCAGATCATACTTGTCAGATTGACAGCAAACGGTACGCATAGGTATGCAATCGTCATACAGTTTATGTACAACGGAAGGCTTGCCACAGGGCTCCTCCTAATCTTCCCCTACTGTTTAACATTTACATTCAAACTTGTTTTGCTCCATTATCAAATCATGTTCAATATACTCCTACCACATTTATGCAGACAATGGGGCATGTTTACTAAACCGCGGTTAAACGTGACTAACGCGCGTTTATAAGGACATAACGACCGTAAGTGTGTATAACGCGTTGTACGCCGAGCGCTAACGACCGTTAACGTAATATTACGCGCGTTAACCGTACGTAACGAGTCGTAAAGCTCCGCTGACGTGTTTAAAACAGAGCAGAAGGTGGAGACGTGGGCGTATAGAAGGGGTCAATGGGCGGGAGAGTGGGACGTGGAGAGGCTCCCCTCACACTAACGCGCTGAAAAGCACATCCCAATTCCTACGCGACATGAAAACCTGCCTGTTAAAGGGGAGAGAAACCCTTTAAGCTGTCAGCAATGTACGCAAAACCTGTTAAACCAACAAAATTTGTGGAGCAGTGTGTATACAGCCTTGTGCACAGAACCAAACTCTCAAATAAAAACCACAAAAATGACCAACAAGAAATAGTGTAAAACGTATAATTAAGCTGGGAAACGTGATAGCAATGGGCCCAATACAAACACTCCCAGGAAATCTCCAAAAAGAAGGAATGATGTTTGTTTGAAGGGTCCACGCTCCGTACACCCTCACAAAAAGCATATCATATCATCGGAGCTTTCCTGGAGTGGTTTCTAATGTTGCCCAATGATACCATTGCTGCCCAGCTCGGGTATGGGTGTGTGCCCCCTTTCTCTGAGGCCCTTTCT
The DNA here is from genome assembly GCA_033557465.1 of Ichthyophis bannanicus. NCBI lineage: Eukaryota > Metazoa > Chordata > Amphibia > Gymnophiona > Ichthyophiidae > Ichthyophis > Ichthyophis bannanicus. The sequence continues at coordinate 499,142,476 of CM066034.1, forward strand.
GAGGGTTACGTGCACCTTTGTCCCCATACAAGGTAAATGAGGCCATAGGAAAATTGTGCAGAGCAGGGTTTCTGACTCGTCAGGCCAGGTTTTCTATCTCCAGGGACTGCACTGTCTCTGTGGCCACAGTGTTGTGCAACGGACACAGCCAGTGCCTGTAAGACAGAGGGTCACAGGTTCAAATTCCAGCTGGGGCCCCTACCCATAGTCCCCATAAATTTACCCACCACTAAACAGTGATAGTAAAGACACCCCAATTATTGCAGAGAACATACAATGGTCACAATGCCTATATTTTACCACACCAAACACAAGACACCAGAAGCAGAGTCTCCGCAAATGCAGTCCTGGAGGGCCTCACACCATTCAGGTTCCATGCTGCTGCTACCAAAGATGCCAGTGCTACATATCCATGCAACACCCCCATGGTATGCAGATGTAGCTCATGCATATTTATGAGGGACAGCATGAAAACCCGGATAGTGTTTGGAACACCAGGAGTGGAGTTGGGGAACTCGGCCGTAAAGCAGCAGCCAACAGGGCCCGACACACCCACCCACCCACCCACAGGCCCCATTGGCCAATGCCTCCTGGAGAGGCAGGACATTGGGCCCTGCCTGTACCCCCCAATACTAGCACTTGCATACCTTAGCAATGCTACCCTACACCTGGGTATATGGTACACAGCTATCAAATGTTTCCTATGATAACTGGCAGATATCAAGTCCTACGTTAAGCACACTTTTCTCAATGAGCTCCACCATAACAATCAGTCTGTTGTCTGCGGTGTGCGCTGCAGTTCTGGTCCCTGACAGTGTTTACCACCCTGGGGAGTGACCCCCAAGAGTATTGCGTACCATATCCATGCATGTACCGTGCCCATGACTGGTGTGGTGGGTATGGCTGCAGAACCCCTCTATAGTATCACAATACATGCATAGGTGTGGGGGTGGCTGTCTGTCTATCCATTTTGTGGTGGCTGCAAACACCTTCCACAGCCAAACACTGTTGCCAGTATTGGGCTGAGAGGGGGCAGGGGGAGAGGATCCCCCTCACCAATGCGCTGTAATTATGAGCCCAATTCCAACGCGAATGAACACCTGTCGCTAAAGGCATATTAAAGGGAAGAGAAACCATTCCCGTCAGCAATGTACAGCAAAACTGGGGAAACCTACAAAACGTGAGCAGTGTGATACATGTGCACAGGACAAAACCTCAAATACAACCATAAAATGACCACAAGAAAATTGTACAAATCATAATTCAGTTGGGCAACATAAAATAAACACTGCCAGCAAAGCCACCAAAAAAAAGATATGATATTTGTAAGGGCCTACTCTCCGTAGACCCCTTCAAAACTCATATCGTTTTAATGGAGCTGACCTGGGAGTGTTTTGGTATTGTGTCCCGATGATATCATTGTTGCCCAGCTTGGTTATGGGTGTTTGCCCCTTTCTGCAAGGTCAATTGTGAGGTTACGTGCACCTTTGTCTCCATACAAGGTATATGGGCACACAGTAAAATGTTGCAAAGCAGGGTTTCCGACTCGTCAGGCCAGGTGTCCTATCTCCAGGGACTGCACTGTCTCCGTGCCCACAGTTTGGTGCAACGGACACAGCCAGTGCCTCTAAGACCAGAGGGTCACAGGTTCAAATCCCAGCTGGGGCTACTGCCAATCCAGTCCACATATATTTCCCACAACTAAACCGTGCTACTATGGACAAACCTGTATTGCTGAGAAAATACGCATGGTTTAAGACGCCAATTTTTTACCACACCAAACACACACACCATAAAACAGGCGCATTACCTAGAGCTGAGTCTCCCAAATGCAGTCCTGGAGGGCCCACACCATTCAGGTTCCATGCTGCCTCTAATAAAAATGCCTGTGCTGCATATCTATGCACCGCCCCCATGGTATGCAGATGTAGCTCATGCATATGTATGAGGGACAGCATGAAAACCCAAACAGTGTTAGGAACACCAGGACTGTAGTTTGGAAACTCTGCTGTAAAGCAGCAGCCAACAGGGCCAGACACACACCCACAGGCCCCATTGTCCAGAGCCTCCTGGAGAGGCAGGACAATGGGCCCTGCCTGTATCCCCCAATACTAGCAGTTGCATACCTTCGCAATGCCACCCTACACCTGGGTATATGGTACACAGCTATCAAACGTTTCCTATGATAACTGGCAGATAACAATTCCAACGTTAAGCACGTGTTGCTCATTGACCTCCACCATAACAATCATTCCGATGTCTGCGGTGTGTGCTGTAGGTCTGGTCTCTGATAGTGTTTACCACCCTGGGGAGTGACCCCCAACAGTATTGCGTACCATATCCATGCCTGTGCTGTGCCCAGGACGGGTGTGGTGGGCATGGCTGCTGAACACCTCTATAGTAGCACAATACTGGCATAGGTGGGGGGGGGGCTGTCAGTCTATCCAGTGTGTGCTGGCTGCAAACCCCTTCCACAGCCCACACTGCCAGCAATGTTGCCAGTATTGGGCTGCCAATGTGCATAATGAGGAGCAAGGTACCATGGGTATAGGCCGGACAGGGTGGCCTGGTCAGGGTGCATCTGCACAGAGCATAGGGCACTGACTGGGAAATATTAGTGCCCGGCCACCACCTACACTGACAGGGCGACTGCTGTATGTCCTGCAGGGACATCAATCTCACCCTGACTGTGCGGTGACCACAGCATGGCTAGGCATCCCCATAGTGCTATATGGTATTTTCCCTCATGTGATAGATATGGGTTTCCTGTTGGGGCCCAGCCATTGATGTATCTGCTGGCTGTGTATGCTGGCATCCCAGTTAGGGGTGCATGCATCTCCCCTGGGCACATGCACCATGGCCTAACTAGCAGACTGTCTGCAGCTGGTATGTGCCCTGATGGAGTGCCTTGCAGGGTGCAGCAGCTGAAGGCCTGCTGCAGGAGAATGTCAGATGGTGGTGGGGTGTAGCTCACCCTGTCCATGCCTAAGGTCTGTCTGCTATTGTGGTATGGATGTGTAAAGAGCTGCAGTGACAACCCCCTGGGGGTGTCTGCTCCACAGCAGGACCGGGTGATGTGCTCTGTTATCTGTCCCTGTCTGTGCATACAGGGATGGACTATAGCCCAGGTTGGAGGAGGGCCCAAATGAGGCCAATTCACAGTCCCTGTGCTCTGTTATCTGTCCCTGTCTGTGCATACAGGGAGGGACTATAGCCCAGGTTGGAGGAGGGCCCAAATGAGGCTAAATCACAGTCCCTGTGCTCTGTTATCTGTCCCTGTTGATGGGCAGGGGAAGCAGCCCACAGTCCCAGGATGCAGTAGGACGTCCCCCAGAGCCCCACCCAGCATCCGGGTGCTGTGCTGAATGCCCCAGTCTGTCATCAGAGGGCCTAGCTATGTTGCACACCGTGAAACAGATATGTGCCCCGTTAGTGCCCACGAAAGGGTGTCTGTCCCCTAATGTCAATATGTGTTTTTCAAACAATAGGTCGAGGATCTCCGTAAGAAGGCGCGGGTGCTGAGAGCGAGGTACCCCCGTTTCGTCGAACGGGTCCGGAGGGAGCGGTTGGCCCAACAGGATGGTGCGTGAGGTGACATGGCCCTGTGGGGCACCTGCTGTCCTGAACACAGGATGTATGTGCATACTGTGGCTGCTGTGTGACAATGGCTATAACACCTCCTCCCCTTTCCCACAGCGGATGAACGTGCTGAACAGGAGCCCATGGAGCAGGATGCGGGCCAGGGTGAGCCCGAGGAAACAGAGGGGCTGGAGCAGGCGGCGAGCCCAGGGGAGATGCCGAGTGTCAGCCCGCAACACCCTGATGAGCCTGCTGAAGACGACGCTGGGGGGGGGGGGATGCCGAGGGGCGGGGGGGGCGGGGGGAGGGGGAAGGTGGGCAGATACTGGTGGCGGTGGGGGGGGGGGGGGGGGGGAGGCGGAGAGGGCATAGCGTGCTGGGGGCAGGGGGCGGTGGGGATGGCACAGGTGGGGGGAGGGACCCTGCTGTGGGGGGCGGGGACCTGGAGGGTGTAGTCCATGGGTTGGCGGAGCAGGAGGGGGATGGGGCGGGGGCGGGGAGGGGCCAGCAGGGTGGTCCATGTGCCCATCCACAAGGGTTGTCACAGGGCAACGGGGGCGCCAGTCACCTGGACCAGGGTGAGGGCGATGCGCTGCGCCTGGACCTGGACATGGCACACATAGCCGCTGAGATGCGTGCTGTGGATGCAGCCACACAGACACGGGGAGACCTGTGTCTGTGTGGCTGCATGTGCGGCCTGCGTGTGGCAGCGGCTATGCGTGCGCATGCACGCGCCCAGAGCCAGCACGCGCTCATCATGGGGCAGGTACTGGCAACCCTGACCATGGTGGCTGACCGGCTGCGCTCGCTGGAGGAGTGCGTGTGAGGGGGTGCGCCGGAACAGCCACCATGTGACAGGGGTCCCCGGGGTGTGTAGCGCGTGGATACGCAATGCACACCTGCCCTGTGACAGCCCATGTACAGGCCAAACCCACCCTGTGCTCTGTAGGGTGGTATATAGGCATATACGGCATGTTACTGCTATCTGGAAAAGGGTTTCCGACATATTTCGATACCATGGTTTTAGTACAGGTGGATATATGGGGACATGGCCTGCAGGAGCCACAGCAGGGGCTATATTCTGTGACCCTCTGCCCTTGTACACAGTGGCTGGTTGTACTGCACCGAACCGTTGCCACAGAGGCAGGTCAGTCCCTGGGGATAACCCCACTGTTCAGTTTACTGTTAAAATAAATATTATATATGTTTTTCATAACACCCTGCTGTCCATATCTCATTCTTTGTGATGGGTCTGTGTTGTGTGTGCAACACACGTGGGCACACACATGTCTGTAGGTGTACGATAGGAAGGGTGTGCGCCAGGGCCGGATCCACCCTGCGTGAGGCCTTACGCCAACAAACATTGTGGGCCCCCAGCAGGGGCGGGCCAAGAGGGGGGCGTGGCCTCATATGCATAAGGGGCCTCATTTGCAGATATATTCGCATAATGGTACCATACACAAACGTTCAGTAAACGTGCCTCTTAATGGGTGCATGGATAAGGAAAGACTAAAAGGTATCTACATTACCATAATCCTGCGCCAACTGCCAGACACATTAGGAAGTACTACGAACACTGCCCATTTAGAACCCATAGTAAACCCGCCGTATTCTAACGGCACTACCCGGACTCACAAAGAACCATACACTACCAATCAAAAGGCAACAATACAAATAGTACACCACTACATTTCAGAGAACAACAATACATGACCTACTGGGGAACGAGAACAAGTGGCAATGTCACATAGGGATTATATAAACAGAACACCACAGCTCAGTTACACATGCCGAACATGGACCATCACCAAACAAGTAATCACAATTTACAAACAGGACGACAATAATCAAATCGGTAATCCCAAAAGGCAAACATGGAATGTCCAACACTGTGGAAATGATACCATACATTAATTTGCTCTTGTCCTACACAAAGCGCAGACGTTAATGATGCACATTTACCAGAGCTGACATATTCCAATTATGAAATCCAGGATGAAGATAGCTGTTCTACCTTTTGTGCAGTTTTCTCAGCTGCAATTGCACCAGCCACTGTCCGCTGGATTTGCCGTGTCGACTGCTAACTCTCCATCGTCTGCTGTCCATTTGTCCTGTCTTCTCTCTTCTAGATCTTACCCCATTCACTCTCTACATCTGCTTTAACATACTGATCTTTCTCCTTTCTCCTTTTGCTCTCATCATTCCTATTTCATCCACTCATATTTTACCCCTCCATCCTCAATCCCCACGTACCCTCCCAATACCCGGCCTATTGTAGATTTTGTTTCCCTACCACACAAACTATTCATCCCCCTCCATGTTACTCGTCCAGCCCCATCCCATTCTAATCCACCCCCAACGTCAGCTCCCTTCTAGTTCCAGCCTCAACCAACATCCATTCCCTTACAGTCCATGCATCAGCCCATTTCCAGTCCTATCCACCCATCAACCCATTTCCAGTCAGCCCCCCCTAGCCCACTGCCAGCCCTGACCCCCCCAACAGCCCACAGTCCATTACCAGTCCTAACCCCATCAGCCCACCTCTAGCCTCATCCCCCCCCCAGCCCCAGCTCCAGCCCCAGCCCCCCCATAGCCCATTACCAGTCCTACTCCACCCCCATAGCCCATCACCGGTCCTCCCCCCCCCCTGGGCCTCAGGTAACATCTAATATGAAAAACAAACCTGCTGGCTGCCGCAGCGGGGCCCCCTCTGCTGCCGCGGCAGCACAGACTGACCTGCGGGGGGCCCCCTCTGCAAGCTGCCTCCGTCGGTCCGTAGATCCCTCCCTCCCGCCGTGCACGCTGTGAGAGGCGCGGAGGGAGAGGGTCACCCTCGTGTCTCTGTTAAGCCCGCAGGGGCTGATGGGAAATATCCCATCAGCCCCTGCGGGCTAACAGCGACGCAAGGAGACACTCTCCATTCCCGTCTCTCACAACCTGCAGCCTGCACCCTGCACGGAGGGAGGGAGGGAGGAAGGGACGAACCGACGGCCTCAGCTTGCCGAGGGGGCCCCCGCGGGTCAGTCGGTGCTGCTGCGGCAGTAGAGGGGGCCCTGCAGCGGCAGACAGAAGGTTGTATGTCTTTACCTATATTCAACCAATTAAATGCCCTGTTCCTCTTGTGTGGGCCCCTGCCAGCTGTGTGCCCTACGCCATGGCATACTGGTATATCCGGCCCTGGTGTGTGCAGGTTACTGCATACGTGTCAGGCAGCTAGCATAACTACGGACAGTACATGTGGCCATGCCACACATGTCCCAGGGAACACACATGTGACAGTGCCCAGGGACCAGCAGTGGTGGGATATGCAGGCTATGTGCAACATCTGTGCTTGGTGCAGGCCAGGGTGGGGTATGGCATGGGGAACACAGGTGGCCTAATGGTCACTGAGCGTTGATGTGCACAGAGCTATGGGTGGATAGAGTGGGCATGGCCCTAGGGTGGCATGGGCTGTGCCACATGTTGTGCTCTGTGATCGTGTGTGTCATGGCGTGGGGGGACATATTGCAAGTGCTGCACATGGGGGCTCCCCCGCAGAAGCTGTGACACGTGACAGTAGTCTATATATGGTAGGTGGTATGGCACACGACACAGGTATGCAGCACGGACAGTGCCCTTGCAACCACATGGCCTGTCCCTCCACACATGTGCCTGTGGGGCATCCCAGGTGGGTCTGGGAAGTATGCTATGTGCACGATGGTAGTGGCCCGGGGGGAGGTGGGGTGGGGATGTGAATGTCATGCCAAAAAGTAGACAGGAAGCACATGTCACCATCATTGTTCAGCTGTGTGTGTCTTTATTTAGACCTCCCCCTGCCACCTTTCGTGCGTCCCCGCCCACCCCGTGGCGCTTGCCGCCCCCTTGCTGCTGTTGCTGCTGCAGGTGGTGTTGTCCCCTGTGGCTGCTGGACAAGAGGGCATCCTGCCCCCATCCCTGCTGCCATGCGCGCATGTGCGGCAGCCATCTCTTCACATGCCGCGGCAATGTGGCCTTCATGTCCCACGAGGGCCGTCATGGTACGCTGTAGGCGCCTCAGCACTCGCAGTTGGCGCCGTTGTGTCCGTGACACCGTGCGCAAGGCATGCCGTAGACCTGGGGGGAGAGGACATAGCACAATATGAGATGTGTTACACAGCGACACCTGCTCGGGTCCATATATACCATGGCAGCATAGGGCACTCACCCTCAGCATCTCTGTGGGCTGCGTCAGTGTTGGCCTGCATCTGTGCGATAACCTCCTCCACAGCAGCGAGTGCCTCATTCCGGTGTTGCCCACACACATCCGCAGGCACATCCCCAGTGCCCTCTGTGTTGATTGGTGCGTCCACATCCGGGATGTCTGGAACCTCCAGCTCCCTATCACCAAGGGGTGCATCCTGGCCCTCCGCACACACATTGCCTGCCTCCGCACCAGTGTCAACGGGGCTTGGTGGTGCCACGTCTGCCACCGCCTGTGGCTCCTCCTCCTGGTCGATGTCGCATGGATCACCTGGGTGCCACAGGGATACATACGTTAGAGGGTGCTCTTTGCTGTTTGACATCCCCATCACATACCCCCTCAGGCACACGTGGGTTACTGATCCACGTGTGTCTGAGCCATGGCTGTAGTAGCACCCTACTATGTTTGTGCACTCCCCATGCAGGTGCCCCCTGTGGTCCGCCCCCTGAGGCCCCCCACAGCAACTCTGTGTGCAGACGCACACCCCAGCCAGGGCCATCATCGCCCACAACCTGACCGCACCCAGCATGTCCCCCGAGGATGCAGTGTATCGTCGCGTAGGACACCCCCTTACACGTGTGGCCCTAGTGGTCCCGCCAGCTGTGCGCCCGTTTTTCACCGACTAGACCGCAACCTAATAATACGACTATGTACCTGCAATGATCAGAACCAAAATATCAGTACAGGTGCAATGACAGTCTCTGTTTATTAGATAACTGATGATCAGATACAGGTGGGAAATTGGGGAAATGAGTTCTATCGGGCACTGGGCACCTCATGGCAGCATATCCCCCCCAAAATATGAGCTGCATACTATATAAAGATATGTCACCTGCTTCCGTTTCTTTCTACATGCAGTCCTCAGAACTAGTCCTGTGTGTCCTCTCCCCCCTCCCTCTTATTTCCTATTATTTCCTATTTTGTACCCCTTCTTTCATGTTGTACAATCCCTCGTGGCCCCCCTCCCATACCCACCAACTATGGTGCAGCTATCTACGTTTCTGCAGAGCCCAGGCCTAGCATACATGTTGGTAACTTGTGGTTTCCTGTGTATGTTTTCCTGTGCACATAGACCTTACAGGCCCTTATCTGATATCCCCTTGTCGGCCCATGTCTAGACTCTCCAGGCCACACTGGCACCTTACAAGGCCCATGATATCCCCTTACATGGGTATATCTGGTGCTGGATCTCCTCTTGCTAAGGCCTGTATTCTGGCACACATGTTTTGGCCGCGTGGCTGTTACCAAACTATTCTGTGAGATTCAGGGCAACCACTAAGTGATTATGGACCTGGAACATTAGTAACCCTTAGCACCTACAACTCTGAGGCAAATCTATACTACATAACCCCAACGCAGTCATACGAAACCTCTACCAGTACTTCAACCCTACACAGCCCATCCATGTGTGGCATGCAACATGTGGTCAGCCTCTGCTGTCGTTGTGTGGCGGTCACCCATGCACAGTATCACATTCACTGCATGTTGCCACCAACTGCCACCCATACACAGGCCCCCCACCACCCATCATTGCTCCTGAATGGGTGGTCACACTGTGTCTCATTTGTCCCGCTCGCCCTGGACATCCACTTACTGGCCCCCCTCTTTCTAGTCTCGCACCATGTGACCATGCTACATCCCCACCTTGGTCTGCGTTCCCCCCTTACCTGCTTGTGGGTGGGCCGTGTCCAATGCTGCAGGCAGTCCATGGACATACATTGTCCCGAGCCTATCAGCCAGGCGTCTCTCCAGCTCGCTGAGTTTGGCCACATATGCTGGTCCCCCTCCAGTGCCTTGGGCCCCACGTCGCTCACGTATGAGCTCAGCCCTCACCTGCCTCTTGATGTCACAGTATCTTTTCCTTAGATTTTCTATATCGCGGTGTGGTCCCCCAGCTGCTGCAACCGCTGACTGTACCTCTGACCACGCCCGTGCCCGCATGGCAATGGTGAGTGTGGCACTCTGGCGCCCAAAAAGGAGGTCGTAGCGCTCAAGTACGTTGGACAGCAGGTGCTCATTCTCCTGCTGGCTGAAACGTATGGCTCTGCGCCTTGTTTCATCAGGGACAGGGATCCTTGCCTGGCGTGGCCTGCCACCCGTATGCACACCTGCAGCCTGCTGAATCCCAGATGGTCCAGCAACGGCCTCCTGTGGAGATGTGGCTGGTGCTGCTGGATGTGGGGGCTGGTCCTGGGGTTGGTCCTGGTCCTGGGTCTGTCGATGATCCATAATGTCCATTATGTATCTGCACGGGGGTTCGGCACACAGTGGGAAGCCTATATATAGGCTGTCATGGGGTGTGGCTCGTGGGGCATGGGGTACACGGCCACGTGTGCCGTGACGCGTTCTGTTGTGCCTCGCTGCGCGCCTCGATACGCGTTCCGCTGCGCGCCTCAATACGCGTTCCGCGCCGGATGTGACATCATATATGTGAGTGTCGGTAGTACCGGCCGTATCACCGGTCCCCCCTACCCATCCCTTCTGGGGCAGTTTGTTTTGTATAGTGGTGGTGCACATGTACGCTCCTTTCTTAGGGCTATGTTTCTCTGCGCCGTAGTGGAAGCATAGGCTAATGCACCACTACGTGATACGTACGCGACCGCACTCTGACGTTGCACGCGTTGTAAGGCGCGTCGCAACGCGACATCCGTCGCCTGCACATGGGCACATGCATTTTACGTCATCCCTGCATTGGTGTCTGGGTATGTGATATTTTTGTGCTACGCAGTTTATACACACCCTACAGCATCGCTCGGACTCACCTACAGCAGTGTGATACGTGGATGAATCCCCTCGGCTGCATTATGTGGACGCGCGTAGCAGCGCGCGCTGCACTTTCCTACCGGCACAGAGTTTGATTACTGGAATCTGGAACATTCTGTCTCCCCAGGTGAGTGGCAATCATGTGGTGTCAATCCCCACCCACACCACTATTTCTAGCCTTGCTACCCTCCTAACTGTGTCTATCATGGCTCACACATCACATGCAGGTGGTGCAGTGTTTGCATTGGTTGGGCTGGCAGACCTGCTTGGCCAGGAGGAGGGGGATGTTGTTCCTGGGGCCGCTGCCCTGGGCATCGGTGCACTGCCACTGCAACTCAGGCCTGCAGCTGTGGGGCCTGCACAGGAGGGTGTTGTTGACCAACGGCGCCATAGGCGTGCTGAGGTACAACAACGCCTGCGGCATCTCTACAGGCCCAGGGTCTTGCTCCAGGACCTGCGAGAGGGCCAGGTACTCTCCCTCTACCGGCTGGACACAGGAGCCATTAGGGAGCTCTATCAGGACCTCAGACCTGACCTTGAGCCCCTGAATGCCCGGTCACATGCTATACCGGGTATGACCAAGCTCCTGGCTGCCCTACATTTCTTTGCCTCTGGCTGTTTCCAGTCCTCGGTGGCAGCAGTGGGTGGCATGAGTAGGCCCACCTTCTCCCGCTGTCTCCATCAGGTACTGCGTGCCATGGTCAGCCGGGTTGGGAATTACATAGCAATTCCCAATGGTAGGCAACAGTGGGCGGCCCTGGCACTGGCATTCCATAGGTTTGCTGGAATCCCACACGTGATGGGCGCTATAGATTGCACACATGTTGCCCTTGTCCCGCCACGCGACAGGGAGGTTGTGTACCGGAACCGGAAACACTTCCATTCCCTCAATGTGCAGGTTGTCTGTGATGCAGGTATGCGTATCCTGAATGTGGTTCCGCGGTTCCCAGGGTCGGCCCATGACTCCTATATCCTGCAGAACTCGGCAGTGTTTGACCAGTTTGAGACTGGTCAGTTTGGTGACTACGTCCTGCTGGGTGGGTATTCCGCGTATTTGACATGCGCCCACTGTAGGGGGGTGTATCTGCTGCATTGTCAGCATTCTCCACAGTTTGACTGACATTGCAGCGTTAGTTCTGGGAGTGCACTGTTGTGTGTGGCTCACAACCTCATGCCGTGTCACTGGTGTCCTGGTCTTAGACATATGTTTCGCCACAACCATCTCTCTGTCTCGGATGTGTGTTAATTTGCTCGCACATGTGTGTCCCAGAGGGCCAGTGTGATGTCTGTTTCTCCGTGCCCATGCCCTCGTTTTTCAGATGAACTGTGTCCATGTGCGACAGGGCAGCATATGCTGTGTCCCCCCCATGCCTGTGGGCTACACATGTATCCAGGCCATTGCCTCCACACCCGCACCACGGGCATACAGCGCTGGCAGTTGTACCCATGTCTCCCAGTGGAGTCAGTCACTTGGCTAGCCCATCCTTTGCATGGATTTCGGTGAGGCAGCCTGGTGGGGGGGGGGCCTGGGCCCACCCTCATGGGGCTCATTCTGTGTGCGCGGACCAATCTTTCTGGCCCTGTTTTTTGCTCGACAGGAGATGTGCTGGTGACCATGTGACTATCACACGTGTCTGCTGCATGTCTGGGCACCATGTTCGGGGTCCACCTCACCACCGCCGTTTGCTTCACCCCCAACACCCATGATATGTATCCCAGTGGCTGGTGCTGTGTATGCAGAGGATCGTGCCAGCCACCCACTTGCACAACTGTGCCACCCTGCACCCCCGGTTGCTATTTGACAATGTCCAGCACCTTGCCTCACAGCTCACGCAGATGTATTTGCTGAACCAGTTCTTGCACATGTCACGTGTCACGGTTACATGGGTGTGCACTGCCACTCTCAGCATGTCATGGTCGTTTCCCACTGGCCTCTGCTGTGCTACCACTGTGTGCACATCATTTGCCTCATATGTGTGTGCATGGCCTCTTGGCTGTCCAGTTCTGAATTGGTATGTCTGTCGTTCCATTATTGTCTCAGCACGCATGTGAATTTGCACCATTTCTCCCTGCAGGTGATGCAGGATATGGGTGTCGCACCTGGCTGCTCACCCCTGTGCGTCTCCCCCGGACAGGTGCAGAGCTACGGTACAATGAGGCCCATGCCTCCAGTCGCTCAGTGATTGAGCGCACCTTTGGCGTCCTCAAAAGTCGCTTCAGGTGTCTGGATAGGACTGGCGGGGCCTTACAGTACAAACCACTGACTGTGGCAAAGATCATCATAGCCTGTTGCATCCTCCACAACATTGCTCTCAGGCACAATGTTCCAGTCGACATTAATGAGGATCTGGGCCCGGATCCTATGTGCCCTCCTGCACCTGGCCATGGTGACACACGTGCAGGCATGGCAGCCAGGCAGCATCTAATCGAGAGGATCTTCACCTGTAAGTTATGGGTGTGCTGGGGACGTGTCTCTGGGTTTGCCATGTGTTAGGTGGTGTGAGGATTGTGCAGCACTGCCATCTGATGCCTCCATATCTCTGTCCTGTTCTTGGCTCCACAGGATGAGCATCTGTGTTCCAGGCCCACCCGGACTGCCTTGTAATGCTGCATGTGGCCGTGCTGCATGGGGGGGGGGAGGGTGTTCATATATGCAGCCTTCATGTTGGCTTGGGTGAGTTGCAGGGTAGTGGGGATTGCATGTCATTCGTCACGTCTGGTCACATATATGTTGTTTTCTCTCCACTGCTCCTATGGTGCTGCACATTTATTTGGACCACTGCTCCTTCCCCCTTCGCCTCCATGGGTCACAGAGGTGGCCCTTACTTGTTCACATATTGGGGTTCTGCATGTTCTATCTTGCACACATCTTGAGTGGCTGTGTGTGTACTCTTGCACAGGTCAGTGTATACTGGTTTGCTAGGTTGATCAGCCACTGGCAATGGGTCATTTGGCAGATATGTGCCACTCATGCATGTGATGTGCTGTGTGTCTCCATTTGACGTTCATTTTTGGGGGGCAGGACATCTTGGCTTTCTGCATGTGTACTTTATCACACTGTGTATGTTCATGATTGTTAGTGACCTTTCCACCTGGCCATTCCTCATGCGCCACCCTGCCTATGTGTGTTGTAGGGATGTATTTTGCGCCCTCTCCGATTATGTTCCCTCATCCATTTGTTACCTTCCACTGGTGGGCAACTGTACATTGTGCACAGGTGTCATATATGTTCCTCAGATGGGTCACAGTTCCGATGGTGATGCAATGTACATCAACATTGTGTTTCCGCAGGACACACTGCACCGTGGACATGTTGCTCTCTCAGCTACCCATGCAGACGTCGTGCTGTCCGCCATCCATCGGTCTCTGGATCCGCTATTGTGTCTCTGTGTGCTTTTGGCTGACAATCACTGTTCCCTCTGAGCTGTGCGCATGTGTCTGCGCACACACCTCGCCAGGGGAGCGCACATACTTTGCAGCTCTGATTCCACTAGGGAGCGACACAGACATCTTACACCTTTACAGTCAGGGTTGTAATTACTAGACATTTCCTGCTTCATTTATTAATCGTCTGTTTTCAGTTAATTTTATTAAACTCAATGTGGTGTACATACTATATTCTGACGTGTAGTCAACATTTTAATGTTATAACTCTGCCTGTCATTATGTTGCGCACAGACATGTCACCTTCCTTCCAAAGCTGCACTGAGCTGATATTTTACGCGCACACAGCCTACAGACGATTGGGGGGAACATTACTGACAGTAACATTCACATCCAGGACACTGGTGTACCTTTCAGGTGGCCCTCACCTTCCATACTCTGTGACATACACTGCCTGCTTATTCTGCTTTTTGCCTATTGCTCTCAGCCTGTCGTTATTTGTTCTCTGGGTATGCCACCGCTGCTGCACATGCTCTTGTCCCCTGCGGTGTATGCGTGTCATGTGCAGGTTCTTGATGATATTGGGATGGTGCCGTAGTCTTCACTGTCATCTACGTCTGTGGTGCATGTGCAGTGTGCTCAGTGTTGTGGACACATCATGTGTTGCTATCTATTGATTCTGTGTGTGGCTGGTTTTATGTGTGTGTCTCCTTTCTGTCCTGCAGGTGTAATGGGGGTGTGTGTCCGTCCCTTACCTGATATCTGCTTCTTTTCACACAGGACACAGGCAACACTGTTGGTCTGGTTGGTGATTGGCATGTCCCTCTTTTGGTCCGGTGGCCCTTTCCACAGCCGATCCAAATGGGCCTCCATTGGGCTATCCAATTACACCCCTCATGTGTCACTTCCCTGATCACGTGCATGTTGTTTACAGTACATTATATCTCCTGCTGTGGGTGTGTGGGTGTGGGTGTGTGCCTCTTAATTTGTGTGTTCCATCCCACCTGTCGACTGTGTTGTGGGCTGTGGACCCCTCCTCCACATGTGTACTGCATTTTGCCTACGCTCTGTGGTTCTATCACCTGGCATGCAGCTGTGGTCTTTGCTGTTGGCATGATGTGGTCCTGTCTGCATCCATTTCTGTGCGCCTCTGTGTTTATTTTAGGTCATCTATGTTCTCCAGTGCTTTCCATCAGAGTGGTCATAGCTTTGCGCTCTTTCTGTTCCTCTTTTCCTCGGCCTTTCCCGCGCTGATGCTTATTGTCGCTGTAACAGTGGTCTCCGGGCGTCTGCTACCTGTCTGGTCATATTAGCGTTGTCACATTAGCTGTCCGTCCTTTGGTCCATGTATTTGCATCATGGTGTGGTGAGGTGTCATGTATGCTGCTGTGGACTTTTTGCCCCGTACCCTACCCTGCTGCCATTGTCTACTGAGCATCTCCTTTTGCTTGTTTGTCCTGTGCCTGCTTGGCGTGTCCTGCTCACCTCTCGGGCGACCTCACCCTCCACTGGGGGGCAACTATTCCCCTCAGCTGCCACACACCTTCTTTCCAGTACACCAGGGTGCCAGGAACCTTTGGTGTGATGCTGTTGCTCCCAGCATGTTTGTCTGCGCTGCTGCCATACACGTGTGCTGCTGTCATGTGTGAGGGTCCGTGAACTCCCTGCTTGCCCTCCAACAGTCACCTGTTCATTGCCGTTACTGTGGGCTCTAGGTGTTGTTTGTGCTACATCTATCTCTGTTCCACACAGGTCCTGCCGACCCTCCAGGCACACCTTGTGGCCTCTAGGGCACACTGACCTTTGCAAACATACCATTAGTGATGCACCATGCCATATTGTTCAATGGGCCACAGGTCTGTCAGCACTCTCCTATACCGCTTAGCCGCATATTTGGGTTCAGTTTGCACACCTGTCTTCACACTGTACTGGTACACCTTTCCTGCTTGTTCTTGGCCACACTGTTGGCCTACTGTCGTTTGGTGCTCTATGGCAGGGGCGCACATATTCTTATCTCCCTTCCGGCCCAGGCGCTGTGGGGGCGCCTACCCCCTCCTATGGTCATCTCTGGACTGCTGCTGGGCATCTGCAGTGCACCATGGGTACTGTTGCATACTCCCATATCCTTAGCAGCCCAGCAGGCACCTTGGGTGACGACATGGCGCCCCTCGGTCCACAGTCAGGGGATTTGGTTTCAGGTGTTACGGACATCTTCATTTTCCTGCGCACAATCACCATAGTGTGTTTCTCCCTGCTTTTGCTTTTGCCAGTGACATTCCATGTTGCAAAGCGGTCTGTGATGTTATTGGGCCTTCTATATTTGGTAATGATCATGACCTTGGTCTTGATTGTGTTTGCCATATGCCCTTGTTTGCTGAGACCTTGCTTTGTTTCTTAGTCAGGCATCCCTTGCATGTACATGGTGCGTCTTCTGTGGGTTTGTTTCGGGGGCTTGGGTCATCTGGCAGTTCTGCTCCAAGGGCTGCCCACCTCATTATTGTGACTTTGTTATGTGCACTGGCAATATGGGCATGGGGTTGCTTCCATGCTTGTGGGTGGGGCCCTGGGTCATGGGTTTGAACACACAGTGGGTCATTGTGAGCACCTTGGGGGGCGTATTCCTATCTTGCTTTACATTGGTGCTAACAACAGCAGCGCCCTCACACTGCAGACTCCGCACAGTGACTCCTCATGGGCCCTGTCACATGCCCTATGGGGTGCTTTGTGAAAAGCCCTGTCGGGTGCTGTGGGAGACAGTGCACAGTAGCCTTAGTTCTCTGGTGTGGCTTTCATGGGGTTATCCTATGTGACACCTTCCAGATACATCCCTGTGGGTGGGTGTTTGCCAGCACAACTTGTGGGACATACAAACCAGACCTCCTATGATATTACTGGTGTGGTGTGGGAGTCATGCCGCACACCCATCCACAGATATGCCAGCCTTGCAGGGACACAACCACTTGGTACACGGCCCATAGTTGTGTCACACATAGCATGTCCTGGTGCTGTTTGATGCTGAATTCCAATGGCAAGGCAATTGTGTTGTCCCCTGCATTGTTTCTGGTACAGTCTGACGTGGTATTTCCTTTATTATATGGGTTGTGTATATCTTCACCTTTGTACATTTCAAGCACCCGGTTCTGGCTGCAGATTCACACTGTTTTCTACCTTTGGGTGCTGCACCTCTCGGGATTACACGGACACTCCCAGCAAGGGGTGGTGGGCATATATTCCTCCCTCTCATGTTCATTGTGTACAACCAAACATTGGGGTTCTCATTGGTTTAGACAGGGGGCAGACTGGTTCATCATATGTGTGCCTACTGTTTGCGGAGGGTACTGTTGCAGGCAGCCTTGGTCTTTGGACACACAGGGGGGATTGAACTCACAGACCCTGCTCCACCAGGCCGCTTTTTACCCATTGTGCTTATGATCTGTCTGCCTTCACTGACACATTTTCTAGCTTCTTCTGGGGCACCCTGTTGGGATACTCTCTGTTGCTACTATGTCCAGTGACACACACAGTCATTTCACCATACCATACCAGGGGGCTATGTGGGTATGTACCCCTTCTTGTGTTCATCTGTGGACTGCTGGTCTGCATGTGCAGTGTGCACCATGGGACTCCCTGCATTGTTACGGATCCGGGACACTACAGCGGACAGTTGGGTGGTGTCCTGCCGCACTTCAGTGGACAGCCAGGGGGTGGTTACCGGCTATGGGGCTGCAGGCCAGTGGGTCACTCATTGCCTGTGGAGCCCGTAGCCATAGGTTGTGACCCACAATGGACTCCTTTTATAGGGGTGTCTGCCGCATTATATGTTTTACACACGCAGGACTGCTACCAGCGACAGCCTCTCAAGCGTCATATTACTGTACTGAGCGTCATTGGGTGCACCATGTGTCACCTTATCTGGCTACCTTTAGGTTCCCTTATGGACTGCTCAATGGGGGACATCTTGTTGTGCCTCAGTGGACACTCTACTTTTTAGTGTGGCCTCTGTTGTGCGTTATGGGGTGCGTTCTGCAGCAACTTTGGATACACCACTGTGTGGGTGTGTTTGCTAGCAACCTTACAGCACATACAAAACAATGTACATGGCCCCTCACTCACTATATGATGTGTGGGTGTATTTGCTAGCGCCCCTACAGACTATCGGCAACATATACATGCCCCCTCACTCACTATCTGATGTGTGGGTGTGTTTGCTTGCACCCCTCCGAGACATATAAAAATATATGCCCCCTCCCTCACTGTATCATGTTCGGGATGCTGCATCAGCCAGCCTTCTGCATCTGGCAGCCTGGGGACGCGAACCCATGCTGCCCGTATCAGTGGTCACTGCAGTAACCATTGTGCTACAGCTCTGTCTGGGTCAGGTTTGTATGGTAACAAGCATACAACACATACATAACATATACATGCCCCCACACTCACTATGTAATGTTTGGGTGTGTTTACTTGAGCCCCGAAAGGGCGGGGAGCATAGACATGCCCCCTCACTCACTATATACTGTGTGTGTGTGTTTACTTGCACCCCAAATGGTGTGGGAACATAGACATGCCCCCTCACTCACTATATGATGTGTGGGTGTGTTTGCTTGCACCCCAGGGGAACAGAGCATATACATGCCCCCTTCACTCACTATCTGATGTGTGGGTGTGTTTGCTTGCACCCCTCCGAGACGTATAAAAATATATGCCCCCTCCCTCACTGTATCATGTTCGGGATGCTGCATCAGCCAGCCTTCTGCATCTGGCAGCCTGGGGACTCGAACCCATGCTGCCCGTATCAGTGGTCACTGCAGTAACCATTGTGCTACAGCTCTGTCTGTGTCAGGTATGTCTGTGTGGCTTCTTATGCTTCATGCGCAGTAACGCGCGGCGACTCCCTCTAACGCACCAGGTATCGCGCGTGAGCTCTGTTACGCGCGTTAGGTCTTCCGCTGTCCCGCCTATCTCCTTATTTGGGGGTTTGTGTTATTAACGCGGATACTTACGCGAACTGCACTAACGCGATTTAGTAAACATGCCCCAATGTGTTGCTCTACACTCTCTTCTCTACAAACAATCCAAACTACTCTAGAATCAAAGGGGTCTGTTTACTAAACATTCCTAACGTGCGGGGCCGTGCTATTGTGCCTGTGCCATATAAGGAGTGGGCGGTTCAGGCAGAAAATAGAAAAAAAACGGTAGTAAGCAACCGGACGTGTGTGCGTCGCGCTAATGTGCGGGGGTCGACATTAGCGCGTGGAAAGGCAAAGTGGCGCGCTGCTGAGTATACAAAACAACAGAGCCGTGGTACAACAGTGAAGACACTGACCAATGGTGCAGGGGCCATGGGTTCAATCCCCCAGTGTGCGCAATGACAAAGGTCAGCTGAGGCAGTAACTGTAATGATTAACATTGTTTTAGGAGGCAAATTAATTTGGAACGGCATAAGGCGGCGCACAGTTATTTTTGGGCGGCAGAAGGCGGCGCACAGTGCTTTTTGGGCGGCATAAGGCGGCGCACAGTTATTTTTGGGCAGCAGAAGGCGGCGCACTGGTCCCCTTGGGCGGCACAAGGCGGCGCGCTGATAGGCACAAGGCGGCGCGCTGATGCACAAGCATAGGAACAGAACCACAGCACAATGGTTAAAACACTGACCAATGGTGCAGGGATCAGGGGTTCAACTCCTCACAATGCCCAGTGAAAAATGCCTGCTGAGGCAGTATGTATTATGTTGTGGAGTGCTGTAGGAGGCTGTATAATTTTATTTTGTTATCACTACTAGCAAACGCACTCTCCCAGCATGTTAACATACGGCGGCCCATAAGGCACATGTTACAGTGCACTGTTCGCCAAGGCACCCTTGAATGACCCCTATAGGGCAGCATGTATGTTGCGACACAGGATAATGTATAGTGCACCCTATAGGGATGGCAACCATAAGGTGGCCTACAGGGCGCCCTATGAGGCACCCTCAGAGGCACCTAATGGGTATAGTAAGCTGAGGGTGGTCTTGCCGGCATAGACATATGTACAGTAAATAAAAATAAAGCTGTGGACAGCCCTACCAAAGGGCCCCACTGTGGGTTTGAACCCATGACCTCTGGCTGCACAGGCAGTGATGTAACCATTGCGCTACAGCTCCATAGCTGTAAGCAGGCCCCTGGCTGGCTGCAGATAGCCTACACGTCACCTCACAGACAGTCTGCTGGTGTCAACAGGATAGGGTTAGGCCACCCGTACCCATGATGCACTGCACATGCAAATTAGCTGTCCGCAGATGAACACAAGATGGGGAATGCACCCCCACAGCACCTCGGCCCTGTTGGGGGAAGTGACCGGGTGCACCCACACAGCACCTTGGCCTAGTAGGGGGCACTGACCGGGTGTTTTACTGGCACAGAGTAGCCACACACCGTTACATCGTGCGGGTACTGTGCTCACCCTGAGTGTGCAATGAGGTGGCCAGGACCAGGTCAACAACACCTGCCATGGCTGATGGAGGCCAAGCGGGCGTTCCAAAGCAGTGTTAATGTGTAAGATAGCTAGTTTCTGCACAAACACGATGGATATCCCTGTCTGCCGCCATCAGGTGCACCCCCCCCCCCCAGTGGCAAACATGGTCCCCATCAAGGGATCCACACTCTACCTCCCTGCAAAGGTGGCAGTAGAGGGCAACATCAACCCCAGTCCTGCTGAGGAACACCACCACCACCACCCCCCCCCCCCAAGGCAGGCAGCTCCATACACAGCCATAACACAATAGCAGACAGACATAAGCCCAGGGTATGGTAAGCTGCACTCCACCACCAGATATTCCCCTGCAGCAAGCCAACAGCCACTGCACCCTGCAAGCCATTATAGCAAGACATTTACCAGCTACAAACAGTCTGCTGGTTAGTCCATAGTGCATGTTCCCAATGGAGATGCATGCACCCAGAACTGGGCTGTCTGCATACACAGCAAGCAGATAGATCAGTGACTGGGCCCCAAAGAGAAACCCATATCTATCACATGAGAGAACTACTATACAGCACTATTGGGGGGGGGGGGCCTAGCCATGCTGTGGTCACTGCACAGTCAGGGTGAGCGTGATCCCCCAGAAGGACATGCTTTGGCCACCCTGTCTGTGTAGGTGGTGGCCGGACACTACAATATCCCAGCCAATGTCCCTGCCAGGGCCCTATGCCCAGTGCAGATGCATCCTGGCCACGCCACCCTGCCCTGGCTATACCCATGGTACCTTGCACCTCATTATGCACATTGACTGGCCAATACTGGCAACAGTGCTGGCAGTGCGGGCTGTTGAAGGGGCTTGCAGCCAACACCCACTGTATAGACAGACACACACTTCCACACCTCTGCCATCATGGTGCTACGATTGAGGGGGTAAGTAGCCTTGCCCACCAAACCGGTCCTGAGCACGGCAAGGCATGGATATGGTACGCATTACAGCTGGTGGTCACTCCCAGGGTGGTAAGCACCGTCAGAGGCCAGGCCTGGAGCATGCCCCGCAAACACCTAACAGATTGTTTGGATGGGGTCAACTAGCAGTATGTACGTAACGTATGGATAACTGCCTGCCTGTGCTCCTAGCAAACGTCTCCGAGCTGTGTACCGTATACCTCAGGTGTAGGGTGACATTGGTAAGTTATGCAAGTGCTCGTTTTGGGTGCTGCATGCACGGTCCAATGTTCTGCCTTTCCAGGAGACATTGGCCAATGGGGCCTGTGGGTGTGGGTGTGTCTGCCCTTGATGGCTGCTGCTTTACGGCACAGATTCCCAACTCCAGTCCAGGTTTGCATCACACTGTTCAGGTTTTCCTGCTATCCCTCATGAATATGCATGGGCTACATCTACATGCCATGGGGGTGGTGCATAGATATACAGCACAGGCATTTGTATGAGTGTCAGCATGGAACCTGACTGGTGTGTGGCCCACCAGGACTGCATTTGGGTGCTTCTGCTCTAGGTACTGCCCCTGTTCATGGTGTCTGTGCTCAGTGGGGTAAAAGATAGATGTCTTACCATTGCATATGTCCCCGCCATGAAAGGTGTGTCCTTACTATCACTGTTTAGTTGTGGGAAAAATATGTGGGCAGGATTGGCAGTAGCCCCAGCTGGGCTTTGAACCTGTGACCTTCTGTTCTTGTATGCACTGTCTGTGTGCACTGCACCACTGTGTAGCCACAGATTGGTTGGATTCCCTGGACTGTCCATGACTGTGGATCCGGCAGGACCTGTCTGTTGCAGTGGACTGTGCCAGCCTGCACATGGCTAGGCCTCTGTCTTCTGTGGTTAGCAGCCACTGCCCCCTGCACCACATGTACTTGTCCGCCAACATGCTGGCATGAACTTCTCTCGGAAAAAGCAGTTGACCTGATTGCAATGTGGCAGTATGGGACTGCA
The DNA here is from genome assembly GCA_033557465.1 of Ichthyophis bannanicus. NCBI lineage: Eukaryota > Metazoa > Chordata > Amphibia > Gymnophiona > Ichthyophiidae > Ichthyophis > Ichthyophis bannanicus. The sequence goes on from CM066034.1 coordinate 499,164,821, forward strand.
TTTGGGGGACTTGGCTGTAGGTAATGCCCATTGTTGTGGTGTGTGTGCGGTGTTGGGTAAAATATGGGTGTTTTCCCCATGCATACAGGGGTGTCTGCGCTATCTTTATTTAGTGGTGGGTAAAATATAGGGACTGGGCTGGCAGGTGCCCCAGCTGGGTTTTGAACCTCTGCCCTCTGGTCCTAGAGGTAATGACTCTGTCCGCTGTACCACACTTTGGCCACAGAGACAATGCAGCCCCTGGAGGCAGTAAGCCTGGCAGGATGGAGTCACAAACCCTGCTCTACGCAATTCTACTGTGGGCATATGCACCCTGTCTGGTGACAAACGTGCACATAAACCCCGGAAATGACCACGGGAAATGTGGGACAAAATATTACCACGCTGGGCAACAGTGATATTAATGGGCAACCATAGCAAACACTCCCAGGAAAGCTCCAACACGTGGAAATGTTTTTTGGAAGAGTCTCCTCTCAGTAGACCCTTCCAAAATTCATTTCTTTTTTCTGGAGCTTTGCTGGGTGTGATTTCTGTGTTTGCCCATCACTATAACTGTTCCCCAGCTGAATTACTATTTTTAATAGTTCTGTTGTGGTCATTTTCTATTTTTATTTTCACTTTTGTGCTGTGCACATATATCACACTGCTCACGTTTTGCTGGTTTCCCCGGTTATCCTGTACATTGCTGACGGAAATGGTTTCTCTTCCCTTTAAATGCTTTCTACCGCGAGTGTTTCACTCGCGGTAGTTTTTATATGCACATTCGGGCCCGATACTGTGCGGGGAGCCTCTCCCCTCCCACTCTCCACCCATTGACCCCGTCCCTCCGCCCCTCCGGAGCCTTCCTCCGCCCTCCTTTCGCCGTTCCACGCCTCTATCGGACATTTGCGGGCCCGCACTTGTACGGGGCCCGTTAGTGAGCCGCGTACCTGTGCGGGGGTGACATGCACGTGTGCGTGGCGTTTAAACGCGTTTCTGCGCGTTTCAGTGCCGCGTTGCCGTGCGCTATTTTGCGGCACGCTATTTTGCGGATTTTAGTAAACATGCCCCATAGACTGCTTTAATGCAGTATCTGACTGGCTGAAGCTACACAACTTAAGAGTAAATTGCAGGAAATCCAAGGTTCTCTTCATCACTAAGGACCCTTCATTCATACCCCCTCCCACCTTACCGATGAAAGATGCTGAGCTAAACACTAAGCAAGAGGTCTGATACCTAGAGATCACCCTAGACCAACATTTGACAATGGAGCTGCACATAAACAACATTATTAGAGCAATATACCTAAAATTACAGACCCTTCATCAACTATGTCCCCCACTTGAAGCACCTGACTTCTGTACAGTATTCCAAGCGTTGATCACCCCGCATTACAATTATGCAAATATCATTCTCCATGGTCTCCCAGATTATGCAATTCACCCCCTTCAAATGGCTATGAATACGGCAGCACAAATACTGCTTGAAGCCTTAAAATACAAACATGTCACCCCTATCCTGAGAACTCTACACTAGCTCCGCATTGTTAGCCGTCTCAAGTATAGAAACATAGAAAAATGACGACAGAAAAAGACCACATGACCTATCTAGTCTGTCCATCCATATCAACAACTACAACGGTCCCCTTTTTTCCTTTAGAGATCCTCTGTGTTTGTCCCATGCTTTTTTGAATTCAGATACTGTCCTCATCTCTACTACCTCCACTGGGAGACTATTCCATGGATCCACCACTCTTTCCGTAAAGAAATATTTCCGCATATCACTCCTGAATCTATCCCCTTTCACCCTCATCCCATGTCCCCTCATAGCAGAACTTGCTTAAGAACATAAGATATGTCATACTGGGTCAGACCAAGGTCCATCAAGCCCAGTATCCTGTTTCCAACAGTGACCAATCTAGGTCATACATACCTAGCAGTTTCCCCAAAAGACACAGGTTCCACAATGCTTGTATTGGGTCCAGCATTGATATTCTGGGTCCCTTCTTAATAATGGTTTATGGACCTTTCCTCCAGGAACTTATCCAAAACCTTTTTACACCCAGCTACACTAACAGCCTTTACTACATCCTCCGGTAACAAATTCCAGAGTTTGATTACACATGGAGTGAAAAAATATTTTCTTTTATTAGTCTTAAATAGTTTACCCTGTAGCTTCATTGCATGTCCCCTAGTCTTTCTATATTCTGATAATGTAAACAATCAATCTACGTTTACTCGTTCCACTCCATTCATTAATTTATAGACTTCTATCATATCTCCCCTCAGCCGTCTCTTTTCCAGGTTAAAGAGCCCTAACCTTTTTAGCCTTTCTTCTTAGGGGTATCCTTCCATCCCCTTTACCATTTTAATGGCTCTTCTCTGAAACTTTTCTAATAACGCTATATCCTTTTTAAGATACGGCGACCAGAATTGCACACAATATTCAAGGTGCAGTCTCACCTTTCCTTATGATACCTAGCATTCTATTTGCTCTCTTGGCCGCCACTGCACACTGGACGGAAGGTTTTAACATGTTATCCACAATGACGCCTAAATCTTTTTCCTGGGTGGTGGTACCTAATGTGGAACCTTGCATCATGTAACCATAGTTTGGGTTGTTCTTCCCTAGGTGCATAACTTTGCACTTGTCCACATTAAATTTCATCTGCCATTTTGATGCCTAGTCTTCCAATTTATCAAGATCCTCTTGCAATTTTCCACAATCCTCTTGGGTTTTAACAACTTTAAATAGTTTTGCGTCATCTGAAAATTTGATAACCTCACTCGTTATTGCCTTTTCCACGTCATTTATGAATATGTCAAAAAGCAGCGGACCCAGCACAGATCCCTGGGGTACACCACTATTCACCTTTCTCCATTGGGAAAACTGGCCATTTAGCCCTACCCTCTGCTTTCTATCTTTTAACCAGTTCCTTATCCACAATAGAACACTGCCTCCTATCCCATTACTCTTTAGTTTTGCCAAATGTCTCTGATGAGGGACCTTGTCAAAGGCTTTCTGAAAGTCCAAATACACTATATCAACCGACTCACCTTTGTCTACCTGTTTATTCACACCTTAAAAAAAACATAACAGATTAGTAAGACAAGATCTTCCTTGTCGAAAAGCCATGTTGGCTGTCTCCCATTAAGCCACGACTATCTACATGTTCAGCAATTTTGTTCTTTATAATGGTTTCTACCATTTTTCCCGGTACTGACGTCAAGCTCACCGGTCTGTAGTTTCCTGGATCAGCCCTGGAACTCTTTTTAAAAATTGGCGTTACACAGGCCGTCCTCCAATCTTCAGGTATTACAGATGATTTTAATGATAGTTCACAGATTACTAATAGCAGGTCTGCAGTCTCATATTTCAGTTTGTTCAACACCCTTGGATGTATATCATCCTGGTCCAGGTGATTTGCTACTCTTCAGTTTATCTAATAGTTGTAATACATCTTCCCGATATATCAATATTTCCTTCAATTCTTCCGCACCTTTAAATATCACTTCAGTCATGGGTAACATCCCTACATCTTCCTCAGTAAAGACAGAAGCAAAGAATTCATTCAGTCTCTCCACTATTGCCTTGTAGCCTCTTAGTGCCCCTGTAAGCCCTCTATCATCTGATGGACCAACTGACTCTCTCACAGGTTTTTTGCTATGAATGTACTTGAAAAAGTCTTTATTAAGCGTTCTTACTTCCGCAGCAAGCTTCTTCTCAAATTCTCCCTTTGCCTGCCTTATCAATGCCTTGCATTTAACTTGCCAGTGCTTGTGCTGTTTCCAGGTTTCGTCGTTTGGCTCTTTTTTTCCGTTTCCTGAAAGATGCTTTTGTGGCAACAACAACCTCTCTACCTCACCTCTAAACCATGCTGGTAGTTTATTGGACTTCCTTCCGCTTTTCTTAAAGCGTGGAATACACCTGGTCTGGGCTTCCAAGATAGTACTTTTCAACAAAACCCAAGCTTGATGTAAATCTTTAACCTTTATTTATTTATTTAGAATTTCTTATATACTGCACTATTCGGCATCAGCGCGGTTTACATATAACAGAAAAATCAGACAACTGCTCCTTTTAGTTTTTTCTTATCTATTTTCCTCATTTTATCATAGTCTCCCTTTCAAAAGTTAAAAGGTAGTACTGTGGATTTTTTTACGATCCCTCCTCCACTAATTAAATCAAATACGATCATGCTATGATCACTATTGCCAAGTGGCCCCAACACCCTTATCTCTTGCACCAGATCTGGTGTTCCACTAAGGACTAGGTCCAATATGGCTTCCCCTCTGGTTGGTTCATGAACCAGCTGCTCCAAGAAGCAGTCATTTATTTCATCTAGGAACTTTGGGGCATGTTTACTAAACATTCCTAACGTACGGGGCCGCGGTAGTGTGCCTGTGCCATATAAGGAGTGGGCGGTTCAGGCCGAAAAAGGAAAAAAAAACCCGTATGTGTGCGCGTCGCGTTAATGTGTGGGGCCCACATTAGCGCGTGGGAAGGCTAAGCGGGGCGCAGCTGGGCACATATAGGAACAAAGCCATAGCACAACGGTGAAGACAATAACCAATGGTGCATGGGCCATGGATTCAATCCCCCAGTGTGTGCAGCCCAAAAAGGCTGACTAAGGCACCACCTTGAATGTGGAAATGTATGTCAGGAGGCAAAATAATTTTGGGGCGGCATAAGGCAGCGCACTGTTCATTTTGGGGCGGCATAAGGCGGCGCACTGTTCATTGTGGGGCGGCATAAGGCGGCGCACTGTTCATATTGGGGCGGCATAAGGCGGCGCACTGTTCATTGTGGGGCTGCATAAGGCGGCGCACTGTTCATTGTGGGCAGCAGGATGCAGCGCACTGTTAATTGTGGGCAGCAGGATGCAGCGCGCTGATGGCCACAAGGCGGCACGCTGATGTTAAAGCAAAGGAACACAGCCACAGCACAATGGTTACGACACTGACCAATGGTGCAGGGACCAGGGGTTCAATCCCTCACAATGCCCATTGAAAAAGGCTAGCTGAGGCAGTATATTTTATGTTGTGGAGTGCTTTAGGAGGCTTTTTAATTTTATTTTGTGATAACTACTAGCAAACGCACTCTCACAGCATGTTAACATAAGGCGGACCATAAGGCACATGTTACAGTGCACCATCCGCCAAGGCACCCTAGAATGTCCCCTATAGGGCAGCATGTATGTTGCGACACAGGATAATGTATAGTGCACCCTATATGGATGCCAACCATAAAGTGCCCTATAGGGTGCCCAATAAAGCACCCTCAGAGGCACCTTATGGGTACAGTACGCTGAGGGTGTTATTGCAGGCATCAACATATGTACAGTAAATGTAAAAGATGCTTTAGAAAACCCTATCACAGAACCCCACTGTGGGTATGAACCCATGACCTCTGGCTGCACAGGCAGTGGCATAACCATTGGGCTACACCTCTATAGCTGTAAGCAAGCTCCTGCCTGGCTACAGATAGCCTGCACGTCACATCACAGACAGTCTGCTGGTGTAAACAGGATAGGGTTAGGCCACCCGTACCCATGATGCACTGCACATGCAAATCAGCTGTCCACAGATGCACACAAGATGGGAACTGCACCCCTAAAGCTACCCGGCCTGGTAGGGGGAGGTGTCCTTGTGCACCCACACAGCGCCTCGGCCTGGTAGGGTGTCCTGAGTGGGTGGACAAACGGCAAAGAGTAGCTAAACACCATCACATTGTGCGGTTACTATGCCCACCCTGAGTGTGTGATGATGCGCCCAGGACCAGGTGCACAACACCTTGCATGGTTGAATGCGGCCATGCCAGAGCTCCAAAGCAGCAATAACCTGTGAAATAGGTAGGTGCTGCATAAACATCTTGGAGATCGCTGTCTGCCACAGTTAGTGGAACACCCCCCGGTGGACAAAACAGGGTCTCCCACCAACAGATCCCCATACTATCCTTCCCTTCCCTATGGCAGCAGAGTCAACCATCAACTCCAGTCCTGCTGGGGAAGTAGATCCCCCAGGGGCAGTCCAAGCAGCTCCACACACATCCATAACACAATATCAGACAGACATTAGGCCTGAATATTCATAGATGCACCCCACCACTATCTGATATTCTCCTGCAGCAAGCCATCAGCCACTGCACCCTGCAAGGCACTCCATCAAGACACATACCATCTGTGCTCAGTCTGCTGGTTGGTCCTGATGGAAATGCATGCACCCACAACTGGGGTAGCAGCACACACACAAGCAGATAAGTCAGTGAAAAGACCCCAACAGGAAACCCATATATATCACATAAGAAAAACACAATACAGCACTATGGGTGTGCCTAGCCATGCTGCCATCACTGCACACTCAGGGTGAGAGTGATTCCCCCAGCAGCACATACAGAGGTCCCCCTGTCTGTGTAGGTGGTGGCCGGGCACTACCATGTCCCTGCCAGTGCCCTATGCCCTGTGCAGCTGCATCCTGGTCAGCCCACCCTGTCTGAGATATACCCATGGTCCCTTGCTACTCATTATGCACATTAGCAGGCCAATACTGGCAACAGTGCTGGCAGTGTGGGCTGTGGAAGGGGCTTGCAGCCAGCACCCACTGTATAGACAGACACACACTTCCACACCTATGCCAGCATGGTGCTACTATTGAGGAGGTAATTAGCCTTGGCCACCAAACCTGTCCTAGATACGGCAAGGCATGGATATGGTACGCAGTACTGCTGGGGGTCACTCCCCAGGGTGGTAAACACCGTCAGAGGCCAGTCCTGGAGCACGCCCCGCAAACACCTAACAGATTGTTCTGATGGGGTCAACTAGCAGTATGTGCGTAACGTATGGATATCTATCTGCCAGTAGTCCTAGCAAACGTCTCAGAGCTGTGTACCGTATACCTCAGGTGTAGGGTGACATTGCTAAGGTATGCAGGTGCTAGTATTGGGAGATGCACGCAGGGTCCACTGTTCTGCCTCTCCAGGAGACATTGGCCAATGGGGCCTGTGGGTGTGGGTGTGTCTGCCCCTGTTGGCTGCTGCTTTACGGCAGAGATTCCCAACCCCAGTCCAGGTCTGCATCACACTGTTCGTGTTTTCCTGCTGTCCCTCATGAATATGCATGAGCTACATCTACATGCCATGGGGGTGGTGCATAGATATACAGCACAGGCATTTGTATGAGTGGCAGCATGGAACCTGACTGGTGTGTGGCACACCAGGAATGCATTTGGGAGAGTCTGCTCTAGGTACTGCCCCTGTTCATGGTGTCTGTGCTCAGTGGGGTAAAAGATAGACGTATTACCATTGCATATGTCCTCGACATGAAAGGTGTGTCCTTACTATCACTGTGTAGGTGTGGGAAAAATATGTGGCTAGGATTGGTGGAAGCCCCAGCTGGGCTTTGAACCTGTGACCTTCTATTCTTGCATGCACTGTCTGTGTGCACTGCACCACTGTGTAGCCACAGATTGGCTGGTTTCCCTGGAACGTCCATGACTGTGGATCCGGCAGGGCCTGTCTGTTGCAGTGGACTGTGCCAGCCTGCACATGGCTAGGCCTCTGTCTTCTGTGGCTAGCAGCCACTGCCCCCTGCACCACATGTACTCGTCCGCCAACATGCTGGCATGAGCTTCTCTCAGAAACAGCAGATGACCAGATTGCAATGTGGCAGTACGGGACTGCATTTGGGGGATTTGGTTGTAGGTAATGCCCATTGTTGTTGTGTTTTTGCAGTGTTGTGTAAAATATGGGTATTTTCCCCATGCTTATGTTCCCTGCAATACAGGGGTGTCTGCGCTATCTTTGTTTAGTGGTGGGTAAAATATAGGGGCTGGGCTGGCATGTGCCCCAGCTGGGATTTGAACCTCTGACCCTTGAGGTACTGACTCTGTCTGCTGCACCACACTATGGCCACAGAGACAATGCAGCCCCTGGAGGTAGTATACCTGGCAGGATGGAGTCACAAACCCTGCTCTACGCATTTTTACTGTGGGCACATGCACTCTGTCTGGTGACAAACGTGCACATAAACCCCGGAAATGACCACAGACACTGGGGGACAATATATCACCACGCTGGGCAAAAGTGATATTAATGGGCAACCATAGCAAACACTCCCAGGAAAGCTCCAAAAAGGACATTTGTTTTGGATGAGTCTCCACTCCGTAGACCCTTCCAATATTCATTTCTTCTTTCTGGAGCTTTCCTGGGTGTGTTTTCTATATTTGCCCATTACTATAACTGTTCCCCAGCTGCATTACTATTTGTGATATTTTTGTTGTGGTCACTTTCTATTTTTATTTTCACTTTTGTGCTGTGCACATGTATCACACTGCTCACGTTTGGCAGGTTTCCCCGATTTTGCTGTACATTGCTGACGGAAATGGTTTCTCTTCCCTTTAAATGCCCTCTAACCGCGAGTGTTTCACTCGCGGTAGTTTTGCTTTGGGATTCGGCCCGATAATGTGCGGGGAGCCTCTCCCCTCCCCTTCCCCGCCCATTAAACCCGTCTCTCCGCCCCTCAGGAACCTTCCTCCGCCCTCCGTTAGCCGTTCCACGCCTCAATCGGACATTTGCGGGCCCGTACTTGTGCGGGGCCCGTTATTGTGCCGCGCACCTGTGCGGGGGTGACACGCACGATTGCGGGGCGTTTAAGCGCTCTTAAGTACCGCTTTTAGTGCGCTATTTTGCGGCGCGCAAATTAGCGGTTTTTAGTAAACATTTATTTTTATTAACAATTCTTATATACCGCACTATTAGACATCAGCGCGGTTTACATTGAACAGAAAACATCCGACAGTTTACACATGTCTGGTCGTTACATTTAACAGGAAGTATAACTTGGCGAAATAGGGGAAACTAAATACAATGCAGGGTTATCTGATGAAGGATATCCTGGTTAACTATATACAACAGTGGTACAATAGTATATGGAACAACTTGTTATTTACATTGTGAAGTTGGTCTGTTGCGGGGTCTATCTGTTTGACCACTTCTGCTATTCACCTGGGGGTTATGTTCGGAGTTGTCATTGAGATATTTAAGGAAGAGGAAATGCTTTAAAGCCTTTCTGAACTGACTTAGATTAGGTATTGCTCTGATTTGAGCTGGTAAGGTGTTCCATAGAGATGGGATGCAGAATTGGAAGGCTCTGTTGGCTGTTGATCTAGTGCATCTTGTGGTGTCATTTGGGATAACTAGTGTGTTTAATTCTGCTGTTCTTCGTGGCCTGTTTGGTGCAAGTGGTTGTATGAGGTTTGAGAGAGAGGAAGAGGTGAGCCCCTTAGCCGCTTTGAATGTTAGCAGTAAGGTCTTGAAACTGATCCTTGCTTGAATGGGGAGCCAGTGTAGCTGTTTTAGAAGGGGTGTTACGTGGTCTCTCCTGGATGCCCCGAGGAGTACCCTCGCTGCACTATTCATGGCTAATTGCAGGGGGTTCAGGGTGGACCGGGGGAGTCCTTGTAGTATGGAGTTTGAGAAGTCAAAATGGGGGAATATAAGGGCTTGATAAATGGTATGGAAATCATCCGGTTCGAGTAGCATGCGTAGGTGTCTGAGGGATCTGATTTTAAAGTAGATTGCCTTGACTGTGTTGGCTATGTGGTTCTTCATATCAAGGTTTTGGTCCAGCGTTACTCCCAGGTAGCGTATTGCCGGTTTAACTTGGAGTTGGGCATCCTTTACGTTAATACAACTAGGAGGGGTGAAGTTGGTGTTACTCGAGACGAACAGGACTTCCGTCTTTTTGTGTTGTATTCTCAGGTTTTGTGATAGGAGCCACTCTGATATGGTGTCAAAGCAGTTGGTCAGCGGGGTAAGGTCTAGGTCTATGCCCCTTTATCTCCCTAGCATGTCCTGCCGTGACACTAACCCAGTCAATACCAGGGTAATTGAAATCACTTATTATTATTACTGTGCTGTAAATTTTGTTATCTTCCTTGATTTCTTTGAACATTTCATCATCCATTTCTTCATTCTGGCCAGGCGGTCAATAGTACACCCCCACTGCCATCGCCTTCCCCTTTTTACCTGGAATTTCAATCCATAGAGATTCTACAGCAAATTGCGTTTCCTGCAAAACTTTAATCTTTTCTGACTCAATGCCCTCTCTAACATAGAGCGCAACCCCTCCACCAATTTTATCAGCTCTATCATTACAATATAGTTTGTACCCAGGTATCACAGTGTCCCACTGGTTGTCCTCCTTCCACCATGTCTCTGAGATTCCAATCAGATCTAACCTCTCATTTAGTGCTATATATTCTAACTCTCCCATCTTATTTTTTAGACTTCTAGCATTTGCATACAAGCATTTTAGAGACTATTTTATTCATATTAATTTGGCTATTGGTAGGCATGGATAATTTGGGATCTTTAAGCTCTGTCTGCTCCATACTCGAGGGCATTTGGGCTACTATTTTTTTTTTTTTTGGAAACTCTCTGCTTTTGGTAGTATCCTTCAAGGATACATTCTTCCGAACCATGTGCTCTTGTGCGACTGTCAGCTTTCCCCTATTATCTAGTTTAAAAGCTGCTCTATCTCCTTTTTAAAGGTTAATGCCAGCAGTCTGGTTCCATCCCAGTTAAGGTGAAGCCCATCCCTTCGGAAGAGCCCCTCCTTTCCCCAGAATGTTCCCCAGTTCCTAACTAATCCAAAACCCTCATCCTTGCACCATCATCTCATTCACGCATTGAGACTCCGGAGCTCTGCCTGCCTTTTGGGTCCTACGCGTGGAACAGGAAGCATTTCGGAGCACGCTACCCTGGAAGTTCTGGATTTCAACTTCCTACCTAAAAGCCTAAATTTAGCCTCCAGAACCTCCCTACCACATTTTCCTATGTCACTGGTACCAACATAGAGGCTCTCCCCCTATGCATTTATGCCACGGAGGTGTTGAAATGTCTCAATCATATCACTTCCATTCTACCTTTCCACTAAGTTGTACATATAAGTATAAGGCTCTCATCATAACATTCAAAATACTACATAACCTCTCTGCTACTGCACTTAATGATATTCTACAACGGACACCTGACAACAGAGTAAGAAGATCTACCATGGCAAACACTCTCTCTGTCCCTGCATTAATAAAGAAAAGTTCCCAATTTGCGAACAGCGGAGCATTCAAATTATATGCACCACCTCTCTGGAACTCTCTCCCTCTCCCCCCCCCCTTAATCCTTGCCATCTCTGACCTAGCTACTTTCAAAAAACTTCTAAAGACACATGTTTCATCTATATTATGAACATGTCACATAGAACACTACACTTAACCAAATCCACAGCCAGACCCTCAAGCCATCCTATGAAGCTCAAGGTATCCGAGGAGGAGAGTTCCCTTCTGCACCCCAACCTGTATATAGTTTCCCTATTATGACCCAAGTTTACTCCCCACCTAATTTATAAATTGTTATACTATTAACCTGAGGTTGTTGTTATTCTCTAAACCTGTACTATGTATTTTTGTTGTTCTCCAAACTTGTTCTATATAATTTCCATTCTTGTTCCTTTTAAACCACACTGAATTATAAATAGTGCGGTATATAAAATCAAATAAATAAATAAATAAAGTAGCAACAGCCTATTGACCACAAAGAGTATGATGTTCACTTTTACAGGGACGATGTTGAGATCATGACGATTGAGTTTAATTATCAACATTTCAGGAAGGGCTCTAGGTGTCTGAAAGTTAAGGGAGGGGGGGGGGGAATAATGCTGAAGGTTTGCCTAGGGTGCCTAACAGGGTTGGCCTGTCTATTAGGTGGGCTAGGCAGTAGCCTAGGGTTGCAGATCTCTATGGGCAGCATGCTATGTGCTTTGGCACACATGGCCTGCCACATGCTGTGCAGCCCTCCCCTTTTCCCCCATGCTGACCTGCGCAGTGCTGATACCCGTGGCAGGGAGGAGATGGCTCTGTAGCAGGTCATGTACTTTGGTACACATGGCTTGCCGTTTGTGACCCACCTCCAACATAACTTCAGGGGGTCAGAAGCGGCAGGCCATGTGTGCCGAAGCACATAGCCTGCTGCTGAGCTGAGCTACGCCCCCCTCTTGACCCCGCCGCTGGAGTTTGTGGTAGCATGGCTTAGTGTGCGGGGGACAGGCAGCATGGCGCGAAGGGAGGCGGTATGGCCGGGGCTTCTGCCTAAGGCAGCAGAAACCCTTTGGGCAGCCTTGCTAAAGGACTGTTTTGTCTTTTTTTTATATTTAAATTTTTATTGATTTATACACACTCATGAATAACAAGAATGAAAATGCAAAAGGATGATATGCATATACAGAATTTAAAAAAAACAAAACAAAGAAATATATAAGCCCAATAAGCCAAAAAAATATATATATACATCATCCACATTTAGTCCACAAAATTAAGGCAATATTTGTAAGGGGAGGCCACAGGAAATTACAATATAATCCCAAGAAAAAAAAACCATTTAACAGAGCGGAGACTTACGCATCATCCGTGTTAGTTGCAGTTTGCACCCCAATTCCCTCCCTGGCTATCAGAAAGTCCAATAACTGACTAGGCTCAGAAAAAAGAAAAGTCTTACCATCATAGGAAATTACACAAGAGGGGAATCTTAGTAGAAAACTACCTCCAAGGGATAGGACTCTAGGGCGAAGGCCTAAGAATTATTTTCTCCTCAACTGGGTAGACCGAGAGAGATCAGGAACATGTAAACTTTAGAGCCTAAGAAAGTACAATTGAAATTTCTAAAGTAAGCTCGAAGAATTATAGACTTATCAAGCTCCAAGGACAGAGTCACAAGCAAGGTAGTACGACTGGTTACCACCTCTAGAGAATCCTCCAGGAATGCGGTAAGATCCCCGATTCCTACGGCCGGGTTCCCAGAGGTAGGACCACCAGTACCAGGGCCTACAGTTAAATACTGTGCATGGACGATTGGAGGTAAATTTTCTCCAGGAAGTTTAAGCACCTCCTGGAAATATTTACGAACCATCTCAATAGCAGACATAACAGGAGATTTAGGAGAATTTAAAAGTCTTAAATTATTTCTATGAGTATAATTCTCCAGATGTTCAGCTTTTTTTGATAGTAAGATCTTATCTTTAACTTGGGCAGCACACAGCCCTCGAAGATGCTCCATTTCTTTCTCCATGCTCTCCAGGCGCCGAGCTTGCTCCTCCTGGACACTTTTTGCATCGGAAATATCTTTACACAGTGATAACGAATCCCTTTTAACAACTTCCACAACAGTCAACAGGGAGGTATTCACGGTAGCAACCGCATCCCACAGTGCTTCCAAATCTACAACAGATGGCTTAACCAAGCCTCTCAAACCTGGAATCGTGTCCAAACCCCCCGACGGTGCTGAAGGAACCCCACAAGGGGGAATGGTCTCCACCACTCCTTCTACATCCACCGCAGCAGCCGCAAAGGGCAAGGAAGTTGTCAGATCTGCAACGAGGTCAGAACCCTCTCCACTTCCAATCACCGACGAGCATCGCGGAGCCCAGGCAGGAAGCACTCTGATTCCCAGCTCACTGTTTCCAGGTCGAGGCGGGGGGGCGCGCTGCTCTGGAGACAGCCACACCCCAGATGCACCCAGAGTCGACGACTCCAATACCACCGGCTCTGCCGTAGACACCGCTCCAACTGCCGCCGTAGTAAAGCCACACGCCGCCAAAGTCCTCTGGCCAGTAGTGACAGAATCAGGCAGCCCCGAGGGTAGGGCAGCCTGCTTTCTCTTCCGGCGTCCCATCTCCACCTGACAGGCTCTGGAACACCACCTGACCGTCCCGACTAGCGCGGCGCATCTCACCGGCGGAAGAACGCTGTCACCATCTTGCCTCCAAGGACTGTTTTGTCTTAACAATATTGCTCTGCTCAGTTACTGTAAGCAAAGAAGCTTTTTAAAGGCATGAAGGACAATTATTTAAAACAATTACTCAGGCACATACTGATTTATCCATTTAAAATCATCTGTCCCTCTGTTTGGCTGGAAGTATGCATAGGATAAAGCTAGGATAGCAAAAAGGCTGCCCTAACTTTAGCAGCATGGTAATCTGGTTAGGAAACTGAATATTGCCACTAACTAAATAACTTAGTGGACTGCTCTCATTCTACGCTTGGACTACCGTTCTGCTGTCTTGACAGTGCTGGAGTGGTCTGCAATTATCTTCAGCAGCATTACCTGGATCATTCCAAAGGATGGCCACAGTCAGTGCCACTTATCCGGGTAGTATGTCCTGCTATCTGGATAAGTGGCTTTGAATATCAAGCCCTATGTGTGTTATTGGCCAACTCAGGACTATTCGCCTTGGGCTTTATTTATTTATTTAAGTTCTCTTCTATATCGTGCTATTCAAATCAGTGTGGTTTACATATAACAGAACCCCGTATACAATGCAGTCGGGCTGTATTGTATTTACAATGAACAGGAACTATAACTTGGACATAACTGGGGTAACTATCTACAACTTATATACACTAGTAACACTAGTAACAATCTGAGCTTACTGCTCCCTTCTCACCTTTGAAGAATCCTCCCTTGAAGATGAATGATAGTGGAGAGAGGACAGAGGGAAATAAATATTGGATGTGCATTTCTCTTGGGCACAATATGGTGCCTTTGAACAAACTGTTACACATGCTAGGTAGTTATTCAGTTGTGCCAGTTCTACCTTTATGTTGAATGTTTAACATATCTGTTATTCTTGGATGACGTCAGGAAGGGATCTAGCAGGTTTGTCTGATCTCCAGGTTCCTCTGGCAGACATGAATAAAACTTTATTTAGCAACCAATCATAGAGAAAACAGAAAACGACATTGCTGGAAAACACCCAGCTGCTTCCAGCAGCAAAATAATTCTATTCCTGTTCAAAATGGAATATAGATCATTCTTGCCATGTCTCAGTGTTGAAACAAAAGCACCCAAATATACATGCGGTTGCCCTATACATTTGTTTCAATAATTTTTATTTATTTATTTATATGAATTTAACAATTTTACAAAGCAAAATTGAAGCAATCAAGCAATAATACCAAAAGGCAATCCTCAAAAAGCAATAGAACTTAAATAGCCTACAGCAAGGGGAGAAGGGGGACTACCAGAACAACCAGGGTATGTCAAGACATCAATACCAATATTACTAGAACCCTTTCCCCACCTCACAAAAAAAAAGTATAACAAGAAAGCATAATTACTCACCTGTAACAGGTGATCTCCAGGAACAAGCAGGAATGAGTCTTCACATATGGGTATCGTCGGTACCGACGGAGCCTGCGCGGGAACGCTCCCCAGCATCCTTAAAGAAAGCTTTTGGGAGCATCCCACAGCGCCTGCGCGCTGCCTTCCCGCCTTTCCTAACTGCCTCTCTCCAGTTCTTCTTTTCCGCGGAGCCAGCAGGTCGTGTTTCCTGTCACCGCTGAAGAATTTCTTATTTTCTTTTATTTTTCTTTAGTCGCGTGTCTGCCTTCTCGATTCCGCACCGGTACTACCGGCACTGTTCCCTCTAAGCTGTGCGCGTGTGCGCGAGCGCACATACTTTATAACAGAGCGCACAAAAATTATGGTTCTGATTCTGATAGAAAACAACACAGACATCTTAAAATTTAAAAGTTGTCATGTATTTACGGTTTTCACAAGTTCTACAATATTTTCTAGTGCAATCAATGTGGTGTACATACTGTATTCTGACGTGTAGTCAAATTTTAAAGTATATAACTCCGAGTGTCGTTATGTGGTGCACAAAAATTTAACCTTCCTTCAAAAGCTGCACAGCTGATATTTTTTGCGCACACATCCTACAGAAAATTAGAGGGAACATTGACTACCGGTTCTTTTTCTTTCTTTAAAAAAAAAACAAAAACCCTTCTACTTTTTCAGTGCATTTTTCTTCTGGGGCCTTAGGCCTACAGAGATATTTTTCCCTCATGGAAAAACCCGCCTCCGGTTTTAAAAAATGCACAAAGTGCAGTTGCACTATTTCTGTCACCGACATCCATGACTGGTGTCTAAAATGTTTAGGTCCTGACCACTCCATTGCGGATTGTGAGTCCTGTTCTATGATGTCCAAAAGAGGGTTACAGAATCGGGCAGCTAAGCTCAGTACCCTGTTTCCCTCCGATGCAGCTTCCGTGGCATCGACGTCTTCCAGGGCTTCTTCTTCATCCCATGGATCTCAGGTAACCAAACTTAAATCTGGCCGGTCCTCAAAGAGTTCATCTCCCTCTAAGTATCGAGATGCCCCCGGGCTTACTCTTGAGGATACCACACCGGCAAAATTACCCCGGCGGGAGGCTCTGGCTTCCAAAGCACTACCTATGGGGTCACAGGTTGACATCGATGGCTCGGCCTCGACCGATCACCTGTTACAATGTTCTGGGGTACCGGCAGTTTCTACCGGTACCGACATCCAGACATTGGTGGCGTCAATGGATCAGAATATTCTGACCATGCAGCGTGCCATCACGGCATTCATTCAAGCTGCAACGCCTACGGTACTGCAACAAACCCCGTTGTCGGTACCCGTACCGATTCCGGTTCCGATACCAGTACCGCTTGCATCGACATCAGCATCGACGGCAGCGGTACGCTATCCAGTGATGCCTATCAGTACCGGCCCGGTACCGATTACTCCCGATGTCGATACCTCCCGGTACGCGTATCGGGCTCTACGAGAGCATCCAGACAGTCGATACTTTGATTCTTCTGAAGACTCTGACTCTTCAGACGCCTCAATTGAAGCATCGGGGATCCTTCCTCAGGAACCCTCTTCTCCAAAAAGGAGAATGTCTCCTCCTGAAGACTTGTCTTTTCAGGATTTTATTAGGGAGGTGGCCAAAGGCCTGTCCATCTCAGTGACCTCTGAGACTGAACCTAGAGACAAAAAATTAGATATCCTACAATATCCTAAGGCTCCTAAAGAGGCAGCCACCTTACCAATACATGAGATTCTTTATGAACACATGTTGGGTATATGGGAGACTCCTCTTTCCACCTCCCCTCATTCCAGAAGGTTGGACACCATGTATCGTGTTCCTCCTTGTCCTGGGTTTCATAAGACTCAGCTTCCTCACCACTCCATTGTGGTAGAGTCTGCTATGAAAAAGATCAAGAGTACAAAAAGGCACTCTTCTGCTCCTCCAGGAAGAGAATGCAGAACCCTAGATGCCTTTGGCAGGAAAATCTTCCAGGCCAGTATGCTTGTAGCCAGAATCAACTCCTATAGTCTCTATATGGGAATGTTTCTAAAAGAAGTTACAGATCATCTGCAAACCTTATCTCCTTTTATGTCAGAAGATAAGAGAGAAGAATATATCACCTGGCTTAAACAGGCACAGGATGTATCCAAGTTTTCCAACCGTGCAGCCTTTGACTCTTTTGAGGGGGTCAGTAGAGCCTCGGCTATTGCCATAGGTGCACGCAGAGTTGCTTGGTTGCAAGCCTCTGATTTGGAATCCTGGGTATAGGATGGTCTAGGTAACCTTCCCTGTACAGGCGAAAACCTGTTTGGCAAAGATTGGCAAGCAAAGGCCAACCAGATGGATGCTGAAAATTCTGCTTTAGATAGACTTTCAAAGTCTACTACTGCTCCTTTCAAAAAGAGGTTATTCAAAAAGGGATCTTTCCCAAAGAAAGGGAAATTTCTTTCTTATGGTCAGGCCTCTTCTCAAGGTCGTTTTGCTACAAAGAGGCAGCAACAACCAAAACAGGCCAAAACCCAGGCTGCGAGGACTGCTACGGCCCAACAGCCTCAGCCTCCTCAGGGCCTTTGACTTTCCACTAGAGAACTTAGCCTTTCTGGCTCTAGAACATCCAGAGCCCCTCACCATCCCAGGAAGGTTAGCTCACTTTGCTCCCAGATGGGAACAAATCACAGCAGAGCAGTGGACCCTCTCCATCATAAGGGAAGGGTACAAACTTCATTTCTTAAACCTTCCTCCTCACACCATGGTGAAACAGTTCAATTCTCCAACATCTCTCCTCAACCTTCTAGGTCAGGAGATTGCTACCCTTCTTGCCCAAGGGGCAATAGAAGAAATACCCCTTCTTCAACAGGGCTTAGGGTTCTACTCCCCCTATTTTATTTATTTATTTATTTATTTAACAATCATTTATATCCCGCATCTTCCAGAGTTCAGATGCGGCTTACAATTGAACAACAGTCAACAAAGCAAGGGCTTGTTTTACATGGAACAATTTTTTTGACAGTAAACAATGTAATAGTTAAATACGTAACAGAACAATGTAATGGTTAAATACATAACAGAACAAGAACAATTTTAAGAACTATGTACAGATACAGGTTTGTAGGTTCCTTAGATTTAAATCATGGTTATTTACAAGAGGGTGTAAATCTGTTAAATTATGAGGTTTAGCTTTACTCAGTTGGGTTTAGCTTTACTCAGTTGGGTGTTATTTAGCCTTTTTCTGGGATGATTAGTGGATTATCAATGTTGTTGTAGTGCATGGCAAAGAGGTAGGTTTTCAGTTTTCTCATCCCAAAGAAAACAGGGGGCTACAGACCCATATTAGATCTCAGAGAATTGAACAAGTTTCTATGCAAGGAGAAATTCAAGATGACTTCTCTCGGAACTCTCCTTCCATACCTCCAGAGTCAGGACTGGCTTTGTTCTCTAGATCTCAAGGATGCGTACACCCATGTTCTCATCCATCCAACACACAGAAAATTCCTTCGCTTCCTGTACCAAGGAAAGCACTACCAATACAAAGTGCTTCCTTTCGGTCTGGTCTCTGCTCCAAGAGTGTTCACAAAATGCATGGCAGTAGTAGCTGCATTCCTACGCACTCTAGGAATATTCGTATTCCCATATCTGGACAACTGGCTCATCCGAGCTCCATCCCAGTCAAAGGCCCAGACTTCTCTAGCCTGCACAAGGCGTGTTCTTCAGTATCTGGGACTGGTAATCAACATTCCAAAATCCCATCTTACCCCTACTCAGTCTCTAGAGTTCATAGGGGCCTTACTGGATACCACAACTGCAAGGGCCTATCTTCCCCAGGCCCGTTGCCTACGCTTGGTGCAGTTAGCCTCCCAGATTCAGTTAAAATCCCATTTAACTGCTCGAGAGATGTTACAACTTTTAGGCCACATGGCTTCCACGGTGCATGTGGTTCCCTATGCTCGCCTTCACATGAGAGCAGCTCAGTGGACCCTATCCACCCAATGGACCCAGGCATCAGGTTGCCTGTCAGACAAAATAGCAACCTCCAGTCGCCTATTTTCATCCCTCCACTGGTGGAAGTCCACTCAGAATCTGTTGCTGGGGTTCCCCTTTCAACAGGTGTTACCCCAAGCAACCCTTACAACAGATGCCTCTCTAAAGGGTTGGGGGGCTCATCTACAAGATCTCTCGACCCAGGGCATCTGGTCTCCACAGGAGACATATCTTCATATCAACCTCTTAAAGCTCAGAGCAATCTTTCTGGCTCTCAGAGTCTTCCACACCCTGCTCAGCTACAAGACAGTCCTCATCCACACGGACAACCAGGTAGCTATGTTCTACGTGAACAAGCAGGGGGGAACTGGCTCTCTGTCACTTTGCAACGAAGCTCTGAGATTGTGGGCCTTCGCCAGAGAGCATCAAATCCATCTCATGGCAGTATATCTTCCAGGAGTTCAAAACTCTTGGGCAGACAGACTCAGTTGAGTTCTGCTTCCGCACGAATGGTCCCTCCATGGGGACCAGATAGCCAGAATTTTTCGGATTTGGGGTACCCCAGACATAGACCTGTTTGCAAGTCCGTGGAATGCCAAACTTCCCCGGTTCTGTTCCAGGATTCCATTTCAAGGAGTTCAGGCCAGGGATGCCTTCCTCCTTCATTGGGGGCAAGACTTCCTTTATGCCTTTCCACCTATTCCCCTCATTCCCAAGACTCTGTTCAAGCTTCAGAGAGACAAGGGGACTATGATCCTCATAGCACCACTTTGGCCACGCCAAGTGTGGTACCCTCTACTTCTGCATCTCTCTCAAGCTCCCTCCCTAGACCTGGGGTCTGCTCCAGATCTCCTCTCCCAGGAGGAGGGAACCTTGTGGCACCCAAATCCTCAGTCTCTTCATCTCAGGGCCTGGTTGCTGAAGGCCTAGACCTTCAGGATTTACAACTTTCTCAGCAAGTGAAGGATATCCTTCATGCTTCCAGAAAGCCTTCCACCAGACATTCATATGCTTTTAAATGGAAAATGTTTTCCATTTGTTGTGCAGAGAAGGGTCTCAACCCTCTTGCAATACCTTTGCATTCTTTACTAGACTATTTGCTGCATTTATCCCATGCAGGCCTTAAAACAAATTCAATCAGAGTCCATTTGAGTGCTATTGCAGCATCCCTTAAGCCTCTCAATGGACAACCTATTTCCTCTCATCCTCTTATAGCAAGATTCATGAGAGGCCTTCTTTTGACTAAACCTCCCATTAGACCACCTCCAGTGGCCTGGGACTTGAATCTGGTTCTTGGCCAGCTTATGAAGCCACCCTTTGAACCCTTAGCCACTACCTCCTTAAAATTCCTTTCTTGGAAGGTAATTTTTCTCATTGCAGTCACCTCAGCTCGCCGTATCAGTGAGCTGCAAGCTTTAGTGGCTAATCCTCCTTATACAAGGTTCCATCATGACAAGGTAGTCCTCAGAACTAATCCACACTTTATGCCTAAAGTGGTCTCACCTTTTCATCTGAACCAGGAGGTCTTTTTACCTGTCTTTTTTCCAGGACCTCATGCATCAAGTGCAGAGAGGAATCTTCATACCCTGGATTGTAAAAGAGCACTTGCTTTCTACTTACACAGGACACAGCAACACAGAAAGTCCTCTCAACTTTTTGTTGCTTTTGATCCTTCTCATTTAGGACTTCCAGTCTCTAAGAGAACTCTGTCCAATTGGATTGCTCAGTGTATTTCCTTCGCCTACCAAAGTAAGAACCTTTCTCTGGAGGGCCATGTCACAGCTCACAATGTGAGGGCCATGGCAACCTCTATGGCTCATCTAAACTCTGTGTCCATCGACCAAATCTGTCGAGCGGCCACTTGGGCATCGGTTCATACCTTTACAGCCCATTACTGCTTGGAAAAGGACTCCCGCCGGGACGCCTTGTTTGGTCAGGCTGTTCTCAAACACCTGTTCCATACCTAATTAACTCCTACCCTCCATCCCTGAACTGGATGCCTGAGATTCATGGGTAGAGGTAGAGCCCTTCGCAGGGACTCACAATCTGGGTGATCTCCCAGGCATCTCTAGCTGGGGAGTCCCCATATGTGAAGACTCATTCCTGCTTATTCCTGGAGATAGCACAGTTACTTACCTGTAACAGGTGATCTCTGGGAACAGCAGGAATAAGTCTTCACAACCCACCCACCTCCCCTAGGAGTTGTATCTCTCTATCTATCTTTCCTTTCCTCTCTCTCTTTGTCTCAGCTTTAAAACTCGAACTGGAGAGAGGCAGTTAGGAAAGGCGGGAAGGCAGCGCGCAGGCGCTGTGGGATGCTCCCAAAAGCTTTCTTTAAGGACGCTGGGGAGCGTTCCCACGCAGGCTCCGTCGGTACCGACGATACCCATATGTGAAGACTTATTCCTGCTGTTCCCAGAGATCACCTTTTACAGGTAAGTAACTGTGCTTTCTCCAGTAACAGCAGGAATCAGTCGTCACATATGGGTGCCGATGGAGCCCAGCACAGAGCATTTCCCCAGCTTTCAAAGAAAGCCTTTGGGATATGCTATCATGCATGCATGATCCCCTTCCAGCCCAAGGGTGCCATCTTGCTCAGTCAGATAACATAGCTAGGACGGCAGTAAAAAATAAAACAAGGTAGGGAAGCAACTCCCAGGGGAGGAGGGAGGGTTGTGAGGACTGATTCCTGCTGTTCCCGGAGAACACGTTACAGGTGAGTAACTATGCTTTCTCCAGGAACAAGCAGAAAGTCAGTCCTCACATATGGGACTCCCTAGCTCCAGACAGCCAAGGACCGAACCAAGACAGCACCAAGGCGATCAATCAGGTAGCCGCGAGTTGCAGAAGGTGAGTCCCCACTGAGAGACTCTGCAAGACCCTAGCATCCAGCAGCACTATCATTTTGGTGGCCTGAACACAGAAGGGTCAGAGGACAGGAGTTGCCTACACCCCAAGAATATTACGGGTACTGCCTGGCCAACGGCACTGTCCCTGTGGGACTCACTCTCCAGGCAGTAGTGAGCTGCGAACATATGAATTGAAGACCATGTGGCAGCATCGCAGATTGCCGTCACCCGCAATGAACGGAGGTTGGCCACTGACGAGGCGATGCGCTGTGATCCGGTGCTCAAGGGAGAGGCCAGCTCGCTCATGGGCAAGGGCAATATAGTCCTCCACCCAGGTGGACAGAGTTTGCTTAGTCATGGGGAGCCCCAATCTACTGGAGTCATAAGACACAAAAAGCTGAGGAGCTTTCCGATGGGCCTGAGTCCGTCGCAGGTAGGACAGAGCCCGCTTGCAATCTAGCGTATGAAGTATTACTTCCTCCCTGCTGGCGTGAGGCTGTGGGAAGAAGGTGAGGAGGACCACCTCTTGGTTGAGGTGGAAAGTAGATTCCACCTTTGTGAGGAATTTGGGGTGTGCGCGGAGCCACCACCCTGTTCTTATAGAACCTCGTATATGGTGGGTCTGCCACCAAGGCCTGGAATTCGCTCACCCTTTGAGCAGACATGAGGGCAGCAGCCACACCATTAGCATTAGCGACCCCAGGTTGGGGTGCAGAAGGGAACTCTCCTCCTCGGATAGGAGGTCCAGGGCCTATCCCAGTGAGACTGGGAGTGCCACTGACAGAGGTAGCAGCAGAGGGAACCAGGTTTGCCTGGGACACCTGGGTGCGATCAGTATGACTGATGCCCCCTCGCTCTGGACCCTGAAGAGGGCCTTGGTGACCATGGGGGTCAGTGAGAATGCATATAGTAGACCCTCTTACCACGAGATTAGGACGGCATCTGCCTCCACTCTCCCTGGGTGTGGCTAGCACGAGCAGAAGTGTGGTAGCTGCACATTGTCTGGGGAGGCAAAAAGATCTATCACGGGCCTGCCCCAGTAGTGGAAGAGTTCCTTCGTTACCCTGGGGTTCAAGCACCACTTGTGTGGGTGAAGGACTCTGCTCAGTCTGTCTGCTAAGCAGTTGTTCTGGCCTGGCAGGTATACCGCTCACAGGAGCATGCTGTTGCACACTGCGAAGGAGAGAAGGGACACTGCCTCCTGGCCGAGGGAGTATGAGCCTATGCCCTCCTGCTTGTTGATATAAAACATGGCCACCTGGTTGTCTGACTGGATCAGCACAGGTTGGTGCCACAAGCAGTGGTGGAATGCTGTCAGGATCATGAAGATTGCCCTGAATTCAAGGAGATTGATTTGTAAGAGTTACTCCTCCTAGGACCAGCTGCCTTGCATGCAGCAGTCCCCGCAATGTGCCCCCCAACCCAGGAGGGAGGCGTCCGTTGTCAGGGTCCTCTGCGGTGCAGGTGCCTGGAATGGC
The DNA here is from genome assembly GCA_033557465.1 of Ichthyophis bannanicus. Lineage (NCBI taxonomy): Eukaryota > Metazoa > Chordata > Amphibia > Gymnophiona > Ichthyophiidae > Ichthyophis > Ichthyophis bannanicus. Next base: position 499,188,269 of record CM066034.1, read on the forward strand.
ATTCCTGCCTGTAGGTGGACACTGACCATCCAACCGAGAACAGCACTACACACACAATCGTATTGAAGGATCACCAAACTGGAGCCGAGTGTGATACAATCTTTTATTTAATATACTTCATCCCAAGGAGCTGCTAGAGGCCTCCCGACATAACCGTGTTTCAGTACTGCCTTCATCAGAGGATTGGCCAGTAAGGGCACCTTATGCTTCTTGTGCCTAAAGGAAATTATATTCACAAACTGCAAAATGATTAAAACGCACTGTAGGAAATCACCGTGGCTGTGCTTGTGCTGGGTGCATGCAGGAGCGGTGTGCCTGTGTTGGAGGGTTCATGAACCCCACCCCGATCTGATGTGGGGCCAATGAGGGGCCCAAAAGGCAGATGGGGGCCGCAAAGACATGTCAGCCATGGCCATTCTGGAGTATGTGCTTGCACGCAGCCTTGCTCAGCTGCTTAAGCCCCTCTCCCAACTCTCACGCCATGTGGAGGGCCTCAGGGGTGAGGTGCAGGGCCTGAGGGGCAATCTCAGGAGCCTGCAACTGCTGCTGGAGACCCACCTACAGCATCATACACCTCTTCCTCAGTTGCATAGCAGGCAGCCCTGTGGGGCACTGAGGGGAGCATAAAACATTTACCCAGCAAACATGCATAGGCCAGACACAATATGGGCAAACAGTGCCCACACATACTGACTAACAAATGTGCCCCATGGCATACAATCTCTGCCCCTGCTGCACCTACAGGGCCATTACCACTGCTGGCCTGTCTGCCCTGGTGGCTGTCAGTACTCCAGCAGCCACTGGGGTGGCGCATGCTGCTTGGTGGTACAGCTGCCCCTGCGTACCTCAGCCAAATAGCCAAGTAGACTCCCCTAAGCCGTCTCTTTTCCAGGTTGAGGAGCACTAACCTTTTCAGCCTCTTTTCATAGGGGTATCCTTCCATCCCCTTTACCATTTTGGTGGCTCTTCTCTGTACCTTTTCTAATAACGTTATATCCTTTTTAAGATATGGTACCAGAATTGTACACAATACTCAAGGTGTGGTCGCACCATGGAACAATACAGAGGCATTATAATATCCTTTGTTTTATTTTCCATTCCTTTCCTTATGATACCTAGCATTCCATTTGCTCTCTTGGTAACCTCTGCACACTGGGCCGAGGGTTTTAACATGTTATCCACGATGACACCTAAATCTTTTTCCTGGGTGGTGATTCCTAATGTGTAACCTTGCATCGTGTAACCATAGTTTGGGTTTTTCTTTCCTAGGTGCATAACATTGCACTTGTCCACATTAAATTTCATCTGCCATTTGGATGCCCAGTTTTCCAATTTATCAAGATCCTCATGCAATTTTCCACAATCCTCTTGGGTTTTAACAACTTTATTATAAATCTTTTTATTAATTATTGAACATATAATAACATAAAAGCAGCTTACATGTTGAAACATTACAAACATATTAAAATATTGTAAGCAGAATACAAATTAAGACATAAAAATATAACCCAATTCTGTACTTATATCTTCTTACACAATTATACCCATTACCATCCTTCCCAATTCCCACCTTTATCTCCCTTCCCCCAAAACCACCCAACCCTTTATTCCTCCCAATTCCCACCATGTTCTCCCCTTCCCACTCCCACCCTTATTCCCAACCCATTCCAGTCTTAAATCCTAATTATGCCAACTTAATCACTTAGTTCAAAGTTATACCAAATTACACCGTTAAAATATCATTTCTTGCCCTGGCCGACAACTTTTCAAGATATGGAGACCATATCATCAAAAAATTTGCTCTTCTACGAACATGTTTCCTAGAGGCCTCTCCCTCCCATAATACTAATTGATGCATTACATTCCTCCATTCCCAATATTTTGGACCACAAGAATCTCTCCATTTTCTAAGAATACAATGTTTTGCAAGCAGACAGCATTTCCTTAATAATAATCTACTCCCTGAAGAATAAAGTCCCTGTAAAGGAGCATCTAAAACAACAAAACCTGATGTTAAAATCAAAGTTTGCCCTAAAATACTTATTAAAAATTTTTGAATCCTATCCCAAAATTTTTTTACACGTTTACATCCCCAGAACATATGCCCCAAATGTGCCCGCTCCAATCCGCACCATGGACAATTACCATGTTCAGCAAAACCTGCCTTCCAAGCTTTATAGGGAGATATATAAGCACGCTTTATTATTTTAAATTGCATATCACGCAACTTAGCTCCTATAATTATTTTTGGAATACTCCCAATACTTTTTTCCCAATCATATAAATCAAGATTAATTCTAAGATCTCTTTCCCATTTCAAACTCAAATGACTATAACTCTGAACTTGTGATATGTTTCTCAATGCTTTACTATATTCTGCTACTGAAATACGTTCTTTATCTTTTATCATAAACCATTTTTCTAATTTATCAAAATTTTCCCGTCTCAAACCTCCTATCACATCTTTTATCGAAATCAAATAATATTTTAAATGTAAATAAACATGAAAATGTCCCTGCGATAATCCATAGAGTTTTTTAAATTCATTAAAGGGTTTAAGAGCACCTTCATCATTTATTACTTGCCACAATTGTTTTAAACCTTTTCTCTCCCAACCCTTTAAAAAAGTAGATGTTATACCTTTTTGAAAGGCTAAATTGCCTTGCAAAGGCAAAAATCCAGAAATTTCACTTGAAATATCCAATTGTTCACAAAGTAACTTCCAACTCCAATGAACCCCTTGCCATAAAATATTATTTTTGAAATCTTTTGGTAGTTTTATATTTGTTACATGTAACACATATAAAAGTGAATATGGAGCTACTAACGCGGATTCAAAATCATAAGGTGTATATACTGATGTCCCTATTAACCAATCTCTTACATGACGAAACTGACAACCTAGATTATAATGTTCTATTTTTGGCAACCCTATACCACCCTGATTCCACGGCCCATATAATTGATCAATTTTTAATCTTGGTTTTTTCCCACTCCAAAGAAAATTTTGGAGTAAACTTTCCATTTTTCGAACATCTTGCCTTAGTAGTCGTAACGGAATAAGTTGCAAAACATATAAAATTTTTGGAAAAATCATCATCTTGTAAGCAGCCACTCTACCACCTAAAGATAAAGGCAATGGTGTCCAAAACTGCAATTTGTTTTGCATATCATGTAGAAGCATCTTAATATTTTGCCTATACAGATGATGGGGATCTTTAGGTAACCAAATCCCTAAATATTTAAATTTATTTTTAGCCCAGCGTAAAGGAAAATCTGTACCCCAATCATTTTGTAAATCTCCAATAATATCTAATGCTTCTGATTTATCCATATTTAATTTAAAACCAGCTAACCGTCCATAACGTTCAATCACATCCATTAATTTTTTAAAAGAATTACGTGGTTCAGTTAACATAACTAATAAATCATCCGCGAAAGCAGACACCTTAAATATACAAGTCCCAACGTTTACACCACGTATTTCATCACATGCATTAATCATTCTTAGCAAAGGGTCTAATGATAACACAAATAGCAGAGGAGACAATGGGCAACCTTGTCTCGTTCCTCGAGCTATATTAAAGCTATTCGTGACCAGCCCATTAACTCCCACAACATCTTTCGGATTCTCGTATAATCCTCTTATCCCTTGAATAAAACCATCTCCTATACCATAAGCCTTTAAAGTTTCAAACAAATATGTCCACCCCACCCTATAGAAAGCTTTTTCAGCATCAAAACTAATTAATATTGAAGGACTAGCAAACTTCCTTACCCAACTTAAAGCACCCAAAATTTTCCTTACATTTTTAGTAGGATAACGACCTTTAACAAATCCCATCTGACAATCATGTAACAAATCTGGGAGATATTCAGCTAAACGATTTGCCAATATCTTAGCAAACAACTTAAGATCATAGTTGATTAAAGATATAGGTCGATAAGACCCAACTTCTGTTACATCCTTCCCTGGTTTTGGTAAAACCACAATATGTGCTGTATTGCTATTATATCTAAACTTCCCTGTTTCCATCCATTTATTAAATAATTTCTCTAACACCGGTGAAACTTGTGTCTGTAACAATTTATAATATTCAACCCTAAAACCATCCATACCTGGTGCCTTACAATTTTTTGCATTATCTATTCCTCTTTTTACTTCATCCAATGTTATGGGAGACGCCAATTTACTCTGCTGATCCTGAGATAGATGTGGTAAATGTACCTCAGACAGGAAATGTCTAATGTCCACTATGGGAACATCTTCTTTCAAATATAGCTTATGATAAAATTTTAAAAAAATATTCCCTATTTCAGTAGCATCCTTGTGTATAACACCTTTCTCATCTTTTAATAACGGCACAAACCTCGATCTTTGATTACGAGCCAGACAACGAGCTAAAAGCTTCCCTGCCTTATCCCCAAATTGATACAAATGATACTTATAATAAAATAATGACTTTTTTGTTTTCTGATGAATTAATGTATTCAAAGTTGCCTGGGTAGTTAGCAGTTGTTCTTTATTAGCAATATTTGGCCTATTAGCTAAGATTTTACGTTCTTTACAATTTTGTTTTTCTAGCCTCAGAATCCTAGCAGCTAACATTCTTCTCCAGCGAGCCGTGTATGCAATAATTTCCCCCCTCATAACCGCTTTTGAGGCCTCCCAAAATAGTTCTGGGTCACATTTATGAGCACGATTATGATAATCATAATCTTTCCAAATGACCTGTAAAAATTCTTTAAACTTAATATCATGGCATATATCAAGTGATAAACGCCAGAGACTATTTTTTTTACCTCCGGCTTGCCCCTCCTCCCAATCTACCCATATAAGAGCGTGATCAGAAATCTCATAGGGTCCTATTACCGCATCCTCAATCAATGGAAAAAATTCCTCTGAAACAAAGAGAGCATCCAAACGAGAACTTGTGCCATGAGCTCTAGACAAGTGAGTGTAATCACGCTCCGTTGGATGAAGAGATCTCCATACATCTAAAAGTCTACATTTTTGATTGAAACTTCGTAAAAGTCTTGCGATATTGTGACGATTACTCCCACTACTCCCGGACACATCCATCTGTGGATCTAAAACCCCATTCCAATCACCTCCCAATATTTTAAAAGATTCCGGCAATGCATCAATTTCAGCCAGTAATCTTGCAAAAAAATTTGGATCAGGCACATTTGGGGCATATACACTCCCCACCAAAAGTTTTCTCCCTTTTAGATTTCCTTGAACCAAAATAAATCTTCCCTCAGGATCTGTAATTGTCCGCTCAATTTGAAAATTAACCCTTGATGTAATTAATATTGCCACCCCACCTTTCCTCCCTAGAGCAGAGGCGCCATAAATTTGATCTATTCCTTTCTTTTTTAATCTAGACAAATCTCCTATAGTCTGATGTGTCTCTTGTAATAATACAATATCTCCTTTATGCCTTTTTACTGCTTGCAAAATTTTATTTCTTTTAAAAGGGCTTGCAAGACCGCAAACATTCCATGAAATTATTCTTATTCCCATAACAAGTTAAATAATAAAGTATTAAAACAGAATTTTATCAAATAAAAACATGGAGAGTTCCCCCAGCCTAGAACCCCCCTTTTTTCAACTAAAGATACTCTTACTTTGAACTTTTTCCACTTAACATTAAGTTGGCTTTGTATATATATAAACTTAAAAATTCCCTTATATCCCCCTACCCAACCATTTACCCCAAATTCCTCATTTAATAACTTAATATTTCCAATGTTAACCCCTCCCCATCTGTAATCCCCAAATCCCCCACCAAACCCATACCTATCCCATAATCCAAAAGTCTCCTCCTCCTTCCCCATGGCCTTATTAGTGTTAAACCCACACCAATCCCCCTCCGCTGATTCAATATTTATTTAAAAAAATACAAAAACCCTAAGATATATATGAAATATCAGCATAAAACTTATAGTAAACTATCAGCTTTAAACTTAAAAAAAAAATATCAATTAAGTATTTTTCAACTGTTCATTAAATGAAACCATGTAATAATATTTTGAATCCAAATTTGTGTTTCCTTCAGAGAAATTATGATAATCAGTTATTAACCTTCATATTGTTAATATTTTTTAGAATCCAATTATGTGCTTTCTCCGATGTTTCCATTGTCTCTGTCTTTCCTTTGTAAAAAATCCGCAACTTAGCAGGATATTGTATCATAAATTTTATATTTGACGCTACTAAATTTTTGCAGACTTTAGCATAAGCCTTCCGTTTTAAGCTTAATTGAGCTGAATAGTCCTGGAAAACTTGAATGCGTGCCCCTTCATATAACATAATCCCTTTAGATCGCATTGCCTTCAAGATTTTATCCTTTTGGAGGTTATTCATGAATCTAGCCAATACGACCCTTGGCCTTGAATCATCTGAGTGTGGCTTTCCCAGTCTATGAATCCGTTCAATCATGTTGTGAATAATTTCATCTTCAATATTTAAAGTATTCAACATTCCCAAAAAATAAGAACAGAGATCTTTTTCTTTTATAGATTCTGGAATACCAATTATTCTAATATTCTTTCTACGATCACGATTTTCTAGATCATCTATCTTATCGCTTTGTTTGCTAATTGTAGATTGTAAGGAAGAGATTTCACTATTTGCATTAAGCAGTTCATCCTCCAGAGTGGAGATTCTATTTTCAGCTGTATATATTCTAGTATTCATTATCTCCAATTGTTTACTGATGCCCTCTAATTGACCCAAGATACCATCTAAACGACCACTTAGGGCATTAACCACTGCATTTGTAACTTCTTCAGTATTCATTGTTAGTTTTTCTGAAGAGGGAATTACTTCAGGCTCCTTTAACACTACAGGTTTGACTGCACTTTTCTCACGCTCTCTACGAGCAGTTTTCATTATATATAAGATACAAAGGTAATAGCTTCAAAAATAAAAACTCCAAAGATATTAAAATCTGCCACTAAAATGTTACTCTGAAGCCTTTAAATCCCCTTTAAATTTGAAGTATAACTCTTTTGAATTTCTTACTGCTAATCGATTCTCTTCAGGTGCAGCTGAACATTTCTCTCATTTGCTGCTGTTCATTCCTTTCACTTGTTGCTGATCGTTTCTCTCACACGCTGTCACAACACTTCTCACTTTAATTAAACAAGTATTATACTGTGAGTTAAACCCTGAATCCCAGCAATAAAATATCACTCTTCTTCTTGTGAGTTAATCCCTGAATCCCATCATTAAAATATCTCTCTTCTTCATGTCAGGGAGTTTTAATGAGCTGATCTCTGTAATTCAACGGAAAGTCTCACCATGCACTGAACTGATCTCTGTGTTCCAACGAGCACTTTTCACAAAACACTTATATTTTAATTAAATCAGGGCCTTTCATTAAGTTGATCCCAGCTTTGTTAGTCACAGTATCTCGGCGTTAATATCTCCTGTGCCCTTCTATAAGCCGTTTACATTGAAATGTATAAGCATTCCACCATCAACTGACATTTGCCGAAACGTCACTTCTCACTTTGAATGAACATTTATTTTATTTTATGCCAGTATAAAGTTTCTCTCCTCTTCAAGCAATTCATACGATAAACTTTAATTTTTGCTTTACAAGTGTAATTCATAGAACTGACTTATATGATTCAGAGATTTATATCACTCCCATCACTTTTCCAGCATTAATGTCACACCAAGCACTACTCACAGAACACTTTTAATTTATTTAGTGCTAAAGTCTCACAGATCACTGTATCTTGAAGTTAATATGCTGATCTCTGTATCTTAAAGTTAGTATGATGATCTCTGTATCTTGAAGTTAATATGCTGATCTCTGTATCTTAAAGTTAGTAAGATGATCTCTGTATCCCGATGTTAATAACCACCGTGCATTTCTCTGAGATTTTAAACATTCTAACACCAACTGACAACGGCTGATATTTCACTTTGATTGAACTGGTATTTTAAAGTATCTCTTCAGGTATTTTTACATGAAACTTTATTTTAATTAAGCATGTTTCTTCAAAGAAATTGATCTCCATTTCCCAGCGTTAATCTCATCGTGCACTAAACTAAGTGAGCAGTCACTGAAATACATAAGCATTCGAAGCACTAACTAACGAACGCTTCTTCAAATTATTTTCTTGACGATCGCTTCATTAAATTATTTTCTAAATTCAGCGCAGCACTGTGAATATATTTCACTTTACAATATTTCAGCCTTGAAGATAGCTCTCACCATTTCTCTCAAATCACAGTGCAATTTTGAAATATTTCCTCACTGGGCATCTATCAAATGTATCTCTCACAGAGCTTCACTTAAATGTATCTCTCATAAAGCATCACTCACGGAGATCAAACTCAGATAACATACTTCAATTCCGGATCTCAAATTAAGCAGATCACTTCACGAGTGATATAAAGTATTTTTCTTTCACTTATTTCCTGGATCGCCTCAAAGCCACGCTCTCTTTTGAACGCCAAACTGACCTCTTGAAGCCAATTCTCTGTAAAAAAAAAACCGCGACACCACAATCCCTTGTTTCACCAAACTTTCGCTGCATTTAAATTATTTTTCGCGGTATTAAAAAAAACAGCAGAGGGAATTGAAGCCGGAGCAACACTAATCTGCTGCCATTTCCTCTGAGCTCTAGAACTCGTCTCCGGGTTTTAACAACTTTAAATATTTTATTTATTTAAAAGGATTTATATACTGCTTTATCCTGAATTCAAAGCGGTTTACACATCATACAAATCAAAAAGTTTTGTCATCTGCAAATTTGATAACCTCACTCGTTATTCCCTTTTCCAGGTCATTTATGAATATGTCAAAAAAGCAGCGGACCCAGAACAGATCCCTGGGATACTCCACTATTCACCTTTTTCCATTGGGAAAATTGGCCATTTAGCCCTATCTCTTCTTTCTATCTTTTAACCAGTTCCTGATCCACAATAGTACACTGCCTCCTATCCCATGACTTTTTAGTTTTGCCAAAAGTCTCTGATGAGGGACCTTGTCAAAGGCTTTCTGAAAGTCCAGATACACTATATCTACTGACTCACCTTTGTCTACCTGCTTATTCACACCTTCAAAAAAAACATAACAGTTTATTAAGGCAAGATCTTTCTTGTCTAAAGCCATGTTGGCTGTCTACCTTTAAGCCATGACTATCTACATGTTCAGTAATTTTGTTCTTTATGATGGTTTCTACCATTTTTCCCGGTACTGACATCAGGCTCACCGGTCTGTAGTTTCCCGGCTCACCCCTGGAACCCTTTTTAAAAATTGGCGTTACATTGGCAATCCTCCAATCTTTAGGTATTACAGATGATTTTAATGATAGTTCACAGATCACTAATAGAAGGTCTGCAATCTCATATTTCAGTTCTTTCAACACCCTTGAATGTATACCATCTGGTCCATGTGATTTGCTACTCTTCAGTTTATCGAATAGTTGTAATACATCTTCCCGGTGTATCGATATTTCTTTCAATTCTTCCACAGTATTACCTTTAAATACCACTTCAGTCATGGGTAACATCCCTACATCTTCCTCAGTAAAGACCGAAGCAAAGAATTCATTCAGTCTCTCCGCTATAGCCTTGTCCCCTCTTACTGCTCCTTTTACCCCTCTATCATCAGTTGGGGCAGGAGCGGCCTTCCAAACTGCCCCATAAGGAGTTGTCAGCATCTGCCGACCGGCCTCAGACATCTGAGGCCATCCTCATCAAGGATTCCCCCTCAACAATACTGATGCCAGGCCTGAAGTCTTCGGTGCCCACATCGAAGACTGTGGAGCCAACTGGTATGAAGACTAAAATGGTGGCCCTAGAGAGCAGTTTATCTGCCCTAGTGGCTGTACAGTGGGCATTCATGTCTGGCTCATCCTGTTCATCTGTCTCAGCGATGGGACCCTCGACATCGAGGGCTTCCCTAGATGTCAAGCTGGTCCTTAAGTGCCACTGGCCTTGAGAGAGCCCCTATACTTAAATTATAAAAACGCTCAATGATATCAACAAAGAACTATATTTACTTTCCAATCTTCACCATCATCAATCAGAGGATATGTATGTATCAAAGGATATGAAGGTCTCAGACTTTTATGACACTCATTTAATGGGCTTTGTCTTCTTGCCCAATGAATGTGTCTAATAGCATCAATGACCAACAGTGTATTTTCATATGAATAATATAAAAATTATTACTGCCCTTCAGTTGTTTTGTGAGAGAGCCCCTGGCACCAGAAGAGGTCCCGATCCTGTTTCTCAGGGCACCAGTCCTTCCCAGCGAGTGCCTGCGGCTTGGACTGCAGATCCTCCAGAGGTCATGGGCTGCCAGGAGCAGACCTCGACCAAGGTGGTCATGTGGCATCAGACTCATACTTTGACTTTGAGTCCGAATGGGAGACCGAGGACGAAGTATCCCTGGGCACAAGGTGACACCAAGACGTACCCTCGGACCCGTCTCCCCTGATGACCCGACATTGTTCCCTGCCTGAGGACATCGCTTTCCTCGATTTCATGCGGGACATGACCAAGGCTCTGACTATCAAGACCGAAGCTGAGGAAGACCCTCACACTGAGGAATTGGAAATACTCCAATACAGGGCATCTCCAAAGGGAGCCCTTATACTACTGGTGTCCCCAATCCTAGACTGCCTCCTCCTCTGGATGTGGGAAACATCAGCGTCAATACCAATCGTTAGTAGGCACTTCAATGCAATGTACCGGGTATGCCAAAGCCCTAGATTTCAAAAGACCCAGCTTCCCCACAACTCAGTGGTCGTAGAGTCGGCCATGCATCGGCTTAAAAGCCAAAAAACTCATTTGTTGGTCCCACTCGGCAGGGAGGCCCGAATCGATGATGCCCTCAGCCGGAAGGCCTTTCAGGGCTCAATGCTAACTTGATGGATCCAGTCCTTTCAGCTCTATATTGGCATGTACCTGAAGGAACTGTCAAAGGAGCTTGGTGGAATCTTGGCAGGCCTCAATGGGGAACCTTACAGAGGTTTAAGACCCTGACCTTGGTGGTAAAAGAATGCTCAAAGTTTTTGTCCTGAGCAGTCTACGATGGCTTTGAGTCATTGGCCAGGATGACTGCTGCAGGCATCAGGGCATGACGCCAAGCATGGCTGCAGTCATTTGACCTGGAGCAATGGGTGCAGAACAAACTGATTGATGTCCCCGGCATAGGAGAGAACCTATTTGGGAAACCCATGGCAGATAAGGCAACAGAGATAGAAACCGAGTTCATGATGAGAATCAGGCTCTCAAGGAAGACCTTGCTGCAATCCTGGAACAAAGCCCCAGGGCAAAAGCCCTTCCCAAGGAATAAGGGGGGCTTTAGTGGTACATTGTACTTCTAGGCCTTCTTGGCACCTCAACATGGCCAGCAGCAAAAAGGCCAAGGACATGGTCCCAAAAAGCAAAAGACCACAAAGTCCCAAGCGCAGGCTCTGGCCCAGCCTGAGGGGAGGTTTTGACTGCCTGGGCGCGACCTCCCCAACCCCAGGGGGTCCTCTGCTGCCCTAGCTTTGTTTGCCCACACCACCAATACGTGGGTGCAACTAGTGGTCAAGAAGAGCTATCTCCTCTATCTACAGCGGGCACCACCCTTGTACTTCCCAGGAGAACCCACCAGACCTCTCCTTCACCAGACCCTGCTTCTCACCGAGCTTGCAGGCCTAATCAACGACAAAGCAGTGGAGCCAGTGCCGAAACATCTCTGGGCACAGGCTTCTTCTCCAGGTATTTCCTCGTCCACAAGAGGACAAGGGCCTCAGGCCCATCCTGGACCTGCGAGAGCTCAACAGATTTCTTGTCAGGGAGAAGTTCAAGATGCACTCCTTTGGGACACTACTGCCATTCTTCCAGCAGGGAGATTGGCTATGCTTCTTAGACCTAAAGGATGCCTACACACATATCTTAATTCATCCCAGCCACAGAAAATACCTCCAGTTCATGGTGAGGGGACTGTGCTACCAATACAGGGTGCTGCTCTTAGGTCTGGCCTCATCACCAAGGATCTTCACAAAGTGCTTTGCGGTGGTCGCAGCCCACCTCAGGCTCCTAGGGACCTTCATCTTCCCTTACCTGGATGATTGGCTCATAACAGGGGACATGGCTGCAGAGGCACAATGCGCCACCAGGCAGGCCATCAACCCCCTACTGCATCTGTGGTTCATCATAAACTACCCCAAATCCCACCTCACTCCAGCCCAGCACCTAGAATTCATAGGGGCACAACTAGATACCCTCCAGGCAAAAGCCTTCTTCCCTCAGGAGAAGTCAGAACGCCTCAGGGAATTAGCCATAGAGGTACGCCGGTGCTGGGTGCTACCAGCCTGGCTCCTATTCCATCTGATGGGACATATATGGCCTCCGCGGTTCACGTGACCCCATATGCCCGCCTGCACATGAGAGCAGCCCAGTGGTGCCGCTGTTCTCATGGACATTAGTCACAGGCAGGCTCAGGGGCAGAGTGAAGGTGACTTGTCAGTTGGCAGACTCCCTCGGATGGTGGCAGATTACATGTTACCTTCAGGCAGGATGCCTTTCCAGGCACCCAACCCCCAGAAGGTCCTCATCACAGATGCCTCTCTAATGGGCTGGGGAGCACATTGCAAGAGCCTCCAGATGCAAGATGGCTGGTCCCAGAGGAAATCCTGTATGCAAATCAACCTGCTAGAGTTCCTGGCAATATACCTAGCTCTCCAAGCCTTCCGCCACCAGCTGTAGCACCACTTGGCACTGATTCAGACCAACAATCAGGTCGCAATGTTCTGTGTGAACAAACAGGGAGGAACAGAGTCATACCCCCTCTGCCAGGAAGCGGTAGCCCTCTGCTCCTATGCTACACGAAGAGGGATGATCCTTAGGGCAGTGTACCTCCAGGGCTAGGACAATGCCCTGGCAGACATGCTGAGCAGGGTCTTCCAGCCGCACGAGTGGTGCCTAGATCCAGTAGTAGCCTCACGGCTGTTTCATCTCTGGGACGTTCCCTCGATGGATCTGTTCGCAAGTCCAGACAACATCCAATTGCCCCTATTTAGCTCCCGCCAGCTGCATCCGTCCTGGGTGGCAGTGAATGCGTTCCTCACCCCATGGACGGAAGGCCTCCTATATGCCTTCCCACTGACACCGCGGTAGCCAAGGCACTATTCAAGGCCTACCACAATAGAGCATCTCTAATAATGATAGCCCCTTGGTGACCCAGGCAGCCCTGGTTCCCACTGCTCCTCTCTCTATCAGCGGCATCGCCAGGGTAACGTTAGCCCTCTTCAACCTCCCACGGGATATGGAAGAGATTCTTCTGGCCTTTTGTAAGACCTCAACAAGAAGGGCGTATGCCTTCAAGTGGCGCCAATTCTTGGTGTGGTGTGCCAAAAGGCGGGGAAATCCATTCTCCTGAGCAGTATAAGTGGTGTTCCAGTTCCTGCTTCACCTATTGCAGATGGGACTGAAGTCCAATTCAGTCAGAGTACACCTGAGCGCCATCGCAGTGCATCACCATTCCATTGAGGAAAAACCCCTCTTGGCACAGCCCCTTGTGTCCCGATTCCTGTGGGGCCTCATGTTATCCAAGCCCATCCTCCAGCGGCAGAGTGGGATCTCAATGTGATGCTCCCGCAGCTCACTAAGCCTCCGTTTGAGCCTCTGGTTACATGCCACCTCTAGTATCTGTCTTGGAAGGTCGCCTTCCTGGTAGCACTCACATCAGCATGCAGAGTCAGCGAGCTCCAGGCTCTGATGGCAGAACCACCCTACACAAGGTTTTACAAGAACAGGGTGGTGCTTCGCACACACCCCAAGTTTCTGCCAAACATGGTGTCCCAATTCCACCTCAATCAGGAGATGGTACTCCCCACTTTGTTTCTAAGGCTTCACACTGGTAGAGCGGAGACCACTTTCCACAATCTGGATTATAAGAGAGCCCAGTCCTTTTACCTGCAACAGACTCAGGGCCACTGCAAAGCACCAGAGCTTTTTGTATCTTCTGACCCCAGATGCCTAGGGCTTCCAGTGACTAAGTGAACTCTGTCCACTTGGGTGGCGGACTGCATTACCCTTGCCTACAAGCAAGTAGGGATCTCACTGGACCAGAGGGTCACAGTGCACTGCATCAGGGCCATGGCTACTTCTGTGACAAATCACTCTGTCTCTGTGATGGAAATCTGCCAGGCCGCCACCTAGTCTTCGGTCTATACCTTCACAGCTCACTACTGCCTGGAGAGGGAGTCCTGATGGGACAGTGCCTTCGGCCAGGCCGTAATCTCTTCAGGGTGTAGGCAACTCCTGCCCTCTGACCCTTCTTTGTTCAGGCTACTGGAGTTCTGGTTCTCTGCCAGACACTTGAGTCCTGCGAGAGTCTCTGAGTTGGGACTCAACTGCTGCTGATCACGGCTCACCCTTTACAGTTCTCGGTAGCCTGTAGCTGGGGAGTCCCATATGTAAGGATTGACTTCCTGCTTGTTCCCGGAGAAAGCGTAGTTACACACCTGCAACATGTGTTCTCTGGGAACAGCAGGAATCAGTAATCACAATCCTCCCTCCTCCACATGGAGTTACTACTTTATCGTATTTTATTTTTGCCATCTTAGCTATGTCATTAGACTGAGGCAAGAGGGCACCGTTGGGCAGGAAGTGGACCACACATGCATGGTACATCCTCCAAAGGCTTTCTTTGAAAGCTGGGGAGATGCTTTTGCGTTTGCTCCGTTGGCGCTGGCGTCACCCATATGTGAGGACTGATTCTACCTGGGAGCTCTTAAAAGGGTTTTTGTACATTTTTAAAACAAAGTTTCATTCTTTTTGGTGCCTTAGTTTAAAAAGGGAAATATTTTCTTTAGCAGGGTAGGTTTAAAACTCTGCTTTAGTATCTTTCTCAGCTCTTTGAAGCTGCTGACACCTCATTGGGAGTTAGTGGGCCTGATTAGCCTGTGAAAGAACTGAGAGCAGCTGAGGCCTGCTTAAAAGGCTTCACAACCCTACACTGTTGAGGCATTCCTAGCAGGGGCTATACATTTCAAGCAAGCAGGACCACCCACACAGCACGTGCTGCCCAATCGGGGCAGCCTAAGGCCGGCAGATAAAAGCCGCGCTGTTCAGGCGCGCCCGCGCCTGTCGGGCCCGCGCCTGAGGGCCTCGCCAGAGGGCCCTTTGGCGTGGCCCTTAGGCAGTGGCCACCTCTGAAAACACCCAAGTATTCGTCACTCCAACTGACCAGCTGCTTGAGCTCCCCCAGGGTCGAGCTCGCTACCGTCATCAACGATAACTCTCCTGACATCACTGCCATTCCAGTAGTCGATATCCACCGTCACGGTAATCCAGCAGTTGTTCTAACTGTCCTCTTAGACTGTAGCCAGCAGCCTGAAGTACTCTCCACTGTTGTCAGTAACCACAATTTTATAAGTCCCGCCGGCTAGCACTACTGTCTCAGACTGCAATCTATTTGACCTGCCTGATTACATCACAGTTTACCGTGTTCATTAACTCGCTGCCAGTAGCTTTACTGCCGATCTACCTTACAGCTACTGTAGCCAGGACCTTGTCCCCAGTAGTTTTACTGCTTATCCTCCCCATAGTTACATAGTTGCTGCAGTCAGTAATTTGTTGCCAGTAACCTGTTGCCAATAATTGTACTACTTGTTGCCTGAGCCTTACTACTTATCTACCTCATAGTTACTGTAGTCAGTAACCTGTTGCCAATAGTTTTACTACTTGTTGCCTGTAACTTTACTACTTGTCTACCTCATAGTTACTGTAGTCAGTAAACTATTACCAGTAGCCTTACTGCCTCTCTACCTCACAACTACTGTCGCCAGTAGCCGTAAGGTACTCATGCTCACTGGTTTGCTTATTTAGCCAACCTACGATTATCACTGTAGTTACCAAATGATTCAGCTGACAAATATTTACAGATGTTACATGCTTAATTATGTTAGTATTTGATACCCCTGATACCTTGTGAAATTAGATATTGTTACATCACGCTACTGTTGCCAATAGCATAACACCGCTCCCTCCTACAAGTTGTTAAAAGCCCCAATAGCTACTAGTGCCTTACCCCTTGGCACAACAGCACCTGGAACACACCCATACCACTCTCTGACCCACAGCACCTGGAACACACCCATACCACTCACTGACCCACAACACCTGGAACACACCCATACCACTTACTGACCCACTGCCCTACCAAAGACCCAACCTGACCTCCCTACCATCCCCTGATGCCATGGCACCCTCCGCCTTGGTCACACTACCACACACATTTATCAGCTGCTACATATTACTCGCCCTAACACAAGTCTCCCAATCCCTCACTCCCACCCATAGCTCCATCCCAATCCTTCACAACCCCTGGAAAAGGCCCCATGACCACACCAACCACCACACGGTCAGACCCACCCACACGACACACCCCCACCTCATCTACGTAGCCCTTCTCCAGGCTAGATCCTCTCAGCACAACCACAACACCCCCCCTCACGACCTGAAATGTGCCCTAATAAACGCCCGCTCTATCAGAAAGAAATGGCCAGCCATATCTGACATACTAGCCTCCCCCGACATCGACATACTATGCATCACTGAGACATGGATGTCAGATGCAGACGCGGCAATCCTCCACCAGTTTGTCCCCCCCAACTTCACCACCCACTCCTGCCCCAGAACCGACAGATGGGGTGGAGGTGTACTCATACTAAGCAAGTCCAATCTACAATTCCAGACAATTGCTTCAAGCAGCACTCCCCACCTAGACCACATCGCTATAGCGAACAAATATCTCACCATCAACCTACTATATCGGGCACCCTCACCATCACCGGATGAACTCTCCTCAATTATCGACATCACCTGTAACCCCATCAAGACACATACCTCGAACTGGATACTAGGAGATTTTGACCTCCCCTCACTCCACGACATTCAAGCCGGAGCTTTCCTAGACGCCCTGGAGGCGGCGGGCTACAACCAGCTGATCAACTCCCCTACCCACATCAAGGGAAACACACTTGATCTCATATTCGCACCACAATCAGCGTTCTGTCACACATCCAAGATCAACCTCTCATTATGCTCAGTACCGTGGTCAGACCACAGTCTAATCAGATTCACGATCCCCACTCACCCATCACTCTCTAACCCTCATCCATCAAACAAACCACCAGAACCAGTATCAAAACACTATCGCCAGTTCAACAGAGATGAGATCTTAGAAAGAACACAACCCCTCCATAATACGAATGGTATGAATCTTGATGACTTGGTCTCCACATGGAACTCATGCCTTAATGCCTCAACTGGCCCTCCAACCATCAACGCTGCACATAACAAGAGGAAGAACTCACCCTGGTACTCGCCCGAGCTCAAGACCTCCCTCCGACACCTCCGACAGCTAGAGAAATGCTGGCGCCGCTCCAGATCAATTGAAAGCCAAGAAGCCTACTCTGCCCAGCTGTGTATCCATCGAACAGCAGTTTCGAGTAGAATGAGGCAATACCACTCTGAGGTACTACAACGATCCCTGAATAAGCTGCACGAGCTGTTCAACATTGTCAAATCCTTAGCCAAGGAGCCCTCAACTGATCAGGTAAACCAACCAGACCCACAGGAATATGCAGACTACCTGCAAACCAAAGCAAACCAGACCACCCTATCCGCTAGCGATGGGCCCCCAGACATTTTGATGGCCTTTTCCACCCCACCCTCACCCTCACAAGTACTGACAGTGACCCAAAGTACCATCTCCACCTTTGCTACCCCAACTGACAGAGAAATACAAGACATCATTATGAATATAAACACCACCACAGCACCAGGCGACCCATGTCCAGCATTCTGGATAAAGACCCTACGTACTGAACTTAGCACCTTCCTGGCTAAACTGATTGGGACCTCATTCCAAACAGGCGTCTTCCCCTGAAGCCTAAAACAAACCTCAATTAGACCGTTGCTCAAGAACAATAAACTCGACCCCACAAAGATGGACTCATACAGACCTATCTCCAGCATACCCCTCCTAGCGAAAATCTCAGAGAAAATAGTCCACTATCAACTGAGCCAACACATTGAGGACAACTCACCCCTCGACCCCTGCCAGCATGGGTTTCGTGAGCAACATGGCGTCGAAACCTTACTAACAATTCTATTCAGCACCCTGATAACAGGGCTAGATAACGTCAAACAGGGGTTCGCACTCATTTTTCTCGACATTGCGGCCGCCTTTGACTGCGTCAACCATGATCTACTGCTCTCCTGCCTTGCCGAGAAGGGCATCCATGGTACTGCCCTCGCATGGTGTACCTCATACCTAAATGACAGATGGCAACATGTCCGTTCCGGTACCTCAACCTCCACACCATTCCCACAAAGGAAGGGCGTCCCTCAAGGCTCCTCTCTCTCTGCCCTATTCTTCAACATCTATATGCAGCCTATCTGCTCTATCATCAGGTCTTTCGGTGTAAACTGCCTAATTTATGCCGATGATGTCCTCATGTTCACCCCAATACATACCGATCACCCAGACGTATCCCGTTTATCATCATGTTTCAACGCAGTCACAGACTGGCTGCACTCTCAGATGCTCAAAATCAACCTCAAAAAGACTGAGGTACTCTTCATCAGCAGAGAGCAAGCATTCACCCCGCCATCGTCATTGAAAGTACGTGATGCCGAACTCCTCACGAAGACAACGATCCGTTACCTCGGAGTGACGATCGACCAGCACCTCAACTTAAACGCCCATATAGGCAACATCTCTAAAGCAATTTACCACAAAATCCGGATGCTGCGTCATATCAGACCGCTACTTGAGCCAGACGACTTTCGAACAGTCTTCCAGTCCCTGGTGATGCCCCACTTCGACTATGCGAACTCCATCCTCCACGGCCTACCGAAGTGCTCTCTACAACCTTTACAACTAGCAATGAATACTGCAGCCCGAACCCTCCACCAAGTATCCAGAGGGCAGCACATCACCCCTATTCTGAAAACACTACACTGGCTCCCAATACGCTATAGGATCACCTTCAAAATCCTAACAATAACATTCAAAGCCATCAATAAATGCACGGCCAGTGCCCTCTCTGAACTTATCCAGCTCACCCCCCCCCCCAACAGACTCAGAAGATCTGTCTCCACCAACTCCTTAATGCTCCCGAAAACCATCACCAAATGCAACAAAACCTCTAGAAACCGTGCCTTTGCCTTATCTGCACCTTCATGCTGGAACAACCTACCATCCAACATCCGTGCTATAAACAACCTTCTCCAATTCAGAAAGGCTTTGAAACACTACCTTTTCCTTCAATGCTTTCCCAACTCTGAAGACATCACGTAGCCGCAACCAATTCATACCCGCCCGACCAACCCTGACTCTACACCCACAATGACCTTTGAATAGCACACATAGATATATTGAAGAGCTGTGTACATAGTTTTACCTATTCTCCAAGTTTAAATTCCTTGTTTTAATGTAAGTCCAAGGTAGACCCCCACACTGGACATCTATGTTTCTTGTAAACCGTGCTGATGTTAAATAGTGCGGTATATAAACAATGTTAAATAAATAAATAAAGGTAAGAGTTTGTGGCTTTTAAATTACTAGCTGTCTACCTGGGAGCTCTTAAAAGGGTTTTGGTACATTTTTAAAACAAAGTTACATTCTTTTTGGTGCTTTAGTTTAAAAGGGGAAATATTTTCTTTAGTGGGGTAGGTTTAAAACTCTGCTTTAGTATCTTTCTTTAGCTCTTTGAACCTCATCAGGTGTTAGTTCCCTCCCTAAACCCCAACTCCCACCCACCCCTAGTGAGCAGTCTTGTTTTATAGGGTACTTCCCCAATTAACTACACACAGGTACTTGGAACAGCACATTTTGAACACACTTAAAGAGATTTAACTGCTTTTTCTCTGAAAGGACAGCTGGGAAACCAGCTGGTACTTTGGTAGATCTCTCTCTTTAGCTTTAACAGATACCTAAGCGCCATGAACTGAACAATGACTGGGAAAAATCATATCGCTAAAGCTGTTGCCCCCATTACAGCTTCTGCTTCTGTACAGACAGAGGTCCAAATGCTAGTAGAAGGACTGATTCCATGTGCAGGATGCCTGCATGCTGAAGCTCTCAGGAGACAAGTGGAGGAACTCAGAGAGGAGGTGGTGAGGCTGAGGAGCATTCAAGACAGTGAGAAGTACATTGATGAGATGCTTCTTGCAACATCCAAGCTCTCCAGCAGAGGAGAAGATGGTGCCTACAGAATGACGAAGGTTGAATACAAGTCACCAGGGCCTACAGAATCACCAATCCAACATCTCCAGCCCTTGAATTGAAGAACCATTATGCTGCCCTGGAAGTGGAGGAGGTGAAAGCATCCCTGGAAAGGGCAGAACCAGAGCTCAAGTACCCCAAAGTTGTAGAATGAGTGACCACAAGGAAGCAAAGGGTAGTGGTGGTTGGTGACTCTCTTAAATAGCCAGTTTACAATAAAATTAAGATACACAAATCTTTTCTGTGGTAAAAGATATTTAAAGACAGAAACACAGCCCACCCCACCCTGTCCCTCCCATTATCCTATGATCATCAGGAGCCATATGAAACTGCAAACCTATAAGATCTTCAAGGGCTATAAAGGAGCCAGAACTCCATTACGAAAAAGCATAAACATAGCTGCGTCATCATGAATATCTACTAAACTCAGCAGTATATTTCCAGTTAGAAATAACAGGAAAGGACCACTCCCCAATATGGAGCTGATTCAAACAGGCAGTTACTTTATAAGTACAAATGCCGATTTGCTGATTGAAAAACGACTCCAGACCAGGAAAAATTGGTCCTGAATCCTAGCACCACCCAGTATAATTCTATTCGTTACCAATTGAACATGTACCTACGGCCCCCTCCACTCATCGTGAACCTTGTATTAACAAAACCATAATACAGGCCAGTTATTCAGTGAAACTCCGTCCCCACTGTCTTATTCACACCCAAGTTTCCCATGAGCAAATCTAGGCGGTTATTTCTCCATGAGAACCGAGTTATTCTATCCATATTAACAACATGTTTTATTTGAAGGAACATTGACAATATTCCTATTATATAATTCACTTTATGAGTGATAGACATATTTATAACTTTAAAACGACCCCACCAAGAATCAGATCGACGACCACATTGCTGTGTATAATTAGAGTTCGTTAAGTCAAAAAGGGTGAATGAGATTATAACATGGGCAGTAGAAATTCCTTTGAAATCAGGCTGGCGTGCCAAATTTCAATAACTCCGTTACATTCAAATTTGTCTCTTGCAGTAATAAAATGTCAACAGTTTATATCCTACCATACAGAAGAAAAGTACTCCTCATAGTAGTGAATGATTAATATCCTTAACGTTTAGGTACCCAATCCTAGAAAGGACATCATCCTATCTATCAACACCACCACAGCTCCCAATGACCTTTGCCCAGCATTCTGGATAAGATTGATGTGGGCGGAATTCAGACCATTCCTAGCCAAGATCATGGAACTCTCCTTTTCAATAGGGGCATTCCCACCGATTCTAAAACAAACATCCATCCGGCCCCTCCTAAAGAACAACAAGCTGAACCCCCAGAAGGCAGAATACTATCGACCGATCTCCAGCATCCCCATGCTGGCCAAAATAATCGAGAAGGTTGTTCAACGCCAAATCCAGCACCATATCGAGACCACTGCTCCTCTTGATCCATGCTAGCATGGCTTCAGAGAATTACATGGCATTGAGACACTTCTCACCACTCTACTCAGCACCTCAATCACAGGGATTGATAACATCAGACAAGGCTTTGCTCTAATCTTCATGGACATTGCCACAGCGTTCGACTCAGTCAACCACAAGATGCTCATTACACGCCTCCAAGAGAAGGGAATCCATGGTTCCGCCCTGAGTTGGTGCAAGTCATACCTATCAGACAGATGGCAACAGGTATGAACTGACTCCATGTCCTCGGAACCTTTTCAACAAAAGCAAAGTGTGCCCCAAGGCTCCTCACTCTCAGCTCTCCTTTTCAACATACATATGCAGCCCATATGTGAAATCATCCGCTCCTTCAATATCTCCTGCCTGGTGTATGCCTATGATGTCCTACTTTTCACACCATTCTCTATTGACCATCCTGACTTCTCACCATTAACGAAATGCTTCGATGGTGTCACTGACTGGCTCCTCACGCAAAGCCTCAAAATCAATTTCAATAAGACAGATGTCCTATTCATCACCAGAAATCAATCCTTCACCCCTCCCGTCTCGATTAAGGTGAGAGACGCCAAACTCCCAAGCAGACCCACCATCCGCTACTTGGGTATCACCCTAGACCAACAGCTTGATATGAAAGCACATATAAGTAACACCATCAAGGCAATCTACCACAAAATACGGACTATTCGCCACCTACGACCCTTACTGGAGCCTGACGACTTCTGGACGATCTTCCAAGCACTGGTAACCCCCCACTTCGACTATGCCAATGCCATTCTGCATGGACTCCCTAAGAGCACACTGAACCCACTACAACTAGCAATGAACACCACTGCCCACATCTTGCATGGAGCCTCCAGAAGAGATCACATATCCCCAATCTTGAAACACCTCCACTGGTTACCGATCCACTGCAGGCTCACCTTCAAAGCCATTAACAAACTGTCCTCCACCTCCCTCACAGACCTTGTCCACCCCACTACTCTGAACAGATCCAGAAGGTCACTCGCTACCAACACACTCACAATCCCCATTACAATAACAAAATGCTCTCTTGCAACAAAGAACAGAGCCTTTGTATACTACGCATCTACACTCTGGAACGCGCTCCCAACCACTATCCGAGCTATTACTGACCTCGCACAATTCAGGAAGGCACTAAAGCGCCATCTATTCCTTCAACACTATGCCCATACCGGTGACTTAACACAACCCAGCACACCCTCCCACCCATCACGATGACACCACAAGCGCACATACATCATATTGACGTACTCATCATGTAAATAGTTAACAAAGCATGTCATACTGACAGAAACATACCCATGACACAATTGCTCATTTGTATATAGTTACCCCTGGTGAACCCCAAGTTGTAATACCTGTTTTTGTAAAGTTCAATGTATGTACTCAACCTGCATTGTACAAATTTGTGTTACTTGTAAACTGCACTGATTCTAAATAGCGCGGTATAAAAAAGAGCTAAATAAATAAAATAAATAAATAGATCTCCGAAGAGGCACTCATTACTTACAGAAGTAATTCAGTGTTGTAGCCTTTCATTTTACATTATAGGACAGCTTTTAAGCACTTTGAAAGTATGACTGCGTACATAGCCCAAGAAACGAACAAAGGCCCTGTCATGTGATCAAATATAATGAAAACACCCAACTTTAGTAAGAAAAGAAGAAAGAAAAGAGAGAGAGAAAACATTCCAGGGGGGCTATATAAACATAAAAAAAACTTAGTGGGTGAGCCCGCTAGGACAAGATAGACACAGAGGGCTCAGTGACTCAACACACCCACACTCCTGCAGTACTCCGAGTATCACATCTTGCCCACCTCCCAACTTAAAAGTAGAAATAATGTCTTATAGACAGAACAGCACAAATGTCTCAGGAAATAGCAGTGTAACACAGTTATGTGTCTCTTCTACGTGGATAATTCACCTTCCCACGATCACAGGCCAGTCGATTGCTCAAAAAACAAAACGCCGTAAAACTCTGGCAAGCAGAAGATACAATATGTCCTTCACTGCATCACCGCCGACTCCATTTCTTCCAGAAATGTACATAAATCTCTAGAGTCATCAAAAGTCCTAGTCTGGTTGTGCAGCGTGACCTTCATGCGAGCAGGATACGGAAATCCAAAACGGGCCTTCAGCTGTATCAAGCGTGGACGCAGCGTCAAAAGACTCCTTCTCCGATCCACCGTCGCCCTCGCAAAGTCCGGAAAGAACAGGAGTTTATGCCCCTGATATTCCAAAGTTGTGAGTACTCTGGCAGCTCCCATTATCTGCAACGCTTGTTGAAAGCGTAAAACATTCAGGATAATTGGGCGTGGACGCTTGTTTATGGCCTTGAATTGCATAGTCACTCTGTGGGCATGCTCTATCTCAAACGGCATAGTGAAATGTAGCTTTAACACATCTGGAATCATGGCTTGCATAAAGGATATCAAATCATGTCTCTGTTCCTTCAGGTACTCCTAGCACCTTTTATGTTATTTCGCCACGAGCGATTATTGCCATCTTCCACCTCTCTTTGCAGTGAGCGAATCAACTTAGCCTGCTTCTCGATGGCCTCAAGTCTCTCCTCATGTGACGCTACCACCTTCTCTACCTTCTCCAAACAGGTCGTATTTATCTCTAACGAAGATCTCAAAGCGTTGATATCTCCTTGCATTGCCCTTAGTGATTTAGCATTGGCTTTGACCATTTCTTTGACTGCCCGAGTTCTCCTGCAAGGTCTCAGGGCCATCTCGGATGACCGCCATCTTGTGTGGTGAGAGAGGTTCTGTCTTGGATGTCTTTGCACTAGCATTTTGAAAAAGTTGGAAATCCAACCGCGTTTGCTTAGAACCTGACATATCTGGGATTGAATGACACCACGTAGGTAGGAATTATATGATCAAATATTGCAGAAAAACAGGATTCTTGTCTTTGCCCTCCGGAGCTTCGCTCTTATACGTACATCTTGACCAGATATCAGGCTCCACCCCTGGTGACTCTTTTCTGAGGGGTACTGAGGCATCCATCTGTTGACCAGACTTGATGTCCAGAGAGGTATGCTATCTGCCAGGTGCCAAAATCTGAGATGTTATGGAGAGATTGCCGAGATTCATCAAGCCCACTGACTATTACCCAATGTTGCTAATTCACGTCGGCACAAATGATACTTCCAGGTATCCCTCTGAGCATATCAAAAGTGACTTCATGGCTCTGGGACAGAGGATGAAGCAGATAGGGGCGCAGGTGGTGTTCTCTTCAATCCTCCAAGTTGAGGGTAAAGGCCAAGGCAGAGAAGCTTGCATCCTGGAGATGAATGCATTGCTGCGTGGATGGTGTCATCAAGAGCGTTTTGGTTTCCTAGACCATGGGATGCTGTTCCAAGGGTTGCAGAACAGAGATGGCATCCATCTGTCCAAGAAAGGTCGACATGTCTTCAGTAGCAGACTGGCTAATCTACTGACGAGAGCTTTAAACTAGATTTGTTGGGGAGGGGTGAAGAAAGCCCCGAGGTAAGTGAAAGCCCCCAAGTAAGTGAAACATTAAATTCCTTTATGGAAATGGGTAAAAGGGGCAACATATGGAAAGCAGTGTGTATAAATGCCCGTAGCATGGAAAATAAAATCCCAGATGTTGAAGCTTTAATGGTAGAGGCTGACTTGGATTTAGTGGCAGTTACAGAAACATGATTCACAGAAAACCATGACTGGGATGTAACTATACCACGCTAAACTTTATTCAGAAAGGACAGGGTAGGAAGAAGGGGAGGAGGAGTGGCACTATATGTAAAAAATAATATTAAAACTTTGGAATTACAGAGCTTTAAAGAGAGAGAGGAGGCACTGTGGGTTAAACTAGAAAGAAGGAAGGAGAAACCTATTTGCATTGGCGTGATAGGAGACCTAAGTGACAGTACCAAAAGAAAGGAAGACATAGAAAAGGAAAAAGAGGTTGAGGGGGAGATGGAGTTGAGAGATTTGGAACTGCAAGAGAGTTAGCTGAATAAGGGAAGGGTCAACAAGTTAACTGAATTGAAGGAAGCAAAAGAGGGCAAAGAAAGGGAGGAGAAAGACCCAGAGGAGGAGGAATTCAAGATGGAACTTCTAGTCCATATGGAAAGAGATGAATATGCTGGGTTCCAAGCAAGGGAAAGATTACCCAAGCTAAATTCAACACCTAAGGCTAGAAGTATGATAATTAAGATGAACAAGGCCTTATCCAGTATAAAGGGATCACCGTAATTAATCAAATTCAATATTGTGCAGTTAAAATTATTACTGCAAGAATACTACCATCTAGAGTGCAAGGTGAGAAGAAAAAGAGAACAATAAAAGTTCCTCCTTGGAAAAAGCGCATCGAACGAAAAATACAGTCATTGCGTGCAAAGGTATCCCTGCTGGATGGGTATCTAAAAGGATTAAGATCATCAAAGATATTAAGGAAGATCCAAGATATAAAACTGAAGCATGCTGCATTAACAGAAGACCTGAAATTTATAAGTTCCAACAATAAATTGAAAATAGCAGCAGAAGCATAAAAATTTTGAAGATATGAAGAAAACAGGAAAGAAAGATATTAGAAAAAACTATTGAGAGAAAACCCAGAATAATTCTACAGGGAATTGGGGAAGAGTATTAATATGGTAAAAGCACCTCCAACCAAAGCCAAAACTGAAACCTTCTGGCAAAAGCTATATGAAGACCCTAAACAGCACAATCACAAAGCAGAATGATTACCTAACATACAGAAGCATTTAGAAAAAATAAACATCAAACCTATGGAATGGCCTGTGGTAACAAAGGAAGAGCTGGAAAGCAGGTTAAAATGAGCTCCAAACTGGAAGAGCCCTGGCCCAGATGCAGTAACCAACTTTTGGCTCAAACAGTTAACATCACTCCACCAAGACTTGGTGAACTGCAAAAATCAATTGTTCAAGCGACCGGATTTAACACCGCAATGGCTTACTTCAGGAAGTACCTTTCTCCTTCCGAAGGGAGACCCGACTAACATTCCTAAAAATTATAGACCAATAACCTGCTTATCTACAATTTAAAAGCTGTTTACTGCGATAGATGCAGACAGAATATACGATCACACTGAGCTCAATAACATCAAGGCGATAGAGCAAAAGGGCAATAAGAGAGGAGCATATACTACTACTACTACTACTAAACATTTATAAAGCGCTACCAGGTGCACGCAGCGCTGTACAAAGAAAACACAAAAAGACAGTCCCTGCTCGAAAGAGCTTACAATCTAAAAAGACAAAGGAAGAAAAGGAATAGAAAAAGATAAGAACAAGGGCAAAGAGACAAGAGCAGGAGAGACAGGACAAAGGAAAGAGGTAAGAACAAGTGTAAGAGGAAGAAAGAAAGGTGAAATAAAAGAGGTGAAGGAAGGAGAACAGCAAAATCAAGAGCCAAAGGCCAAGGCGAAAAGATAAGCTTTTAACTTGAGTTTGAAGAGGAGCAAAGAAGATGCCTGACGTATAGACAAAGGAAGTTTATTCCAAGAGTAAGGAGCAGCAAGGTGAAAAGAACGGAATCTGGAGTTGGCAATAGAGGAGAAGGGCATAGCAAGAAGCAACTGGAAAGAAGAATGGAGTACACGAGGGGGGAAATAGGGAGAAATGAGAGAAGAAAGGTACTGAGGAGTCACAGAGTGAATGCACTTATAGGTCAGAAGGAGAAGCTTAAAGTGAATACGGAAACAGATAGGGAGCCAATGAAGAGATCTGAGGAGAGGAGTGATGTGGGCAAAACGAGGCTGACGGAAAATCAAACGGGCAGCGGGGTGCTGAATAGACTGAAGAGGGAGGAGATGAGACTGAGGGAGACCAGAAAGAAGGAGGTTACAATAATCAAGGTGGGAGGTGACTAGGGAATGGATGAGGGTTTTAGTAGTGAGCTCAGAGAGAAAGGGGCGGATTTTGCCAATGTTGAAGAGAAAGAAGCGTAATTAACAAGTGTTAACGTGGTTATCTATCACAGAATCAATCAATGCAAATGGTGTTGGGTACTGTGATTTTGCTGTAGAAGCTTTTCATGTATTAAATTGAACTTTTGGCTAGTGAGGTCTCAGATACCACAGGCTGCCACTGTTTCATGAAGCTTCAGTGGACTAATGCCCAAAATGGCAACACCTGCTTAAGCAATAGTAATCACGGAAGACTATTTCACTAGTCCGCATGCGTGGCGTTTTTGTAGCAAAGCATACCATTGACAAAACTCTATTGAACCAGGCTGGAGCAGTAGGTAGGAGGATCGGTGATTTTCAGTACAAATCGTTTTTGAAGGAATGGTAATACCAGAAGCATGTAACTAAAGAACTTATTGTCATTTTTCTTTATAGTGATGATGTGAATGCTTTCCCCTGAAGAAACCAGTAGGAGAAACGCAATATAGCGCATGGAATAGCGTCGGGAAATTCATCACACAGCTAAGCTAAGCACTGGTTTATTTTTCAATATTAAGCAATATAATTGTTTAGATAAGCACTGCAACAATTCACATCAAAAAAGCTATTTCAAGAGTGACGTTGGCTAAATGTTTAAGATAGAGGTCATTGATGTATTTTGGGCATTAGTCCACTGAAGCTTCATGAAACAGTGGCAGCCTGTGGTATCTGAGACCTCACTAGCCAAAAGTTCAATTTAATACATGAAAAGCTTCTACAGCAAAATCACAGTACCCAACACCATTTGCATTTGAAGAGAAAGAAGCGACAGCTGTTAGCGATGAGTTGGATGTGAGAGGAGAAAGAGAGCGAAGAGTCAAAAATAACACCCAGATTGTGAGCAGATGAAACAGGTTGGAGAACAGAGCCATCAACAGAGACTGAAAAAGGAGAAAGGGAAATTTTAGGAGAAAAAAACGAGAAGTTCAGTCTTGGCCATGTTCAATTTCAGGCGACGATGGAACATCCAGGCAGCAATGGCAGAGAGACAGCAAGAGATCCAGGACTGGAAAGCAGAAGAAAGATCAGGAGTAGCGAGATAGATTTGGGAGTCATCAGCATAGAGATGGTACTGAAAACCATGAGAGGAAATAAGCGCACCAAGGGATTGGGTATAGAGAGAAAAAGAAGGGGACCCAAGACAGAACCCTGGGGGACACCAACCGAGAGCGGGGTAACAAAGGAGGAGGAGCCACCAGAACATACACTAAAGGAGCGATGGGAGAGATATGAGGAGAACCAGGAGAGAACAGAGTCCCTAAAGCCAAGCGAGGACAAAGTGTCAAGGAGAAGATCATGGTCAACAGTGTCAAAGGCTGCAGAAAGGTCAAGGAGGAAAAGGACAGAGTAAAGGCCTTTAAATTTAGCCAGGAACAAGTCACTGGAGACTTTGACAAGAGCAGTTTCAGTAGAGTGCAAAGTACGAAAACTGGATTGTAAGGGATCGAGAAGAGCATGGGAAGAGAGGAAGTCAAGACAATGGCGGTAAACCGCACATTCGAGCAGTTTAGAAATGAAAGGAAGGAGAGAGATGGGGCGATAATTAGAAGGACAAGAGGGATCAAGTGAGGGTTTCTTAAGGAGAGGCATGACCACAGCATGTTTAAAGTCAGCCGGGACAGTAGCAGTGGAGAGCGAAAGGTTGAGAATATGAGAAATGGAGGGACAATGGTAGAGGAAATAGAGGGTAGGATGAGAAGGGGGGAGAGAATGAAAGCAGGAAAGGGAAATCGGGGATTTAGAGGGAAACTGGAGAGTGATCTTATGGATTTTATCATGGAAGTAATCAGCCAGAGCCTGGGAAGAAAGGGAAGGAAGGATCAGAGGCAGAGGCACTTTGAGGAGAGAATTGAGAGCAATGAAGAGATGGCGAGGATCCCACGAGAGGATAACAATAGCAGAGGGAGCAGACATCGATGCAGCAGGAGAAGGCCAAGGTGCAGAAAGCCACAGATCCAGAGCAGAAAGACCGCCTGCGGACCCCGCCAGTGGATGCAGTTCAGCAAAAAAGACTCCACAAACACCCTGCTGTTTTTGTAGTTTGTATGTTGAAATAGCCATATGATTTCTCCCGCTAAAGCATCCCGCACCTAAGGACAATGCCTAAGGGCCCTCTGGTGAGGCCCGCAAGGCGCGGGCACGCTTAATGGCGGCAGCTGATGAATGCTAGGAAGGCTCCTCCCCCAGCCCTGATTGGAGCAGGCAAGTCAGCCAGAGAATGCCCCGCTCACGATCGAGTAATAGGCTGCTTGATTTATTTATTTTATTTAACAGTATTTCTAAACCGCCTTATCTTAATAATCAAGGTGGTATCACAGCAAGCAATCAGGTAAAGTGTGTGTGTTGTACATGCAGTGAGGATAAAACTTAGTTGTGTGAGGGATGTGTTGGGTGCTTGATTTGTTTGAGCTATATACAGGGTGGGCTATTTACAGTGGTGCTAGAATCATATTTTATATATATTCAGTTGTTTGGGAGGATTGGAGTGCTGTTATCCATTCTCTTAGGTTATGTGATGTGACCATAGTGCTCTATGAACAGCATGGTTTTCAGTTGTTTTCTGAAGTCTTTGAGGTCTGGAGTTGCCCTTAGATCGTCCGGTAGATTGTTCCATATTGTTGGAGCAGCCATGGAGAGAGCTCTGTCTGTTGTGTCCTTGCGTGTGTGCTTGTACTCATTTGGGGTGCTGACTCGGTTGCGTGTTTGACTTCTTCTGGGACGTGCGCTGGTTTCCGGTTGTATGAGCAGGTGGAGGCTGTTGGCTGATGTGTGTTCTTTTATCTTAAATAGGTTTATGATAGTTTTGTATCTGATGCGAGCAATGATTGGGAGCCAGTGTAAGTCCTTTAGTGTAGGTGTGATGTGCTCCTGCCTTGCGGCTCCGGATATGATTCGAGCTGCAGTGTTTTGTGCCAGCTGTAGTGGTTTGAGAGCTTGTTTTGGTAGTCCGAGGTATATCGGATTGCAGAAGTCCAGTATTGGGGTTATCAGTGCTTGACAGACTGTACGGAAGTGTTCTGGAGCGAGGAGTGGTTTCAGTCTCCTGATGATTCGCATCCTGTAATATGCTTTTTGGATTGTTTTGTCTATGTGTGGTTTGAGGTTGAGTTTACTGTCCAGAGTAACCCCAAGGTATCTCACCTCCGATCTTATCGGTATCGTGGTGCTTTGTATCTTTATGTTTGGTGGGTGTGTGAAGCTTTGGTTTCGAGTGATGATTAAAGCTTCAGTCTTGTTGTAGTTTATAGCTAGATTGTTGTTTTGGCACCACTTCGCCATTTGGGTAAGGCAGTCTGCTATCTTAGAGAAGTCCGGGTTTTCGATTGATATCGGGGAGTATACCATTATATCGTCTGTGTATATTGTGTATTGGATGTTGTTCTCTTTCATAATGTTGCATATTGGTTGGATGTAGATGTTAAAAAGGAGTGCTGAGAGTGCGGATCCTTGTGGTACTCCTTGTTGGACGTTTATGGGCCGGGAGGTGTCCTGTCCCACCTTGACCTGTAGCTGTCTTTCTGTTAGGTACGAGTGGAACCATTTTAGAGTGGTACCGTGTATACCAGTGTTCTTCAGTCTCTCCAGGAGTATATTGTGATCAACTGTGTCGAACGCTGAGGAGATGTCGATGAAGATCATTATAATTCCATTCCTGATGTCGTCAATTATTCTTATGATGCTGTCGAAGAGGTAGATCAGGAGAGTTTCGACTCCATGGTTGGGACGAAATCCGTGTTGGTTGTCGTCGAGAGTTCCGTGTTCGTCAATGTGTTCCTGAAGTTGTAGTTGAACCGTCTTTTCGATTATTTTTGCGAGGAAGGGTATGCTGGAGATTGGTCGGTATGCTGCTGGGTCCTTTTTGTCGAGAGAAGTTTTCTTTGTGATTGGTCTTACTGAGGCAAGCTTTAATTGCTGTGGCATGAGTCCTTGAGTGAGTGAGTTGTGTACCATTTTATGAATGTTTGGTATGAGGCTTGCTTTGGTGGCTTTGACCCATGACACTGGGCAAGGGTCTGTAGGAGCAGTGCTTGTGTTGATTGTGGAGATGATGTCTGATATCTGCTCTTTTGAGGGTGAGTGGAATGTGCCCCAGGTTTTGGGGTGGACGTTCGTTCTGTTGGTTCTACTGGGTGTTGTGCGCTCTGTGGAGTGAAATTTGTCTTTGATGTGGTCGGCGAATATCTGTGGATCCACTTGTATTTCTCTTTCTGCTGCTTGCTCTTTTGTCAGGGTTTTTACTATTTCGAAAAGTTCTCTGGGTTTGTTGATGGAAGAATTTATCAGGTTTGTGTGGAATTCTCTCTTTGATTGGTTGATGTGTTCATTGTATTGTTTTTGCTTTGTTAGGTAAAGATGTTGGTCGGAAGTAGTTTTGTTTTTTCTCCATCTCCGTTCAATTTTCCTGAGCTCCCTCTTTTCCTGTCGTATTTTTGCTGAGTACCATGGTTTGTTTTGTCTCTTGTTGTGGTGTTGTTTCTTGGTCCTGTCAACGGATGGTTTGGCGGCGTTAGCTAGGACATTGTTCCAGTTGGAAACTTGTTCCTCCAGGTCCTCTGAGTCAATGTTCAAGTGTTGTATTGTGTCCTGGATGAATTCGTCCTTGTCAAAGGACTTGAATCGTCTTTGTGTGTGTGGGAAGTTCGCTCTTTCGCTTGTCCAGTCTTCTTGTGATTGCAGATTTGTCTCGATTAAGTAATGGTCAGACCATGGTACTGGGGTGATGGTGGGTGTAGAGATTAGGTCTCTTGAAGTTAGGTAGTTTGATGCGAAGATGAGGTCTGGGGATGATCCTAGTCTGTGTGTTGGTGCATTGACTATCTGTGTGAATTGAAGTGATGACATTGCCTGAAGGAAGGCCTCTGCATCTTTTGTATTGGCGGACTTGAGGTTGAAGTCTCCGATTAGTAGTGCTGGTTTGTTGTTTGACGTTATGGCACAGGCTTCTTCGAGTATGAAGGCTAGTTCGCCGGGTGGAGCACGGGGTGCTCTGTAGGTTAGGCAGATTGCAATATTCTTGTTCTTGATGCTAATTGTGTTACACTGCTTTGTATCTGTGAGATTCAGTGTCTTGAACTTGAGTTCTGTTTTTGCTATTATTAGGACTCCTCCTCCACGCTTGTGGATGCGTGGGCAGTTGTATGCTGAGTAGTTGTTCGGTACTAGTTGGTTGAGTAGTACACTGTCGGTAGGGTTGAGCCATGTCTCTGTGATGCATATTATGTCTGGCTGTCGCTCTTCAATGTGGTCTACCAGAGTGTGTATCTTGTTGCAGATGGATCTGGCGTTTATGAGCTCAATTGATGTTTTCTTTGTGGAAGAGGTTGTTGCGACGTGTGCTTCCTTAGGGCCGGTGTTGGGGTTTGATTTGTGTCTGTTTTGTCTCTTTGTTTGGGAGGTTGCGAGTGTCTCTTTGTGTGTGTGTTGTGGACTGAGATATGGCAGTGCAGTTGGTGGGTACCATGGTGTGTTTGTTTGGGGGTAGTGGGGGTGTGTAGTTGGTGGGAGGAGTTGTGTGACTAGTAGGTATAGTGGGAGGAAGTATGTGGTGTGCATGTTGATAGCTTGTGATGTTCTGATAGGGCGACGCCTGTGTCCTTAGGTTTTCGTCTGTTGTTTGCTTTTTGAGGAGAGCTGTACTTGTTGCAGGGGCTTGTCCTGGGGATGTGAAGTTGTATCTGTTGCGGTGCGGGAGCCTGTCCCGTGGAGGGAGCCTGTCCCTTGGATGTGAAGCTGTATCTGTTGCGGTGCGGGAGCCTGTCCCGTGGAGGGAGCCTGTCCCTTGGATGTGGAGCTGGATCTGATGCGGTGCGGGAGCCTGTCCCGTGGATGTGGAGCTGGATCTGTGGCGGACGCCTTGGTGCGGGAGCCTGTCCCGTGGAGGGAGCCTGTCCCGTGTGTGTGGAGCTGGATCTGTGTTGGTCGCCTTGGTGCGGGGGCCTGTCCCGTGGATGTGGAGCTGGGTCTGTCGCGGTGCGGGAGCCTGTCCCGTGGAGGGAGCCTGTCCCGTGGATGTGGAGCTGGATCTGTGGCGGTCGTCTTGGTGCGGGGGCCTGTCCCGTGGATGTGACGCTGGATCTGTCGCGGTGCGGGAGCCTGTCCCGTGGAGGGAGCCTGTCCCGTGGAGGTGGAGCCGGATCTGTGGTGGTCGCCCTGTTGCGGGGGTCTGTCCCGTGGATGTGGAGCTGGGTTTGTCGCGGTGCGGGAGCTTGTCCCGTGGAGGGAGCCTGTTTCGTGTATGTGCAGCTGGATCTGTTGATGAACTCTTGGTCTGACCCACTATGGTACATCCCAAGTCCCTATGTTCTTATCTAGCTAAAGATGACATTGCTCTAACATAGCATCAGCACTGGCATATCTCTGGGTTTAAGGTATCAATCTGGACAAACATGGTAATACCAAATATGGCCTATAAACGATGGTAGTTAACAACACTAGCATATCCCTGGGTTTACAGTATCGATCTGGACAAACATGGTAATACCTAATATGGCCTGTAAACGCTGGAAGCTAACAACAGTATCCAGAGGGAACTAGTCACTAGAGTGCCCAACACTGATCTTGGATTCTAGTCCCAAACATGAATTTCTACCCTTTAAATTAGTATTTTTATGAGAGGCAGGAGGATAATCCTAGCTGTAGAGAGTGGTGCTGCTGCAATCAGATGATTTAAACAGAACTATACATTCAATTATTGTTAGGAGTGCAGTTAATTCATATAAGTAATGAAGCAGTGTGGATAGTTTAAAAATCACTCAAATGAGTGTGACTTACGTGCCCCAGAGTTTCAGCTCTTTAGGCAGTTCGGCGTCTTCGGAGTTGGTATTCTGCGTTTCCACTGTGAGTTGGTGGATTGTCAGTTCCTTGATTGTACGCGAGCTCGACCCCGAGGGAGCTCAGCTGTACCAAGAGGGAGGTGTAGTCTCAGCGTCGTTTTTTCTGTTATGTTTCTGTGACGATCTTGGGGGTGCCTTTGCCTAAGGGCCGTGCCAAAGGGCCCTCTTGCGCGGCCCTCAGGCGCGGGCCCGCAAGGCGCGGGTGCGCCTGTGGCGTTCTCCTTTTAAATGGAGAGCTGTGCCCCGATTGGGTAGAGATGCTCTGAGACACGCTGCTGGAGGGGTGGAGCCAAAAAGCAGCTTCCCCCGAAGAGCTCTTTTGTGTGCAGCAAGGTCTTTTGTAGCTGGCTTGCTCTTTTCTTGCCGCCGATCTTCTGGAGCAGGGCAGGCTCCCTTCGATGAGGTTTCGACTCGGGTAGATGGCTCAGCTCCTCCTGGAGCTAAGCAGAGCAAGAGCTTGATGTGATTGGAGTCAGCTGTTTCTGTTTAAAGTAGGCAGTCAGATCTTAATAGTGGCAGCTGATGAACGGTAGGAAGGCTCCTCCTGCAGCCCTGATTGGAGCAGGCAGGTCAGCCAGAGAATGCCCCGCTCACGATCGAGTAATGGGCTGCTTGATGTGGTCGGAGTCAGCTGTTTCTGTTTAAAGTAGGCAGTCAGATCTTATCAGTGGCAGCCATATGGAACCAAAGGCCAGTTAATGCTGAATAAGGCCATAATGGCCAGTGCTAAGAAAGGCAGAAATCTCAGTATAGCTTGGATTGATTATAAGACAGCTTTGGACAGCATCCCACACTCTTGGATAATACATTGCCTTGAAATGTGTAAAATAAATTCTGGTTTGATAAAGTATATTAAGTTCACTATGAAAATGTGGCAATCCACACTCTTTTTGAGATATGAAGATGGTCAGTACATCATTCCTAACATTAAGATCCAGCGAGGAATATTTCAGGGAGATTCCCTGTCGCCACTTCTGTTTTGTTTGGTGCTTAATCCAGTGAGTGCTCTCATCAACTCTTTGGGGTGTGGATTTAACCTGAATTCTAAAGACCGTACCAACCCAGAAGCAACTTCCCATCTGCTATTTGTAGATGATCTGAAACTCTATAGTTCCAGCGACCAGCAATTAGCAGAGCAGCTTCGTGTGCTGAAAAGCTTTTCTGATGACATCAGGATGACTTTTGGCCTTGACAAATGTGCTAAGACAACTTTTTTCAGAGGGAAATTGAGCAAAACCAAAAACATCTCTCTTGCTGAGAGCTGTGACATCAAGGACTTTGAACAGGAAGATGTATATAAGTATCTCGGAATAGAGGAAGGAATGACACTCGAGCAGAAACTATTGAGAGAAGATCAGTAAAGAATATTACAGGAGATTAAAACTGTTATTGAAAAGTGCTTTAACATCACAAAATAAGATACAAGCCATCAATTAGCTTGCAATTCCTATATTCTCCTACAGTTTGGGGATTGTGGCTTGGCCTCATAAAGAGCTTGAAAAACTGGATGTGCGGACAAGAAAACTCCTACATGCTCATGAAGTAATTTACAAGAATCAGTGTATTGTACATCCCTAGAGCTGAAGGAGGGCTAGGACTTATAGAAACTAACTACACCTACAGAGCTACTATCGTAGGCCTCCAAGTCTATTTGACAGCATCATCAGTTCCAAATACACAAAAAGTGCTGAAATATGAAAGTAACCATCCAGAATCTGTCTCCATCATCAAACTTGGACAAGCATTCCGACGATTAGAAGGAATGAGTGAGAATCCACAGGCATGCATGAATAAGAAAGTAACAGAATTTGCAAAACAAGAGAAAAAACTCTTCAAAGAATTAGATCAGCAGGCGAGGATAATCAAGTGGCAAATGCACAAATACAGTGGAAAATACAGAGTGTTCCTCCAAGAACATTTTGTTGATCAAGAACAGACACATGAATGGTTGAGGAGAGGCAGACTGAAACCGAAGGATGAAAGCTTGATAGTTGCAGCCCAGGACAGCGGATTGCAGATGAGATGGTTTACGGCGAGTATTGAAAAAACTGTCACAACAGACATATGGCGATTCTGTAAGAAAGAGTTGGAAACAGTGACTCACCTAATAGCAGGCTGTGAAGTTCTGATGGCGGAAAATTTCTATACAGAAAGGCACAACAAAGTAGTACACCTCCTCCACTGGAAACTCTGGGAACACTACAACATCACTGTCAATGAAAAGCACTGGGATCATGATCCTAAGAGAATACCAGAGAATGAAGAGGTTATGATCACCCGGGACATTCCCATTCCAATGGATAAGAAACTGGATGCCAGGAAACCTGACATAGTGGTAAAGGAGAAGAACACCAGAACGGCATTGATAATAGAAGTGTCGGTAGTGAGTGATTATTCTGTGAATCGCGTGGAGAGGAAGTATCAAGAAATGCAAACAGAGACCAAGAAAATGTGGCAGACAGATACAGAAATATTTCCCATTGTACTGAGAACCACAGGCCTGATAAAAAAGAATTTCCAAGCACATCTTGACAAACTACCCATACATGTTACATTTTATGAACTCCAGCAGGAGGCTCTCTTTGGCATGATGCAAGTATTATGCCGAGCATTAGCAATAAATTTGAGAGATTAAGATCATATTCCACATACGCTGGCTTAGAAGTGAGGTTCACGACTGTCATGGTATGCGCAAACCTAACCCATTAGAAGAAACTACCCTGAGAAAGAGGTGGACGGAGAGTTAATTGAAGACATACACAGCATTTCTAGGAAAGGGAAGTGCTACTGATAGGGGATTTCAATATGCCAGATATTGATTGGCACATTGCTGCTGCAGTATCATTTAGAAGTAAGAAGATCCTGGATTCAGGCAATTTGTAACAGAATCCACACGTGAAGGGGCCATACTGGACTTGGTGCTCACCAATAGTGAAAGTGTTTCTGATGTTATAGTGGGAGATCATTTTTCATCCAGTGATCACCAGATGGTGTGGTTCAGTATTAGGATTAGGGCTGTTAGAATCCATTCAAAAGTGAGGTTCTTAGAATTTAGGAAAACTAACTCTGCGAAGATGGGCCAGTACCTCAGGGAGTCATTAGCGGGATGGGAACAGCTGGGGGATGTAGAAAAACAGTGGGCAAAACTGAAAGGGGATATTTTAAGGGCAACCAACCTTTTTGTTAAAATGGTAAATAAAGGTAAAAGGAAAAGAAAACCACTATGGTTTTCGAAAGAAGTAGCTGAAAAGGTGAAGAAAAAGAGGGAGGCCTTCATGAAATACAAGAGTTCACAGAGAGAGGAAGACAGGCATCTATATTTGGAAAACTTAGAGAAGCTAGCAAAGTAGTCAGGAAAGCAAAGATTCAAAAAGAGGAGGAAATAGCCAATGCAATAAAATGGGGGGATAAGACATTTTTCAGATATGTTAGTGAGAAGAGGAAGGGCAAAAGTGGTAGTGTCAGACTCAAGGGTGAAGGGGAAGAATATGTAGAAGCTGATGAGGATAAAGCGGAATAGCTTAACAAATATTTCTGTCCTGTGTTCAAAGATGAAGAACCAGGAACAGGACCTCAGAAAACACCCACAAACAGAAATAGAAGCAAGGGACATCTTGAACAATTTTCAGAAGATTGTTCGTGAGAAACTAGTGTCACCAAGCCTCGTAGGGAGAGACTCAGTGAGTGCCCTAGGCAGTCGCCTAGGGTGTTTTGAGTCACCTTGTTGCTACTTCTTTTTAAGACAGAGAGTCAGACAGTCAAGGTGATAAAGTAAAGTGGGGTTTATTCCCGTTCCCCGGCGAATATCAATGCTTGGAATACAAAAATGCAGAACTTAAACAAAACACAGCTTGAGCATATTTCTTCTCTCTTGTTCCTTGCACAGAGAGGTCTAACGCAAAGAGGTTATTTCATCATTCAGACAAATTGTACAATCCATTGGCTCCTGGTCAATGTAATTATTACTGCTTGTATCTTGGTTTATACTTGGCTGGTAGCTGACGCAGCCAGGCTCACTCATATAACAAGTGGTAGCTTCACTGGTCGGGGGAGGGTAAACTTTCCCCTCTCCCAGGCACTGCTCTAACTCGGGATTGTAAAAACCTCTTCTGTAATCAGTTCTCTTATAGCCAGTCTCTCTTGGCTCTCTCACTTGGAAGTTGGAACCCTTTCCCAGGTTAAAACCTTGCTGCCAATAAGGATTATAAAAACACCCAGTTTCACTTCCTTCCCCAATGTAAGGTTTTATCTTCTTTACCTTATCTAGGTTGCAGGCATCAGCTGTGGGGTTTTTCTCTCGTGGCCAAGTTCTAGCCTCGTGTAGCAAGTTCCTCCGAGGTTTGTAAAAAACTCTCGGGGCTAGTGTTCCACTTCCTGCCTTCCAGGAAATCCTCCTGGAGGCTGTCTTGCCAGTGGTACGCTTCTCTAACGCTCCTTGGTAATTGCCTGGAGCTTTCTCTGAGAGCTTTTGAACCTCCCAGACCTTCAATACTTTCCCTGGGATTAAAACTTCTCCTGGAGCTTTGGAACCCTCTCTGCTTCCGTGACTTGCCTGATTGCTGCTGAAACTCTAGCTGCATCGGAGTGTCACCTTCCCCTGCAGAGTCCTGCTTACTTGCTCTCAGGTATTTGTTCTGTCTCCCAGACTTTCTCTCGTAGTTGCTCTCAGCCTTATTCCTGAAGTTGTTCTCAGCGCTGTTCTCAGGGCTGCTCTCAGGGCTGTTCTCAGGTCTGTTCTCAGGGCTGTTCTGACTTCCTGGTTCTAACCAGGTCCCTTTGTACCTCCCCTCTCTGCACGTAACGTCTGCTCCTGGGGGCAGGTGCTGGTAATTAGAATCCTGGATTCTAACTGCGTCACTGTTGCAGACAGGAAAGTTCCGTTCTAACCCTTTCTTTCCTACCTGTGCTGATGGCACCGGGTGCTCAGCCCTTTTTAGCCATGCTGGATCTCTCTGCCTAGCCCATTTTGAGGTGAGTTCTGTATTTTCACTAACCTCCATTGGCTCCACTGTATCACATATCCCCCCTCTTAAGACATTCCGGGATGGGGAACTATCTTTCTCACAGCCCGGAATCCTGGACAACGCATCAGCGTTTAAATGTAGCTTACCTGCCCTGTGGTGAATGGTAAAACTAAAAGCCTGTAATGCGAGGTGCCAGCGGGTGAGGCGAGGGTTGTGATTATGCATCGTGCCCAACCATTTTAAAGGTGCATGATCAGTAATGAGGACAAAATGCCGGCCAGTGAGGTAAAAGCGGAGCGTTTCAACCGCCCACTTAATAGCAAGGCATTCCTTTTCAATAGTGGAGTAATTGCCCTCTGCCTTGGACAATTTACTACTTAAGTAAAGTACGGGATGTTCAGAACCCTCAAACTCCTGGGAGAGTACTGCACCTAGCCCAGATTCTGATGCGTCAGTCTGTAAGATAAAAGTGCGCTCAAATCCACCCCATATAGGACCGGAGCCTTGCACAACTTTCCCTTCAGCAATGTGACGGCGGCATCCGCTTCCGGAGTCCAACACAGGTTATTAGGGGCGTTCTTCCGTAACATCTCTGTCAGTACTGCGCTTTCCTCGGCAAACCTGGGTATGAAGCGCCGGTAGTACCCGACCAAACCCAGGAAACTCCTGAGCTGCTTTTTGTTTACGGGCCTCTGAAAATTCTGTACACTTTCGATCTTATTTTACAAGGGTCGGACCATCCCCTTTCCCACCATGTGTCCCAAGTACTTTACTTCTGTTCCCGCGAACAGACACTTCCCCGGATTCAAGGTCAATCCGGCTTGCCTTAAGGCCTTTAGCACTGCTCCCACCCGTGGAAGATGTTGCTCCCATGTGGTACTATGGATGACGATGTCATCCATGTAAGCCACCGCATAACTCTGGTGTGGGCGCAGGACCTGGTCAACCAACCGCTGACACGTTGCGGCGGCGCCATGCAGGCCAAAGGGCATACGTTTGAATTGAAATAAGCCCAGCGGCGTACTAAATGCCGTCTTGGGTCTGGAGGCACGGGTAAGCGGTACTTGCCAGTACCCCTTGGTGAGCTCAAGGGTAGTCATGTACCGGGCCTGCCCCAGTCTATCTAGCAGCTCTTCGATGCGTGGCATCGGATACGCATCAAAGAGCGAAATGGCATTGACCTGTCGAAAGTCGATGCAGAATCTGAGACTGCCATCGGGTTTCGGGACCAGGACCACTGGGCTGCACCAGGGGCTTTTCGACTCCTCAATGACGCCCATGGATAACATGTCCTGCACCTGTGATACGACCTCTTTCTTACGTGCTTCTGGTAAGCGGTAAGGTCGTTGCCGCACGATCTTCCCGGGAGGGGTGAGAATCTCGTGGGCTACTAGTGTTGTTTCCCCCGGTACTGGAGTGAGAACATCCCTGAATTGTGCCAGCAACTGGGTTACTTGGTACTGTTGCTGCAATGACAATTCTGTTCCCATCCTTGGAGCTACCTCTGCTTTGCAGTCTTCTACCTGGGGGCCTAGATCATCTTCCAGCGGCTCTTCTGAAGTGGCGGTGAACCCTTGAACCTCCCTTTTGCCTGTGGAGCCAAACCCGCCGTCTCCCCGCCTTGTAGGGGACAGTTGCGGTACCTCCGTCACCTCAGGTGACCCGAAGCGCTCGCACACAAGTTGGGCAATCCTATCCCCACTTTTCACCTCAAAGTCCCGCTCTCCAAAATTAAATAATAGCACCTTGACCTCTCCCCTATAGTCAGGGTCAATAACCCCGGCCCCGACATCAATGAAATATTTTGACGCCAGGCCGGACCGGGGAGCAATCCGCCCATAACACCCTGCGGGCAGTTGGATTTGTATCCCCGTAGCAATTAGGGCTTTTCCCCCTTTTGGCACTATTGTGGTTACAACACTGCAGAGGTCAAAACCTGCGGATGCTGCTGTCGCTTTTTGGGGGCTTTGAGCATCTGGGGACATTTTGCAAAATTTCAGAGTGAAACCCTCCTTAGTGGGTGTACGTACTTCTGTCTGTTGCTTGGGACAAAGAGTTTCCTTAGGGGGTTTTCCAAACAAGGGCCCGGGTACCAAAGTCACTAGGGCTTCCCCTCCCCCCTTGTTTACTGGCTGGGACTTTTCTTTTAACTGTTCTCTGTGG
The DNA here is from genome assembly GCA_033557465.1 of Ichthyophis bannanicus. NCBI lineage: Eukaryota > Metazoa > Chordata > Amphibia > Gymnophiona > Ichthyophiidae > Ichthyophis > Ichthyophis bannanicus. The sequence goes on from CM066034.1 coordinate 499,229,922, forward strand.
GAATCCTCCCTGGACTCCTTCCTTTCCCTTGGAGTTTTTTCAGGGTTCTGGGCTCCTTCTGATGCTTTGGCTTCCACTGAATGCAGACCTCCCTTTAGCCCTTTGTCAAATGGGGGCCAATCCCTACCTAAGACCACATCAAATGGTAGTTTTGGTACTAGGGCTATCAGTGTTTTCTTTTGTGTTCCTAAACCTTTTATCACTAGGTTGAACAAAGGATAACATGTGGATGAGCCATGAATGCATCTAATTTTAGCTACACCTTCTGGCTGACTCGGGGGAAAATCATTTTTGGCCTGTATGCTGTCCCAAAACTTCCGGGAGACCATACTTTGATCGGCCCCCGAGTCTAGCAAGGCTTTGGCCGGTACCCCTTCCACCTCTACATCCAGGCGGAATCCTTGTGGTACAGGCTCCTTACCCTCTGCTACCAAGGCTATGCGATTTGGGCAAAATCTTTTTACATGCCCTACTTTACCACATTTAAAGCATGTTATACCATCATTAGAATTACTTCTTTTAAGCAAACATTTCTTTGTACAATATGTGTCAAATGGCAAACCCTCCTTTAACCTTGCAGGACTGGTACAGCCCAACTTCCAGTCAGCGCTTTTAGACATTCTTTTATTCAACTCGGCTTCTAAAAACCGCTCAGTAAGCTGCGCTGCTTGTATGGAGGTTGTGCAGTCTTGCAGTGTTAAAAAGGCTTTGACATCTGAAGGCACTGCCTCACAATATTGCTCCAATACAATTTGATCAATTAAGCTATCCATGGTTTTTCCCTCAGGCTCTAGCCATTTTAGGGCTAAACTGCGCACCCTATGGCACAGTGCTTTTGGCGTTTCGCCTACTTGTAACCTTGCGGATCTAAGCCTTCTACGGTACACAGCTGGTGTTAAGCCTAGCCTATCCCGTACCGCTTTTTTAATTTCTAGGTACTCTGTTGCCAATGCGGCAGGCATCGCTCGGTACGCTGCCTGAGCTTCTCCCTTTAGGGAGGCGGCGAGTCTAACCGCCCACTGCTCCTTAGGCCAATGTGCATGCAGAGCTACTCTTTCGAATGATTCTACAAAATCATCAAAATTGTCTCCATCTGACATATGTCCAAATGTCCATATCCCACACTGGGGTGGGCCTACCCCACTGAAGCCTTCTGGTGTCTTCTTTTCTTGTTGTTCTTCTAGTAGCGTTTTCACGAGGTCTGCCAGGGGCTTTTGCTGTGCCTGGAGAGCAGCCAGGGCCTGTTCTTGGTTCTGCTAAGCCAGCTCCCTCTGTTTTTCGAATTGGGCGCTCATCCAGCGTAGCACCTCCTGGGCATCCATCGCTTAGCTGTTGCTGCAAAACACAAACACAAGAAACACCAAGTGCGGTATCCTTGGGCAAAGGACTTTTTCTGCCCTTTTCACTTTTATTATTCTCTTTTTTTTTTTTTTTCAAAGAGCACCCCTTCTCACTCCGGATCCTCCCCAGCCTATGCCCATATACCTTTTACCTGGACTAGGTGGAGGGTCTCGCTTTGAGAAGGTACTTGTGCGCCGTAGTCCACTCCGGTTCCCTCTGGATTTCCTTCCGGGCGTGGCAACTTCTGCTCCTCAGCTGGGCCTTGTGCACGTCCTGGTGGCTTGTTCCAGATTGAAAAATCCGCCCCAACTACGCCATTCCTGTCACCAAGCCTCGTAGGGAGAGACTCAGTGAGTGCCCTAGGCAGTCGCCTAGGGTGTTTTGAGTCACCTTGTTGCTACTTCTTTTTAAGACAGAGAGTCAGACAGTCAAGGTGATAAAGTAAAGTGGGGTTTATTCCCGTTCCCCGGCGAATATCAATGCTTGGAATACAAAAATGCAGAACTTAAACAAAACACAGCTTGAGCATATTTCTTCTCTCTTGTTCCTTGCACAGAGAGGTCTAACGCAAAGAGGTTATTTCATCATTCAGACAAATTGTACAATCCATTGGCTCCTGGTCAATGTAATTATTACTGCTTGTATCTTGGTTTATACTTGGCTGGTAGCTGACGCAGCCAGGCTCACTCATATAACAAGTGGTAGCTTCACTGGTCGGGGGAGGGTAAACTTTCCCCTCTCCCAGGCACTGCTCTAACTCGGGATTGTAAAAACCTCTTCTGTAATCAGTTCTCTTATAGCCAGTCTCTCTTGGCTCTCTCACTTGGAAGTTGGAACCCTTTCCCAGGTTAAAACCTTGCTGCCAATAAGGATTATAAAAACACCCAGTTTCACTTCCTTCCCCAATGTAAGGTTTTATCTTCTTTACCTTATCTAGGTTGCAGGCATCAGCTGTGGGGTTTTTCTCTCGTGGCCAAGTTCTAGCCTCGTGTAGCAAGTTCCTCCGAGGTTTGTAAAAACTCTCGGGGCTAGTGTTCCACTTCCTGCCTTCCAGGAAATCCTCCTGGAGGCTGTCTTGCCAGTGGTACGCTTCTCTAACGCTCCTTGGTAATTGCCTGGAGCTTTCTCTGAGAGCTTTTGAACCTCCCAGACCTTCAATGCTTTCCCTGGGATTAAAACTTCTCCTGGAGCTTTGGAACCCTCTCTGCTTCCGTGACTTGCCTGATTGCTGCTGAAACTCTAGCTGCATCGGAGTGTCACCTTCCCCTGCAGAGTCCTGCTTACTTGCTCTCAGGTATTTGTTCTGTCTCCCAGACTTTCTCTCGTAGTTGCTCTCAGCCTTATTCCTGTTCTCAGCGCTGTTCTCAGGGCTGCTCTCAGGGCTGTTCTCAGGTCTGTTCTCAGGGCTGTTCTGACTTCCTGGTTCTAACCAGGTCCCTTTGTACCTCCCCTCTCTGCACGTAACGTCTGCTCCTGGGGGCAGGTGCTGGTAATTAGAATCCTGGATTCTAACTGCGTCACTGTTGCAGACAGGAAAGTTCCATTCTAACCCTTTCTTTCCTACCTGTGCTGATGGCATCGGGTGCTCAGCCCTTTTTAGCCATGCTGGATCTCTCTGCCTAGCCCATTTTGAGGTGAGTTCTGTATTTTCACTAACCTCCATTGGCTCCACTGTATCACACTAGCTAAACTTAAAGTAGACAAAGCGATGGGACCGGATGGGATACACCCTAGAATACTGAGAGAACTTGGGGACTTTCTAGCAGCTCCACTGACTGACCTTTTCAATGGCTCGTTGGAGTCAGAAGTGGTGACAAAGGACTGGAGAGAGGTTCATGTGGTCCCTTTACACAAAAGCAGAAGTAAGGATGTGGTTGAAAACTACAGGCCAGTTAGTTTAAATTTGGTGATGAGTAAATTATTGGAAATGCTGCTGAAAGAGAAAATAGTGAGGTTTCTGGAGTCCAGCGGATTACAGGATCTGAGGCAGCATGGATTCACCAGAGGCAGGTCTTGTCTGACAAATCTAATTGATTTCTTTGACTGAGTGACCAGAAAGTTGGACCGAGGGACAGCCCTAGATGTGGTGTATTTAGTTTTCAGTAAAGCCTTTGACACCGTTCCTCACAGGCAACTTATAAACAAACTGAGCACCCTAGGAATGGACCCTAAAGTTACTGCTTGGGTTAGAAATTAGTTGAGTGGGAGGTGACAAAGGGTACAGGTAAATGGAGCTCAATCTAAGGAGAAGGAGGTTACCAGTGGTGTGCCCAGGGATCTGTTCTTGATCCTATTCTTTTTAACATCTTTGTTAGTGATATAGCAGAAGGGCTGTCAGGTAAGGTTTGCCTCTTTGCGGATGATACCAAAATCTGCAATAGAGTAGATACCCAGGAAGGTGTGGATAACATGAGGAGGGATCTATCTAAGCTTGAAGAATGGTCTAGAATTTGGCAGCTGAGATTTAATGTTAAAAAATGCAAGGTCATTCATTTGGGCTGCAGCAATCCAAGGGAGAAATATAGTATAGGGGGTGAAGTACTTTTGTCCACTACAGAAGAGAGGGACTTAGGCGTGATTGTGTCTGATGATTTTACGATAGCTAAACAGGTAGAAAAGATGACAGCAAAAGCTAGAAGGATGCTTGGGTGCATAGAGAGAGAAATGGCCAGCAGAAGAAAGGAGATGATAGTGGCTCTGTATAAGTCTTTGGTGTGACCTCATTTGGGGTATTGTGTGCAGTTATGGAGACCGCACCTTAAAAAGGATATAAACAGGATGGAGTCAGTATAGAGGGTGGCTACGAAAATGGTTTGTGTTCTCCATTATAAAGCATATTAGGACAGACTTAAGGATCTTAATATGTACTCCTTAGAGGAAAGGCGGGATAGAGGTGATATGATTGACACGTTTAAATACCTCTGTGGCATAAATGCACAGTAGCAGAGCCTCTTTCAATTGAAAGCAAGCTCTGCTACGAGGAGACATGAGATGAGGATGAAAGGGGATAGATTCAAGAGTGATATAACGGAAATATTTCTTTACGGAAAGAGTGGTGGATCCGTGGAATAGCTTCCCAGTGGAGGTGGTAGAGATAAGGACAGTGACTGAATTCAAAAAGGCATGGGACAAACACAGAGGATCTCTAAAGGAAAAAAGGGACTGTTGTAGTGGTTGATATGGAAGGGCAGACTAGATAGGCCATGTGGTCTTTTTCTGTCGTCATGTTTCTATGTTTCTATGATTCCTGCTGTCTCCGGAGAACACCTGTTATAGGTGAGTAATTATGTTTTCCTGTGAGTACTTTATCTATGGAAAAGGTGTATAGATTTGAAAGTATAATCTGCATGCTTTATTTTATGTCCCTGAATTTTACATTTCCTATTATAGACAAAAGTACACTTATATTCTCCAGGATCAAGCAGGAAGTCAGTCCTCATATATGGGAGACGTTGGCGCCGACAGAGCCCCCGTGTGGAGCATTTCCCCAGCTATCAAAGAAATCCTTTGGGAATGCAGCGTGCCTGCGCGGTCCCCTTTCCGCCCGAGGGTGCCATCTTGCTCAGTCTTTCGTTTTCCGCGGAGCCCAACGGACGTAGTTCGTGTCACCCGGGAAAAGTAGATTTTTTCTGCCTGGGCTCGGTACACCGGTATCGAGTCCGGAACTTCTTTTTCGGTTTTTGTCCTTTGTGACTAGCGTTTGTGCTTTTACTGTTATTTTCACTAGCAGACCAATCTTTTGACCTTGCAGGGGCCCTTTTTCCCCCGATGGCTGCCAGCGGGTTAAAAAAATGTGATTGGTGCAAGAAACTTATGTCTCTCGCTGACACACATGACTGCTGCCTCCAATGCCTCGGGCCCGACTATGACCCGCTGGTCTGTGGCAAAATGTCGTCGAAGGCACTTCGGAGCCGTCAGCATCAACGTGAAAGAATTTTTTCAGAGTCTGCGTCTGGCCGGGCCCGGACTTCGTCAGAGGCCTCGACATCTCGGGAGTCTGACCCCGAGCGCCGTCGTGGTTCCTCTGAGAGGCGGTCTCCCACCCGGGAGCAAAAAAGGAAGAAGAAGCTCATGAGGGCAGCATCAGTGGAGGCCCCTGGGTCCTTGAGGGCCATATCACATAGCCCTGACCACTGCCCCGGGCTCACGGAGTCGGAGAGGCCATCCAAACTACCTCGCATGGAGCCGGAGTCCCCGAGTCATGTAAGTTCTGTTGTCCTCGTGGACTCTCCTCTGGGAGAACCGACGTCAGGCCCGACGCCATCGGGGCCCAAGTCGGGGGCTGCTGAGTCTCCTGAGCTCGGACTCAGGCTGATGGCCTTGGAGAGAAGTTTGGCTGCCTTCATGGAACAGCAGCGTGTACTGATCGGCGGTCTGACCGGTGCATCTGCCCCGACCACCAGGACCTCGATGTCTAAGTCGACCCCGGAGGCCAAGCCGATCCTCGAGTCCATCAAGTCTCGAGTCGATCCTCGGCCAAGGTCCCCCTCGACCTCCCATGCGGGGCTGAGGTCGTCGATGCCGGTACCCTCGGCATCGGGGCGGGTGGCACCGAGGCCCACATGACCAATGCCGCTCGACTCCTCCTCAGAGGAGTCGGCATGGGAGACGGAGGACGAGGAGTCCCCTGACACCTTCCGAACCCGGTGCATCCATTCGGACTCCCTGGAGTCTGAGCCTCGGAGAAGGTCCCCCCCAGAGGATACCCGGTTCTCGGACTTCGTGAGGGACATGGCCAAGGCTTTGGCATTCCTTGCGGACGCCGAGGAGGAGCCTTGAGCCGAGGAGCTCGATGCCCTCCAGTATGATTTTCCTCCAAAGGAAGCCTTTACTGTACCGTTTCCTCTGATGCTGGAACGGCTGCTCTTCCGTATGTGGGAGGCACCGGCCTCAGCACCGGTTCTTAGCAAATGGGTCGATTCCATTTATCGAGTCCGTAAGAGCCCTGGGTTCCAAAAGCGCAGCTACCGCACAATTCCATGGTTGTGGAATTGGCCATGCACCGCCTGAATAGTCAGAAGATGCACTCCTTGGTACCTCCCGGCCAGGAGGCTCGGAACCTGGATGCCCTCGGTAGAAAGTGCTTCCAGGGCTCTATGCTGTCATGCTGTGTCCAGACTTACCAGCATGGGCATGTACTTACGGGACCTGGCAAAGGAGATTGCCGGGTTCTCAGCTGGCCTCTTCGAGGAACCCTTGCAGAGGTTCAAAGCCTTGTCTACAGGGATCCAAGAGTGCTCGAAGTTTATCTCTCGAGCAGCCTATGATGGCTTCGAGGCTTCGGCCCGGGTAGCCGCGGCCGGCATTGGTGCATGCTGTCAGGCCTGGCTACAGTCATCGGACCTGGAGTTATGGGTGCAGGACAAGTTGGTCGATGTCCCGTGCTGAGGTGACAACCTATTCGGTAAGCCCATGACTGAAAAGGCTGCAGAAATCGAGTCTGAGACTCTCACCAGGACAAGGCTGTCCAGAAAGACTTCTGCCCCTTCACTAAAAAAGAAGGGCTCGGGGAAAAAGCCCTTTTTCCCGAGGAAGGGTGCTGCTTACAAAACCTACCCTCAGTATCAGGCCTCTCCAGCTCCCCAACAGGGTGCTGCTTACAAAACTTACCCTCAGTATCAGGCCTCTCCAGCTCCCCAACAGGGCCAGCAGGCCAAGGGGCAGGGGCATGGGCCCTGTAGGCAGAAGACCCCCAAGCCGCCAGCTGTGGAAGCGGGGTTTTGACTTCCACAGCATAGCCTCTCCTCCGCCGATGGATCCACTCAGCACAGGAGTCGGCTGACCCTGTACGCCTACAGGTGGCCAGCCATCACAGGTGATACCTGGGTACTGAGCATAGTCCAAAAGGGCTACATGCTCCACTTCCACCCGCTACCCCCCTCCTACTGTCCAGGGGAGCCTCCAAGACTCCCTCTACACAGGAACCTCCTCCTTCAGGAGTTGGCAAGTCTTCTAAAGGAACAGGCGGTGGAACCAGTGCCTCACCACCTGCAAGGGCTTCTACTCCAGGTACTTCCTGGTACCAAAAAGGACAGGAGGCCTCCGACCTATCCTATACTTGCGAAACTTAAACAAGTTTCTGGAGAGTGAAAAGTTCAAGAGGCTTACCCTTTGGATACTGCTGCCCTACCTCCAGCAGGGAGACTGGCTATGCTCCTTAGACCTAAAGGATGCTTACATCCTCATCCATCCAAACCACAGACAATATCTCAGATTTTTGGTGGGAGGAAACCATTTTCAGTACAGGGTACTTCCCTTTGGCCTGACCTCTGCCCCTAGGGTTTTCACCAAATGCCTGGTGGTGGTGGCGGCCTATCTCAGGAATCAGGGAATTTTTGTCTTCCCATACCTGGACGACTGGCTCATCAGGGGCCAGTCTCTCCAGGAGGCTCGACAAGCCACTCTTCGCACTTTCTCTCTTCTTCAGCATCTGGGCTTTGTCATAAACTATGCAAAGTCCACTATGCTCCCCTCTCAGAACCTAGAGTTTATAGGGGCAAGATTAGACACCCTTCAGGCAAGAGCTTACTTGCCCGAAGACAGGGCTCACAGACTGATGGACTTGGCCAACCAGTTCCAAAGCAATTTGCATGTTTCCGCCAGGCACTACCTGCGGCTCCTGGGCCACATGGCATCCACTGTACATGTGACTCCGAATGCCAGTCTGCACATGCGGGCTGCTCAATGGTGCCTCAGAGATCAGTGGACGCAGGTCACAGGCGACCTCCGAGACAGAGTAAAGGTGTCCAGACTACTTTTGGACTCCTTACAGTGGTGGCTACAGCTCCCAAACATTCTCAGGGGGGTACCTTTTCAGGCTCCAGCACACACAAGGGTGCTAACGACCGATTCTTCCTTAGAGGGCTGGGGTGCACATTGCCAGGGCATGTGCACTCAAGGCCTGTGGTCTCCTCGAGAGGCCACATAGCAAATCAATCTTTTGGAGCTGCAAGCAATCCGCTTAGCTCTGCAAACATTTTCTCATGCCCTCTCTCACCAGTCTGTCCTAGTTCAGATGGACAGTCAGGTTGCAATGTTCTATGTAAACAAACAAGGGGGCACAGGGTCCAAGCTCCTGTGCCAGGAGGCTCTGACCCTTTGTTCCGTTGCGGTCAGGCAGGGTATGTTTCTCAAAGCGGTTTATCTACCTGGTCAAGAAAACTTTCTAGCGGACAAGCTAAGCAGGATTCTCCAGCCTCACGAATGGCAGTTGAATCCAGCAGATCTTCCTCCGCTGGGGACTTCCATCCATTGATCTCTTTGCCAGTTCACTGAACCATCAGCTGCTCAGGTTCTGCTTCAAACAGCCGCATCCCCTGAGGATGGCAGCAGATGCTTTTCTGATCTCTTGGTCTACGGGCCTCCTGTATGCGTTTCCTCCCACGCCCCTGGTGGCCCAAACTCTGTTCAAGATTCTCCAGGACAAGGCCTCGGTGATTCTGGTAGCCCCCAGATGGCCGAAGCAGCCGTGGTTTCCACTTCTGCTGCAGTTGGCGGTGGAAACTCCGTTCTCTCTGGGGTTGCAACACAATCTCCTGTCTCAAGAGTAGGGTTCCCTTCTGCACCCCAATCTCACTTCCCTCAATTTGATGGCCTGGCTGCTGAAAGGGTAGTTCTCGCTCCCTTACTCCTACCTAAGGAGGTTGAGGAGGTGGTATTGACCTCTAGGAGACAGTCCATCAGAAAATCCTATGCCCTCAAGTGGTGTAGGTTTACGGTATGGTGTGCTCAGCGCAATGAAGACCCTTTCTCTTGCCTTGTGCCAGTAGTACTGCAGTATCTACTTCACCTTTCAGACTTAGGCCTTAAGTCTAACTCTGTACGGGTCCACCTCAGTGCTTTGTCAGCGCACCACTCACCGATGGAAGGACAGTCTCTGTCGGTTCACCCCTTGGTGTCCTGATTTCTCAGAGGTCTGCTTCTTCTCAAACCTCCAGTTCGTTCATCGGCAACTGAGTTGGATTTGAACATGGTCTTGCAGCAACTTACTTGCCCACCGTTTGAGCCGATGGCTACTTGCCATTTGCGCTTCCTCTCTTGGAAAGCGCTCTTTCTGTTTGCTCTTACCTCGACCAGACATGTGAATGAACTACAAGCTCTGGTTTCTGATAGACTGTACACACGGTTCTATAGGAACAGGGTGGTCCTACGGGCCCAGCCCAAGTTCCTTCCAAAAGTGGTCTCCTCTTTCCACCTCAATCAGGAGGTGGTCCTTCCGACCTTTTTTCCCAGGCCTGCATACCCTGGACTGCAAGAGGGCATTGTCTTTTTACATAGAACGTACGCGGGGGCATCGAAGGGCTACTCAGCTCTTCGTCTCCTTTGACCCTAATAAGATGAGGTTACCTGTCTCCAAGCGTACATTGTCCACTTGAGTAGCAGATTGTATCGCCTGGGCGTATAAGGCAGCCGACCTCCCCTTGCAGGGTCGAGTCATGGCCCACCGTGTCAGGGCAAAAGCCACGTCAGTAGCTCATCTCCACTCTGTTCTGTTGGCAGACATCTGCTGGGCCGCAACCTGGTCTTCAAGCCAGACTTTTGGAGCCCATTACTGCCTGGAGAGAGAGTCCTGGAGGGACAGTACTTTCGGACAGGCGGTACTCCGTAATCTTTTTGAGGTTTAGGCAACTCCTACCCTCCGGCCCTTGTGTTGGGCTACCATACGGGGGCGTTCTCAGGGGATATTCTTATCACAGATGCTGAGACTCGAGAGGAAGCCATTTTTTCAGCTTTGGGTTCCTGGTAGCCTAGAGCTGGGGAGTCCCATATGTGAGGACTGACTTCCTGCTTGGTCCTGGAGAAAGAGTAGTTACTCACCTGTAATAGGTGTTCTCCAGGAGCAGCAGGAATCAGTCCTCATGACCCTCCCTCCTCCCCTGGAGTTGCAGTGATATCATTCATTTTGATTTTTTGCTGTCTTTTAGCTATGTCATCTGACTGAGCAAGATGGCACCCTTGGGCAGGAAGGGGACCGCGCAGGCACACTGCATTCCAAAAGGCTTTCTTTGAAAGCTGGGGAAATGCTCCGCACGGGGGCTCCGTTGGCGCCGACGTCACCCATATGTGAGGACTAATTCCTGCTGCTCCTGGAGAACACCTGTTACAGGTGAATAGCTACTCTAAATCCCAAGGATACTGTTAGCTGCATTAAAGATGGGAAATATTCAAACAAACCTTTGAACAGGGTAAATCAGTATTTGCCAGGTAACTAAACTTTGAAATATATCCTCCATGTCTTATATTTCAGAAATTTATGTAAAAGGCTGTTAAAAAAATGTCTGGATTATGACTGAGCATTTAAGGATTAAAACAGTCCAAGAAAGAAATGTTCAAAGAAATGGAGATTTCACATGAATATTATGTTGATCCAAAAGATATTTTAAGAAAAAGGGATGGATGGTTGCTCAAGATTAGAAACTTTTCACTAATCCTTTTGACTTCTAACCACTGTCGTCAGAAAAAGGCACAGGTACCATCTTCATTCTAGTCATGTCAATTCAATAACAAAGGTCACAGTGCATGTACGCAGCGCTGTACATGTCTGTACATGTGCATGTACACAGCACTGTACATGTCTGTACAGCACTGCGTACGACTGGTAGTGCTATATAAATGCTGAATAGTAGTAGTAGTAGTAGATAAAATAACATCTGCCATTCTTATTAAGGCTCTTATGAATACAGATATGGTTACCATTGCTAGTTTACATGCAATAGATAAGGACTTTTTTTTGTCTTTCTCAGTTGGAGGAATGTTTCAGTACACAGGATTATGATTCACAGTGTTCTGAAACATTTAACACTTTTGTAAGTGATATCGTAGAAAGACTGCAGTATGGAAAAACATCGCAAGATGCATTTATAAAGAACAGAAATCAGAGGTGTAGGAGTCTTATAAGCTAAAGAGGCATTATTAACTGCCCTGAAGGAAATAATATAAAGAGCAATAGTGATTTTTCTGGCCATGCTGACATTTGCTATTTGTGCTAAAGGAGCTAATTTAGAGGACCCTAAAAATTCCTATGTCCTGAAAAATGGGACTGTTGATGTAGGAATAGTATGTGAGTGAGTAATGGAGATGATATTTTTAGTCCTGGGACTCCATGCTATTCTGTTATACCAGCTGTTATTTAGAGGTTCAGGGCATCTTTTTGACAGATTTATTTGAAAGTGTGTGTGTGGTTTGAGGATTGCATGGGAAGATCTGGTGTACTCATCTGCAATTCAGGGGGGAGATGAATGCCTGATCAGTACCTGGTCCATATGGTTGACCACAGCATCACTAGGTGCCAGTGTAATAGGGCAGAAAAATCACAAAAGATTCTCCATAGCTAAATGTCAAAACATACTCCTTTCAATAGGTATAGAAGTTAGATGGAAGAAATAGAGAAGAAGACAAGGTTGAGGCAATGGCCGTGCTGGTGAGTGGGGGCAGTAAATCAAAGCTGGAAGTTGAATGAGGAGGTAAGGGAAAGGAACTTTAAAGCATAAAGGTCAGAGGGATTATCAACATGAATGTTAAAATCCCCAACAATAAGAGAGGGGGAAGATGAGTCCAGAAAGAAGGAAAGCCATAAGTCAAAGTCAGTGAGAAAGGTAGAGGTGGACTTGTCAGGTGGTCGATAAATAACAGCTATCCAGAGAGGTAGTAGGGTAAAAAGGTGGATGGAGTGGACTTCAATGGAGGGAAAGAAGTGAGACTGAGGCAGAAGGAGGGGTTGAAATTGGCAAGAGCGAGAGAGTAGAAGCCCAACACCACCATCACGACCAGTGGGATAAGGTATGTGGGAGAATTGATAGCTGTTATGATAGAGAGCAGCAAGTGAAGCTGAGTTTCCTGGAAGGAGCAAGGTCTCAGTTAAAGCAAGAAGATGGAGAGCATTTGAGATAAAGAGATCATGAATACAGGCAAGCTTATTGGAAATGGAGTGTGCATTCTACAAGGCACATAAAAAAGTGAGAGAAGAGGGGGAAAGGAAAGCGATATGAATAAGATTCGAGCAATTGCATCATGGGAGTGTGAGAAAAATCTAGGGGGGCCAGGGTTAAGATTGATATCACTAGAAGACAGAAGGAGAAGGAGAAGAAGAGTGCGGGACAGAGAGGAGACAACACAGCGGAAACGAGGGTGAAGTTGTTTAAGAGAGAGGAGAGAGCTGAATAAGAGGGAGAAAATAGTGACACTCAAAAGCTGATGAAAGAGTAGATGACAAGATGCTGGGAGAGTGGGGACGGTAAAAGGGACATACAAAGGAAAGAGGGCTTGAAGTTGTTGGTTCGAGGGGAGACAATTAGAGCTTGTTAACAATAGGAAGAGAAAATGATGTGGAGCCATAAGAGAGAAATGGAGAGAAGAATAGAAGTCAGTAGAAATATATGAAGGATAGGAAGGAGAGAGATCTTAGAGGATTAGAATGCACCTGCGAGTAATAGTGGTAATAAGCACAGGATAGCTATAAGGGAATGCTAGCCAGGAGGTGGGTGGGCTAAGGGTTGGGAGGGAGAGATAATAAGGCAGAGGAGGAGCAAGCTGAGAAAAGCTGAACAATATTGCAAAAAGTACAAATGAGGTAAAAGAGCACACTATCAATGATAAATAAATATAAATATAGAGAGAGGCAGACAGGACTCCAAGCAAGCAGTTTCAATGTGTGAACCAGAGCTTGTAAGGCAGCTGCTCTCTTCCCAGTGGAGAGTACACTCCATCAGCCTAGCATGCATATTATAGAACAGTGACCAGCTAAATACGCACATTAAGGCCATTTACTTGCATAGGCCATTGAAAATATCTGCATAGGTGGGCACATAACTTTTAGCAGCTCCTTAAAAAATTACCTCATATAGTCCTCTCGGGGCAAACAAGAGAACATTCTGAAGTCTTGCTCCTAAGTTGATCTGCTTGCAGTATGAGGCAATGGGGGATAGACTAGCCTATCAGTTAGTGGACAGGGGAAGATCCCTTCTGGTTTTGGATGGAAGTATAAAGGGCCTTTTAAACAGAAGCCCAGTGACATCTCCCCTCTGAAGAATCTGGGGAGCAGGAGTGACTCTAGGAACCTGTAAGGGGGGTTGCCATCCATAAGCCATCCATGCCACAAGCTCAAAACTAGACAAGAGGGGCTAAGATCCAAGGGAGATCAATGTTAGAGCAATCAGCCTCTGAGTTCAGTAGCAGAGGAGCCCAGGATAGGGAGAAGATGTACCTGATAGGGATGTGCATTTGGTTTGTTTGGTTGCCAAAAAATTTAAAGTGCACAGAAATCATTTGTATGCACACATAACTATCCAAAATGCAAAAAATTACTCCATTTGCAACATATTAAAGTGAAGATTCTTAAAAGAGGAGCTAACACTTAACAATTAAGTAGCAGGCTTAGGGATGTCTCAGACCAGCGGCTTTAAAACAAAGGCACAGAAGTGTCTTGAAATGCCGTCATAGCATCAATGACTGTCCCTTAGCAAATAGCTTTTTTATATATTTGTACGTGAATGGTTCTTAAGCTCCTGTCAAAAATATTGTACACAGTGCTAAAACATAACTGAAAAATCAGTACTTAGCTTAGAGATACCCCAACGCCAGCTAACATAGCGCCATTAAATGCGTTTCACCCAAATAAATTGAGTTTCTTCAGGGGGATTTCAAACTGAAAAACAAATATCAAAAATCAAAACACTGTTATGATAGTATCTTCAATAAATCAGATAAATATTAAAAACCTTTAAACAGCTAATAACAATACCTTTAGGTATAAACTATTGCTGTCCACGTTTCATACAGGAATCTAAGCTGAACTGAAAACAGTGCTCACAAAAAACGCCGCGCATGCGGACTAAGGATTGAAAACCCTTTAAGTACAAAACATGACGTAATCAGATGACGATGATGAAAAATATTGAAAATGTGACTGAATAATTCAAATAACTCAAATAACACAAGAAGATTTTTTATCTTATCGTGAACAAGGGTGGATTTTCACATTACAATCAATATTTCCCGGAGGACTTAATGCAGCTATCGACTGGGGCACAGTTATTTGAGTTATTTGAATTATTCAGTCACATTTTCAATATTTTTCATCATCGTCATCTGATTACGTCATGTTTTGTACTTAAAGGGTTTTCAATCCTTAGTCCGCATGCGCGGCGTTTTTTGTGAGCACTGTTTTCAGTTCAGCTTAGATTCCTGTATGAAACGTGGGCAGCAGTAGTTTATACCTAAAGGTATTGTTATTAGCTGTTTAAAGATTTTTAATATTTATCTGATTTATTGAAGATACTATCATAACAGTGTTTTGATTTTTGATATTTGTTTTTCAGTTTGAAATCCCCCTGAAGAAACTCAATTTATTTGGGTGAAACGCATTTAATGGCGCTATGTTAGCTGGCGTTGGGGTATCTCTAAGCTAAGTACTGATTTTTCAGTTATGTTTTAGCACTGTGTACAATATTTTTGACAGGAGCTTAAGAACCATTCACGTACAAATATATAAAAAAGCTATTTGCTAAGGGACAGTCATTGATGCTATGACGGCATTTCAAGACACTTCTGTGCCTTTGTTTTAAAGCCGCTGGTCTGAGACATCCCTAAGCCTGCTACTTAATTGTTAAGTGTTAGCTCCTCTTTTAAGAATCTTCACTTTAATATGTTGCAAATGGAGTAATTTTTTGCATTTTGGATTACTTTGGTTGCTCTATGAATTGACCTATATAAGCATTTTTGTGTGCACACATAACTATGACTTAAAACTCATACAATCAATTTCATGCATTTTTATGTTCTTGCACACATTCAGTGTGTGCCCAATTCTCATCGGTGCCCGTCCGGCCCATCTGGACGTCCAAAATCTGGGCAGGCCTTATCTGCACCCGATTCTGAACCCATGGGGGCTATACATTTATTTATTTACATTCTCTTATATACCGTGCTATTCTGCATCAGTGCGGTTTACATTGAACAAACTGAAATTACATTGAACAGGGCATTATAACTTGGAGATAACTATTTTACAGGGAACATGGGCTATGGAGGGTCAGGGGCGGCCCAAGGGGGGTGCGGGGCCATGTGCGGAGACTCGGTGCGGGGCCTCATTTGCATAAGTGGCCTTATTTGCATACATATTTGCATAATGTTACCAAACACTAACTTTTAGTAAACATGTCTCTTAATGAGTGTATGGATAAAGAAAGACTAAAAGATTTCTACATTACTATAATCCAGTGCCAACCGCCAGGCACATTAGGAACTACTACAAACGCTGCCCATTTAGAACCCATAGCAAACCCGCTGTATCCTGACAGCATTACCAGGACTCACAAAGCACCAGACCCTACCTATCAAAAGGAAACACTGCAAATATTAAACCAGTACATTTCAGAGAATACTGGGGAAAGAGAACAAGTGGCAATGTCAAATAGGAATTACATAAACAGAATACCTCAGCTCAGTTACACATGCAGAACATAGACCATCACCAAACAAGGAATCGCAATTTAGAAACAGGAAGGCAATAATTAAACTGGGAACCCCAAAAGCCAAACTTGGAATGTACAACAACACTGTAGAAATAAAACTATAAATCAATTTCCTCTTGTACCAAACAAAGCACAGACGTTAATGATGCACATTTCCCAGAGCTTTCATATTCCAGTTAATAAATTCAAAATAAAGAGATATTTCTACCTTTTGTGCATTTTTTTTCAGTTGCAATTGCTCCAGCCACTTTCTTCTGGTTTCTTCATGTTTTCTGCTAACTCTCCATCGTCTGCTGTCCATTTGTCCTTTCTTCTCTCTTCTAGTTTTCTTTCCATCCTCTCTCTCTACATCTGCTTTAACATACTAATCTTTCTCCTTTTGCTCTTTCCTTATTCTTCTTTCATCCACACAAATTTTACCCCTCCATCCTCAATCCCCACTTACTCTCCCAATAACCGGCCAATTGTAGATTTTTCATCCCTCCCACACAAAATATTTTTCCCCTCTCCATTTTACTCTCCCAGCCCCATCCCATTCTAATCCTCCCCCAACATCAGCTCCCTTCTAGTTCCAGTCTCACCCAGCATCCATTCCCTTCTAGTCCCTGCATCAGCCCATTTCCAGTCCTAGCCCCCCATCAACCCATTTCCAGTCCTAGCTCCCCCATCCATTTTCAGTCTGAGTCCCTTCATCAGCTCATTTCCAATCCTAGCCCCCATCAGCCCATTTCTAGTCATTTCCTAGCCCCACCATCAGCCCATGTCAAATCCTAGCTCCCCTCAGCCCAATTCCAGTCCAAGCCCCCCCATGAGCCTACTTCCAGTTCTAGCCCCTCCATGAGTCCATTTCAATTCAAGCCCCCACCACAGCCCATTTCCAATCTTAGCTCCCCCCAACAGCCCATTTCCAGTCCTATCCTAGCTGCTCCATCAGCCCATTTTCAGTCCTAGCTCCCTTCCCTCACAGCCCATTTCCATTCCAAGCTCCCTCCCCATCAGCTATTTGCAGTTCAAGCCTCCCCGTCCACTCAGTCCATTTCCAGTCATAGCAATCCCCCAACCCATTACCAGTCCTAGCCCCCCATCAACCCATTTTCAGTTTAAGCCCCCCCTATAACCCATTACCAGTCCTAACCCCCCCATCAACCCACTTCCAGTCTTAACCCCATCAGCCCATTTCCAGTCAGCCCCCCATAGCCCATTGCCAGTCCTAACCCCCCGCCCATCAGCCCACAGCCCATTACCAGTCCTAACCACATCAGCCCACCTCAAGTCCTAACCCCTCCCCATCAGCCCATTTCCTGTCCTAGCGCCCCCATAGCCCATTAGCAGTCCTAACCCCTCCATAGCCCATTAGCAATCCTAACCCCCCATCACCCTATTTCCAGACAGCCCCCATCAGCCCACAGCCCATTACCAGTCTTAACCACCCCCCCCAGCCCATTTCCATTCCTAACCCCCCATCACCCCATTTCCAGTCAGCCTACATCAACCACCAGCCCATTTCCAGTCCTTACCCCCCCCCAGCCCATTTCCAGTCCTAACCCCCCCATCACCCCATTTCCAGACAGCCTCCATCAGCCCCCAGCCCATTACCAGTCTCAACCCCCCCAGCCCATTTCCAGTCCTACCCCCCCAGACCATTTCCAGTCCTAACCCCCCTCACCCCATTTCCAGTCCTAACCCCCCATCACCCCATTTCCAGACAGCCTCCATCAGCCCCCCAGCCCATTACCAGTCTTAACCCCCCCTCCCCTTCCCTTCCCTTCTGGCAAATTTAAAAAAAACCAAACCTGGCTCTAGCTGCTGCCGCTGCCGCATCCGTCGCAGCAGCGGCAGAATGGAGTGTCCCGCGGGGCCCCCTCTCCTCGTTGAGCCCTCTGCAAGGGCTTTCAGATTCGCGAAGGGAGAGTGCTCCCTCGCGTCTCTGTAAAGCCCGCAGGGGCTAATGGGAAATTTCCCATCAGCCCCTCGCGTCTAAAGGGGCAGATGGGAAATTTCCCATTAGCCCCTGCGGGCTTTACAGAGACGCGAGGGAGCACTCTCCCTTCGCGAATCTGAAAGCTCTTGCAGAGGGCTCAACGAGGAGAAGGGGCCCCGTGGGACACTCCATTCTGCCGCTGCTGCGACGGACGCGGCAGCGGCAGCAGCCAGAGACAGGTTTTTTTTAAAAATGTAATTTAAAAAAAAAAAGCAGAATGTTCTTTGCGCGGGGCCCCCTGAAACGCTGGGCCCTGTGCAAAAAACATTCTTGCTCAATGGACGGGCTGGCCCTGTGGAGGGTTAAGTGGCTTGCCCAAGACCACAAGGAGCACCTGTGGGACTAGAAACCCCTGTCCTTCTGGCCCAAGGTTGCTGTCCTCTAGTGGAATTTGAACCCCCAACCTTCTGGCCTGAAGTATCTTGCCCCAACCACTAGGCCACTCCTCCACTCAATCTGTGGGATCAGAATTGGATGCAACTGGCCTGGACAGGCAGGCCGGGCCCCGATTCCCAGCCACTGTATGCCCTGCTCTCACTCTGTCCAACCAAGCTGGAGCACCTGCATAGAGCCCCGGTGCCATGGCATCCCGTCTGCATAGCATTGGGATGTCATGCGGATGCCCCAATCCCCCGCTGTACCTCAGTGGTGGATTCCCTGCCGTCCAACCCCCGAACAGGCCTGTTGGGGCCGGGATCAGGCTGCAGGAAACCACTGGAAGTGTCCAACCTGGCCGGGGTCTACAGGTGCCACTATCCACCGCTGCGGGAATAAGGTGGAATAAGTGGCCCATCCATCTTTGCTGGCCCAGATGTACAGGGCCGCGACCGGAATCAGCCTTGTACGTCCGGGTCAGGGTCCTGCCTTCACCCTGCCCTCACTCCTCCTCCAGCCCTCCTCCTCCCACCCCTGTCTGGAGCTCCCCACCACATCTCCTGTGTATATGCGGGGAGCTCCTACACCGGCATCAGGTATAGGTGAATAGTGGGGGCTGGACATCCATGTCAGACGTCCAACCCCGCTATTTTGGATCAGAATGACCCCCTGTGTGCTTAAAAAATGAATAGATCAAACAAACATGAAAAAAATTCCTGAAAAAGGAAAAAAATGCATTTTAAAAGAGCATGAACCAAATTGTTTTTGGCCATGTGCACTCCTAGTATCCGGGACTCTCACTGCCTAGAACAAAGATAGAAACAGAAGCTCAAAACTGTGAGTGGGACCTATTATCCAGGTACATCCCATCTTTACACCTGAAGAGACCAAAAACTGTGATGGAAATGGCCTATCTCCCATGTGCATCCCTAGCATCTCAGTCAAGTTTTTTACATTTTTTAACTGTTTAATATTTTATTTATTTATTTTATTTTATTTATTTAGCAAGTTTTATATACCGCTCTATCTACATGTCATAGCGGTTTACAATCAGTAACTGTTGCATTAACAGAACTTAACCAAGATTCCTCCTCCATCTTCCCACAAGAACAAGGCATACCCCAAGGTTCTGCCCTCTCTGATCTACTGTTTAACTTATATCTGCAACCGATTTGTGACATATTCATCAAACATAAAATCAATTTTCACATTTACGCAGATGATATAATGGTTTATGCTCCAGTCGACATAAAAAACCCACAATTTAACAATATCACTGACTGTATATATAAAGCTGAATCATGGCTGAACAAAAACAATTTACAAATTAATTACAAAAAAACAGAGATTCTATCTAAAAGAAATCAGAATTTTACTCCACCGATTACCTTCAAACTTCACAATATAGACTTGCCTATCAAACACGAAGTAAGATATCTAGGTGTCATTATTGACAAAGCTCTCAATATGACATCTTAGATTAAATCTACTGCTAGATTAGTATTTCACAAATTAAAAAGCATTCAACATCTTAGACCAATTCTTGACCCCTATAATTTTCAAACAATAGTCCAGGCACTAGTAAATCCTCATCTGGATTTCTGTAATGGTATACTTCAAGGCATCCCAAAAAAGTCTATACACACACTCCAACTTGCACAAAATGTCACTGCCAGGATAATGACCAAAGCTAACCTAACCAAACATATTACACCTATCCTATACGACCTCCACTGGCTCCCAATAGCCTCCAGAATAAATTATAAGCAATTAATCACTGTCTTCAAACCGTACAATTATATCTACCCCTCCTACCTATCCACTCTAATACAATCTCAAATGGACATTAGGCACAGGAGGAAGAGCACACAAAACTTACTAAAAATACCATCTTCTATACGAAAAACTAAACAACTTACAAGCAATAGAGCGTTTACATTTACAGCCCCCACACTCTGGAATGCGATACCCGAACATCTCAGAGAAATCAAAGACCTCCTAACTTTCTGCAAGGAATTAAAGTATTACGCGAATAGAAGTGTCTTTAAATACACCCTCCAACAACAACACTTCCAATTCGTCAATCCACCTCTCTACCACCCAAATTCCTTAATCCTTCCTTTTTTTCAAGATGTATCTTTGTAAATAGATAAGAGAACCAGCTATCACTATGCCTTTGCAACTCGTGTTTACCAGTGTGTATATAGTTTGTTTCAGCTAGATACCTAGTTTCTATTATGTTATGTTATTATTAAGAATGTTCCATGTGTCTTCAAGTTTTTGTTCCATGTAAACCGTCCCTGATCGTTGTAAGGGGCGGTATAAAAAAACTGTTCAAATAAATAAATAAACAAGGAACTTTAGTTTTACAATGAACAGGTTTACAATGAACTATATCTTAACAATAAATACGAGGAAGGAGGAGGAGGGGGTGTGGGGAAGATGGAAGTTGATTACATTTGAGTTGAAGGCTAGGTATGGTGAAGAGGTCTTGCAAGGTCTTCTTTCTGCTCCTGTTGTCTGGTGTTTTTTGGATTAGAGTTTTAGGATGTTTGCTGAGGTGTCATGGAGGATTTTGAATGTAGTAAGTAGGACTTTGTATTTGATTTGGGAGAGTATCGGGAGCCAGGGTAGTTTGGGCTGATGTGACCCCTTCTTGGGGTATTGGTTATGACTCAAGTCTGGCTGCAGTATTCTGTGCTGTTTGCAACGGGTTTAGGGAGGATAGAGGAAGACCATGTTATATTATGTTGCAGTAATCCCATACAGGTGTTAGTACTGCCTGACATACAGCCCTAAAATCCAATTGGTCGAGTAGCGGGTGCAATCGGTGAATGGTTCTCATCTTGTAGTAAGTCGATTTGGTTATTTGTTTGATGTGGGACTGGAAGGATAGTTTGTGGTTTAGTGTTATTCCCAAGTATTTCACTTGCTCCTTGACTGTGAAGACTGCATCATGTATTTTTAAAGTAGGTGGGGGAGTAAAAGTGGTACTTCTGGTTGTATAGAGTACCTATAATTTATTGTTATTTATAGTTAGGTCTAGTGTAAGGTTCTTTAATGTGGGTCTGATCAAAGTGCATTTGAGGTCTTCAGGTGTGTAGGCTTGGTCCAGTGAGGATTGTACTAACCATAGGAGGGTTGTGGATAATTTGTGTTTTGTAAATTTGATCCATGACACAGGATATGGGTTAAGCGAGGAAGTGGTTGTGTTGATGTTTGTTATTATGGTCTTTATTTGCCTTCTTGGGATAGACAGCAAATATTCCTCAAACATATCTACTACTACTACTACTACTACTGATCATTTGTACAGCACTACAAGGCGTACGAAGCGCTGTACAGGCACATGTAAAAGACGATCCCTGCTCATCAGAGTTAAGACAGACAACACAACAGCTGAAGACAAGGATACATCTAGGGGTAAGGTAACACATAGGGCACTAAGTGGATGAGGATCCAAAAGCATCCTCAAAGAGGTGAGGTGTTAGCCTGGATTTGAAAAGGACCAGAGACGAAGGCTGACATACAGATTCAGGTAATTTGTTCCAGGCATAAGGAGTAGTAAGGGTAATAGATCAAAGTCTGGAGATGGCAGTGGAAGAGAAGGACACAGACAGAAGCGATCCGCCAGAAGAGTGGAGCTCCCAAGGAGGGGTGTAGAGAGAGATAGGAAAGGAAAGATAATGAGGAGCAGCAGAATGAGTGCACTTATAGGTCAGTAGGAGAAGTTTGGAGAAGGAGAAGGAGGAATCAAAGATGACTCCAAGGTTGCAAGCTGAGGAAACAGGGAGAAGTAGATCGTTATCCACCGAGATTGAGAAAGGAGGAAGGGGGAGGTGGGTTTAGGAGGAAAAATAAGAAGCTCGGTTTTGGCCATGTTCAATTTCAAACGGTGGTGAGACATCCAGGCAGCAATGTTAGACAGACAGGCAGAGATCCGGGCCTAGATTGCCAGAGAGATGTCAGGTACAGAGAAGTAGATGTGAGTCATCAGCATAAAAATGGTACTGAAAACCACGGGAGGAGATGAGTGCATCAAGGGACTGTGTATATAGAGAGAAAAAGAATGGTCCCAAGACAGACTCTTAAAAGAAACTGGAACAGCCAGATGAGTAGATGTTGTCCCCTAGTGCTGCATTTGCTAGCTCACAAAATGATTCCCAAATAATTCAAAGCAAAACTGGTAGCAGCTGCTTTTAAAAGGCTGGCTGCAGCCATTTCAACTGAAGGGAAAGAATCTAGTTCCATTCACTGTCAAAGTCCCTTGCAGTCTCTATAGCTCTATGCAACTCTTCCTAATCCAAAGTCTTGCTTGAGAGACTCCTCAGTCTGAGATAGAAGTTCAAGCATAAAGAAAAAGTCAAACAAAAGCTTTCATAAATCCTCGCTGTTCCCAGGCTTTGCAAACTGATCCAGTCCAGGTTTTTCACAGCACAGTCAAAATTAGGCTTCCTGGCCTCATCCCTATGGAACAGAAAGGAATTACCTCTTCCTCTCTTTTGCACTTAATAGTGTGGCTGGGATTCTCATGCATGCAACCACTTTAGGGGAAAAAAACCCACCCTGTAACACTCTCTGTGTCAGAACAGCCTTTTCCAAGCCTTGGCAAACACTTGCTGTCTCACTCACTTCCATAAAGCAAAGTTGGGGAGGCCTTCCGGCCACACTTCCCACAAGGCCATTCTACCTCAGCCTGGCTTGTTTCAGTAAAAGGTAGATTAACCAAACTCAGTTACTGCTATCCTGCTTCTTGATATTCTATTTCCATCTCATCAGGTTCAGAGCAGGGCTTTCCATTGAGTCCACGCGTTTGGATAATTCCTGTGGTTGGTCAGATCGGGTGATGGGCAAGCTCCAAGGTGGAATGTCTCTTTCCCTCCAGGGCTCTATAATGTATTGGTTATATACCTAGGGAGCTTCCCCTAGGAAATGGTACTTCTTGCTTTTGCGAGACTTAAGGGGCACCTGCACTGGGGTTCTCTTATCCCTACAAGGCTCAGGCTAATTGTGCCTGTCACAACCTGCAGCATAACATTTGCCAGGCATGATCAGAATTACCTTCCTAACCCTGGTGCTGGAAACTGTTAAGTGGAAAATAAGTTCTTTAGGTTGCATCAGTAGAAATCAGAAGCCTTCTTTGTCTGTCTGTGATTTCTACTTTTTCTCTCCATATGTCAATGGAAGATGAAGCTATCTTTTTCTTCTCCATTCCTTCATTTTAAAGGGTTTTTAAATGTCGCTCTCCATGCTTCTTGTACATTTTATTGCTCATTCTTCCTCTTTGATCACTTTCACACACAAATTTGCATCCAAGGACCTGCTTCATTGTGTTTTTGATTTTATGTTTTAGACGTTGAATTTCTATATTATTTACCAAGATAGTGGTATAATTAGAAATCTTTAGTGCATATGGAAGGCTGGTGAGTATATATAGTAAAGAGTTATGTAGAGAACGCTTCTCTTAAATGTGGCTTGCAACAGAGATAGTCTGGTGTACAGGAAAACCTCTTACCTAAGGCCAAATTTGCATCACACTACAGCTGTAGAAATGCTAAAAGTTAAGCAGTGCGCAACAGCAGGGTGTGGTATTCAAATATCATTAGAGCAATGTAAGTAGAGCAATGGAGTAAAATAAGCAATAATAAAAGTGTAACATTCCAGTTTGCTAGTGACTAAGTCATATTTGTTGTAAATAAAATATTTAAAAATATAAGAGTTGACAAATTGGGCCAGCTCAGAGTTTCATCTAATACAATATCCTTTCTCTGAACAGCAGCGGATACTTAGAGGAAGTGTATACAAAATAGATTTGTGTAACATTGACATGACTTAAGAAACAGTACCCAGACATTACTGACCATTATGCAAAATAATGTTCAGAAGTTCACAAGGGATCCACAATCAGAAAATAGAAAAATATTTTTGTCAGACTAAAGGTGCCGATGATCATCCCATACAGGTATGACCCATCCAGTATAGTCCATTTTGCTTTATTATGTAAAGTTCAAACTAAATTAGCATGTATATAAAAAGAAGAAACGCTGACAAAGGGCCTGTGTTTTGAACTACACAATAAAAAACAGTTATACTTCAAAGCAAAATACTTATATGAATTATTCCATGGTTGCTGCCACGCATGCAATCTAATCTCTGTGAGCACATCCATTTATCTCCAACCCAACTCCGCACTTTTATAGAAATGGTGATCCTATTCTATGGAGCAACACACAGAACAAATTTGAAGAGTTATCCCTAATGGAGTAATTAAATTCATCTGTCAATAAATTAGAGATATCCACTCCATTTCTAAATTAAGTCCAGCAGGTTCTACAGTCTTCAGTCTAAAAATCCAGGATTGTTCTTTGTAATTAAGAGGTTTATTTATTTATATTCTCTTATATACCATGTTATTCTGCATCAGTGTGGTTTACATTGAACAAACTGAAATTACATTGAACAGGGCATTGTAACTTGGAGATAACTATTTTACAGGGAACATGGGCTATGGAGGGTTAAGTGGCTTGCCCTAGACCACAAGGAGCACCTGTGGGACTAGAAACCCCAGTCCTTCTGGCCCAAGGTTGCTGTCCTCTAGTGGGATTTGAACCCCTGACCTTCCAGCCTGAAGTACTTTGCCCCAACCACTAGGCCACTCCTCCACTCAAGTTATTGACCATGCACCTCCTTCCATTTGTGGTGGGAATCATTTATCATGATTCCCACCACGAATGGAAGGGGCTGCATGGTCAATAACTTGCCATATTAATTAAGAAAAAGTATGATCGAAATCCACATGATGCTGGACCATAGGAGCTGGTAAAGTCTTCATTCTCAATTTAGAGCAATGTTCACCAAACCGGACCTTCAAAGTATTGCAGATGCAGCCAACATACTGCAACCTACATGGACACAATATCAAATACCCCACAAAGGTGCTCAGAGAGGTGGTAGCGGGGGGTCAAGGGACAGTACAGCATAAAATTCACTAGCTGTGATGGTGAATTGTGCATCTCTTAGAGGGAGAGAATATAGTTCCCTCCCCAAGTCTTGCTGGGTACCTTCAGGTGGTGATCCTGTTGTACAAAATCTATACTAAATCCCAGCCAGGTGACACTACAATTAAAGTATGGTAGGAAAGAAAAAGAAAAATACATACTGGCTGCATGTCACCCAGGATATAAAGGTGCCTACCCGTAGCCTTCGCACTAGGGCTAACGATGGTGGTAGCGATAGTGTAGACACTGCAGATGTGGGTAACATCCCTGTCGCGGATAAAGGCCAATGTGAGCATGTTTATGGACTTACTGTGGCAAGAGATAAACCACAGAAATTAATGAAAAAGTTAAGAGGATTAACTACAGTTAAGTGAACTTTTGCAGATAGAGAGGAGATAATGTACTGCTACATTTATGCTACAAACCCTACATTTAAATCAAGAGGGTATACAAAGAGAATCCACCAAAAACTGGAAGATGGTAGAAAATTTCTATACAGAAAGGCACAAGAAAGTAGCAAGCCTCATCCATTGGCAACTCTGTAAACCCTTCAATATCACTGTGCCTGAAAAGCACTGGGATCAAGACCCTAAGAGAATTATAGTGTTTGAAGAGGTTATGATCACCTGGGACATTACCATTCTGATGGATAAGAAACTGGATACGAGGATACCTGACATAGTGGTAAAGGAGACAAACATCGGAACGGCATTGATAATAGAGGTTTCGATTCTGAGTGATTATTCTGTGAATCATGTGGAGAGGAAGAAGATCCTGAAGTACCAAGAAATGCAGTCAGAGACCAAGAAAACATGGCAGAAAGATACAGAAATATTTCCCATTGTACTGGGAACCAAAGGCTTGTTAAAGAAGTATTTCTAAGCACATGTTACATCTTAAGAATTCCAGAAGGAAGCTCTCTTTGGCACAATGCAAGCACTACAATGAGCATTATCGGTAAATTTGAGAGACTGACATCCTACTCCACCAAGCTTGTCTAAGAAGTGAGGTTCGTGATTGTCATGGTATGTGCAAAACAGCTGACATCAGACGCCGATTAGTTGATGAAGGTAGGAGGCATTTTGACGCCTTAGTATTATATGTGTATAGATATTTCGCACGTCTGTTGGAGGAGTAATTGGAAGATATAGAAACTTATAGAAACTGCATTAAGATTCCTTGAGAAAGCCTGCCTGGTGAAACAAAAGCTTTTGTCGGATGATTTACCGCCGAATTGGATAGCGAGTGCTGTCCATTGGTTGCGGTAGAAGTTTGAAGTCAAAGTCTCTTCATTGATCCTGTGTGCCGGGTCCAATAAGTTATTTAGATAAGTACTTACATACCTATTTTAAGGTGGTTAACTGATCTTTCTTTAAAGATTTCTCTCCTTTATATGTTATAGGAGATTGACTGCGCTTCATGGGTTCCGGTGCCAAATATTGAGTAAACATACAGACGCTCCCTGTTTTTTTACGTGTTGTAGATGTGAAATGTAATGTTTATTGTGGAAATGCATTTTTGAATTTTATGGAATCCTAAAAAGTACTTTTGTGGATGTAGATTTTTTGATTGATATTAAAATCAAATATTAAAATAATAATTTAGTTTAAAGGCTATCAGATCTATGATGTGAGGGTCTGCCATTTCCCTATGGTGATTAGATTTGCCACATGTAGGGTTGAGGCCATCCTGAGGTCGTGAATGCCTGTTTGAATTGTGTTGAAATACAGTTTTAGAAAATTGACATAGTTTGTTGAGAGATTTTTTTTTCATTGGAGGTTGTTACTGAGGGTGTAATATTTATATTGATGTGCAAAACTAACCCATTTGGAGAAACTGCCCCGTGGTAGCAAACCAGGTTCTGTAAACCTTCCCCATAGAGAAATGGCCCCACTGTAAACCTTCTCCATAGAGAAATGGCCCCAAGTGCCATCACAAAAATCACATTGACCACGCTTGTAATGTCCCACTGATACAGAATGATAGGACAATGTAAATGAAAAATTGGATATACAAATGTTGAGATGGTGCATGAATAGTTCTAACTGGGACGCTTGACCTATCCAAATAAAGAAAATATCATCCAACTCAAAATGTACTGGAACCCGGTTGATGTATATACAGACATCTGTTCAAACTAGTCCAAGTACAAGGTTGCCACTGAAGGTGCGACCAAAGCACCCATAGCCACCCCAAACATTTGATGATAAAAAATCCAGTCATATCGGGCCCAATTTTTGAAGGCATTTAAACAGGTTACTGCCCTAGTTACCCATGTAAATGCCTTATCTGGGATTTTCAAAAGTTACCTACATGGGTAGTGCCCTTCGAAAATGACAGATAAATCTCTAACTTGCCCAGATGCTGAGCGGTTAGCATCAGGGCATGTTAGGGATGTTCTGGGGCGGAGCGGGGCAGAGGAAAGGGCTAAATGGGTAGCAGTGATTTTTGATGCTACCCACTTAGCCTTCTGCGCCTTAAAGATAGGCAAGGTTTTTCAAAAATCGTTGCTACCAATCTAGCCTCAGTGGCTACCGGTGTGTCCAGCATAACCTGGATTTTCACTTCTGCTGCCATGGAACTAAATATCCGGGTTAAGGGGTTTGGCGGGCAGGTTATGCCGATGTGGCGCAAACCTGCCTAACTCAAAATTAGGCCCATCAAAAACAATTAGGAAACAAAAATAACGCAAAAAGCGATCCCAAGAGGACTCGCTCTCCAGGCAGTAGTGAGCTGCGAGCATGTGAATTGAAGACCACATGGCGACCTTGCAGATCTCAGTCAGTGGCATTGAGCGCAGGTTCGCCATCGATGTGGCCATCGCTCTCACGCGATGCTCTGTGATCCAGTGTTCCAGGGAGAGCCCAGCTCGCTCATAGGCAAGGGCAATACAGTTCGCCACCCAAGTGGACAGTTTGCTTAGTCACAGGAAGTGCCAGTTTGCTGGGGTCATAAGAAACAAAAAGCTGTGATGGCCCTGTGTCCACTGTAGGTAGAAGGACACAGCCTGTTTGCAATCCAGTGTATGGAGTATAATTTCCTCGTGACCGGCGTGAGGCCATGGGAAGAAGGTGGGGAGAACCACCTCCTTTGGGAGGAATTTGGGGTGAGTGCAGAGCACCACCCTGTTCTAGTAGAATCTTGTATATGGTGCTTCCGCCACCAGGGCCTGAAGTTCACTTACTCTTTGGGCAGACATGAGGGTCACCAGGAAGGCAGCCTTCCATGAAAGATACCGCAGATGGCAAGTGGCTAGAGTCTCGAATGGTGGTCTGGTCAGCTGTGAAAGCACCAAAGAAACAGAAATAAGACTACAGAAAAAGAACACATGGCCTATCTAGTCTGTCCATCCATATCAACAACTACAACAGTCCCATTTTTTCCTTTAGAGATCCTCTGTGTTTGTCCCATGCTTTTTTGAATTCAGATACTGTCCTCATCTCTACCACCTCCACTGGGAGACTATTCCACGGATCCACCACTCTTTCCGTAAAGAAATATTTCTGCATATCACTCCTGAATCTATCCCCCTTCACCCTCATCCCATGTCCTCTCGTAGCAGAACTTAATTTCAATTGAAAGAGGCTCTCCCACTGTACATTTATGCCACTAAGGTATTTAAATATCTCAATCATATCACCTCTATCCCGCCTTTCCTCTAAGGTGTACATATTAAGATCCTTAACTCTGTCCTCATATGCTTTATAATGAAGACCACTAACCATTTTAGTAGCCACCCTCTGTACTGACTCCATCCTGTTTATATCCTTTTGAAGGTGCGGTCTCCAGAATTGCACACTATACTCCAAATGAGGTCGCACCAAAGACTTATACAGAGGCACTATCACCTCCTTTTTTCTGCTAGCCATTCCTCTCCGTATGCACCCAAGCATCCTTCTAGCTTTTGCCGTCGCCTTTTCTACCTGTTTAGCTACTTTGAGATCATCAGACACAACCACGCCTAGGTCCTGTTCTTCTTTAGTGGACCAAAGTATTTCACCCCCTATACTATATTGTTCTCTTGGATTGCTGCAGTCCAAATGCATGACCTTACATTTTTTAACATTAAATCCCAGCTGCCAAATTCTAGACCATTCTTCAAGCTTAGCTAGATCCCTCCTCATGTTATCTACACCTTCCTGGGTGTCTACTCTATTGCAGATTTTGGTATCATCTGCAAAGAGGCAAACCTTACCTGACAGCCCCATGTTGAGGTCCCACTCTGCTGCCAGAGGGCGGATAGGGGGTTTAGACAACAGGAGAACCCGGAGGAACCAAGAGACCAGGGGCTGACCCGAGAGGGGTTTTCCCTCGATAGGGTGGTGGTGTGCGGCTATCGCACTCAGGTGCACTCTCACTGAGTTGGACTTTAGCCCGGTGTGTGACAGATGCAGTAGTTACTGGAGCACCAATTGCACCTGGCAGGAGAACAGGTTCTCCCGTCTCTCCACACACAACACTGAGAATATTCGCCATTTAAAGGTGCAAGTTTGCCTGGTGGAGGACTTTCAAGAGGCCAGCAGGACCTCCTCGACCTCCATTGTGAGGTTAAAAGAGGCCAATGCTATCCTTTCAGCAGCCACACTGTTAGCATTAGAGACCTCAGATTGGGGTGCAAGAGGTAGCCCCCTTCCTGGGAGAGGAGGTCCGGGGCATGGCCCAGCTTGACCAGGAGTGTTGCCGACAGAGAAAGTAGCAGTGGGAACCAGGGCTGTCTGGGCCCCGTGGGGGAAATTAGTATTAGTGATGCTCCCTCACGCTGGACCTTGACGAGGGTCTTGGTGGGATCGGTGGAAAAGCATAGAGGAGGCCTTCTGTCCACAGGATCAGGAAGTCACCCGCCGCCATCCTCTCTGGGTATGGTTACCGTGAGCAGAAATGATATAAAACTAATCATATAGCAGATACTCAACTATAACTATTACATTGTGGCTTAAAAAAACAATGTGAAGTAATATCAAATTATGGAACAATCCATTAATATAAAAACTATATAAATAAGTTTTTAGAACTCCAGAAAAGGTCTCAGACTCAATAGCGCAATGGTCACTTCAGTAGAGAAATACTGTCGAACGCGCTGGCAGCATCAACGATCAATCTGGAGTACACCTAATTATTTTCTATATAAATGTCCTTCACCTAAAAATTCCACACTATTATATCAACAGTGATTGCTTATCTTTCAAATGTCATGATGCTGTTCCCCTACGCCTCCTCTGGCGCCTTTTCAGAATGTTTCATTCTCTCAACAGAGTTTCTTCAGGGGGACTGCAGATAAAAACGGCAATGTATAATACATATGCTTTTGGTGTCACAACGTTACTTGTCTATTATTAACATCAAACACTGCAAGACACATACCATTTAAACACATATTACATGTGCACAGATGCTGCCCACGTTCTTCATTCACTTCTCTTCTTGCTCAATGGATGCTATCAAAAAACGCCGCGCATGCGGCCTGTGTAGCAATATACACCATTTAAACCCCATAGCTCAGTGACGTCAGCAACAGCTGATTGAAGCTACTTCTACCCTTGAACTACTTATCCGCTACGACCTTACAAGCATACTCCCCAATCAATGCTGGTGTTCAAACCCATTGGTGTCAACGTCCCCAATTTAAATATCCAGCATTGCTCGTGTAACAGCAAAGTCTGTTCCAATGTTTTGCCGTGTATCGCAAAACTAACCTGCTCTATAGCAGAACAGCGCAGCTCTCCAAAAACATAAAAAAAGTCTTTGCAGTGCTGTACTATGGGAGCTGTCTTGACATTACATTTGAGACGACTTCTGTATTCCCTTATTTGCACTTTTAAGGAACGAGAAGAAGATCGCAAAGACAGCGAATTGCATAAACCACTGAGCTTGAGTCACACGATGTATGGTTTTCCAAATGGTACGATTTGGCATGGTATGTGAATCCAGTTGTTTCCTCCATTATCACACAGACGTCGCAGTCACCGCACTTATGATGGCCTTTCATTACAAGGCTACTCGTGTTCCTGTCATCAGATTTGAGAGCTGCCGGGCTTAATTGTTCTTTCAAGTTCTTATCTCTTTTCCATACGCACCGAATTTGTTTATCTTCCAAGCCCACCAGATTGCCCAGAATATTCATATGTCTTTTAAGGATTTTCTGAATTTTGTAGCTCAAAGGTGAAAATTTAGTGAGGAAATTAACCTGTTCTAGGTTAACAGCTTTTTCTTTAGTTTTAACAGACCCGATCAACCATGATCGGTCATTAAAAAGCACTCTTTTATATGCCCTTCGACTTATTTTCTCAGGGTATCCCCTATCAACAAAATCCTTAAACAATGTGACCGATTGTTTCTTAAAATCTACTGTCTCAGAACAGTTTCTCCGAAACCTCAAAAACTGAGAAAACGGGAGGCTATTTTTCAACCGCACAGGATGTGCGCTATTGTATTGCAAAAAGGTATTCCGATCCATCACTTTTCTATATACTGAAGTATGCCATTGTCGTTCCCCTCTCAGCACCCATACATCCAAAAATGTTATACTGTTATTATCTATGGTAGAGGTAAGCTGGATGGCTTTATCTAAATTATTTAACCATAGCACAAACGAAACTACTGATTCCATAGACCCCTTCCACATTAAAGAAATATCATCTATGAATCTGTGCCACATAACTATGTGCTTAGTGTATTCTGAAGGAGCTATCCACCGTTGTTCAAAATGCCCCAGAAATAAATTAGCAATGGAGGGTGCACAGCTGGTCCCCATCGCTATACCAGAAATCTGATGGTAAAATGTCTTCTCAAACAAGAAGTAATTCTGGAATATACACCAGTATCCCCCAAGCAGCAGCCTATGACACCGTGCTGGTGGAGTTGCAATGGCGAGGAGACTTGTCTGAAGTATCTGTTTCATTTTTACTTCAATTGGCTAAATTAGTAATATTCCAGAATTACTTCTTGTTTGAGAAGACATTTTACCATCAGATTTCTGGTATAGCGATGGGGGCCAGCTGTGCACCCTCCATCGCTAATTTATTTATGGGGCATTTTGAACAACGGTGGATAGCTCCTTCAGAATACACTAAACACATAGTTATGTGGCACAGATTCATAGATGATATTTTTTTAATGTGGTAGGGGTCTATGGAATCAGTAGTTTCGTTTGTGCTATGGTTAAATAATTTAGATAAAGCCATCCAGTTTACCTCTACCATAGATCTTTATCTTTATTAAAATTTGATATACCGCTATGGCAAAAGCATTAAGCGGTGTACAATAAAACTGATTAGCACCACAACCCAAGAAACGGAACGCCAAAATTTAAGACAGGAAAGAAGGGTAAAGAGAAAGTGAACAAATCACATTGGAACACTTAACAATAAATCATAATAAGTCATAAAAAACAGATCATGTGAACACTTAACATCAAATCATATCAAACCATAAGGAGAAATGATATTAACCAAACCAGAGTACACAAAAGGACAAAAGAAAACAGACAGGGATGATACATGGGGTTAGCACACAAACAGAGATCCATCAGGGGGGAGCTTCAGGGGGAAGGTCAAAAGCTTTCTGGAATAGGTAAGTTTTGAGCAGTGACTTAAACTGAGGGTAGGATGGTTCCAGACGAAGTGAGGTAGGTAACATATTCCAAAGTAAAGGACCAAGGAAAAACCAGGCTTGAGTGCCGCGTCTGCTCCAGACGGACTTGGGAAGGTGAAGGAAGAGACAAACGGTTAGTATGAATTGAACGAAGCAGCCGATGGGGAGAATATAGTGAAATACAGTCTGCCAGGTAACGGGGAGTACAGGTGTAAATGGTCCGGTGAAGGAGAATCAGAAATTTATATTGAAAGCGATATTGGAGAGGAAGCCAATGCAAACGGATAATAACAGTATAACATTTTTGGATGTATGGGTGCTGAGAGGGGAACGACAATGGCATACTTCAGTATATAGAAAAGTGATGGATCGGAATACCTTTTTGCAATACAATAGCGCACATCCTGTGCGGTTGAAAAATAGCCTCCCGTTTTCTCAGTTTTTGAGGTTTCGGAGAAACTGTTCTGAGACAGTAGATTTTAAGAAACAATCGGTCACATTGTTTAAGGATTTTGTTGATAGGGGATACCCTGACAATATAACTCGAAGGGCATATAAAAGAGCGCTTTTTAATAACCGATCATGGTTGATCGGTTCTGTTGAAACTATAAAAAAGCTGTTAACCTAGAACAGGTTAATTTCATCACTAAATTTTCACCTTTGAGCTACAAGATTCAGAAAATCCTTAAAAGACATATGAATGTTCTGGGCAATGTGGTGGGCTTGGAAGATAAACAAATTCGGTGAGTATGGAAAAGAGATAAGAACTTGAAAGAACAATTAAGCCCGGCGGCTCTCAAATCTGATGACAGCAACACGAGTAGCTTTGTAATGAAAGGCCATCATAAATGCGGTGACTGCAACGTCTGTGTGATAAATGGAGGAAACAACTGGATTCACATACCATGCTAAATCGTACCATTTGGAAAACAATACATCGTGTGACTCAAGCTCAGTGGTTTATGCAATTTGCTGTCTTTGCGATCTTCTATATATAGGAAAAACATCTCGTTCCTTAAAAGTGCGAATAATGGAACATAGAAGTCGTCTCAAATGTAATGTCGAGACAGCTCCCATAGTACAACACTGCAAAGACTTTTCTCATGTTTTTGGAGAGCTGCGCTGTTTCGCTATAGAACAGGTTAGTTTTGCGATACACGGCAAAACATTGGAACAGACTTTGCTGTTACATGAGCAACGCTGGATATTTAAATTGGGGACGTTGACACCAATGGGTTTGAACACCAGCATTGTTTGGGGAGTTTGCTTGTAAGGTCGTAGTGGATAAGTAGTTCAAGGGTAGAAGTAACTTCAATCAGCTGTTGCTGACGTCACTGAGCTATGGGGTTTAAATGGTGTATATTGCTACACAGGCCGCATGCGTGACGTTTTTGATAGTATCCATTGAGCAAGAAGAGAAGTGAATGAAGAACATGGGCAGCATCTGTGCACATGTAATATGTGTTTAAATGGTATGTGTCTTGCAGTGTTTGATGTTAATAATGGACAAGTAACGTTGTGACACCAAAAGCATATGTATTATACATTGCCGTTTTTTTCTGCAGACCCCCTGAAGAAACTGTTGAGAGAGTGAAACATTCAGAAAAGGCGCCAGAGGAGGCGTAGGGGAACAACATCATGACATTTGAAAGATAAGCAATCACAGTTGATATAATAGTGTGGAATGTTTAGGTGAAGGACATTTATATAGAAAATAATTAGGTGTACTCCAGATTGGTCATTGATGCTGCCAGCGCGTTCGACAGTATTTCTATACTGAAGTGACCATTGCGCTTTTGAGTCTGAGACCTTTTCTGGAGTTCTAAAAACTTATTTATATAGTTTTTATATTAATGGATTGTTCCATAATTTGATATTACTTCACACTGTTTTTTTAAGCCACAACGTAATAGTTATAGCGGAGTATCTGCTATATGATTAGTTTTATACTTTTTGCTCTGAAAATAGACCACGAATTGGGTTGTGAGCAGAAATGAGGCAGCTGGGTGTTGTCTGGAGTGGCAAATAGGTCCATCACGGGCCAGCCCCAGAGGTGGAAGAGCTGAGCAGCCATTCTGGGGTCCAGGTGCCACTCGTGTGGTCAGAGGACCCTGCTCAGCCTAGGAGGTTGTTTTGGCCAGGGAGGTGGACCACCTGCAGGAGCTTGTTGTGAGCTGCAAAGGAAAGGAGGGTCACTCCCTCCTGGCAGAGGGAGTACAACCCCGTGTCCCCCTGCTTGTTGAAGTAAAATATGGCGACTTGGTTGTCCATCTGAATCAGTATGGACAGGTGTCTCAGGCGGTGGCGAAATGCCCGCAGGGCCAGGAAGATCGCCCTGAGCTCCAGGTGATTGATCTGTAGCAGTGATTCTGCCTGGAACCAACTGCCTTGTGTGTGGCTGTCCCCACAGTGTGCTCCCCAGCCTAGAAGGGAAGCGTCCGTGGTCAGGATCATCTGGGACGTGGGTGCCTGGGAGGGCACCCCTGCTCGGAGGTGGCGGAGAAGTTGCAACCAGTCGATGGACTTTGCCAGCTGGAAGGTTACTCTGATTCTGTCCCACAGTCTGCCTGTGGCTTGCATCCACTGCGAGCGGAGGCACCACTGAGCTGTCCGCATGTGTAAGCGAGCTAGTGGGGTCACCTGGACTGTGAGGCCATATGGTCCAGCAGGTGGAGGAGGCGATGAGCTGGCACTGACAGACAGCGTTATATCTCTTCCGCTATTTGTCTGAAGTGTACTGCTCTCGCTCTGTGGAGAATGGCCTTGACCTGTAGTGTGTCCACCTGGGTTCCTATAAACTCCAGGCTCTGGGCTGGAGAGAGGTAGAATTGGGGTAGCTGATGATGAATCCCGGTGCTGCAGCAGGAGGGTCATGCATCCTGTGGCCTGACTGTGGCCGTGTTGCCCCTGATGAGCCAGTCATCTAGGTAGGGGAAGACAAAGGGCCCTTGTAGAGGGAGGTTGGCAGCTACCACTGCCAGACACTTTGTGAAGACCCTTGGTGAGGAGGCGAGGCCGAAGGGTAGCACCATGTACTGGTAGTGTTTTCCTCCTACCACGAACCTTAGATGCTGCCTGTGGGATGTGTGAATTAGGATGTGTGTGTTCGCGTCCTATAGGTCCAAGGAGCACAGCCAGTCTCCCCGACGGAGGTAAGGCAGCAGTGTTCCAAGGGAGTTCATCTTGAACTTCTCCCTCACCAGAAACCTGTTTAAGTTTCACAGGTCTAGGATGGGCCTGAGGCCTCCAGTCCTCTTTGGAATAAGGAAATACCTGGAGTAGAAGCTTTTGCCCCATAGACATTTAGGTACAGGCTCTACTGCATTGTTCCTAAGAAGACCTGCGAGCTCTGTGAGCAACAGGGTCTAGTGAAAGAGGGGTCACACTGGATCTCCGGGAAAGAACCTGGGTGGTATCTGCTGTAGGTGGAGAAGGTATCCCTCCCTGACCACCTGCAGTACCCATTGGTCCGAGGTGATTGGAGCCCGTCTGTGGGCAAAGAGCATCAGGCATCCCCCTGTGGGCTGGTGAAGGTCTCCTGGGGGAGGGGTGGCCCTGCCCTGGGAGTCAAAAGCTCTCCCCAGGCTGGGTGGGAGCTGTGGTCTGGGACTTAGGTGCTTTTGTCTTTTGAGCCTCATGCTCTTGCCTCTTGGGGTGAGAAACCTGCTGTTGGCCAGAGAAAGGCTGATATTGGTGACTCTGCACAAAGGATCCCTTTATCCTCGGGAAAGGGGCCTCTTCCCTATTGTTTTTTTGAGGGAATGGGATGAGGTCTTCTTGGAGAGCCTCTGATGGGTCACAATGTCGGCCTCG
The DNA here is from genome assembly GCA_033557465.1 of Ichthyophis bannanicus. Taxonomy (NCBI): domain Eukaryota; kingdom Metazoa; phylum Chordata; class Amphibia; order Gymnophiona; family Ichthyophiidae; genus Ichthyophis; species Ichthyophis bannanicus. Next base: position 499,266,491 of record CM066034.1, read on the forward strand.
ATCTCAGCCGCTTTGTCAGCCATAGGTTTGCCGAACAAGTTCTCCCCAGTGCAGGGGACTTTGAGCAGCTTGTTTTTGACCCATTGCTTGAGGTCAGAGAATTGCAGTCAGGCTTGGCATCGGGCCCCGATGCCATCCTCAGCAACCTGAGCCACTGACTTGAAGCCATCATAGGCTGCCCGGGAGAGGAACTTGGAACAGTCCTTGTTCCCTGAGGCCAGTATCTGGAACTGCTGGAGGGGTTCCCTGATGAGGCCTGCCTTGAACCCCGACAGCTCTTGGGCCAGAGCCTTTAGGTACATGCCTATGTAAAGGTCATAGGCCTGGATCTGGCACCCCAGCATCGAGCCCTGGTAGAACTTGCGCCTGAGGGTGTTGAGGCTCTTGCCTCCATTCCGGGTGGTAACCGAGGAGTGGGTCTTCTGTATCTTGAGTTTCTGCATGATTGACTCAACGACCATGGAGTTATATGGGAGCTGAGGTTTGTGGAACCCTGGGTCCTTTAAGACACGTTACATGGTGTCGAGGTGCAGCCTCACTACTGGTACCAACACCGGTGTTTCCCAAATCCAAAATAGTAGCCTCTCGAGGATCGCCTGTACAGGCACAATGAGTGTTTCCTTGGGTGGAGACTCATACTGGAGAAGTTCCAACTCCTCGGTGTGCAGGTCCTCCTCTACCTTGGTTTGCACCGAGAGGGCTCTGACCATGTCCCTAACGAAGTCATGGAAGACCACATCCTCAGGAGGACAGTGGCACCAGGGCACCAGGGGCAATGGGTCTGAGGGGATATCTTGGTGTCGGTGTCTGGAGAGGCCTTGTCATCTGTCTCCCACTCGGAGTCGAGTGGTGACCATGAATCCAAGGCCCTGTGAGTCTTCGTCTCGAGGCCGGTGTCGAACGGTTGGCGGCCTGTGGAGGATCTGGGGTCCAAATCATAGACACTAGCCAGTGAGGACCAGATGCCCGAAGAAAAGGAGCGGGATTTCAACCAGCGCCAAGGGCTTAACCTAGGCTAGTGGCTCTCGGAGCTCGGCTCAACAACTGGGGCCTCCTTCTCAGTCGAGGACCCGGTCATCGGGGTGGATGAGGCGGACGAACTGGTCATCATCACCTGCTGCAGGGCCAGGATAGCAGTGATGTTCTGCTTCAGGGCCACCATTCTGGTTTCCAGGCCAGAAGGCTCTGCAGTCTTCGGCACGGGCACCGAGGATCACAGGCCCTGCACAGGCACACTTGCGAGTGCATCCTCGACGAGGACTACAGCTTCAAGGAACCTCACATGGTCTCCCCCGTCTGAGGAATCCGTCTTGAAGACCTTGGTAGAGCACTTCTCGAAGTTGCCTGAGTCCATCCGGGCAGTTTTACTGGGTTTCTCCGGTGCAACCTCGGCGGACTTCAAAGACTTCTTTTTCTCTGGGTCCGAGGTCTTCTCGGAGAAGCTGTCCTTGCAGGACTCCGAGGACGCTCAGGCCTCACGGGATGTGCTGGGCTTGGAGGAGCTCGGCGTCGGAGAGGCCGGGGCCGATTCAGATCTGGAGAACAATTTCTCCTGCAACTCTGACCTTTTCCTGTTGGTTTTGGGCATCATTTGGAGTTGGGCATCATTTGGTTTTGGAGTGGAGGAGTGGCCTAGTGGTTGGGGCAAGGTACTTCAGGCTGGAAGGTCGGAGGTTCAAATCCCACTAGAGGACAGCAACCTTGGGCCAGAAGGACTGGGGTTTCTAGTCCCACAGGTGCTCCTTGTGGTCTTGGGCAAGCCACTTAACCCTCCATAGCCCATGTTCCCTGTAAAATAGTTATCTCCAAGTTATAATGCCCTGTTCAATGTAATTTCAGTTTGTTCAGTGTAAACCGCACTGATGCAAAATAGCGCGGTATATAAGAGAATATAAATAAATAAATCATGGCCTAGCACAGGTCGCAGGAGGTGCTGTCATGGTCCGGGCCCAGGCAGTGCAAGCAGCATTCATGGGTGTCGGTTACTGACATGGTTTGACTGCATCAGTCACATTTTTTGAACCCACCGGGAGACATGGTGGGGAGCACCCGGATGGGTTCAATGACCCCTGGGTGAAAAAAGGCATGAATGCCGGTCGAGGGAGACCACAATAGAAATGGGAGCTGAGAATGCTGCCAGAGACAGCACCGACTCGAGGTGGGAAGAGGAACCGGTATGCTAACCGGGAAAAAATAACTTTAAGGATAATTAGCAGGAATTTTTCCAGGGAAACAGGACACACGTCTGTTGAGCTCCATGAAAAAAAGGAGACTGAGCAAGATAGCATCTTTGGGCGGGAAGGGGACCACGCATGCATGGTAGCTTATCCCAGAGGCTTTCTTTGAAAACTGGGGAAATGCTTCTGCGCAGGCTCCATTGGCACCGACATAACCCATATGTGAGGACTGACTTCCTGCTTGTTCCTGGAGAAAGAAATATTATAACAATATCTTTTATCGGGACTGTGTGGCTCTACAGCAGTTTGCCAAGGATTTTTCTATTGTGATCTGTGCAGCAGATATAAGGGAGGCGCAGTAGTGGTACAATCAGTTGAGCAATATCATGCGGAAATGTTGTGACAATTATAATAGGTCTGCAATCTCATATTTCAGTTCTTTCAAGACCCTCGGATATATACCATCCAGTCCAGGTGATTTACTACTCTTCAGTTTATCAAATAGTTGTAATACATCTTCCTAGTTTATCAATATTTCTTTCAATTCTTCTGATGCATCTGTGTATGAAAACTGCTTTTACAGCCTGTGCTGCCAGCATCCATCCTGACTAAGCATGCCCATGCATTCCTGAGCAGTAGTATTTCCATTCATATTGTGAGCTTGCACTAAGTGCATGTCCAGGCATGTCTGGACTAAACAAAACAGCTTACTTTCTAGGCAACATACGAGTAGACTTAAAATATTCAATGAAATCACAAAAATAGGTGATTGCAAAAACCCTCAAAATCCATAAGATATACCAAAAATTGTTCAGGAAGCAAAATCTTCATTGTCCTGTGTTATTGGATGTTACATATTATGCGATCCTCCCAGAAGATCCTACGGCTGAGCTGCAACGTCAAATTAGGAGTCTTACTGGCATGGCATTGGAAGTGGGTTGGATCACTGCTAAGGAATGTCAGTTTTTGAATGTCACTCATCCTAAGTTGCCTTTTATTTATTTGTTAACTAAAATACTTAAGTCACTAAACCAACAATGAGAACAACCCATTGAATCTTTTCGGGACTCTGTACTTGAACTTGAATCTAAGTTTCTTGATCTATTTTTGACCCTGGCAGCCAATCGGGTTAAATCTTATATTTGGGCCACTATGGATTTTTTGAACAAAGTGGCCCGGACGGGGGAGTTATTGATTAACAGCTTATTGGTAACATTGGACATTATATCCCTTTACAATAATATTGATCAGAAGCATACACTAGAGATTCTTGGAGAAGTGGAATTGGATTTGTCTGCATGTATTCTCCACAATTTTGTTTTTTCTTTATTGTGGTTGGTTTTGTTTCATAATTATTTTTGGCATGACCAGGCTTTTTTATCAAGTGTTTGGGGTGGCTATGGGCATCTTGGTTGCACCTTCAGTAGTGACCCTGTACTTGGACTGGTTTGAACGAATGTTTGTATACACATCAACCAGGTTACAGTACATTTTGAAATGGTGCCATTTTTTGGATGATATTTTCTTTATTCGGATGGAGCAAGTGTCCCAATTGGAGCTATTCATCCAGCATCTCTGCACTTGTACATCCAATATTTCATTTACATTGTTCTAAAATGGACACCTGAGTATTTCAGTATACCAGAAATCAGTTGAATGGAACAATTTATTGTGTTACCACAGCCTTCACCCATCTGGTCTTAAGCGGGGACTCCCTGCAAGTCAATTTTTGTCAGTCCACAATATTTGTCATCATTACATGATTTTTAGAAGCAAACTCATGAGCTTGATTGATTCATACAGCAGGGTTTTTCCTATGATGTGGTCCATCGGATCTATTAAGTATGCCTGGTGGGCCCATTGGGATTGACTCTTATTATCCTCTGCACCTAATTCTGATGACCGGTATCGATAAACTAGGAAGATGTGTTTTACTGTTTATGGATTGAACTTATGAAATTGTGTCCTTGAACAAAAGGTTTTGGCATGTATTATCGGTTCATGCTTGTTTTCAAACGGAGATACTATTTTCTTATTCCTGGGGTCGAAATATTAGGGATATGGTGGTGCATAATATGTTAACCTCAGTACCTCAACCTTCTGTATTAGTGGGACATTACAAGTGTGATCAATATGATTTTTGCCGTGGCACTTGGGAAGGGGCCCAGTGGTGCCATTCCCCTACGGGGAGGCTTTACACAAACTGGTTTACTACCACCTGTTTGAGCACCTTTGTGGTATATTTGATATTGTGTCCATGTGGGTTGTTGAATGTTGGCTGCACCCACCATAATTTGAAGGCCCGGTTTGGTGATCATCACTTTAAATTGAGAATGAAGACTTTACCAGCTCCTATGGTCCAGCATCATGTGGCAAGTTATTGACCATGTACCTCCTTCCATTTGTGGTGGGGACAGTGATAAACCTCTTAATTACAAAGAACAATCCTGGATTTTTAGACGCAAGACTGTACACCCTGCTGGACTTAATTTGGAAGTGGAGTGGATGTCTCTAATTTACTGACAGGTGAATTTGATTACTCTGTTAGGGTACCTCTTTAAATTTGTTGTGTGTGATGCTCCATAGAATAGGATTGCCATTTCTATAAAAGTGCATAGTTGGATCGGAGATATATGGATTGTGCCACAGAGACTGGAGTTGGATTGTATGCTTATCGGCAACCATGGATTAAGTCAGATAAGTGTTTTGCCCTGAAGCAGAACTGTTTTATATTGTATAGTTTGAAACACAGGCTCTTTGTTTTGGTTTGAACTTCACTTTATATAATAAAGAGAAATGGGCTATATTGGATGGGTCATATCTGTATGGGATGATCATTGGCATCTTTAGTCTGACAAAAATATTTTTGTCACTTTAATATTGGGGATTTTTTTATTTTTTCATTATGCAAAATAACCTGTGATACATCTGTTTTCCATAATTTGGTTTCATTCCTTTGTCATCCCACTTATACGCTGAGCACCTCAATTTCTGTGACAGGGGTAGATTCTCTGGCAAGGCTTAGAAAATTTGTCAAATTAATGAGAGATAGTTTAATTACACTATGTACTATCAAAATACATATCCAATAAACCTTTTTGTCAGACCTTAATTCTTATGTAATCCAACCCAGCAATAGCTAGTCACTAATGGTCCATTTTAATCTTTTCTGTTGTATTTAAAATACTCTTTTCAGCAAAAGGCATTGTTCTATCGCACACATATCATCAGCACTTCCACCAACATAGTTCAAATATGATCCAACATGATGCCGCATTTTGAACTTTCCATCAACTTAATAGTTCTGCATCAGGGAAAATTCATTAATAATTCCCTCAAAATGCTTAACTGTCTTCCTTATACAAAAAATGAACATATTCCCCTGTACTGGTGAAGAGGAGACTATGACTCAAGATTGAATCATCGGGAGCAATTTTGGATATACACATTAAATACAGTGGCACCAAGGACTTGAATGCAGAGTGTGATTGATGCTTCTTGATATAGGAGTAGGCTTCTTGAAATTCTACTGCGGAAGCAAGTATAAGTGGAAGAGAGCAGCGACCATTTTTATAAGAGAGCCAATGATGCCTGGAGTTTAGTGAGAAGCAATACTTCAATTTTTTGGCTATATAAGTAAGAAGGTTCAGCATTATATAACAGAGCACTTAGGTTAATAAGGCAGGAAGGTGCCTATTTTTAACCTATTTGAGCCTTCTAGAGAGGCTGATTAGCATGGTAAAGTGTGCATAGTGTTCCTATGTAGAGAGAGTGGAGGCAGCGGGAATCTATAGTACCTATGTGGCTTCGGTAATACTATTGGTAAAGGTTTTCTTTCAAGGAAGAGATCTCCAAGAGTTGTGGTATCTTTGTCTGGACCTGCTTTTACATCAGTCAACCCCAGAGGGATTCCACTGTTGTATTCAACCAGCTACTCAATTTGTTTAGCAATTACAAGCTCCTGATGCAGATAGGTATGCTGAAACATGTCAAGCCTCTGATAAATGTTGCTGTACAACTGGACTTTTAGATCACTCTTCATGCTGGACTGTTTTATGTATATTTTTTGGTGTTGTGCTTTTGTAATAAAATTGACCTGTGTTATCATACTAGTTCTCTACTGCTCTGTTCTAAGTGTGGCATGCTACATGAGATTCGGAGGGGACAGCGATGGGTCTAGCAGTGGTGAATCCTAGGGTGAGGAAATGCCAAGAGAGGGAGAAGTATCTGAGTTGACAAGTCAAGATGAAAAGGAAGGGACCAAGTTAGCTCCTTTGTCTGAACTTTTCCTAACAGGAAGTGGACTGTCTCTAAATGAAGGAAAATTGAGGGCCTTTTCATCGATAGGTCTTGCAGAAGGCCTGATTGGACCTACAGAAACAGGGCTAGGTAATGCAGAGCTAGCAGGATTGAGTGTCGAGCACAAGTCCCCCAGAGTTATATCTGGCTGTGGGCAAGAGGTGGCTTAAGGGACAAGCCAGTGAGACACTTGCTGAGGGTGCTCCCAAGCTTAAGAATGCTGAAAGCCTGCCTCACCAGCTCTGTTCTTTACAGTAGAGGGAGCTCGGGCCTTTGCTTCTGCCACTCATTGCATCCTCATCCAGCTCTACCAGAACCATCAGAGTTCAAAATATGAAAACCGGCACTTCCTGTTTCTTAAATATTAAATTGTCTTGTGGTGCCAGCAGAGCCAGATGAAGATGCAAACTGCAGCAGAAACAAAGGGGCAAGCTCTCATGGCTGTGCTCCGAATTCTATATTATAATGGTAGTGAGGGGGAGGGATGCTAATACTGGGAGAAGGAAGGGGGACATGCTGGACCTGGGGGAAAGGGTGAGGATTGATGCTGAGGGATGGGAGAAAGGGGGCTGATTTTGAAGCTAATATTGGATGCTGGTCATGCTGGGAGGGGGCTAGGGGCTGGGGAAGAGGGGTTGAGGGGGAAGAGGGGTGATGCTGAGGGCTTGTAGAGGAGCTGATGTTAGGGGCTTAGGGGGGCTGATGCTAGTGATGGGGACTGGGGAGCTGATGCTGATCCTAGGAGAAGGGAGAGCATATGCATGGAAAAGTGAAAGGGAGGGGCAGAGGGATAAATGCTGGGATAAGGAGGAGGAAAGGCAGGGTAAAGGAATCCTGGAGAAATAAGTAGATGGGCAGATGCTGAGGAAAGGGAAAAGGTGGTACATGGGAGCCATAGGGGCAATGGATGGTAGAGAAGGAGGAGAAAAAGACAGGAAGGCAGATAAAGGAGACATGGGGATGCAAGAGAACAAGGAAACAGATGTTAGCAAGGTCTCTAAAATTGTCTGGGAGACTAGAAAAAGATTCTAAGATTGGCTTGCTATTGGGAGTGTAAATAGGGACTCAGCTTGCGTAGGATTGTGAGTGAGGACTCAGGAATTTGGTAAGATGGAAGAGTAGTGACTTGGGGATTAGGTGGGGGAAGAGTGGGGGCTAAGAAATTGAGCAGGGATTAGGAATTTAATGGGAACTAGGTGATTGGGTGAATCATATGAGTAGGGCATATGAGTACAGAAATAAGGGGAGGGGAGATGATTTGAAAGATCCGGATGATTTTGGAAGCAATTGAAAAGGGCAGAAGCTATGGACAGGAAGAGAGATAAAGGAATGGTATAGGACTTTGAAGGAAGTATGAGTGGGTCATTCCTAACATCAAGATCCAGTGAAAAAAAGTTAAGAGAGACTTCCTGTCACTACTCTTTTTTTGTATGGCACTTACAGTTGTGGTCAACATTATTGGAAACCTTGCATTTTAGATATGTTGTGTACAATATCTTGAGAAATACTTGGAAATATTCCAACCCAATGTCATCATAATATTTTAATAGAATGTTTAAAGGTATACAACCAAAAAAAGATGTCTGTGCAACTTAGATGTAGTAATTGCTGAGAAAAAAAACCCAAAATATGACCTGGACAGGATTAATGGCACCCTTAACTAATATTTGGTTGTACAAATCTTGGCAGTGATGACAGCCTCCAAACGTTTCTTGTAGCCATCTATAAGTTTTATACATTTGTCTGCTTGTAGTTTCTCCTATTCTTCAACTGTGATTTGTTCATGAATGTTTCCAGGATTCCTTTTACCAATGGCGGATTTCAGCTCTTTCCAAAAGTTCTCAATTGGATTGAGATCAGGACTCATTGCTGGCCAGTTTAAAACAGTCCATTTGTTCCTTTTTAACCATTCTTTTGTACTTTTGGATGTATGTTTTGGGTCATTGTCCTGCTGGAGGACCCATGACCTTCGACCAGACCTAGCTTTCTGACACTAGGTAGCATATTTTGCACCAAAATACCTTGGTAGTTCTCTGACTTCATGATTCCTTTAATATGTTCCAGGCCTCCAGTTTCTGAGGCAGCAAAACAGCCCTACAACATTATGGAACCTCCACCATGTTTAACTGTAGGAAGGATGTTTTTTTCCTTATAAGCTTCATTTCTTTGCCTGTAAATGTATCACTGGTCTGCATTGCCAAGGAGCTCAAGTTTGGTTTCATCTGTCCACAGAATATTTTCCCTGAAGAATTATGGTTTCTCAAGGTGTGATTGGGCAAAGATCAGGCCTGCCTTTTTATGTCTGTCTTTGAGCAGTGGGGTCCTCCTTGGCCTTTGCCCATGAAGTCCTTTTTTTAGTGCACAGTGTATCTTGTAGCTTGAAAGCACCACTCCGCATTGCTCCAGGTCAATCTTAAGCTCTTTGGATGTTGTATGTGGAATTTTTCCAACAGTTCGCACTAACCTTCAAAGACGTTTTGGATTAATTGTCCTTTTCCCACCACGTCCTGGGAGATTCTTGACAATTCTATGAGCAGAAAGCTTTTTGACAACATTGGAATTTGCAGACACAGAAATCTCAAGATCTTTGGAGATGGCCTTGTACCCCTTTGAAGTTTGATGTTTGGTGATAATGACTTTTCTGACAGGCAGCTCTGTCATCTTCATCTTGTGAAAATGAAATAGGGTTTGAATGTGGCCATTCTAAACATTTAAGCCATCGTTCATTGGTTGATCCAAGTCATGTGAGTACTGGCAATTGATCACAGGTGCGTCTAATTTTATTGCACTGGGAATGTGGTTCTTCTGTTCAAACTGATTTGAATTGTTTATAAGGGTGCCAATAAACATGTCCTGGAAATGTCCCAGTTTTTAAACTATTTCCTACTATTTTCTTTTTTAATTGGTCTTATTTTATTTGATTGTTTTATGTGTCTAATATATATGCATATATTGTGGCACTGCAGACCCTCTGCAGGCAGAAGAAAATGTTTTAAACTCAGAAAAAAGAGGCAGACACCGGCTGCAGCATCACGAGGAGCCATATAGGGGGAGCAAGAGGGACCTCTGGAGGACTGAGGAACCACGCCCTAGAGCCAATGATGCAATACCGGCCTGCACCCAATCCAGAAAGGGAAGGATTCCTTTTAAAAGCCCAGATGACTGGAGAAAGTCAGACTGGCAGGGAGTTGTGCAAGGAGTTCCAGTTCCAGATTCGCATGGAGATCCAGATCCAGGAAGGAAGCTAACTTTGGAAGGAGAAAGGAGAGCTTTCCTGGAAGGAGAGGAGGACCCAGGAATAGGAGTCCTAACAGATGGAACCGGCCTAGCAGACTCAGCAGAGCCAGGTGAAGAAACTTGCTTTAGATATCTCAAAAGGGGAGAAGACACACTTTCCAGGAGGGAAAGATACCGTGTGGAAGCTAACCCTGGAAGGAGAAGGAATGTACCAGAGAGTCCAAGGCCTGAGTATAGCAAGGGCCAGCAACTGTTGAAAGGCGCAACAGGGAGTAACCAGGAGAGAGGTCAAAGAGGAATTTTGAAAGGCAACTTTCAAGGCCCTGGGAAAAAGAAGCTGCGGTGCACATGCGGCTTAACCCCAGCTGAAGGCCGACCTGAGAACCGGAGGCCTACCTGGGTGCCAGAGAAGCCAAGCCCCAGCAGGAACAGGCCTCAGCCTTCACCTCACTGTGATAACCTTAGAAGAAAAGGTAATTACTATTTTACTGACTATGATTTTACGAATGCTGTGAAGCAGAAGGAGCAAGGCACTGGAGAATGCTGTCCTCCTAGATGCATTCATGATACAAAATACAAACCTGTACCAAACAGGAGACTTTCTAGAGAAGGAACAGTGTGCAGGAGAGACTGTCCACATTCTAAAAGTGTACAAAGCAAAGGCTTACCTTTAGATGCTGAACATTGGGGCATCATACAAGCATTATACAAAAAGCCTGAAGGAGAGCCCCTAGACATTCCAGACTGCGAGCCAATGCAGGTGGAATTCCCAGATGATCCCTCGGACCTCCCGATGGATTGTAGCTATTGCCTGGCCGAAAGAATGGAGCCCTTAGCGGAGGAATAGCTGTGGTCTGGGGTAAAAGCTTGATTCTGTATTCCATTTGGTATTGCTGTGAAGTTAACAGGTTTTCTTCAGTTCATGTTTTCTTTTAACCTGGAGCAAGGACATTCTTTTGTGTTGATGTAAGCTGTGCTATTTGAACCTATTTGCAACACGGGAAATAAAAGCCTTAATTTTTCCCTACCCTCGGACTGTGATATTCTTGGGAGCTTTTAGTTACACAGAAGGCTACCAGGACTATAAAAACCTGGGCCCTGTAATTGAGCTAAACTCCTCCACAAACAAACTTTGCATGTCCACCCCCTTTCTGCTGTGATCTGCCATTGCCACCAGGGGGGGTGGTGTGACAATATACAGTTACAGTTTATTTGATATACCACCGATCAAACCATATATCTCAGCAGTGCACAATAAAATCAAACACAAAACAAAGAACAAGATGAAGACCCACAAACAAGACAAAGAGGGGACAGGAAGCAAAGATATACCATCTAAGCCCACAAAAGGTTGGGGAGACAATATTAATGGGAATACAATTCATGGTGGCAAGGTCCGACAATGCCTAAGGATCAGCATAAAAGAATAAGATCAGGAAGCTACAGATGGAAATGCTTGCACAAAGGAATAGGTCTTTAGCTGGGCCTTAAAACAGTCATAAGAATGCTGAATGTGCAAAGACAGAGGCAAAGAATTCCAGAGTGCTGATGCCACTGTCCGAAAAGCCGAAGAGTTGGCAGCAGCAGACCGAAGCGCACGGGGACCAGGAACCACCAAAAGGTGGAGGGAGGCAGAAGGGAGAGGCTGAGAGAGTACATATGGCTGAAGAAGAGAAGACAGAAAAGGGGAATAAACATTGTGAAGAACATGGAAAATAAGAATTTCAACCTTATAGGAAACCTGGAAAAGTACAGGAAACCAGTGTTCTGCCAAAAAAAGAGGAGTAACATGGTCCGATCGGCATGCATCACAGCAGTATTTTGAATTAGCTGCAAAAGGGAAAGGTGATGGCAAGGAATCCCAGAGAAAAGTGGGTTGGCATAACCGATACAGGAGATCACAAGAGAGAGCAACAGTAAGCGAAAAGCAGGGATGTCCAAGTATTTGCGAAGAGTGCATAGTTGGTGGAGAGTGAAAAAGCAATGACAGACAGTAGCGGAAATATGGGATACAAAAGAAAGTGACAAGTCAAAATAGACGCCAAGAATCTTAACAGAATGTTGCAATGGGATTGCAACATTGTTAACAGAGAGAGGTACAGGATGGGAGGGAGGAATAGCAGAAGAAAACAAAGGAGAGAAGGATTGAGCCGTAGCCTATGAGTGAACAACCAGTAGGATATTTGGGTAAGTTGTGCAGAAATATGAGATATATCAGAGTTAGAATGAATAGGTAGACCAAGAAACCTGAAAAGTGTGACCCTGAAGATAGGAACGAAAAGGGTCAAACAAGAAACACTGAGACAGTGCAGTTGAGAAAGTAGAAGGGAATGACCGATGAGATGAAATGAAGCAGTAAGATTCAAAGAAACAAGGAGATCCTCACAATGGCTATCAAAAGACACCAAAGCTGTTTTACTGGCCACTTTTTTTTTTAGGAGATATTGGACATTAAGCGAGCGAACTGCAAAGGTGCCAATAATGTTGACCACAACTGTAATCCACTGAATAGTCTTAACTTCTTGGGGTACAAAATTAGCCTTAATCCTAAAGACAGTAACAATCCAAAGCCTGGATAGGGGGAAGACATAAGAAAGAGAGAGAGTGGAAAGGGGATGAACAGCAGGGAAGCAGTTGGGACTGATGAGGGGATGAATACAGCAGGTGGAAATTGGGAATTAGAAAGTGGATGAAAGATGGAGGTGGAGTGGGGGAAATAGGAGGCTGGGAAAAGAATGAGACAGATGTGGGGAATTATAGGACTATGCAAGAGTATCAAATATAAAACTAATAGAGGAAAGTAGGTGAAAAGTGAAAACAGGGAGAGAGAGGTAGGAATGAAATGTAACTTAACAGATTAAAAAGGCAGATTAGAGAAATGGAGAAAAAAGATGGAACTTAAGAATCAAGATTGGAGATAGATGGATAGGAAAAAGATAAGGAAGGTGAAGAAACAGAAAATGGAAATAAGATTCTGGATAAAGATTTAGGAGAAAACCAACAAAAGGTAGTGGTAAAGGAAGACCAGGACCAACCCATTTGGAAAAATAAAATGATCAGAAGCAGGGCCAGCCCATCCATGGTGTGAGAATGTTTTTCGCACAGGGCCCTGTGCTTCAGGGGGCCCCACGCCAACGACATCCCGCATTCAGTACCAGCAGGCAAGGCGGCTTTAGAGGAAGCCTGAGAGGCCCTGGCTCACCTCTAACAGCTGCCAAAGTGAAGAGCATCTTTTTTCTTCACTTCAGCAGCTGTTCTGTAGTTTAGGACGTTGCTGCACTGAGTGCCGAGAAACAGGAAGTTCATTTTGATCTCAGTGCGGCAGCATCATAAACTACAGTACAGCTGCTGAAGTGAAGAAAAAAGGTGCTCTTCACTTCGGCAGCTGTTAGAGGTGAGACGGGGCTTCTCTGGCTCCCTCTAAAGCTTTTTAGACAACCACGGGGCTCTTCGGGTGGGGGGGGGCTTGAACTGGAAATGGATTGAATTGGGGGGCTTGGACTGGAAATGGGTTGAGTGGGAGGAAGCTAGGACTGGAAATTGGCTGAGTAGGGGGGCTTATACTGGAAATGGGCTGATGGAGGGGCTAGGATAGGACTGGAAATGGGCTGAGTGGGGGGGTCTTGGACTGGAAATGGGCTGAGTGGGGGTGGGGGGCTTGGACTGGAAATAGCTGATGGGGAGGGGGGCTTGGACTGGAAATGGGCTGAGTGGCAGAAGCTAGGCCTGGAAATGGGCTGAGGCAGGGGCTAGGATAGTTCTGTAAATGGGCTGATGGGGGCTAGGATTGGAAATGGACTGTTGGGGGGTCTTGGATTGGAAATGGACTGATGGAGGGGCTAGGACTGGAAATGGACTGATGGAGGGGCTAGGACTGGAAATGGGCTGAGTGGGGGGATATAAGACTGGAAATAGCTGATGAGGAGGGGGGCTTGAACTGGAAATAGGCTGTGGGGGGGGCTTGGACTGGAAATAGGCTGTGGGGGGGGCTTGGACTGGAAATGGGTTGAGTGGGGAGGGGAGCTACGACTGGAAATGGGCTGATGGTGGGGCTAGGAAAGGACTGGAAATAGGATGAGGGGGGGGGCTAGGATTGGAAATGGAATGATGGAGGGACTAGGATAGGACTAGAATGGATGGGGGAGTTAGGACTGGAAATGGGTTGATGGAGGGGCTAGGATAGGACTGGAAATGAGCTGATGAGAGGCTAGGATTGGAAATGGACTGATGGAGGGACTAGGATAGGACTAGAATGGATGAGGGAGCTAGGACTGGAAATTGGTTGATGGAGGGGCTAGGATAGGACTGGAAATGGGCTGATGAGGGGCTAGGATTGGAAATGGGCTGATGGAAGCTTAGGATTGGAAATGGGCTGATGGGGGGGGCTTGAATTGGAAATGGGCTGGGGGAGGGCTTGGATTGGAAATGGACTGATGGAAGGGCTAGGATAGGACTGGAAAGGGCTGATGGGGTAGCTAGGATTGGAAATGGGCTGATAGGGGCTAGGACTGGAAATGGGCTGATTCAGGGACTAGAAGGGAGCGGATGCTGGGTGGGGCTGGAACTAGAAGGGAGCTGATGTTGGGGGAGGACTAGAATGGGATGGGACTGGGAGAGTGAAATGGAAAGGGGAAAAATATTTTGCGTGGGAGGGAAGAAAAATCTATGATTGCCAGGTATTGGGAGAGTAAGTGGGGAATGAGAATGGAGGGGTAAAATTTGAGTGGATGAAAAAGGAATAAAGAAAGAGATGAAGGAAAGAGCAAAAGGAGAAAGATCAGTATGTTAAAGCAGATGTAGAGAGAGAATGGAAAAGAACTAGAAGAAAGGACAAATGGACAGCAGACAATGGAGAGTTAGCTGAAGACAAGAAGAAACCAGATGAAAGTGATTGAAAAATAAAATGCACAAACAACAAAAGGTAGAAAAATACTTTTTTATTTTGAGTTTATTAACTGGAATATGTCAGCTCAGGGAAATGTGTTTCTTTAACGTCTGCATTTTGATTAGTACAAGAGGAAATTAATGTATAGTTTTATTTCTACAGTGTTGTTGTACATTCCAAGTTTGGCGTTTGGGGTTCCCAGTTTAATTATTGTCTTCCTATTTCTAAATTGTGATCCCTTGTTCTTTGTTTGGTGATGGTCTATGTTCTGCATGTGTAACTGAGCTGAGGTATTCTGTTTATGTAGTTTCTATTTGACAATGTCACTTGTTCTCTTTACCCAGTAGGAGATGTATTGGTATTCTCTGAGATGTATTGGTTTAATAATTGCAGTGTTGCATATTGATAGGTAGGGTTTGGTGCTTTGCGAGTCCTGGTAGTACTGTTATGATATGGTAGGTTTGCTATGGGTTCTAGATAGACAGTGTTTGTAGTACTTCCTAATGTGCCTGGCGCTTGGCATTGGAGTATAGTAACGTAGAAATCTGATAGTCTTTCTTTATTCATACGCTCATTAAGAGGCATATTTACTAAAATTTAGTGCATGTTAATATTATGCAAATATGTATGCAATGAGGCCCCATACTGAGTCTCTGCTCATGGCTCCGCAGCCCCCTTGGGTCACCCCTGATCAGAAGACAAAGGTATAAAAAATGTTATTGTCAGTTTTTAGAGAGTTCTTTGTATTTTGTTCAGTACAGGAGGAAATACAGTACATTTCTTTTTCTCTTTCTTCAGTGTTCCACTGCTCAGAGTCTGCTTTTCGAGAGTTTCCATTTGATTTTTGTGTGCAAATTTGTTCTAATTCATATTTTTTTATTCTTTAGTAACCGATGGCCTGTGTATTCTTTGTGTAACTGAGGTGAGGGATTCTGTGTAGGAATCCTTAGCAGTCCGGCTTGTTCTCTTTTCCTAAATGGAGGTGTGTTGGCATTCTAGAATTTTGGCAGTACTCAGGGCCAGTGCGAAGAGGTGAGTCACCCTAGTTAAACCTAATCTCTGTTCCCCCTGGCACCCATTGCCACTGCTGTCGTCCCTCTCCAGGACATACAACAGCAACAATGGCCATAAACAGCCCCACGGCTCATACTTTTAAGTTTTGGCGCCACGGGGCTGTTAGCTTTCGCTCACACTCTGATACCTGATGCTGAAACAAGAAGTCAGCATTGGGGGTTGGAGAGGGAGCAGAAGTGAATAGCACCACAATGCCATAGCTTAAAGGTAATATAAAAAACCTGAATCACTGAAAACCACTACTAAAATTCACAACAAAAAGTGTCAGCTTAGATAACACAAGTGCAAAAACATTTTTTGTCAGATATACTGCCATGGGGGAGGAATTATCCACCCCTCAAAGCAGAACCTCCTTTTATTCAAGACTCTTATCAAATCAGTAGTTGTTTAAAATACTTTAAGACTTATCTGAAAAGCGCCAGGGAACAGTATACCCTTTAGCACCTGAAGTAGAGCTGAGACTGGTTTGAAATATGACACACGTTGTGCTGGGATCCTGTATTGACTGCTCCATGGCGCTTTTCTGATAAGTCTCAAAGTATTTTAAACTACTACTGATTTGATTAGAGTCTTGAATAAAATTGATCAAAAGGAGGTTCTGATTCGAGGGGTGGATAATTCCTCCCCCATGGTAGCTTAAAGGTAAGCACCACGGGGCTGTTTGTGGCATTGCTGCCATTGTATGTCCCGGAGAGGGTCAACTAACACAAGAAAGATACTTACCTTACTATACACAACAACCAAAAGATTTACCCAAACTGATGGCTATATCACTAATGTAAATAACTACCGTTAATTAACTATGTTATGCTCCATGTTTCATAACCTGTACATAGGTTTTAAAAAACGTGTTATTGTTAACGTTAAAAATATGTTCCATGTAACAAAACGTGTATATAGTTAAAACATGTTCCATGTAAAATATACGGAAGTATGTTAATTTTTGTTCAATGTAAACCGCCCCTGATCTCTGGAAGGGGCGGTATAGAAGAAACTGTTAAATAAATAAATAAATAAATAAATAAACAGCAGCTGCAATGGGCACCCCTGAAGGACTGGTGTTCTAAGCGTTGAATATCCAGGTTAGCTGCTTTTGCCAGTCAGCAACTGGACAGTGGCAATATTGAGCCACTGGCCAGTTAGCGATATGCGGCGAATGTTAGGCTAGGATTACATGTGCCTGGCTTTCAACACATATAGATAACCGGGCAGTGGCTTAATATCACTGCTGCCTGGTTAACAATCAGCGCCACCTCCGCTCTGCCCGGGATGCCTCTGATATGCCCAATGCTAAGCAGTTAACATCAGGGCATGTAGAACCAGCAGCCACGTATATTCAGTGGCACTAACTGTGTTAGTGCCGCTGAATATTCCATTCACCATGATTAACATGGTTAGCAGCTCTGCTAACCATGTTAATCACTTGGAATAAGTCTGCTTGTAACTGTAGTTGTGGAAGTTTTATTGGCTGGTCTGGGAATGTTCCATGTGAATGAATAATTATTCTCTATTAGACCAATATTAAAAAGCAAGTATGCATTCAGCAGTGAATGCATAATTAGCCTATATATGCTGTTCATAAAATATATTTAATTCTTGTGTATTGTCACACCGCCCCCCAGGTGGCACTGGGATGTCACAGCAGGGAGGGTGGACACAAAAATATTTTATGGTGGAGTTTAGCTCAAAGACAGGGCCCAGGTTTTTATAGTCCTGGTAGCCTTCTGGGTAACCAAAGCTCCAAAGAATATAACAGTCCGAGTGTAGGGAGAATAAAGGCTTTTATTTCCCATATTGCAAATAGGTTCAATAGCTCAGAATTTACATCAACACAAAAATGTCCTTGCTTCAGGTTGAAAGAAAAAGAAACATGAACTGAGTTAGACCTGTTAACTTCACAGCAGTACTATAAGAAACACAGATTCAAACCTTCCCCCAGACCACAGCTTTACTCCTCGACTAAGGGCTCAAAGCTTTCTGCCAGGCAATAGCTGCAATCCATCTCGGGGTCCGAAAGGTCATCCGAGAATTCCACCTGCATTGGTTCACAGTCAGGAATATCTAGTGGCTCGCATTCAGGCTTTTTATACAGTGTTTGTACGATGTCCCAATGCGCTGCATCCAAAGGTAAGCCTTGGTTTTGTACACCTCTAGAGTGAGAACAGTTTCTCTCGCCTACTGCTCTTTTACTAGAGAGTTTCTTGTTTGGCACAGGTTTGTATTTTGTAGCACAAATAGTTCTAGAAGGACAGCATTCCTCTAGGCCCTGCTCCTCCTGCGTCACAGCATTCATAAAATCACCATCAGTAAAATAGTGATTACCTTTCCTTTTGGGTTTATCACGGCCAAGTGAGGGTTGATGCTTGTTCCTGCTGTGGTTTGACTTCTCTGACACCAAGGTAGGCCTCCAGTTCTCCGGCCGGCCTTCTGCTGGGGTTAAGCCACACTCGCACCACAGCTTCTTTCTCTCTGGGCCAAGAATGTTACCTTTCAAAGTAACTCTTTCACCTCCTTCTTGGTTACTCCTCGTTGTGTCTTTCAAAGGTTGCTGGCCTCTGCCAGACTCAGGTCCAGGACTCTCTGGCACAGTCCTTCTCCTTCCAGGGTTAGCTTCTTCTTTATATCTTTCCCACTTGGAAAGCGTATCCTCTCCCCTCTTGGGATATTTGAAGCGGATTCCTTCACCTGGTTCTGCTGAGTCTGCTGGGCCGGATCCTTCTGTCAGGACTCCTATTCCCTGGTCTTTCTCTCCTTCCAGGAAAGCTCTCCTTTCTCCTTCCAGGGTTAGCTTCCTTCCTGTGTCTCCTGTGTCTGGGCTTTTAAAAGGAATTCTTCCCTTTCTGGATTGGGTGCAGGCCGGTATTGCATCATTGGCTCTGGGGTGTGGCTCCTCAGTCCTCCAGAGGTCCCTCTTGCTCCCCCTATATGGCTCCTCGTGATGCTGCAGCCGATGTCTGCCTCTTTTTTCTAAGTTAAAAGCATTTTCTTCTGTCTGCAGAGGGTCTGCAGTACCACAGTATGTAATGTTTGGTCTGTGGCATTCTGATACACTGTTGATTTGTTGGCGTTGTCTGTAAACCCTTGTTTGTGGTTTAAAGCTTAATAAAATAAATTTAAAAATGCACTGACTGTCACAGCTCTACTGCTACCAGCTCTGGGCTTTATGGCATGATGGCATATATACCAGTGATTGATCCCAAGACAAGATTTGTCTATAGGAGCCTAACTTTGTATAGCAATGGGTAGTAAAGAAGACACTTCCACTAATGGATTCTCACAAAAGCTACTGTATCTCAGGCTAGTGCAGATGTCAATAGTTCTACATCTAAGAGTACAGAGAGAAAAACACAGGAACTGTGATGCCAGCAGAGTTAAAAGAGGAGACGGCTTATTATATTTCTTCTTTGCCTAGGCCACCTGAGTTGCAAACCAAGTCTTCGTGCAAGCCAGATATAGAAAGTTGCCAACCTATTTGGAAGGAGAGAGTCCTCCACTGATATACTAGGCAAACCTACAAATACCAGTATGCGCCCATTAATATGATGATCTGCATTAAGAGTAATTACAATGAGGGCAAGGTGTGTTGAGAAGTTGTGCTTTAATCCCTTATACAAGGTGTGTCAAACTACAATCCGAGAGGGCTGCAAGTAAGTAAGTGTGTGCCACTGAGTTAATGCTGACTCTTGGTGACACAGCTCCTGGGTTTCCTTGACAAGGTGTGACCAGAAGTAGATTGCCAATCCTTTCTTCTGCACAATAAGTGTACAGCAGCTGGTATTCCAAGGTGGTCTCTTATCCAAGGCCTGACCCTGCTTAATTTCTGAGATCGGGTAAGATCAAGCTCATTCAGGGCAACAAAGCTATAATAGAGGGCTGCAAACCAGTTTGGCTTCCAGGATATCTTTAATGATTATGCATGAGATATATCTGCATATGAGGGTAGTCCATCTAGAAATGTCTCAGGAATATTCATTAGAAATCTTATCTGACTGGTTTGCAGCCCTTCAAGACTGCAATTTGACACCCCTGCCATATACAAACAATATTCAGAGGACCACCTCATTGTAAAGGCTACACTGAAGGCTCAGCTTACTGAGTGGTACCGTGGACAGAGCATAAGGATGCAGTGTTGGTGACTTCTAAAGATGATCAGGTACAGAAGTACCAACTGAAATGAGTATTTACTTGGAGAGACTGTAGTATTCCAGCCTCATCCACCCTGGTACAGTTGAGTGACTATCTAAAAAGTATTCAGTGTGGACTTTGTCCATGTTATCAACTGAAGCCTTTGAGACTTTGCTGGTTTTGTTGCTGTGTCATGTATGGTATATCTGTGACTAACTGAGGATAAGGTTCCTGAAAGAAGGTTTCTGAACCATGGATTTTTCCATGATCCATTTCAACAATAGTTATGTTTCATGGCAAACATTTTGCCCAAAGAGTCAGAGCTCTTTATTATTTCAATATGGTGAAAAGAAGTAAAACCACAGCATTCAGTTAAGAGTCTGAAATTATTGCTGTCTTCAATTATGCTCTTTGTTGTTCTTATACATTGTGTATGAAGCAATGCACACACACACACACACCACACACAAAAACAAAAAAATAGGAAAAGGAAATGTGTTTTGAAATGCTGTTTACAACTTTACAATTGCATTTCCCAGCATAAGAAACTGTTGTGAATTTGCAAAGGAAAGATATATAAATCTTTGGATCTTTAGCTGTCTTTAGCTCTCTTTAGGGAATCATTTACTAATAGTTAACACATCTTATTTACCATAGTGTTAATTTTATGCAGTGAACTCTGCAGAAAATGGTGATAGTGCATGTAAACTGTTAGTAAATGGCTCCCTTAATGTGATGTTTCTATTTTTATTTAACCCCATTTTAATCAACTTCAGGGTCAATATTCAAAAGCTTAAGCAGCATTTGTGCACAGGGGTGGCACAAGGGTGGTGCAGGGCCATGTGCGGGGGCTCATTGCGGGGCCTTATTTGCATATCCACTGGACCTCATTTGCATACATTTAATTTATTTTATTTTAAAATGTATATTTTGCCAACTAAAATTTTAGGCGGCTTTCAAAGGAGCCCTTCACAAGCCTCTCTTTTGTCCTGGCAATGACTTAGTAGCATGTTTACTAAATATTAATGTGCTTTAAGTGCCACTGCGCCAATAGAAATAAATGGGTGTTCCTGCACTTAGCACACATTAACATTTGTGAATGCGCATTAACTTTTAGTAAACATGCCTCTTAATGAGTGTCTGAATACCATTTGCATGGGCAGCGAGGATAAAGAAAGACTACCAGATTTCTACATTACTATACTCCAGTGCCAACTGCCAGGCACATTAGGAAGTACTATAAACTCTGCTCATTTAGAGCCCATAGCAAATCCACCATATCATAACTGCACTACCAGGACTCACAAAGCACCAAATCCTACCTATCAAACACTGCAAATATTACCAATATATCTACTGGGGAAAGAGAACAAGTGAGACTGTGTCACATAGAAACTATGGGCCCAATATTTATATGGGCAGGGCTAAGTGGCATCGACGCTTAGCCCTGCACGCTGACCCCTTAACCCCGAATATTCACTTCTGCAGCAACATAAGTGACTATCCAGATCTGGCCACAAAAGCCGGCAGCTGCAGCAACTAACTGGGTAGCAGCAATTTTTGATGCTGCCCGGTTAGCCTCAGTGCCTTTAAGATAAGCAAGAGTTTCCCTTGCCTATCTTTAAGGCACAGAGTGCTAACTGACCAAGCAAAGACAGCAAAAAGCAAAATCGTATGTATCATAGCCGACTAAAACGTCTGTGTCCACGTCAGAGGAGATATTTTCAGGTTTACAATCCCCCCCCCCCTTTCTTAAGTGTCTGCAGTTTTTTGTCTATAAATGGTTTTAACCTACATGGTATGTTTTTTTAGTCGGCAATGCCCTTTGATTTATGTTTTAGATACTAGAATTTGTGTATGGACACAGACGGTTTAGTCGAGGTATAAATGCTAGTTTCCACAGATGCCCTCTTTTATATATATATCAAGTAGATATAGTTTTGTTCATGAATGTTTTTAACCCACATGGTATAATTGTACAGTCGGCAATGCCTTCGATTTATGTTTCAGATACTAGATTTTGTGTATGGACACAGACGTTTTAGTCGAGGTATGAATGCTGGTTCCTATAAATGTTTTTCTCTTTTTATACATTATTAAGTAGATGCAGAGAGTTTGAATCAATTCTCTTAGGGGCATGTTTACTAAACACCGTTGCTGTGCGGGTTCCCGTTAGTGTGCTGGTGCCATATAAGGAGTGGCCGGGCCAAGCAGAAAAAAGAAAAAAACTGGACCGTACGTGTGTGCGTCGCGCTAATGTGCGGGGCCCACATTAACGCATGGGAAGGCTAAGTGGGGCGCTGCTGCATAACCAAACAACAGAGCTGTAGTACAACGGTGAAGACACTGACCTATGGTGCAGGGGCCAGGGATTCAAACCCCCATTGTGCTCAATGAAAAAGACCAGCTGAGGCATCAACTTTTATGGGCAAAAGTGGTGTAGGAGGTATATTGATTATGGGCGGCAGAAGGCGGCGCACTTTTTTTTTTATACGGCATGAGGCGGCGCACTGTTCATTGTGGGCGGCAGATGGCGGCGCGCTGATAAAATGGGGCAACAGAAGGCGGCGAGCCTGTGGGCAGAAAGCGTCGCGCTGATGTGTGAGGGGGCAGCCCAATAGTGGGAGGGATAAGTGGCGCGCTGATGTGCAAATAGTAGGAATGGAGCCATAGCACAATGGTTAAGACACTGACCACTTGTACAGGCATCATGGGTTCAATTCCCCACAGTGCCCATTGAAAAAGAGTAGCAGAGGCAGTATGTTTTATGTTGTGGAGTGCTGTAGGAGGCCCACTAATTTTATTTTGTGATAACAACTAGAAAACGCACGCTCACAGCATGTTAACATAAGGCAGCCCATAAGGCACATGTGACAGTGCACCGTCCGCCAAGGCACCCTAGAATGTCCCCTATAGGGCAGCATGTATGTTGCGACACAGGATAATGTATAGTGCACCCTATATGGATGGCAACCATAAAGTGCCGTATACGGTGCCCCATAAAGCGCCCTCAGAGGCACCTTATGGGTACAGTACGCTCAGGGTGTTATTGCTGGCAGCAACATATGTACAGTAAATTAAAAATATGCTGTGGACACCCCTATCACAGAACCCCACTGTGGGTTTGAACCCATAACCTCTGGCTGCACAGGGAGTGATGTAACCATTGGGCTACAACTCCATAGCTGTAAGCAAGCCCCTGGCTGGTTGCAGATAGCCTGCACGTCACCTCACAGACAGTCTGCCGGTGTAAACAGGATAGGGTTAGGCCACACGTACCCATGATGCACTGCACATGCAAATTTGCTGTCCACAGATGGACACAAGATGGGTAATGCACCCCCACAGCACCTCGGCCCTGTTGGGGGGAGTGACCGGGTGCACCCACACAGCACCTCGGCCTGGTAGGGGGCACTGACCGGGTGTTTTACTGGCACAGAGTAGCTACACACCGTTACATCGTGCAGGTTCTGTGCTCACCCTGAGTGTGCAATGAGGCGCCCAGGACCAGGTCCACAACACCTTCCATGGCTGATGGAGGCCAAGCAGGAGTTTCAAAGCCGTGTTAATGTATAAGATAGCTAGTTTCTGCACAAACACCATGGATATCCCAGTCAGGCTCAGCACCCCCTGGGAACCCCCCCCCCCAGCAGCAAACATGGTCCCCATCAAGAGATCCACACTGTACCTCCCTGCAAAGGTGGCAGTAGAGGGCAACATCAACCCCAGTCCTGCTGAGGAATGAACACCACCCCCACCCCCACCCCACCCCACACCCCACACCCCACACCCCACACACAGCCACAACACAATAGCAGACAGACATAGGACCAGGATAAGGTAAGCTGCACCCCACCACCAGATATTCCCCTGCAGCAAGCCAAAAGCCACTGCACCCTGCAAGCCATTCCAGCAAGACACATACCAGCTACAAACAGTCTGCTGGTTAGTCCATAGTGCATGCTCCCAATGGAGACACATGCACCCAGAACTGGTCTGCCAGCATACACAGCAAGCAGATAAATCAGTGACTGGGCCCCAAATAGAAACCCATATCTATCACATGAGAGAAATACTGTATAGCACTATGGGGGTGCCTAGCAATGCTGTGGTCACTGCACAGTCAGGGTGAGCGTGATCTCCCAGAAGGACATGCTTTGGCCACCCTGTCTGTGTAGGTGGTGGCCGGACACTACAATGTCCCTGCCAGTGCCCTATGCCCGGTGCAGATGCATCCTGGCCAGGCTACCCTGTCCTGGCTATACCCATGGTACCTTGCACCTCATTATGCACATTGGCAGGCCAATACTGGCAACAGTGCTGGCAGTGTGGGCTGTGGAAGGGGCTTGCAGCCAACACCCACTGTATAGCCAGACACACACTTCCACACCTATGCCATCATGGTGCTACTATTGAGGAAGTAATTAGCCTTGCCCACCAAACCGGTCCTGAGCATGGCAAGGCATGGATATGGTACGCAGTACAGCTGGGGGTCACTCCCCAGGGTGGTAAACACCATCAGAGGCCAGGCCTGGAGCACGCACCGCAAACACCTAACAGATTGTTCGGATGGGGTCAACTAGCAGTATGTGCGTAACGTATGGATATCTAGCTGCCTGTGCTCCTAGCAAACGTCTCAGAGCTGTGTACCGTATACCTCAGGTGTAGGGTGACATTGGTAAGTTATGCAAGTGCTAGTTTTGGGAGATGCATGCAGGGTCCAATGGTCTGCCTCTCCAGGAGACATTGGCCAATGAGGCCTGTGGGTGTGGGTGTGTCTGCCCTTGATGGCTGCTGCTTTACGGCACAGATTCCCAACTCCAGTCCAGGTTTGCATCACACTGTTCTGGTTTTCCTGCTGTCCCTCATGGATATGCATGAGCTACATCTACATACCATGGGTGTGGTGCATAGATATACAGCACAGGCATTTCTATGAGTGGCATCATGGAACCTGACTGGTGTGTGCCCCACCAGACTGCATTTGGGTGATTCTGCTCTGGGTACTGGCCCTGTTCATGGTGTCTTTGCTCAGTGGGGTAAAAGATAGACGTATTGCCATTGCATATGTCCTCGCCAGGAAAGGTGTGCCCTTACTATCACTGTTTACTTGGGGGAAAAATATGTGGGCAAGATTGGCAGTTGCCCCAGTTGGGCTTTGAACCTGTGACCTTCTGCTCTTGCATGTAGTGTCTGTGTGCACTGCACCACTGTGTAGCCACAGATTGGGTGGATTCCCTGGCATGTCCATGACTGTGGATCCGGCAGGGCCTGTCTGTTGCAGTCTGTTGCAGTGGACGGTGGCAGCCTGCACATGGCTAGGCCTCTGTCTTCTGTCGCTAGCAGCCACTGCCCCCTGCACCACATGTACTCGTCCGCCAACATGCTGGCATGAGCTCCTCCCATAAAAAGCAGGTGACTTGATTGGAATGTGGCAGTACGGGACTGCATTTGGGGTACTTGGCTGTGGGTAATGCCCATTGTTGTGGTGTGTGTGCGTTGTTGGGTAAAATATGGGTGTTTTCCCCATGCTTATGTCCCCTGCAATACAGGGGTGTCTGCGCTATCTGTATTTAGTGGTGGGTAAAATATAGGGACTGGGCTGGCAAGTGCCCCAGCTGGGCTTTGAACCTCTGGTCCTAGAGGTACTGACTCTGTCTGCTGCACCACACTATGGCCACAGAAACAGTGCAGCCCCTGGAGGTAGTAAGCCTGGCAGGATGGAGTCACAAACCCTGCTCTACGCAATTTTACTGTGGGCATATGCACCCTGTCTGGTGACAAACGTGCACATAAACCACGGAAATGACCACGGGAACTGGGGGAAACAATATCACCACGCTGGGCAACAGTGATATTAATGGGCAACCATAGCAAACACTCCCAGGACAGCTCCACAACAGGAAATGTTGTTTGGAAGAGTCTCCGCTCCGTAAACCCTTCCAAAATTCATTTCTTTTTTATGGAGCTTTGTTGGGTGTGTTTTCTGTATTTGCCCATCACTATAACTGTTCCCCAGCTGAATTACTATTTTTAATAGTTCTGTTGTGGTCATTTCCTAATTTTATGTGCACTTTTGTGCTGTGCACATGTATCACACTGCTCACGTTTTGCTGGTTTCCCCGGTTTTCCTGTACATTGCTGACGTAAATGGTTTCTCTTCCCTTTAAATGCTTTCTACCGCGAGTGTTTCACTCGCGGTAGTTTTTACATGCAAATTCGGGCCCGATACTGTGCGGGGACCCTCTCCCCTCCCACTCTCCACCCATTGACCCCGTCCCTCCGCCCCTCCGGAGCCTTCCTCCGCCCTCCTTTAGCCGTTCCACGCCTCTATCGGACATTTGCGGGCCCGCACTTGTACGGGGCCCGTTGGTGTGCTGCGTACCTGTGCGGGGGTGACACGCACGTGTGCGGGGCGTTTAAACGCGTTTATGCGCGTTTCAGTGGCGCGTTGCCGTGCGCTATTTTGCGGCTTGCAAATTTGCGGACTTTAGTAAACATGCCCCTTAGTATTTAAACGGCTATGATACATACGATTTTGCTTTTTGGTTAGACATTAATTGTATAACACCTTTATCTTATTTTTTTGTCGCTAGCATGTAGTGTTTTTCAAATGGACAATTTTTCTTTTATAAGTGTTTCCTTTCTTTTATAGATGTTTTAAATGAACAGTTTTCATACATGATATATTTGGTTTTTATAGAGAGTATTGAAGGTGTTTTAAGGATACGACCGTGGCTTATAACACCACAGTGATAGCGAGTGGTCATATATAAGCCTACAAGGTATTTAGTTTTCACATTATTTATTGATCAACTTTGCTAATCAATAGGTGTTCTTTGGTAACCTTCTTTGATTGTCACATTAGTCTTTCTTAGATAATCTTCATATGCACAATGCATTACCCCCCTAGGTTTGAAGTAAAATTGTTGGTAGTTCCTGATATGTGTGCTCATTGGGCTCTTTTAATACAATGTTTCCCTCTGGTTCACTCTTGCTTCGTTCTTTCCCCCTGGGTCTTCATCCCTCATAATTAGTATTTGTTCATAATAACAAGGTTCTAATAGATACTGTCTGTATACCCTTTTCACGGTTTCATTTTTCACCTATATGTTCTTAATTTGCATGTACCTTTTATTACATTTTTATTATATGTTATTATATAATTATTTATCTCCAGGAACAAGCAGGAATGAGTCCTCACATATGGGTACGTCGGTACCGACGGAGCCTGCGCGGGAACGCTCCCCAGCTTCCCAAGAAGGAAAGCTTTTGGGAGCATCCCACAGCGCCTGCGCGCTGCCTTCCCGCCTTTCCTAACCAACTCTCCTCAGTTCTTCTTTTCCACGGAGCCAGCAGGTCGTGTTCCTGTCACCGCTGAAGAAGTTCTTTATTGTAATTTATTTCTTTGGTCGCGTGTCTGCCTTCCCCGACGCCGGACCGGTACTGCCGGTCTTTTCTTTTCTTTCAAAAAAAAATATATTTTTTTTTTTCCTCACTTGGTGTATTTTTCTTCTTAGGCCTCCAGGCCCACAAGAAAATTTTCCCTCATGGAAAAACCAGCCTCCGGGTTCAAAAAATGCAC
This sequence comes from Ichthyophis bannanicus, assembly GCA_033557465.1. Classification (NCBI taxonomy): domain Eukaryota; kingdom Metazoa; phylum Chordata; class Amphibia; order Gymnophiona; family Ichthyophiidae; genus Ichthyophis; species Ichthyophis bannanicus. The sequence continues at coordinate 499,293,873 of CM066034.1, forward strand.
TAAGTGTAGCGGTACAATTTCTGTTACAGATACCCATGAATGGTGTCTTAAATGTTTGGATCCTGAACACTCCATTCCGGATTGCCAGTCCTGCTCTCTAATGTCTAAACGAGGGTTACAGAACCAAGCAGCCAAGCTCCATATGCTGTTTCCCACGGATGCACCGACATCTTCCAGGTCTTCCTCTCCTGATGGGTCTCAGGTAACCAAACATAAACCTAGCAGGTCCTTGAAGGGCAAATCTCCCTCTAAGCATCGAGATGCCTCCGGGCTTGCCCTCGAGGATCCTGCCCCAGCCAAACAACCCCGGCGGGAAGCTCCGGCTTCCAAAGCTCCTCCTATGGGGTTACAGGTTGACATCGATGGCACGGCCTCGACCGATCACCTGTTAGACTGCTCTGGGGTACCGGCACTTTCTCCCGGTATCGACATCCAGGCAGTCGTGGCGTCCATGGATCACACTGTTCAATCCATGCAGCAGGCTATAATGGCTTTTATTAAAGCTGCGACGCTGACGGTACCGCAACGACTTCCGTTGTCGGTACCGGCGCCGGTACCAGTACCAGCGCCGATACCGGTATCGACTGCATCGACATCGGCCAGGATACCGACTCCGGTTCCTTGCCCAGGGCTATTTCTCGGTACCGATCCGGTACCGGGGACGCCCGATGTCGGTACCGATCGATACCCGTATCGATCGTTGGAAGCGGACAGACGATACTTCGATTCCTCTGATGATTCTGATTCATCAGATGAGTCTCCTGAAGTATCCATTACCCTTCCTGAGGAACCTGCTTCTCCAAAAAGGAGAATGTCTCCTCCAGAAGATTTGTCCTTTCAAGACTTCATAACAGAAGTGGCTAAAGGACTCTCTATTTCAGTAACCTCTGAAATAGAGCCTAGAGCAAAAAAATTTGATATTTTAGGATACTTTAAGGCTCCCAGAGAGGCAGTCACCTTGCCAATTCATGAAATTCTTCATGAGCATATGATTGACTTATGGGAGGCTCCTCTTACCCTTTCTCCTCATTCTCGCAGATTGGACACTATGTACCGTGTCCCTCCTTGTCCTGGATTTCAGAAAACTCAGCTTCCTCACCACTCCATTGTGGTGCAGTCAGCTATGAAAAGGATAAAGAGTACCAAAAGACACTCTTCTGCTCCTCCAGGAAGAGAATGCAGGACCTTGGATGCTTTTGGTAGGAAAATCTTCCAAGCCAGCATGCTTATTGCCAGAATCAACTCATATAGCCTTTATATGGGTATGTTTCTAAAGGAAGTTGCACAAAAGCTGCACAACTTTCTCCCTTTTCTTCCAGAGGATAAAAGGGATGAGTTCCTCCTTTGGCTTAAGCATACTCAAGACATTTCAAAGTTTTCCAACAGGGCAGCCTTTGACTCCTTTGAAGGTGCCAGCAGAGCCTCAGGCATTGCCATAGCTGCTCGCAGAATTGCTTGGCTCCAGGCTTCTGATCTAGAGCCCTGGGTTCAGGATGGCTTAGGAAATCTGCCCTGTACGGGTGAAAATCTCTTTGGCAAAGAGTGGCAAATAAAAGCCACTCAAATGGATGCAGAGAATTCTGCTCTGGATAGACTTTCCAAGTCAACCTCCATTCCAGCCAAGAAAAAACCTTTCAAAAAGCCTTTTTACAAAAGGACCGGATTTCCTTCCACTTCTGGCCAACAATCTTCTACAGGTCGCTTTGATACTAAGCGTCAGCAACCTAAACAGGCCAGGCCTAAACCTGCAGGGACTGCTACAACCCAGCAGTCCCAACCCCCTCAGGGTTTTTGACCTGATACTAGAGAACTTAACCTTTCTGGCTCTACAACAGCCAGAACCTCTCACCATTCCAGGAAGGTTAGCTCATTTTGCTCCCAGATGGGAGCAAATCACATCAGAGCAGTGGACCCTCTCCATCATAAGAGAGGGCTACAAACTTCATTTCTCAGACCTTCCTCCCTACACCATGGTGAGACACTTCAATTCTCCCACATCTCTCCTCGACCTTCTGGATCAGGAGGTGACTACCCTTCTGGCCCAGGGGGCCATAGAAGAAGTTCCTCTTCTTCAACAGGGGTCAGGGTTTTACTCCCCCTATTTTCTCATTCCAAAGAAAACAGGGGGATACAGACTCATTCTAGATCTCAGAGAATTGAACAAATTCCTATGCAAGCAGAAGTTCAAGATGCTTTCTCTAGGCACTCTCCTTCCATACCTGCAGAGTCAGGATTGGCTTTGTTCTCTAGATCTCAAGGATGCGTACACTCATGTCCTCATCCATCCATCTCACAGAAAATTCCTACGTTTTCTGTTCCAGGGGAAACATTACCTATACAGAGTGCTTCCTTTCGGTCTAGCCTCTGCTCCAAGAGTGTTCACCAAATGCATGGCAATAGTTGCTGCATTTCTACGCCCTCTGGGAATATTTGTCTTCCCATACCTGGACGACTGGCTCATCGGAGCTCCAACCCAGTCAGAGGCTCAGATCTCCCTGAACCACACCAGGCGCATTCTGCAATACCTGGGACTTGTGGTAAACCTCCCAAAGTCCCAGCTCACCCCTACTCAGTCCCTGGAATTCATAGGGGCCTGGTTGGACACCACTTCTGCAAGGGCCTACCTTCCTCAGGCCCGTTGTCAACGTCTAGTGCAGTTAGCCTCCCAGATTCAGTCAAAGAGCCACTTAACTGCCAGGGAGATGCTACAGCTGCTAGGCCATATGGCTTCCACAGTACATGTGGTACCTTATGCTCGCCTACACATGAGAGCAGCTCAATGGACTTTGTCCACCCAGTGGACTCAAGCTTCAGGAGCTCTCTCAGACCAAATAGCAACCTCCAAATGTCTCTTTTGGTCTCTCCAATGGTGGATGTCCACTCAAAATCTGTTGCTGGGGTCCCCCTTCCAACCTTTGTTACCCCAAGCAACCCTCACAACAGATGCCTCCCAAACAGGTTGGGGAGCTCATCTACAAGACCTCTCCACCCAAGGCACTTGGTCCCCACAGGAGACCTCTCTTCATATCAACCACTTGGAACTTCGAGCAGTGTTCCTAGCTCTCAAGGTCTTTCATACCCTCCTCAGCTACAAGACAGTCCTCATTCATACGGACAATCAAGTAGCCATGTTTTACATAAACAAGCAAGGAGGAACTGGCTCTCTGTCGCTTTGCAACGAAGCTCTAAGATTATGGGCCTTCGCCAGAGAACATCAAATCCATCTCCTGGCAGTATACCTCCCAGGAATCCAAAACTCTTGGGCAGACAGACTCAGTCGAGTTCTGCTTCCACACGAATGGTCCCTGCACATGGATCAGGTACTCAGAATCTTCCAAGAATGGGGAACCCCAGACATAGACCTCTTTGCAAGTCCGTGGAATGCCAGACTTCCCAGGTTCTGTTCCAGAATTCCGTGTCAGGGAGTTCAGGCCAAGGATGCCTTCCTCCTTCATTGGGGTCAGGGCTTCCTGTATGCCTTTCCACCCATTCCTTTGATTCCCAAGACTCTGTTCAAACTCCAGAGGGATCAAGGATCTATGATCCTCATAGCTCCACGCTGGCCATGCCAAGTGTGGTACCCTCTACTTCTGCATCTCTCCCAAGCCCCTTCCCTGGACTTGGGAGCTGCGCCAGACCTTCTGTCCCAGGAGGAAGGGACTTTGTGGCATCCAAACCCCAAGTCCCTTCACCTCAGAGCTTGGTTACTGAAGGCCTAGACCTTCAAGACTTCAATCTTTCTCAGCAAGTGAAGGATATCCTCCATGCTTCCAGAAAACCTTCCACTAGGCGTTCCTATGCTTTTAAGTGGAAAAGATTTTCCATTTGGTGTGCTCAAAAGGGTCTTGACCCTCTGGCACTTCCTGTGAATTCTCTATTGGAATATCTCCTGCATCTCTCCAATGCAGGCCTCAAAACGAATTCAGAAAGGGTCCATTTGAGTGCTATTGCAGCATCCCTTAAGCCTTTCAATGGACAGCCTATTTCCTCTCATCCTCTTATTGCAAGATTCATGAGAGGCCTAACTTTAACTAAACCTCCCATTCGACCTCCTCCGGTGGCATGGGACTTAAACTTGGTTCTTGGTCAGCTTATGAAGCCACCTTTTGAACCCTTAGCCACTACCTCCTTGAAATTTCTTTCCTGGAAGGTTATTTTCCTTATTGCAATCACTTCTGCTTGCCGCATCAGTGAACTGCAGGCCTTAGTGGCTAATCCACCTTATACAAGGTTCCATCATGATAAGGTAGTCCTTAGGACAAATCCTCACTTTATGTCTAAAGTGGTCTCACCTTTTCATCTTAATCAAGAGGTATATTTATCTGTCTTTTTTCCAGCTCCTCATGCATCCAGTGCAGAGAGGAACCTTCATACTCCAGATTGTAAAAGAGCTCTTGCTTTTTACTTACACAGGACACAGCAACATAGAAAGTCTTCTCAGCTTTTTGTTGCTTTTGATCCTTCTCATTTAGGACTTCCAGTCTCTAAAAGAACACTGTCCAATTGGATTGCTCAGTGTATTTCTTTTGCTTACCAGAGTAAGAACCTTTCTCTGGAGGGCCATGTCACAGCTCACAATGTGAGGGCCATGGCCACCTCTATGGCTCATCTTCATTCTGTGTCCATCGACCAGATCTGTCGAGCAGCCACCTGGGCCTCGGTTCATACCTTCACAGCCCATTACTGTTTGGACAAGGACTCCCGCCGGGATGCCTTGTTTGGTCAGGCTGTCCTCAGACACCTGTTCCATTCTTGAACAACTCCTGCCCTCCTTCCCTGAATGGATGCCTGAGATCCATAGGAAGACGAGGAACCCTTCAGGGTCTCATACCCTTGGGGATCTCCCAGGCATCTTAGCTAGGGAGTCCCCATATGTGAGGACTCATTCCTGCTTGTTCCTGGAGATAGCACAGTTACTTACCTGTAACAGGTGATCTCTGGGAACAGCAGGAATTAGTCCTCACAACCCTCCCACCTCCCCTAGGAGTTGTATCTCTCTCTCTCTTTCCTTTCCTCTCTCTCTCTATTGTCTCAGCTTTAAACTTGAACCGAGGAGAGTTGGTTAGGAAAGGCGGGAAGGCAGCGCGCAGGCGCTGTGGGATGCTCCCAAAAGGTTTCCTTCTTGGGAAGCTGGGGAGCGTTCCCGCGCAGGCTCCGTCGGTACCGACGTACCCATATGTGAGGACTAATTCCTGCTGTTCCCAGAGATCACCTGTTACAGGTAAGTAACTGTGCTATATATGGTTGAGCACTTATTCTATGTTGGTCATTTTATATTTGTTGGTATGTTTTTAATTATTGTTTTAAATCAGGGGTAGGGAACCCTGGTCCTGGAGAGCCGCAGACCAGTCAGGTTTTCGGGATATCCCTAATGAATATGCATGAGATATATATGCATTAGAGATATCCTGCCAACCTGACTGGTTTGTGGCCCTCCAGGGCTGGATTTGGAGACCCCTGCCTTACACCTCTGTCATTTAAGATTGTGAGTGGGCAAGGTGCAGATGTCCTAGACATCGAAAGGGTATATAGAATGTGTCACATTCCTCCTCGATTCTCACCACCACCAAAACGTTGTCTAATAGACAATATTTTGGTGGTGTTGAGAAGTGAGGAGGAATGTGACACATTCTATCTAACCTTTTTGATGTCTTGGACATCTGCACCTTGCCCACTCACAATCTTAAATGACAGAGGTGTAAGGCAGGGGTCTCCAAATCCAGCCCTGGAGGGCCACAAACCAGTCAGGTTGGCAGGATATCTCTAATGCATATATATCTCATGCATATTCATTAGGGATATCCCGAAAACCTGACTGGTCTGCGCCTCTCCAGGACCAGGGTTCCCTACCCCTGTTTTAAATGATTTATTATATTTTAATATATATCATTTTACTATATTAATGTGATGTTTTTATGGTTGTAGTGAGCCATATCACCCCTGAAGAAGTATTTTACAAAACACGGCCTGGGTCGGGTTTTCTGGCTACCTTCCTTGATTAAGGATCAATAAAGATTTTTTGCTCCCTCACTGCCATAATTCTGGACTGGTTCTTACAGAGCGCTAACCGGGCAGCATCAAAAATCGCTGCTACCCGGTTAGCACTTGCCTCTGCCCCGGAACGCCCCAACATGCCCCAATGCTAACCAGATAGCATCAGGTGTGTAGGGGACATTACTGGGGATATTCAAAGGCATTAACTGTGTAAGTACCTTTGAATATTCCAAGGCATTTGCACAGTTTACAGTCAAACCTCGGTTTTAATGATTAATCCGTTCTAAGCAGTCTGACTAAAACCGAAACGTACGAAAACCGAAGCAATATTTCCCATAGGAAATAATGTAAATTCAATGTAATCCGTTCCAGACACCCAGCTCCTGTCACTTCTCTCACCTGCCCGATCGTCCACAGGACAGCAAACACACAGATATTGTACTGTACGGCACTGTAATCTGATTGCTGCCTCCCACATTCATGCAACATCTCCTGCTTACATTGACAGCTACCCTGCTACCTCCGAGCCTGAGGGGGCGCTCCAGAGAACAGGCAGGCGGTGGAGAGATCGGGGCCTTCCTCTCTGTGCAATCCTTGCATCTCTGGCTCGAGGATGTTGCTCAGCTGACATTGGCTTCTCAACACGCGATCGGGTGAGTCCGGGGGGGGGGTAGTGCTGCCGGGACTGGGCGGGCAGACCAGCGCAAGGGTGTAGGTTTTCAGATCTGGCAGCACTGGTTCCTGACGAAAACCGAGGCGAAAACCGATAACCGAGACAAGATCTCAGTTAGAAAAGACGTCGAAAACCGAAACCAACGAAAACCGGGGCACACGAAAATCGAGGTTTGACTGTACATGGTCTGTTAACCGTGTAAATGCCTTCGATTATTGGGCCCTACATGAACAGAATACTGCAGCTCAGTTGCACATGCAAAATATAGACTGTCAGCAAACACAGAACAAGGGATCACAATTTAGAAATATGAAGACAATAATTAAACTGGGAACCCCAAAAGCCAAACTTGAAATGTACAACAACACTGGAGAAATAAAACTATAAGGGAGGAGTAGCCTAGTGGTTGGGGCAAGGTACTTCAGGCCAGAAGGTCAGGGGTTCAAATCCCACTAGAGAACAGCAACCTTGGGCCAGAAGGACTGGGGTTTCTAGTCCCACAAATGCTCCTTGTGGTCTTGGGCAAGCCACTTAACCCTCCATTGCCCATGTTCCCTGTAAGTATTAGTGTATGTGTCTCATATCCCCGCATGTTAAATGTATCCCCCAATTGTGTTGTGGCCACTTTGATTGAAGGATAAGGCAGCATACAAAACTGTCTAAATAAATAAATAAATATAAATTAATTTCCTCTTATAACTAAACCAAACGCAAAGATGTAAGCGATGCACATTTCCCAAAGCTAACATATTCCAATTAAGAAAATTTTTTTTTAAGTATTTTTCTACTTTTTGTTGTTTGGATATTTTATTTTTCAGTCGCAATTGCTTCAGTCATTTTCTTCTGGTTTCTTTGTATCTTCTGCTAACTTTCCATTGTCTGCTGTCCATTTGTCCTTTCTTTTCTCTTCTAGTTTGTTTCCATTCTCTCTCTACATCTGCTCTAACATACTGATTTTTCCCCTTTTGTCTTTCCTCCATTTCTTTCTTTATTCCTTTTTCATCCACTCAAATTTCACTCCTTCATCCTCAATCCCCATTTACTCTCCCAATACCCAGCCAATAGTAGATTTTTCTTCCTCCCACACAAAATATCTTTTCCTCTCTCCATTCACACTCCCCAGCTTCTTTTTTTTTCTCTCAACAGCCCCATCCCCTTCTAGCCCTCCCCCAACATCAGCTCCCTTCTAGTTCCAGCCCATCTCAATATCTGCTCCCTTCCAGTCCTAGCTCCCAGTCTTCTTTGAAAACAGAAGCTCTCTCCTCCCCTCCCCCCATCAGTCCATTTGCAGCCTAGCCCCTAGTTTTCTTCCAGGGCCAGTAGCTCTCCCCCCCCCCCACCCATCAGCTCATTTCCAGTTCTAGCCCTCCCATTAGTCCATTTCCAGTCCTATACCCCAACACCCCTTTCCAGTCCTAGCTCCCCATCAGTCCATTTCCAGCACTAACCCCTCATCAGCTCATTTCCAGTGCTAGCCCCCCTAATCAGCCCATTGCAGTCCTAGCCCCTCATCAGCCCATTTCTAGTGCTAGCCCCCTAATCAGCTCATTTTCAGTCCTAGCCCCACATAAGCCCATTTCCAGTGCTATCCCCCCCAATCATCTCATTTCCAGTCTTAGCCCCCACAGTCAGTCCATTTCCAGTCCTAGCCTCCCCATCAGCCCATTTCCAGTGCTTGTTGTTGTTGTTAAGGGCCGTCAAATCGGTGTCGACTGATGGCAACCCTCTGGATAGTTGTCCTAAATTGTGTTCGGTCTTCAGTCATTGTTGACAGACTGGCACCCATAGCTGCTGTTACTGTATCGATCCATCTCATTGCTGGCCTTCCTCTTTTACATTGATCTTCTGCCTTACCAAGCATGATGTCTTTCTCTAATGATCTCTCTCTTCGCATGATGTGTCCTAAGCATGAAAGTGAAGTCTTGTCATCTGAGCTTCTAAAGAAAGCTTAGGTTTGATCTCCTCTAGTACTGACTGGTTTGTTCTTCGGGCAGTTCATGATATACACAGTATTCGCCGCCAGCACTATAATTCAAAGGCATCAATTTTCTTCCTGTCTGTCTTTTTCACTGTCCAGCTTTCACATCCATATGATGTTATTGAAAATACCATGGCTTGAACAAGTCGAATCTTTGAATGGAGAGAGACATCTCTGCTCTTGAGAATCTTGTCTAGGTCCTTCATAGCCATTCTGCCAAGAGCAATGCGTCATCGGATTTCTTGACTGCTTGTTGCTTCTTTATTGATAGTTGATCCAAGTAGGTTAAAGTTGTCCACGGTTTCAATTTCTTCTCCATCAACAATGAATTTATTGGTTTTGCCAGTTGTCATGATCTTTGTCTTCTTTACATTAAGGTGCAGGCCCATTTTAAGATTATGTTCCTTATGTTCTTATGATCTTGAGAAGCAAATGTTTCAGATCGTCTTCACTTTCAGCTAGTAATGTGGTATCATCAGTATAGCGAAGGTTGTTGATGAGTTTTCCACCAATCTTCACACCTCTGTTGTCTTCATACAATCCTGCTTCTCTGATGATTTGTTCTGCATATAAATTAAACAGGTAGGGAGAAAGTATGCAGTCTTGTCGTACACCTTTGCTGATTTTAAACCATTCTGTTTCTCCTTGTTCCATTCAAACTGTTGCTTCTTGATCAATGTAAAGTTTGTGCAAGAGAACGATCAGGTGTTCTGGTATACCTATGCTTCTTAATGTGGCCCAGAGATTCTCATGGTTTACACAGTCAAAAGCCTTGCTGTAGTCAATAAAGCACTAGTAGATATCCTTTTGGTATTCTTTAGTCTTTTTGAGGATCCATCTCACATCCGCGATGATGTCTCTCATTCCTCACCCTTTCCTGAACCCTGCTTGCACTTCAGGTAGTTCTTGTTCCAGGTATGGTTGTAGTCTCTGTTGAATAATCTTCAGTAGAATCTTGCAGGCATGTGGGATCAGAGCAATTGTGCGATAATTTCCACAGTCAGTTAGATCACCTTTCTTTAGCATTGGTATAAACACAGATCTTTTCCAGTCAGTTGGCCATGATGTTGTCTTCCAAATTTCCTGGCAGAGCCTTGTAAGTATGGTAACAGCTGTATCAGATTGCTGTAATACTTCTATGGGAATGCCATCAATGCCTGGTGCTTTGTTCTTTGATAAGGCTTTCAGTGCTGTTCAACTTCTTCTTTCATCAACAATGGTTCCGGATCTTAAGGTACAGTTTGAAACGGCTGTTGGTCTACTTGATCTTTATCATATAAAAACTCTGTATATGCTTTCCTTCTTTTCTTGACCTTCTCAGCATCATTCAACACACATACTTGAGCATCTTGTAACATTCCAATTTGAGGCTGGAATTTTTTTCTTTAACTCTCATAGCTTTAGGAAAGCCAATCTTGTTCTTCCTCTCATAGTTTCTGCTTCTATTTCCATGCATGTGTCATTGTAGTACTTTTCCTTGTCTTGTCTTGCTGCATGTTGGAAATCTCTGTTGAGTTCTGTGGTTGCCTGTCTTTCTTCTTTGACTTTAGCTTCTCTGTGTTTCTGGGTAATTTTCAAAGTTTCTTCTGTCATCCATTTTGGTTGTTTTTGCTTTTTCATCTTTTGTAGAGACTTCTCGCTTTTTTCCAACACAACCTTCTTGACATCATTTCATAACTCTTCTGTAGCTCTGTCGTTTGAATATAAAGCAGCAAATCAATTTTGCAGGCAGTCTTTAAATTCCAGTGGTATATTCTCAAGGTCATATTTTGCTGCATTCATGAGTGCTTGCTCTTTTCAACTTTAGCTTGAGTTTTCATACTAGTAGTTGGTGATCTATACCACAGTCAGCTCCAGGTTTTGTCTTTGTTGTTGTTATGAGCTTTTCCATCATTGACTTCCACAGATGTAGTCAGTCTGATTTTTGTACAATCCATTGGGTCAAATCCATGTGTACAGTCGTCACTTGTGTTGCTGGAAGAAGGTGTTTGAGATGAATAGATCGTTGGTCTTGCAGAGTTCTATCAGTCTTAATCCAGCTTCATTTCCATATTTTCCAACCATTTTGCCTTCTTCTTTGTTGCTAACTTTTGCGTTCCAGTCACCCAGGAATATCAGAATATCCTGTTTGCATGTTCTGTCAATTTCAGCTTGTATTTGATCATAGAACTCATCAGTTTCATCCTCTTCTGTAGCTGTTGTTGAGGCATATACTTGAATTATAGTTGTGGTGTGGCATTCCTCGTAGACAAGTAGAATTTAAGCGCTAACTCACTGCATTGTTTTTCATTACAGTTCTTGCAAGTTTCTTCTTAATTATAAATGCAACACCATTTCTTCTTTGTCCTTCATTTCCAGCATAGTAGACCATGTGATCATCTGATACAAAGTGCCCAATGCCAGTCAATTTCAGTTTCCTGACACCCAACGGATCAAGTTTAACACGTTCCATTTCATTCTTGACCACCTCCAACTTCCCTTGGTTCATGCTTTGTACCTTCCATGTCCCAATATGTAAGACATCTTTGCAGCTTCTGACTCTCATTTCATGCATAGCTACATCAGCAGTCAGATGTCCCGAGGGCTTTGATCCAACCACATCATAAATGCTGGCTTTACTCTGAAAAGTCTTCAGCTCCTCCCCAGTAACTAGTTGAGTGCTTTACATCCTGAGGGTCTCATCTTCCAGCACTATGGTGCAATTTGTTTTGTTGTAACTATCCACTGGATTTTCATGGCAAGATATGGAAGTAGATTGCCAGGTCTTTCTTCTGTGTAGTTTAAGTTTAGTGTTGTTGCCGTTGTCACAGAAATGTGATCCTCTGCCACCAGCACTGTCCCATTCTGCTGCTGCCCAAATGGGTGGTTTGTCTTGCTCTAGCACCTCAGCTGAAACCTGTCCATCTTGGGAGACTCTGCCAGTAGTTAAACTACCGATAGCTTAGCCCTCAGCATCACTGATGCACACAAGCCCTCACAGCATGACAAGCTGCAAACCGGTGCTAGCCCCTCCCAATCAGCCCTTTTCCATTCCCAGCCCCCACATTAGCCCATTTCCAGTCCTTTCCCCGCCAATAAGTTCATTTCTAGTCCAAGCTCCTCATCAGCACATTTCCAGTGCTAGCCCCCCAATCAGCCCATTTCCAGTGCTAGCCCCCCCCCCCCCACTAATCAGCCCATTTCCATTCTGAGCCAACCCATCAGTCCATTATCAATCCTAACTCACCCCAATCGACTCATTTCCAGCCCCAGTGCCCCCCCAGTGCCCCCCCGGAAGAGCCCCCGCGCCTGCCTGACTGTCTTCAGAGGGAGCCAGGGAGACCCAAGGCCTGCAGCCCGGTGCCCTGGCTCAATGCTGCAGCTTCTGGAGCACATGGCCTCATAAGTACATGTCGTCCCATATGCCTGCCTACATATGCAGATAGCCCAGTGGACTCTTGCCTCCCAATGGACGCAGGCCTCAGGCCACCTCAGGGGCAAGATCCAAGTCACTGCCCCTCTCACTACATGCCTCCAGTGGTGGTGTTCTCCAGAAAATCTTCTGTTCGGGTCACCTTTTCAAATGCCTCCACATCAATGTACCCTGACAACAGATACCTCCAAACTGGGTTGGGGAGCTCACTTGGGCACTCTCTCTATACAAGGTCTCTAGACAATGGAGGAGTCATACCTCCAGATCAATCTCCTGGAGCTTCGTGCTATCTCAAATGCCCTCACAGTGTTTCAAGATCACCTCAGAGCACAAAAGGTCCTAGTCAGGACAGACAATTAGGTAGCCATGTTCTATGTGAGCAAGCAGGACAGAATAGGCTCTTCTGCAGGAGGCTCTTATCTGTGGTCTTTTGCCATTTCTCATCAAATACACCTCCAAGCGGTGTATTTTCCAGGGGAGCTCAATGTCTTGGTAGAGCCTTCTTCCTCACGAATGGTCTTTACATCCGGACACAACATCCTACATTTTGCAGACCAGACATAGATCTGTTTGCCTCAATGCAGAATGCCAAGCTTCCCCGCTTCTGCACCAGGACGCCGATATCCTTTTGGAGTTCATAAGATGTAACATGTATTGACAATTTGTCAAGGTGCGTTTGGAAATTCTCCTTAATCAGGCCCATGGCTCTCATTACAATGGGAAATATTTCTGCCACATTTTTTTGGTTTCTGACTGCATTTCTTGGTATTTCAGGATCTTCTTCCTCTCCACACAATTTGCCACTATGTTCGGTTTTCTCGCATCCAGCTTCATATCCATTGGAATCGAAATGTCTCAAGTTATCATACCTTCTTCACTCTCCATAATTCTCTTAGGATCACAATCCTACTGTTTTTCAGGTACAGTGATATTGTAGTGTTTATAAAGTTTCCAATGGATAAGGAATGCCACCTTGTTCTTCCTTTTTGTATAGAATTTTTCTGCCATCAGAACTTTGCAACCAGCTATAAAATATGTAGCCATCTCTTTCTTACAGATTCTACAGATGTTTGTTTTATCTGTTTTTTCTAAGCTTGATGTGAACCATCTGTTCTGTAATCTACTACCCTGGGCTGCATCAATCTCTCATCCTTAAGTTTGAATTTGCCTTTCCTTAACCATTCTTGAGTCCAGTCTTGATCGACAAATGGTTCCTGGAGTAACACTTTGTATTTCCAGACTGTATTTATGCATTTGCCACTTGTTTTTCCTTGTTTATTGATCTAATTCTTTGAAGAGTATTATCTCTTGTTTTGCAAATTCTGTTGCTTACTTCCTTATATATGTTGGTGGATTCTGACTTATTTCCTTCTACTCTTTGAATTGCTTGTCCAAGTTTAATGATGGAGACAGATTCTGGTCTTGTTCTTGTGTTAGATCCAGTGACCCTTACAGGATAAGTAAGAGGTTGTAGACCAACATCTTGATGTACCATTTCCCTTCCACAATGACTATGAGCCTGTAGAAGGAGTCCCAGGGGCAGTGAAAGATGAGGAATCTCACACCAGTTGGAGAGGTCACCGGTTGTTGAGGTGCAGAAAGCAGATACTGCTGCACCTGATTCAGCATGTGCAGAAAATAGAACTGCAAGAAATCATGTCATACTGGGTCAGACCAAGGTCCATCAAGCCCAGTATCCTGTTTCCAACAGTGGCCAATCTAGGTCATACATACCTAGCAGTTTCCTCAAAAGACACAGGTTCCACAATGCTTGTACTGGGTCAAGCATTGATATCCTGGGTCCCTTCTTAATAATGGTTTATGGACCTTTCCTCCAGGAACTTGTCCAAACCTTTTTTAAACCCAGCTACACTAACAGCCTTTACTATATCCTCCGGTAACAAATTCCAGAGTTTGACTACACGTTGAGTGAAAAAATATTTTCTTTTATTAGTCTTAAATAGTTTACCCTGTAGCTTCATTGCATGCCCCCCAGTCTTTCTGTATTCGAATAACGTAAACAATCAATCTACGTTTACCCGTTCCACTCCTTTCATTAACTTATAGACTTCTATCATATCTCCCCTCAGACGTCTCTTTTCCAGGTTAAAGAGCCCTAACCTTTTTAGCCTTTCTTCATAGGAGTATCCTTCCATCCCCTTTACCATTTTGGTGGCTCTTCTCTGAACCTTTTCTAATAATGCTATATCCTTTTTAAGATACAGCAACCAGAATTGCATACAATATTCAAAGTGCAGTCTCACCATGGAACGATATAGAGGTATTATAATATCTTTTGTTTTATTTTCCATTTCTTTCCTTATGATACCTAGCATTCTATTTGCTCTATTGGCTGCCGCTGCACACTGAGCCGAGGGTTTTAACATGTTATCCACAATGACTCCTAAATCTTTTTCCTGTGTGGTGGTTCCTAATGTGGAACTTTGCATCGTGTAACCATAGTTTGGGTTGTTCTTCCCTAGGTGCATAACTTTGCACTTGTCCACATTAAATTTCATCTGCCATTTTGATGCCCAGTCTTCCAATTTATCCTCTTGCAATTTCCCACAATCCTCTTAGGTTTTAACAACTTTAAATAGTTTTGTGTCATCTGAAAATTTGATAACCTCACTCGTTATTCCCCTTTCCAGGTCATTTATGAATATGTCAAAAAGCAGCGGACCCAGCACAGATCCCTGGGGTACACCACTATTCACTTTTCTCCATTGGGAAAATTGGCCATTTAGCCCTACCCTCTGCTTTCTATCTTTTAACAAGTTCCTGATCCACAATAGTACACTGCCTCCTATCCAATGACTCTTTACTTTTGCCAAAAGTCTCTGATGAGGGACCTTGTCAAAGGCTTTCTGAAAGTCCAGATACACCATATCAGCCAACTCACCTTTGTCCACCTGTTTATTCACACCTTCAAAAAAACATAACAGATTAGTAAGACAAGATCTTCCTTGTCTAAAGCCATGTTGGCTGTCTCCCATTAGGCCATGACTATCATCTACATGCTGACACATTTTATTCTTTATGATGGTTTCTACCATTTTTCTCGGTACTGATGTCAGGCTCACCGGTCTGTAGTTTCCCGGATCACCCCTGGAACCCTTTTTAAAAATTGGCGATCCTCCAATCTTCAGGTATTACAGATGATTTTTATGAAAATTCACAGATTACTAATAGCAGGTCTGCAATCTCATATTTCAGTTCTTTCAACACCCTTGGATGTATACCATCTGGCCCAGGTGATTTGCTACTCTTTAGTTTATCTAATAGTTGTAATATATCTTCCTAATGTATTGATATTTCCTTCAATTCTTCTGCACCTTTAAATACCACTTCAGTCATGGGTAACATCCCTATATCTTCCTCAGTAAAGACCGAAGCAAAGAATTCATTCAGTCTCTCCGCTATCACCTTGTCGCCTCTTAGTGCCCTTTAACCCCTCTATCATCTAATGGACCAACTGACTCTCTCACAGGTTTTTTGCTACGAATGTACTTGAAAAAGTCTTTATTTCGCGTTTTTGCTTCTGCAGCAAGCTTCTTCTCAAATTCTCCCTTTGCCTGCCTTATCAATGCCTTGCATTTGACTTGCCAGTGCTTGTGCTGTTTCCAGGTTTCATCGTTTGGCTCTTTTTTTCCATTTCCTGAAAGATGCTTTTTTGGCAACAACAGCCTCTCTGACCTCACCTTTAAACCATGCTGGCAGTTTTTTGGACTTCCTTCCACTTTTCTTAAAGCGTGGAATACAGCTGGTCTGGACTTCCAAGATAGTATTTTCAACCACACCCAAGCTTGATGTAAAAAAGAAAGACTACTTGCCATCAGTGAGTACCAAAGGAGGATAGAGGAAGAGCAGTCGGCAGTGGCTGAGAGACAGCTTGAGATGTCAGAAGACCTGCTAGATGAGGTATGACCCTGCGCAAGGACCTGTACTACTGCAGGCCAAAACACACCATGACACCAGCCACAGCACCATCTTCATCCCCGACCTCCTGGACAGTATGAGCCATGCTTATGAAGAATGCACCTACCCACTCTGCCACTTCCATTGCCTTCCAAATCTTTCAGCAGCCTGGTGTCTGAGAAAGATGGCCTTCCTCACATATTTTGGGGCTTGTACCCATGGAAGGGGGAGGCTCTCCAGTTTCCCTCATTCCATGGTGCTAGGCATTGCACAGATAGGCTGGATGATGTGTCAAAAAGCTCTTCTGAGAGTAGTGACACATCATCCAACACATTATCATGCCCACGTATGCTAAATCAGGAGCAGGAGAAGAGTGGGAAAGGGCAGAGAGGCAGGGGATGGGGAGAGGACAAGATTAAAAATAAAACTCCCTTTCTACTTTGTTCATCCTCAGAGATGGGAGGTAGAATTGAAAGTCTACTGCCTGGTGATAGGAGAGTAGAGGTGGTAAGGGGACGATGGGACTGAGATAAGCATGGGAAATGGGTGTGGGGATAGCCAGTTAGCAGAGGTGGTGGTATTTGTGGTTGGGAACCTCACGTATGTACAGCATTTGTTTCATAAGAACATAAGAAATGCCATACTGGGTCAGACCAAGTTCCATCAAGTCCAGTATCCTGTTTCCAACAGTGGTCAATCCAGGTCACAAGTACCTAGCAGTTTCCCAAAAAGACACACAGGTTCCATAATGCTTGTATTGGGGCAAGTAGTGGATTACCTGGATCCTCTTTAATAATGGTTTATGGACCTTTCCTCCAGGAACTTGTCCAAATTTAAATCCAGCTACACTAACAGCTTTTACTACATCCTTTGGTAATGAATTCCAGAGTTTGATTATGCATTGAGTGAAAAAATATTATCTCTTATTAGTCTTAAATGGGTTACACTATAGCTTCATTGCATGTCCCCTAGTCTTTCTACTTTTTGATGCTGTAAAGAATTGATCTACGTTTACCCATTCAACTCCATTCATTAATTTATAGACCTCTATCATATCTCCCCTCAGCCATCTCTTTCCAGATTGAAAAGCCCTAATCTTTTAAGCCTCTCCTCATAGGGGTATCCTTCTATCCTCTTTACCATTTTGGTGGCTCTTCCCTGTACCTTTTCTAATTCCGCTATATCCTTTTTAAGATATGGTGATCAGAACTGCACACAATATTCAAGGTGCGGTCGAACCATGGAACAATACAGAGGTATTATAATATCCTTTGTTTTATTCTCCATTCCTTTCCTTATGATTCGTAGCATTTTGTTTGCCTTCTTGGCCGCCGCTGCACACTGGGTGGAGAGTTTCAACATATTATTCATTATGATGCCTAGATCTTTTTCCTGGGTGGTGGTTCCTAATGTGGAACTTTGCATTGTGTAACCATAGTTCTCCAGGAACAAGCAGGAAGTCAGTCCTCACATATAGGTGACGTCGGTGCCTATGGAGCCCGCGCTGAGCATTTCTCCACCCTTTGGGACATGTTAACATGCATGTGTGGTCCCCTTCCTGCTCAGTCTCCTTTTTTCCACGGAGCCCAACGGACGCATGTCCAGTTTCCCTGGAAAAAATCCTTGCTAAATTCTTAAAAAATGAGCTATTCCCGGTTTGTGTACCGGTACCTCTTCCCACCTCGAACCAGCACCAGACCCGGCACTGTTCTCAGCTCTTTCCCTCTTTTTTCATCAAGGCTTGCCTCGACTAGCCTTCATGCCATTTTTCACCCGGTGGTCGTCAACCTCAGATGGGTGTCCTCCACCATGTCTCCTGTTGGGTTCAAAAAATGTGACCGCTGCAGTCAAACCATGTCTGTCACGATACCCACGACCACTGCTTACGCTGCCTGGGACCAAAGCACGATAGCACCTCTTGTGACCTGTGCCAGGCCATGACAGCTAAAACTAATAAAAAGAGGTCAGAATTGCAGAAGCTGTTCCAAGGTCTGACTTGACACCAGCCTCCCTGATGCCGAGTTCCATGCCCAGCACTTCTCATGAAACTCGAGTCTCCTCGGAGTCCCACGGCAACTGCTCCTCCAAGAAGACCTCGGACCCTGAGCAAAAGAAGAAAAAGACCTCGAAGTCTGTCGAGGTTCTACCGGGAAGAACCAGTAAGACGAGTCTGAGGGACTCGGGCGACTCCGAGAAGCGAACGACCAAGGTCCTCAAGGATTCCTCGGCCGGCGGAGACCATACAAGGTTTCTCAAAGCCATAGTCTTCATTGAGCTGAGCTTTGAGCGCCATTGGCCTCGGATAAGTCCTCGGCCCTGGTTGAGGTCCCGCCCCTGTTCCTCGGGCATCTGGTCCTCTCCAGAGAGTTTCCGAGACTCGGACCCCAGGTCCTCGGGTGGGCTCCCCGGCCTTTTGGCCCAGGCCTCAAGACATGGAGCCGCAAAGCCTCGGACTCATCGTCTCCCCTTGACTACGAGTGGGAAGCCGATGATGAGGCCTTTCCAGAAACCAGGTGGCACTGAGACATTCCCTCGGGCCCTTCTCCCCCGGCGCCATTCTTCTCCAGAGGACGTGGCCTTCCATGACTTTGTCAGGGATATGGCCCGAACCCTATCAGTGCAAACCAAAGCAGAGAAGGACCCTCGAACTGAGGAACTGGTAAAGATAAAGAACTGGAGATCCTCCAGTTCGAGTCTCCACCCAAGGAAACCCTCATGATGCCGGTGCAGCCGATCCTCAAGTGGCTACTCCTGAGAATGTGGGAGACTTCGGCATTGGTGCTGGTGGTCAGCCAACAGCTCAACGCCAACTACTGCATTAGGAAGGGGCCGGAGTTCCACAAGCCCCAACTCCCACATAACTTCATGGTTGTCGAGTCAACCATGCAGAAGCTCAAGAGCCAGAAGAATTATTCTTCTGTCCCCCCACTGGAAGGGATGCTAATACCCTCGATGCCCTCGGGCACAAGTGCTACCAGGGCTCAATGCTGGGATGCCGAATCCAGGCCTATGAGTTATACATAGGCATATATCTGAAGGCCTTAACCCAGGAGTTGTCCATGTTCTCAACGGTTCCAAGCTCTGACCTCTGGGATCAAGGACTGTTCAAAGTTCCTCTCCCGAGCAGCCTACAATGGATTCGAGTGAGCAGCTCGAGTAGCAGCAGAGGGCACTGGGGCTCAACGCTAAGCCTGGCTACAATCATCGGACCTCAAGCAATGGTTCCAGGACAAGCTGCTCAATGTCCCCTGCACTGGGGAGAACCTGTTCAGCAAAGTCATGGCTGAGAAGGCGGCTGAGATAGATGACAAAGTGTTGACCCGACAGAGGCTCTCAAAAAAGACCTCTTCCTATCCCTGCAAGAAATACTCGGGGGAAAAGGCCCCTGTTCCAAGGGAAAAAGGGGCACTTCCAGCAGAGTTACTGCTACCAACCCTTCTCGGGCCAGCAACAGAGTTCTCACCCCAAGAGACAGGGACAGGGAGCTCAGAAGCCCAAGACTCAGAAGCCCCAAGCCCCAGCTCCAGCCCAACCAGGGGGGAGCTTTTGACATCTAGGGCAGGGTCTCCCCCGGGAGACCTTCACCAGCCCACAAGGGGCTACCTGGTACTCTTTGCCCACAGATGGACAGAGGTCACTTCAGACCAGTGGGTGCTGCAGGTGGTAAAGGAGGGATACCTCCTCCACTTACAACAGTTAGCACACAAGTTCTTCCCAGGAGAGCATGTGCAACCTCTCCTTCACCAGACCTTTCTGCTCTCAGAGCTTGCAGATCTGCTCAGGGACAAGGCAGTGGAGTCTGTACTCAAACACCTGTGGGGAAAAGGCTTCTACTCAAGGTGCTTCTTTGTCCCAAAAAGGACTGGGGGCTCAGGGCCATACTAGACCTGAGAAACTTGAACAAGTTTCTGGTGAGGGAAAAGTTCAAGATGTTCTCCCTTGGCACACTGCTGCCATATCTCCACCAGGGAGATTGGCTGTGCTCCTTAGATCTAAAGGATTCATATTCACACACATCCTAATCCATCCCTCCCACAGGCAGTACCTACAGTTTGTCGTGGGAGGAGGGCACTACCAATACAGAATGCTGCCCTTTGGCCTGGCCTCCTCGCCAAGAGTCTTTACCAAATGCTTGACAGTGGTAGCCACCCACCTGCGTTTACAAGGGGCCTTTGTCTTCCCCTATCTGGATGACTGGCTAATCAGAGGGGGCTCAGCCTCAGAGGTCAGTTAGGCCGCAGAGCGAACCACCTTCCTACTGCAGCACCTGGGGTTCGTCATCAACTACCCCAAATCCCATCTCTCTCCAATCCAAAATCTGGAGTTCATAGGAGCTCAGTTGGATACATTGCAAGTCAAAGCCGTCCTCCCAAAAGAAAGGGCAGACCGCCTCATACAACTGGCAGGGGAGGTACAACACTGCCAGTTGGTACCGGCTCGCCTCCTCTTCTGCCTTTTGGGCCACATGGCCTCCACGGTCCATGTCACCCCATTAGCCTGCATGGACTTGCAGACAGCCCAATAGTGCCTCCACTCACAGTGGACTCAAGCCACAGGCAAGCTACAGGACAGGGTCAAAGTCACATGCCACTTGGCGGAGTCCCTCACCTGGTGGCAAAACTTGCACTATCTTCAGGCGAGAATACTTTTCCAGGCACCCGTGCCACAGAGAACCCTGACAACAGATGCCTCCCTCCTGGGTTGAGGGGCACATTGCGGGGGACCGCTGCATGCAAGGCAACTGTCCCAAGAAGAGTCACTCTTGCAGATCAACCTCCTAGAACGCAGGGCAATCTTCGTGGCCTTGCGAGTCTTCCACCACCGACTGTGGCACCAACCTGTGCTGATCCAGACGGGCAACCAGATGGCCATGTTTTACATCAACAAGCAGGGAGGCATGGGCTTGTACTCCCTTTGCCAGGAGGCAGTAACCCTCCTCTCCTTCGCAGTGCTCAGTGGCATGCTCCTACGAGTGGTGTACCTGCCAGGCCAGGACAACTGCTTAGCGGTTGCCCACATGAGTGGTGTTTGCCAAGGTAACAAAGCAACTCTTCCACTCCTGGGGCTGGCCTGTGATAGATCACTTCGCCTCCCTGGACAACGCACAGCTACCTTGCATCTCCTCGCACCAACCGCATTCGGGGAGAGTGGTGACAGATGCCTTCCTGATCCTGTTGTCAGAAGACCTACTCTATGCGTTTCCATCGACTCCCCCCCCCCCCGGTCGCCAAGACCCTCTTCAAGGTCCAGAGCGAGAGGGCGTCAGTCAAACTGATCGCCCCCAGGTGGCTCAGGCAACTGTGGTTCCCTCTGCTGCTCTCCCTGTCGGTGGCACTCCCAGTCCCACTCGGCCAGGCCCGGACCTCCTGTCCCAGGAGGAGGGCTCCCTCCTGCACCCCAACCTAGGGACACTAACACTAACAGCATGGCTGCTGAAAGGGTAGAGTTGGCCCCTTTCAGTCTTCCTGAAGAAGTCGAGGAGGTCCTGCTGGCCTCCCAAAAACCCTCCACCAGATGGGCGTATGCCTTTAAGTGGAGAAGGTTCTCTGTCTGGTATGCGGAGAAGGAGGAGAATCCTTTCTCCTGCCAGGTGCAGTTCGTTCTTCAGTATCTCCTACACCAGTCTAAAATCAAAGTCTGTGAGGGTGCATTTGAGCGTCATAGCCGTGCACCACCACCCTGTAGAAGGAATGCTCCTCTCCAGCCAGTCTTTGGTCTCAAAGATCCTCTGGAGCCTCCTGTTATCCAAGCCCCATCTCTGCCCACCAGCAGCGGAGTGGGACCTCAACGTGGTGCTCTTAGCTCACCAAACCACCGTTCGAACCCTGGCCACTTGTCACCTTCGGTACCTTTCATGGAAAGAGTGAGCGAACTCTAGGCTCTGGTAGAAGATCCAGCATATACACGGTTAAGAACATAAGAACATAAGATATGCCATACTGGGTCAGACCTAGGTCCATCAAGCCCAGTATTCTGTTTCCAACAGTGGCCAAACTAGGTCATATGTACCTAGCAGTTTCCCCAAGAGACACAAGTTCCACAATGCTTGTACTGGGTCAAGCATTGATATCTTCGGTCACTTCTTAATAATGGTTTATGGACCTTTCCTCCAGGAACTTGTCCAAACCTTTTTTAAACCCAGCTACACTAACAGCCTTTACTACATCCTCCGGTAACAAATTCCAGAGCTTGATTACACGTTGAGTGAAAAAATATTTTCTTTTATTGGTCTTAAATAGTTTACCCTGTAGCTTTATTGCATGTCCCCTAGTCTTTCTATATTCTGATAACGTAAACAATCGATCTACGTTTACCCGTTCCATTCCATTCATTAATTTATAGACTTCTATCATATCTCCCCTCAGCCGTCTCTTTTCCAGTTTAAAGAGCCCTAACCTTTTTAGCCTTTCTTCATAGGAGTATCCTTCCATCCCCTTTACCATTTTGGTGGCTCTTCTCTGAACCTTTTCTAAAATCGCTATATCCTTTTTAAGATACGGCGACCAGAATTGCACACAATATTCAAGGTGCGGTCTCACCATGGAACGATATAGAGGCATTATAATATCTTTTGTTTTATTTTCCATTCCTTTCCTTACCATACCTAGCATTCTATTTGCTCTCTTGGCCGCCGCTGCACACTGGGCCGAGGGTTTTAACATGGTATCCACAATGACGCCTAAATCTTTTTCCTGGGTGGTGGTTCCTAATGTGGAACCTTGCATCGTGTAAGCATAGTTTGGGTTGTTCTTCCCTAGGTGCATAATCTTGCACTTGTCCACATTAAATTTCATCTGCCATTTTGATGCCCAGTCTTCCAATTTATCAAGATCCTCTTGCAATTTTTCACAATCCTCTTCGGTTTTAACAACTTTAAATAGTTTTGTGTCATCTGCAAATTTGATAACCTCACTCGTTATTCCACTTTCCAGGTCATTTATGAATATGTCAAAAAGCAGCGGACCCAGCACAGATCCCTGGGGTACACCACTATTCACCTTTCTCCATTGGGAAAATTGGCCATTTAGCCCTACCCTCTGCTTTCTATCTTTTAACCAGTTCCTGATCCACAATAGTACACTGCCTCCTATCCCATGACTCTTTAGTTTTGCCAAAAGTCTCTGATGAGGGACCTTGTCAAAGGCTTTCTGAAAGTCCAGATACACAATATCAACCGACTCACCTTTATCCACCTGTTTATTCACTCCTTCAAAAAAACATAACAGATTAGTAAGACAAGATCTTCCTTGTCTAAAGCCATATTGGCTGTCTCCCATTAGGTTGTGACTATCTACATGCTGAGTAATTTTATTCTTTATGATGGTTTCTACCATTTTTCCCGGTACTGACGTCAGACTCACCGGTCTGTAGTTTCCTGGATCACCCCTGGAACCCTTTTTAAAAATTGGTGTTACATTGGCGATCCTCCAATCTTCAGGTATTAGAGATGATTTTAATGATAGTTCACAGATTACTGATAGCAGGTCTGCAATCTCATATTTCAGTTCTCTCAACACCCTTGGATGTATACCATCCGGCCCAGGTGATTTGCTACTCTTCAGTTTATCTAATAGTTGTAAGACATCTTCCCGATGTATCGATATTTCCTTCAATTCTTCCACACCTTTAAATACCACTTCCGTCATGGGTAACATTCCTACATCTTCCTCAGTAAAGACCGAAGCAAAGAATTCATTCAGTCTCTCCGCTATCGCCTTGTCGCCTCTTAGTGCTCCTTTAACCCCTTTATCATCTAATGGACCAACTGACTCTCTCACAGGTTTTTTGCTACGAATGTACTTGAAAAGGTCTTTATTTCGCGTTTTTGCTTCCGCAGCAAGATTCTTCTCAAATTCTCTCTTTGCCTGCTTTATCAATGCCTTGCATTTGACTTGCCAGTGCTTGTGCTGTTTCCAGGTTTCGTCGTTTGGCTCTTTTTTCCATTTCCTGAAAGTTGCTTTTTTGGCAACAACAGCCTCTCTGACCTCACCTTTAAACCATGCTGGCAGTTTTTTGGACTTCCTTCCACTTTTCTTAAAGCGTGGAATACAGCTGGTCTGGGCTTCCAAGATAGTATTTTTCAACAACACCCAAGCTTGATGTACGTCTTTAACCTTTGCAACTGCTCCTTGTAGTTTTTTCTTAACTGTTTTCCTCATTTTATCATAGTCTCCCTTTCGAAAGTTAAAAGGTAGTACTGTGGATTTCCTTACTATCCCTCCTCCACTAATTAAATCAAAGGCGATCATGCTATGATCACTATTTCCAAGTGGCCCCAACACCCTTATCTCTTGCACTAGATCTGGTGTTCCACTAAGGACTAGGTCTAATATGGCTTCCCCTCTGGTCGGTTCATGAACCAGGTGCTCCAAGAAGCAG
Source organism: Ichthyophis bannanicus (assembly GCA_033557465.1). Classification (NCBI taxonomy): domain Eukaryota; kingdom Metazoa; phylum Chordata; class Amphibia; order Gymnophiona; family Ichthyophiidae; genus Ichthyophis; species Ichthyophis bannanicus. Next base: position 499,318,227 of record CM066034.1, read on the forward strand.
TCATTTATTTCATCCAGGAACTTTATCTCCCTAGCATGTCCTGACGTGACACTGACCCAGTCGATACCAGGGTAATTGAAATCACCCATTATTATTACTGCACTGTAACGTTTGTTAGCTTCCCTGATTTCTTTGAGCATTTCATCATCCATTTGGTCATTCTGGCCAGGCGCTCGATAGTACACCCCCACTGCCATTGCCTTCCCCCTTTTATATGGAATTTCAATCCATACAGATTCTACAGCAGATTTTGTTTCCTGCAAAACTTTAATCCTTTCTGAGTCAATGCCCTCTCTAACATAGAGCGCAACCCCTCCACCAATTTGATCAGCTCTATCATTACGATATAATTTGTACCCAGGTATCACAGTGTCCCACTGGTTGTCCTCCTTCCACCATGTCTCTGATATTCCAATCATATCTAACATTTCATTTAGTGCTATATATTCTAACTCTCCCATCTTATTGTTTAGACTTCTAGCATTTGCATACAAGCATTTTAGAGAATGTATTTTGTTCATGTTAATTTGGCTATTGTTAGACATGGGTAAATTGGGATCTTTAAGCTCTGTCTGCTCCATACTTGAGGGCATTTGGGCTACTTTACTGTTTTGTAGAACCTCTCTGCTTTTGGTAGTATCCTTCAAGGATACATTCTTCCGAACCATCTGCTCTTGGGCGACTGTCGGCTTTCCCCTAATATCTAGTTTAAAAGCTGCTCTATCTCCTTTTTAAAGGTTAATGCAAGCAGCCTGGTTCCATCCCGGTTAAGGTGAAGCCCATCCCTTCGGAAGAGCCCCTCCTTTCCCCAGAATGTTCCCCAGTTCCTAACAAATGCAAAACCCTCATCTCTGCACCATTGTCTCATCCACGCATTGAGACTCCGGAGCTCTGCCTGCCTTTTGGGTCCTGCGCGCGGAACAGGAAGCATTTCGGAGAATGCTACCCTGGAAGTTCTGGATTTCAACTTCCTACCTAAAAGCCTAAATTTTGCCTCCAGAACCTCCCTACCACATTTTCCTATGTCATTGGTACCGACATGTACCAAGACAGCAGACTCCTCCCCAGCACTATCTAAGACCTTATCTAGGTGGCGCGTGAGGTCCGCTACCTTCGCAACAGGCAGGCATGTTACCAGGCGATCCTCACGTCCACCAGCCACCCAGCTATCTACATGCCTAATGATCGAATCACCAACTATAACGGCTGTCCTAACCCTTCCCTCATGGGCACATGGCCCTGGAGAAACTTCCTCGGTGCGAGAGGGTTTTACATCACCTGGAGGACAGGTCCTAGTTACAGGATCACTTCCTGCCGCACCAGGGTGATGCTCTCCTGTCACGTGACATCTCTCCTCCATGGCAACAGGGGTGTTGCCAGACTGGAGGTGGGACTTCAGGACTATATCCCTGTAGGTCTCGTCTATGTACCTCTCTGTCTGTCTTATGTTTTCCAAGTCTGCTACTTTAGCCTCTAGAGAACGGACTTGTTCCCTGAGAGCAAAGAGCTCCTTGCACCTTGTGCACACGTAAGACCTCTCACCAACTGGGAGAAAATCATACATGTGACACTCAATGCAAAAGACTGGAAAGCCCCCATCCCGCTGCTGGACTGCTGTCTGCATCTTAGTTTTAAGTTTGTGTCTAGATCTTTAAGTTCTTACTTACTAGGGGTTGCTATGGGTATTTATAACAATAAAACTGTACCTAATACGTTTAATATACCTTGTTCACCTGAAGCTAAATTAATGTCAGGTCCTTAGTGTATGACTGATTTGGGTAATGAGCTTCACCTGAAAGCACCTCCTGTCCTTTAAGATGTGTAAGTACCTATAAAGCTATGATTATCCCAGGGGAGGGTGGGAGTGGGGAAGGAGGGAGGGAAATAACACCTATTAAAAGAGGGCTGCTACACAGTATCCTGTCTTGTGCTGCTGAGGTAAGCTAAATTCTGATTTGATTTAAATTATAGCTCTTAGCTGCTGCTGCTAGGCTCTAAACTTCTTATGAAATTTAAACTACAAGCTCTCTGCTGGATTCTAAATTTAACCAGAAAGCTCTCTTCTGTGTGTTAAATTTAAACTAACAGTACTTTGCTGTTACTTGGCCCTGAGTGTCTATTAAATTTAAACTACAAGCTCTCTGCTGGGTATGAAATATAACCAGAAAGTTCTCCTCTGGGTTTTTAAATTCAAACTTTAATTGCTGCTACTAGGCCCTAACTGATCCAACAAAAAAAAAACCCAGTGGGTTCACAGATTAAGTAGTTTTAATACAAAGAATTCTTTTTAGAAAATTACCAGAAGTATATACGCACAGTTGCAGATTTCTCTCCAGAAGAAACAGCCCCCCTTTCTAGTCCTTCAAGACAAAGGATCACAGAGCTCTGGTTGAGCTATTTATGCATCTGCTGCTGAGGTAATGCTGTGACCAACTTCCTGGGTAATTAACAGTCCTTGCTTGGATAGGAGGAGTCTTTCAAAATGGCCTTTTGATCTGCCACCTGGTGTTAATACCTATTGAAAAGGTTTCACAGGTCTTTTGCCCCCTAGGTAGAAGGCCTCTTTAGAAAGGTCTCTAGAAGACTTTATTTGTTGCTCAAAGAGTACAGACCCTGTTTTGCCTTTTGTGCTAAGCTAAATTCTGATTTGATTTAAATTATAGCTCTTAGCTGCTGCTGCTAGGCTCTAACTTCTTATGAAATTTAAACTACAAGCTCTCTGCTGGATTCTAAATTTAACCAGAAAGCTCTCTTCTGGTGTGTTAAATTTAAACTAACAGTACTTTGCTGTTACTTGGCCCTGAGTGTCTATTAAATTTAAACTACAAGCTCTCTGCTGGGTATGAAATATAACCAGAAAGTTCTCCTCTGGGTTTTTAAATTCAAACTTTAATTGCTGCTACTAGGCCCTAACTGATCCAACAAAAAAAAAAAAAACAGTGGGTTCACAGATTAAGTAGCTTTAATACAAAGAATTTTTTTTTTTTTTAGAAAATTACCAGAAGTATATACTCACAGTTGCAGATTTCTCTCCAGAAGAAACAGCCCCCTTTCTAGTCCTTCAAGACCCAACAGTGAAATTAAACTGTCTTTGTTCTACATGAATAGGGTAGTGCTCCGCACCCACTCTGAATTCCTCCCAAAGGTGTTATTTCCCTTTCACCTCAACCAAGAGGTGGTCCTCCACACCTTCTTCCCGCAGCCTCACGTCAGCAAGGAGTAACTAGTGCTTCATACACTGGATTGTAAACAGGCCCTGGCCTTCTACTTACAGTGGACTCAGGCCCATCGCAAAGCTCCTCAACTTTTCATATCATACAACTCCAGTAAACAGGGGCTCCCTGTGACTAAGGTAACTCTGTCCACTTGGGTGGCAGACTATATTGCCCTCACCTATGAGCGAGCTGGCCTCTCCTTTGAGCACCGGATCACAGCGCATCGCATGAGGGTGATGGCCGCGTCGGTGGCCAGCCTCTGCTCAGTGTCGGTGACGGAGATCTGTAAGGCTGACACATGGTCTTCAATTCATACGTTTGCAGCTCACTACTGCATGGAGTGTAAGTCCCGCAGGGACAGTGCCTTCAACCAGGCAGTACTCCATAATCTTCTCGGGGTGTAGGCAACGCCTGCCCTCCAACCCTTCAGGCTACCGGAGTGGTAGTGTCGCTGGATGCTAGGGTCTGCAGAGTCTCTCAGTGAGGACTCACCTTCTATAACTCACGGCTATCCGATTGGTCACCATTGGTGCCTTCGTGGTTTGGTCCTCGGCAGCCTGGAGCTAGGGAGTCCCATATATGAGGACTGACTTCCTGCTTGTTCCTGGAGAAAACATAGTTACTCACCTATAACAGGTATTCTCAGTCCTCATAACTCTCCTTCCTCCTTTGGGAGTTGCCTCCCTACCTTGTTTAGTTTCTACTGCCATCCTAGCTATGTCATCTGACTGAGAAAGATGGCATCCTAGGGCAGGAAAGGCACCATGCATTCATGGTAGCATGTCCCAAAGACTTTCTTACCCAGAACAATCATTGTGGAACCTGTGTGCCTTTTGGGAACCTGCCAGGTACTTGTGACCTGGATTGGCCACTGTTGGAGATAGGATACTGGGCTTGATGGACCTTGGTAACACCCAGTATGGCATTTCTAAAAAGAAAAAAGGTACCGCTGGCAAAGTATATAATACATTACATAAGTTTGATTTAAGCCATACAAAAAACTTAAATAGCAGCCCCCAAGATTGCACAGCATCCTATTCCTAAACCTCAAGTAATAAAGAATAAGAGAATAAGCTTATTTCTTAAGTTCTACCTTTTGGGAACCTTATAGGTACTCATGGCCTCGAACAGCCACTGTAGGAAACAGGATGCTGCACTTGATGGACCTTTGGAATATCTTATGCTCTTATGTTCTTCAAACAAAAAATGCACTGACTCAATTGCCATGAAACAGATGCTGCATGTACCTCTTCTCTTTAAATGCCCTCATTTCCTGTGCTGCAGTTGATTGACAGCTGTGAAGACAAATTTTAGATAGTAGTGGAGATTGGAAATGAGATATTGAGGTCTGGGCATGGTATTTTAGAAATGGCTCTGCCAAATGCAGAGCCTTCTCTAAAATGCGCATAAGGATATTCAGGACTACATATGTATTTGCCAAGATGTAGAGCCGGAGTCATTTTACAGATCTACACACTGCAAAAAATGCTGCATAGAGAGACAGTTACATCCAAAGTAAAAAGCATAGCATAGGGGTAACCTGCATGAAGCAACAGTTACAACCCTATACAGCTTGCTGGACAGACTAGAAGGGCTTTTATCTGCCATCATTTACTATTGCCATGCAAATCAACGGTCGGCAACTTACATGTGTAAGTGCTAGTTTATCTAAGTTTATGAAAAAGTATGATTGCCATTTACAAAACTTAATATGATTGTAGTTAATCTAGTTTTTTTAATTGAATTTGATTTATTTATGTGTACATTTTTAATGAATTCAGCTGGCTTTTAATTGAATTTGGTTAGACTTATACAGAGGAAAGATTTTATTTAGGCTACATTATAGAGTTTTTACCCTGAATGTTTTTATTAATGTGTGCTTTTGTTTCTTATTATTCTGTTTATATGTTTCTCTAAACGTATCGCTGTTCACATTCCTATAGATTTATTGATCCCTGATGCAGGCATCTAGCCGAAACACAGCCGTGATAGGTGGTTGGGAATATATGGTTAAATAAATATCCTTAATATTCTTGGCTGAAGACTACCTTTTTGGGACATCTCCACTGTGTTTTCCTGATCCCTGTTTTGTGTAGGTTTTTCCTTTCTTCTTTTAGATTGACTTGGTGACTCACACTGTATCATTGGTAATTATGATGACTTGAAAGATATATGATGCATTACACACCAAACCAGCACTGAATATTACAGCAGTATGCACCTCTGCCTATGGATGTTCACAACCTCATAGGCATGTTTCAAGAACAGAGGGGAATTTTAGAAGAGCTGTCCAAGTGCAATCTGGGACATCTAAGCAAGAACATCTGAAAAAAATGCAGGCACATCCAGGTGGAGGCGTGATTTCACAAACCTAGACGTGCCTGATAGGGATGTGGGGGCACCTACTTAGATATCCCCAGAATGGTATTACAGAACCCAGATGTCTAGACTAGCCTAATGGCTAAAGTAGTTAGCTAAGAACAGGGCAGTCAGAGTTCAAATCCTGTTGCTGCTGTCATTGACATTGTGCTGAATACTGGGGATGATTGAGTGCATTCTTCTCTACGCCCTCTGAATGTTTTTCAGCTAAAACAAGCACTTTTTAAATGCTTGTTTCTGTTCATGCCTCAGAGCAGGTCTAACATTAGACGAGATGCTGGATATCCATGATGTCTCTGTGATCCAACGGGAATGTTCTGGTTCCTGTGAACACCCTGTCCATGCCTCCAGGTTCCCAGGAATGCCCCAGCCAAGCCTATTCCATGCCTCCATTCAGATTCAGATATTCTCATGCTGGGAATGTTCCCAGAGTTTGCTTCTAAAATGGCTCTGGAGATGTCTTTATGTTTTGGACATCTCTATCCTGTTTTCAGATGTCCAAAGCACAAATAGAGCTTCTAAAATGACCCCATAATGTACATGCATACATATGCACATTCTTTACAGCGGGTGTAAATTTTTGAGTGAGGATCTGTGTTCTACTAGGACTTCTGGGAGCCTATGTGCTTATGTTGCCTTTATAAAATAACATTCATTTTTTAACTATCCAGCCAGCTAAGGCACCAAATACTAGTATCACAAATACTTAGCATGCATCAAAAACACCATCAAAATTCATACAAAGAGAAAATTCATTGTCTTCCAGCTCTCATCACTTTCATCATTGGGCCCAGATATTATATGTGACATAGTTCATAAATAAATATATACTGTGTTGATGCGGGTGCAGCACAGCCCTGGGAAAGAGGAAAAAAGGAAGGTTTTTCTCATAGAAGGGGGATGGGCTCACCTAAGCACAGGTCCCAAAGTGAAAGTAACTCTGAAACACACACTTGCAGAGCTAGCCTGAAGCCACACCCAGTCTCCAAGGCAACTGCAGAGAGAGAGAGGGTGGGGCCAGAAAGGGAAGCATGCTGCCAAACATTTAAACTCCGTCACTCAGTAAGTGAGGAATTCAAAGAGGAATCCAGGGAGGAATCCAGGAAGGAAAGGAAAGAGAGGGACGAGAGGAAACAGCACTGCAGAGCTGAAAGAGCTGGTGAATCCAGGAGAAGAGTACAGAACTGCCAAGGCGAGTGGCAGGGCCAGAGTGGAGCAGGAAGAGGCTTGAGAGAGTTCCAGAACTACAGTTCTAACTCAGAGGCAAGCAGCTCAGACTCTGAGCAGGAAACAAAGTCTTTTAGAAAGCCTGGAAAAGAAAAGGTTTCTACAAGAAAGGTAAACCAGACAGTACCTTTATATGATTCAATAAGGGTAAGGAAGTCTGATAGTTCTGATATAATTCCAAGCGGAAGAAGGAATGTTCAGTGGGAGAAACTTTTCAAGCTTTTAAAGAAGGTGAAGCTACAAATCCCTGAACGTGTCCCAGTCCCTGAGCCTTGCAGCACAGAAGAGGAAATGGAGGTTGAGTTTTACAAGGGAGATTCAGATTCCACAGAAGAATCAATGGAATGTGCTTTGTGTATGAACAGTGCTTAGAAAGCATTTATTGAATACTGTGAAGAAAGCCTAAGAAGTATTTATGCCAAGTAAATGCTATTGAGAAGTGCTGGTAAAGAGAAAGCCTCATTTTTAAAAGCTGCAAATTCTACTAATGCTATGAGAGTGTTTTAAACAGCCGTTTAGTTTCCAGGCTGAGAAGCAGAGTGTAATCTCAAGCTTGCTTGAAACAGCTGGGAGAAGCTAACAAGGGTAGCTGGACTTTACTTGCAAACAGTGAAATTAAACTGTCTTTGTTTGAATGAAAAGGAAACTTGTTTAGTGGCAAAGAGTGAAGAAACTGCTTTGTTGAAGTACATGTTGGAAAAGCTTTTTGTTGGAGAAAAAAAATCCTCTTTTTCTGTTGATGTTTTGGAGCCTTCCACCAAGGTCTAATTGCAAACTTGATGACTAGAAGAAAATAAAATTTATAACAAATTTTCCTGTGTTGGCCTATTCCACTCGGACTGCTTTAATTGCCCCACAACTACACAATAAGGGCCTCAGCTACCAGGCTGAAGCATGAACATGAGTATTATGGCCCGCCGCCCCCACTAGGCAGCCGCCTAGAGAGGGTGAGGCGCCACAGGTGGCGTAGTTCTTGGATTTTTTTTCTGGTCAAGTTTTGCACGCCTAAAAGAGAAGAGCCTGACCTCAGAAGGAGGAGAGAACCCCTAGAGCAGCTGTTGTCAACACACCCTGTCTGATAAGTGGAAGGAAAGATCCGGAGTGGCAGTGGAGCTGGAGTCAGAAGCCACGTGATTGACAAAGCGAGACTCTGCACCAGGGCCAGGTAACCCGTAGGCTTGAGGGGTTATTGCTGGATACTGCTGGTGTAAGAGGGAGGCTGTAGGGGAGTGCTCACCAGGAAATGGGAACATAAGAAAGTACCGCACTTGGTGTTTGTTCTCTTTTGGGTTTTTTTACAGTGCAGCTACAACGATGGAGAATCGTGACATCCTGACCTGGGTCGCTGACCAGTTTGCCAGGCAACGGGAGATGTCAGCGCAGAGCCTGGAACAGGTGAAGGAGATGTTCCAAGCCCAACAAGCACCGCTACTGGAGATGATGTCCAGGTGGATTGCAGCGCAAGGGAAAAAGGACGATGCTGCAAAGACTGTGCCAGGTTCATGGGCAGATTTTTATCAGGCACAGAGACTTTCTCTTGGGGACGCCTTACTAGAGAGGATGATGTAGACGATTATATTGAGGCATTTGAGAGAATAGCTCTCCTGGCCAGGTGGCCAAAGGAACAGTGGGCGCTAAGGTTCGCCACTTCTCTCACAGGCGAAGCTTTGGCGGCCTATAGAGCCATGCCCGCTAGTCTAGTCACCGATTATAAGGAAGTAAAGCAAGCTGTTAAGGATCGGATGGGATTAAACCCCACGGTCTAGCGCAGGCTGCTGTGTTCCTGTAAATTGAAGTTAGGTGAGACACCTCAAGCTCTCTATTATAGAGTGAAGAGCTTAGTCTACAAATGGCTCACGCCGGAGACTAAGGGTTTAGAAGCCATACTAGACACTGTGATTCTAGAACAGTTTATGGAATCTGTACCAAGCAAGGTGCAAACTTTCCTAGTCCTCCAGGATTGCAAAAACACTCAGGAAGCCATTGCACTGGCTGACCGCTTTCTAGAGGCTAACAGGTTGAGCCCTGAGAAAGAAGGTGTTTTTAAGAGTGCAAATGTGGAGTTACTAGAAAGGAAGGCAAAGCTTGCAAACTTTGGGTAAGAAAGTATGACTGTGGATAAAAGATGTGAGGCACAGAGAAAATGTTTCATGTGTGGAGAGTTCGGTCATATTAAAAGGGAATGTAAAGCCAAGAAAGCTTTTGTAATCACCCATCACAGAGATGCAGGAGAAGGGTTCCTGTTAACAGTGGAGGTAGAAGGAATCCCAACTGAGGCATTATTGGACTCAGGTGCAGACCAATCTATGATATCTCAGAGGCTGTGGAGGAAAATTGAGGCAAAAGGAAAACCCTCACCAGAGTCCTCTGGAAATCATATTAAGATTCGCTGTATCCATGGAGCCGCCCCTACCTATCCCATACATTCTGTGGAAATAGAAGGACTGGGTATGAAAAAGCAAATAAACGTGGCTATAGTACCTAGACTTCCACATGACATAGTCCTAGGCCGTGACTGGCCTCAATTCAGGAAGGGCTTAGCTGAGGAGTTGCAGGGAGAAACCAGTCAACCAGCTACCTTTCCGCAGGAAGATAACTCAGCCAGGGAGAAAGCCTTACCCAAGGTAGGAAAGGTTGCTGACCCCAGGCTAGAAGAAGACAAGGCAGGTATGATAACTACCCGCACAGGCTTTAAGCCTTTAGAAAAGGAAAGTAATCCTCAGGAAGACCCTATATCAGGGAAGTCTTTTCGTGAGAAATTGATTACTCCTTTAAAAGACATCCCCAGGAACGGAAAGGCCGAAAGGGGGAGGGAAGGTCAAACCAGGACAAAGAATAGGGCTGGCTTGATAGCTAGACAAAAATTGCCCTGGGTTCCTGCAAAGTTAAAGGAACAATTTCCCTCATTTCCTAGGGAGCAGATAGAAGATCCTGCTTTGGTCCGGGTGTTTGAATACGCCAGGAAAGGATCTGAGACCCTGCCAAGATTTTTCTTGGTGAATAATCTCCTATACTGGGAAAGTTCAGACCCAAGAACAGGTGGTACAAGAAAGCAGTTAGTGATACCTCACTCCTGTAGGAACATAATCTTAAGATGGGCTCATGATCACCCAGTGGAGGGACATAAAGGCGTACCAGGCACATTGGACCGGGTACTAGCCAGATTTTATTGGCCCGGGGTTTTTAGAGAGACATCAAGATTTTGTGCATCCTGTCCGTCCTGTCAGAGGGTCTCAAAAGGACGCTTGCAGCAAATGGCTACAGCGGTAGAAGGGAACTTGAAAGTGAGTCAGGCCCGTCAGAAGTCTTATCATGACTAACGAGCGAGATCACGTGTCCTGAAGGTAGGGGATAAGGTACTTGTAATGCTCGCAGACCCTAGCTCCAAGTCTGAGAATGCCTGGAAAGGGCCTTACAGAGTTTTAAAACGAGTAGGTCCTGTAACCTATGCATTGGAAACCGGGAGAGGGAGGCAGCAAGTATACCATGTTAATATACTGCGCCCATGGCAAGAGCGTACAGTCAAGTTAGATTTAAGAGAGCACAGTAATCCAGAGGTCCTAGCTAAGATTACAAGCTGTGCGCGGGTTGTGGCGCAAGCCTGTAATAGCTTAAGGGGGGGGATATGTGGTGATGCGGGTGCAGCACAGTCCTGGGAAAGAGGAAAAAAGGAAGGTTTTTCTCATAGAAGGGGGATGGGCTCACCTAAGCACAGGTCCCAAAGTGAAAGTAACTCTGAAACACACACTTGCAGAGCTAGCCTGAAGCCACACCCAGTCTCCAAGGCAACTGCAGGGAGAGAGAGGGTGGGGCCAGAAAGGGAAGCACGCTGCCAAACATTTAAACTTCGTCACTCAGTAAGTGAGGAATTCAAAGAGGAATCCAGGGAGGAATCCAGGAAGGAAAGGAAAGAGAGGGACGAGAGGAAACAGCACTGTAGAGCTGAAAGAGCTGGTGAATCCAGGAGAAGAGTACAGAACTGCCAAGGCGAGTGGCAGGGCCAGAGTGGAGCAGGAAGAAGCTTGAGAGAGTTCCAGAACTACAGTTCTAACTCAGAGGCAAGCAGCTCAGACTCTGAGCAGGAAACAAAGTCTTTTAGAAAGCCTGGAAAAGAAAAGGTTTCTACAAGAAAGGTAAACCAGACAGCACCTTTATATGATTCAATAAGGGGAAGGAAGTCTGATAGTTCTGATATAATTCCAAGCGGAAGAAGGAATGTTCAGTGGGAGAAACTTTTCAAGCTTTTAAAGAAGGTGAAGCTACAAATCCCTGAACGTGTCCCAGTCCCTGAGCCTTGCAGCACAGAAGAGGAAATGGAGGTTGAGTTTTACAAGGGAGATTCAGATTCCGCAGAAGAATCAATGGAATGTGCTTTGTGTATGAGCAGTGCTTAGAAAGCATTTATTGAATACTGTGAAGAAAGCCTAAGAAGTATTTATGCCAAGTAAATGCTATTGAGAAGTGCTGGTAAAGAGAAAGCCTCATTTTTAAAAGCTGCAAATTCTACTAATGCTATGAGAGTGTTTTAAACAGCCGTTTAGTTTCCAGGCTGAGAAGCAGAGTGTAATCTCAAGCTTGCTTGAAACAGCTGGGAGAAGCTAACAAGGGTAGCTGGACTTTACTTGCAAACAGTGAAATTAAACTGTCTTTGTTTGAATGAAAAGGAAACTTGTTTAGTGGCAAAGAGTGAAGAAACTGCTTTGTTGAAGTACATGTTGGAAAAGCTTTTTGTTGGAGAAAAAATCCTCTTTTTCTGTTGATGTTTTGGAGCCTTCCACCAAGGTCTAATTGCAAACTTGATGACTAGAAGAAAATAAAATTTATAACAAATTTTCCTGTGTTGGCCTATTCCACTCGGACTGCTTTAATTGCCCCACAACTACACAATAAGGGCCTCAGCTACCAGGCTGAAGCATGAACATGAGTATTATGGCCCGCCGCCCCCACTAGGCAGCCGCCTAGAGAGGGTGAGGCGCCACAATACATAAAGAGATAGCCAGATTTATCTCATTACATTTTAGTTGATGTCATAAGATATGCCATACTGGGTCAGACCAAGATCCATCAAGCCCAGTATCCTGTTTCCAACAGTGGCCAATCTAGGTCATAAGTACCTAGCAGTTTCCTCCGACACAATCACATGTTTCAAAGAATTTCATCTTCTGTGTAGGGAGCTTCATTACTGCATGGTCCCCAATTTTTCCAAACTTTCTTCATAACATCTGAAAGTAAAAGATGGTGCTGGCATTAGAGGTAGTCATGACATCAGTCGCCAATCTCACATTCAAACTCGTGGTTCAGCCCCTTGGAAGTTACTGAATCCAATTGAAAGACCCATGCTTGCTCTTTATAATTTAATGCATGGTCTCTATTTCCTCCCCAAACAGATTTTCTACAGTAGTCGAAGATTCTCCGTTTCAGATCTTCAGTCATATGTTGCTTCTGAACCTAATGTTCCACCAGGGGATCAGACATAGTCCATGTTGTCATTCTACTGCTGTGCTCATTAAGACACATATGGATCTTGTGGTTAGTATACCCAACATAAATCAATAAACAGGGGCATACACTGAAATATATTGCAGGGACATACAGTCAAAAAAGGTGGGGCTGGCAGGACACCAGTTTGGGCGAGTGGCATTGATAATTGTGAGGCAAGTGATTTTGACTAAATGGGTGGAGGCCACAGCTCCGAAATGCGAGGTGTGGGTGACTTGTATGAAAACCATGGCTGAGTGGGTGCAGAAAGTGAGCAAACCAACTGAATCAGAGGAGAAATGACAATATGCTCAGCTATGTGTGCGATTTACTATGGGGATTTACTGTCTTAACAAGGGAAAGGTTGCTGGAGGGGGGGGAGGGCAGAAGGGAAGGGGTGAGATTGTATGAAAAGGGGAAAAATGTACCAACCTGCATGTCTACATCCTGGAGAGAGGAAGTGATACCCTGTTAACCTGTTGATTCCATAAAGACTACCGGGAAAATCTTGTGGGGTTGCAGTTAACTTGTGTTGACGTTCGGGTGCCAGCAGATGTCTCCCTGACACTATTGGCCTGAGGGAGTTCTTTGCTGTTTATTCAATACTGGTTACTATTACTGTGTATCACTGGTTTGCTGTATATTAATGCCTTTGTGGTTGTTGGACTTGTCTTGACATGCGATTGGACTTGAATACAAATTAAATTAAATTTTTTTAAAAAAAGGAGAGGAAAATGTAATAGCTGATGAGGATAAAGCGGAATTACTTAACAAATATTTCTGTTCTGTGGTCACAGATGAAGGCCAGGAGCAAGACCTCAGAAAACACAGACAAATAGAAACAAAAGTGAGCTGGATCTTGAACAATTTTCAGAAAACTGTGTTAGCGAGGAGCTAGTGAAACTAAAAGTAGACAAAACAATGGAGCCAGATGGGATACTTCAGAGAGGACTGAAGTAACTTAAAAAAGTTTCTTGCAGTTCCATTTTCAATGTTTCTTTAGAGTTTGGTGTGGTTCCTTTACACAAAAGTAGAACTAAGAATGATATTGGGAACTACAGCCCATTTAGTCTGATCTCTATGGTGAGTAAGCTAACAACAACCTAGACACAAATGATCCTAACTCATACCGACCCATCTCAAGTCTCCCATTCACAGCAAAGATAATAGAGAAAGTGGTCCAACTTCAACTACAAGATCACCTAGACACGCACGCCCCTTTGGACCTCCAACATGGCTTCAATCCCAAACACAGCGTAGAAACTCTCATTACATCACTCCTGGATAGCCTAATTACCACCCTAGACAACATCAAACAAGGCTGTATATTGGTACTCCTCGATATAAAGGTTGCCTTTGACTCAATCAAACACAATACACTTATTTATTTTTATTTATTTATTTAACACTCATTTATATACCGCATCTTCCAGCGATCAGTTGCGGTGTACAATCAACAACAGTTAACAAAGCAAAAGTTTACTTATCAGACACCTAAAGGAAATTGGACTGCAGGAAACTACCCTGAAATGGTTCACATCATACAGAAAAATACAAGTTAACTCTGGAACACATTTATTTATTTACATTCTCTTATATACCGTGCTATTCTGCATCAGTGCGGTTTATATTGAACAAACTGAAATTACATTGAACAGGGCATTATAACTTGGAGATAACTATTTTACAGGGAACATGGGCTATGGAGGGTTAAGTGGCTTGCCCAAGACCACAAGGAGCACCTGTGGGACTAGAAACCCCAGTCCTTCCAGCCCAAAGTTGCTGTCCTCTAGTGGGATTTGAACCCCTGACCTTCTGGTCTGAAGTACCTTGCCCCAACCACTAGGCCACTCCTCCACTCCAACACATTGATCGACACCAATTGAGCAACTACAAGGAGTACCACAAGGATCAGCACTCTCCGCTCTGCTGTTTAATATCTATCTCCAGCCACTCTGCAACATAATGATCAAACACAACATAAACTACAGTATCTATGCTGATGACATTATGGTACATGCTCCATTCAACATAGACCAACCTGACTACTCGAGAATAACATCATGCATAGATGAGATGTCAGACTGGCTTCAGGAACGCAACCTACTAATAAATTACAATAAAACCAAAGCAATTTTTATAACAAGAAACAACTCCTTTTCTCCACCAAAATCTCTGCAATTATTATATAGCATCATAACCATAAAAACAGAAGTCAGATATTGGGGATATACCTCAACCAAAACCTAAACTTCCAAGCTCACATAAACAAATCAACAGTCAGCCTACTATAAAATTAGAACACTAGAAAAACTCAAACCACTGCTGGATTCCAACAACGTCCGCACAGTTTGTCAAGCATTAATAATGCCCACTCTGGACTATTGTAACATCATCTATCAAGGTTTAACAACCCAATCCATTTATCCTCTGCAACTACTCCAAAACACCACAGCCCACATCATAACTGGGACAACAAGAACCAGCCACATAACCCCAACATTGGAACAACTCCACTGGCTCCCCATAATCGCCAGAACCAAATACAAAGCCTTCCTCACTATTTTCAAAATCCTACACCAACTATCACTACCAATACTTCAAACGCTTATCAGCAAAGACCCCGAAAACACAATAAAAATGAAAACCAATAAAAACCTATTAATAATACCTAAGAGCAAGACTAAAGCAAAACAGGCAACCTGTCACAGAACCTTCTCAATATATGCTCCATCTCTCTGGAACACACTCCCAGAAAGAATAAGAACCACAATGACTTATGGGACTTTCATTAAGCCTTAAAGACACACCTCTTTTTGGAGCATTATGGACCAGAAGCAGAACCACTATGCGTAACATCGCCACACATTAAAATCTGACCCCACCTACAACAACCAGTATTTACAACCCGTCTCAATCGCTACCATATAATGACAACACCCTACAACCTGTAACAAGAAATCATGTAAATAATATTGTTAACCCCTTCTCTCCAAGTTCAATGACCTTGTTATATGTAATGTTCCTTGTTATTGTTCAATGTAAACACTTTGAATACAAGAAAAGCGGTATGGAAAAATTGTTAAATAAATAAATAAAATAATGGAAAGGCTGCTAAAAATGAGGCTAGTGAGGTTTTTGGAATCCAATGGATTGCAGGATTCAAGGCAGCATGGTTTTACGACAGGCAGGTCTTGTCAGACAAATCTCACTAATTTCTTTGACTGGGTGATTAGGGAGTTGGACCGAGGGAGATTCTAGATGTGGTGAACTTAGATTTCAGTAAAACATTTGACACTGTTCCTCACAGGTGATTTACAAGTAAATTGAGCACCTTAGGGATGGACCCTAAAGTGAATGGGTTAGAAGTTTGTTGAGTGGGAGTCGACAAAGGATACAGATAAATGGCACTCACTCTAAGGATAAGGATGTTACCAGTGGTGTGCCGCAGGGATCTGTCCTTGGTCTGATTTTTCTAAGTGATACCGTGGAAGGGCTGTCGGGTAATATTTGCCTCTTTATAGATGATACCAAAATCATCAATAGAGTAGACACCCAGGAAGGTGTAGATAGCATGAGGTGAGATCTAGCAAAGCTTGAAGAATGGTTGCGAATTTGGCAACTGAGATTTAACGCTAAAAAATGCAGAATCCTGCATGTGGGCTGCAGAAATCCAAGGGAGTGGTAAATTATAGGGGATGAAGTGCTTCTGTCCAAAAAAGAAAAGTGGTAACTAGGGTGATTGTTTCTGATGATATTAAGGTGGCTAAACAGGTAGAAAAGGAGATGGTGAAAGACAGAATTATGCTTGGGTGCATAGGGAGAGGAATGGCCAGCAGGAAGAAGGAGGTGATAAAGCCTCTGCATAAGTTTTTGGTGAGACCTCATTTAGAATATTGTGTGCAATTCTGGAATCCAAACCTTCAAAAGGATATAAACAGAATGGAGTCGGTGCAGAGGGTGGCTGCCAACATGGTCATTAGGCTTCACTATAAGGCCTATGGGGACAGACTTAAAGATCTCAATATGTATTCTTTGGAAGAAAGACAGGAGAAGGGAGATGTGATAGAGACATTTAAATATCTCCATGGCGTAAATGCACAGGAGAAGAGCCTCTTTCAGTTGAAAAAAGCCTCTGCAATGAGGGGGCAAAGGATGAAGGTAAAAGGAGACAGACTCAAGAGTAATGTGTGTAAATATTTCTTTATGGAAAGAATGGTAGATACATGGAATAATCTCCCAGTGGAGGTAGTAGAGATGAGGACTGTATCTGAATTCAAGAAAGCATGGGACAAACACAGAAGATCTCTAAAGGAACAAGGTAGACAAAATGATGGAGCCAGATGGGATACATCCAAGAGTACTGAAGGAACTTAGGGACATTTTAGCAGATCCACTATCTGACCTTTTCAATGCTTATTTAGAGTTCAAGTAACATTCATCCAATAATATTAAAAATGGATAGTAATTCATCCAGAACAGATTACAACATCAAACGTGATATAATCTTAATTAAACATCAATTGTTTTGCATATTATTTAGATAAAATAATACAGAATGAAAGGAACTGAAAGAGCCAAGTTTTCAGCATCTTACTAAACTGCAATTAAGAATGCTCTCATCTCAAGTCTTTAGGTAAGCTATTCCAAGCCAAAGGTGCCTGGCATTTTAGTACTATCCCCCTTGTCCCTGTCAGTTTACAGCGGGAGTTCTCAACCCAGGCCTCGGGATACACCTAGCCAGTCAGGTTTTCAGGATAACCACAATGAATATGCATGAGAGAGATTTGCATACAATGGAGGCAGTGCTTGCAAATCTCTGTCATGCATATTCATTATAGTTATCCTGAAATCCTCACTGAGTAGGTGTGTCCCAAGAACTGAGTTGAGAAACCGTAGTCAGCAGACTTGAGGCAGGAGATGTTGTAACTTGCAGTCGCTTAATGAATACAGACCACAAGGTAAATATATTAGACTTCTGCTGAGCTGATCAAATAGGCTAGGACTGTACCATAAATTCTGCTGAAACAGAACATTAATAATGTAAAGCATACTTTGGCTGCCATTGGCAGCACATGTACTTATTTCAGAAACATTATGGACCATTCCCATCTTGTTGCATGCTCTGACAGGAAGGAATACATTTGCTTCGATAGATGTAATTCTGGACATATCATTTTTTACCACTTGAGCAATTGGAGGATTTGTGGTCAGTGTGAAGTCAATACCATAGTTACTGTGAACAAGTCTGGTCAGCTGCAGGATCATCCCTCCCCTCAAATTATTGGAGGCTTTTCAGCATTGTTATTCTTCCTGCTATCCAAAGCAATAAGTGAATTATTTATTATTACTGGATGCTCAAGCCTTTCTCATAAGTACAAGGCGAGTTACATTCAGTTACAGTAGGTATTTTCTTATTCCTAGAGGGCTTACAATCTAAGTTTGTACCCGAGGCAATAGAGGGTTAAGTTGCAATAAAGATTTGTTCAAATTAATTTTTAAAAGATTTGATTTTATCCAGCCTTCTAAATTTAAATAGCATTTCTTCAGAAGGCGCTATGTCTTATCCCATGACATAATATACACACAGAAGTGCCGATCCTGCCCTGTGTCTCCCATTCTCTGCCCCACGCATGCGTATATGCATATTGCGCTGTAGTAGGCACCATGTGCAGGGTGCCTGCATGCTGAAGCTCTGAGGAAACAAGTGGAGGAACTCAGAGAGGTGGTGGTGAGGCTGAGGAGCATTTAAGACAGTGAGAAGTACACTGATGAGATGCTTCTTGCAGCAACCAAGCTCTCCAGCAGAGGAGAAGATGGGTGCCGACAGAATGATGAAGGTTGGACACAAGTCACCAGGGCCTGCAGAATCACCAATCCAACTTCTCCAGCTCTTGAATTGAAGAACCATTATGCAGCCCTGGAAGTGGAGGAGGTGAAAGCATTCCTGGAAAGGGAAGAACCAGAACTCAAGTACCCCAAAGTTGCAGAATCAGTGACCACAAGGAAGCGAAGGGTAGTAGTGGTTGGTGACTCTCTTCTGAGGGGTACTGAGGTGTCCATCTGCTGACCAGACTTGATGTCCAGAGAGGTATGTTGTCTGCCTGGTGCCAAAATCCAAGATGTTATGGAGAGTTTGCCGAAACTCATCAAGCCCACTGACTATTACCCAATGTTGCTAATCCATGTTGGAACAAATGATACTGCCAGGTATCCCTCTGAGCATATCAAAAGTGACTTCATGGCTCTGGGACAGAGGGTGAAGCAGTTAGGTGCACAGGTGGTATTCTCTTCAATCCTCCCTGTTGAGGGTAAAGGCCAAGGCAGAAAGGCTCACTCACATCCTGGAGATGAATGCATGGCTGCATGGATGGTGTCATCGAGAGCGTTTTGGTTTCCTAGACCATGGGATGCTGTTCCAAGGGTTGCAGAGCAGAGATGGCATCCATCTGTCCAAGAAAGGTCGACACGTCTTCAGTAGTAGACTGACTAATCTACTGAAGAGGGCTTTAAACTATTCGTTGGGGATGGGTGAAGAAAGCCCCCAGGTAAGTGATACATTAAATACCTTTATGGAAATGGGTAACAGGGGTAACATATGGAAAGCAGTGTGTATAAATGCCTGTAGCATAGGAAATAAGATCCCTGATGTTGAAGCTTTGGTGGGAGTGGCCGACTTGGATTTGGTGGCAGTTACAGAAACATGGTTCACAGAAACCATGACTGGGATGTAACTATACCTGGCTATACTTTATTCAGAAAGGACATGGTAGGAAGAAGGGGGGGAGGAGTGGCACTATATGTAAAAAATACTATTAAAGCTTTGGAATTACAGAACTTCAAAGGGAGAGAGGAGGTATTGTGGGTTAAACTAGAAAGAGGGGGAGACCACGTGATGTGTGAGTGAGGGTGGACGTGTCCCGCTCGCTCCGGTGCAGCTCCGACAATTAATCGGTCACTTTATCTCTCAATCTCGGTGATTGCTTCCTCCCACCTCAGTGGTCACGCTTGTGAGATTCGGCGCAGCCTGCATTGCTTCCCACCCAGCCGGACGATGCCCTTAGCACCGAAATAAGACCGCGAAAAGCCGACGAGAGCGGGGCCCTCCTCCGCGGCCGTGACACAGCCGTCCTCGCGAGTGGAGACAGTGTAGACTCGGCTACAGTTGAATTGGCCAAAGAGGTGGTTAAGCTACTTGATCCTAAATTTGATCTGTTACTAAAAAAGCTGGATGGTATGGAAGAAGCCTTAACGGCGTTTGGGAATCGACTGGACGAGGTGGAACTCCGCGTGGCGAGTGTGGAGGAGAACGAGGGCACCCGGGACAGGACGCTTGAAGCCCAAACACAACAGCTACGTGAGCTACAACAGAAACTGGACGATCTAGAGAATAGATCCAGGCGCAATAATCTGCGTATTGTGGGCATCGGCGAAGACAAACCGGAACGGGAGCTGTTGGCCTTTCTGGAGCGCTGGTTGCCAGAGGCCTTAGGCCTGACTGATCTGGCGGCGAACTTTAAGATCGAACGAGCTCACCGGTTGGGTGCCCGTCGGGACACAGCAGAGCGACCACGAGTTGTCATTTTGCGCGTTTTGAACTTTCAACATAAAATGCAAATCTTACAGGAATACCGGAAAAAGGGTGAGCTGATGTTGGGCAATCGCAAGATCCTCTTATTTCAAGATTATTCTGCGCCAGTGGCGGCACGGAGACGAGAATTTGGCCCGGTCTGTGCGGAACTGTTTCGGCGCCATGCGAGATTCACACTGGCATTCCCAGCCACGCTGCGCATCACTCATCAGGGTCAGACTCACATATTTGAGAACGTGAGTGCGGCGCAGCAATTTCTCTCGAAATGGCAGACATCGGACCTGGCTGTATGAGGCGCCGCAGGTGTTGGGTGCCCTGAATGGCCTGAATACTGGACCGGCACGCCGGCAGCGAGCCCGGGTGGAGGGCCTTGGATGCATGGCCAGCTGAGAGTTCATTTTACCCTGCTGGATGAGCCGGACCTCCGTTGTTCTCAGCTAATGTCTGCAACCTGATAAGATCCTCTGTAACTTACTATACTTTTGTATTTTTCTTCTATGTATATTTTATTTCTATATTCTGCCTTCCTTATGTTGCCGGGTAATCATATTCATGGGCTAAGTGGGTGGGTTGTCTAATGTCTAGTATCTTTGTAGGTGCGCTATATAAGTGGGGAGGGGGGGGTGGGCAATGTTGGGGCTGCACCGCGGCATCACTTAAGGCTCGGACCTCAGTGAAGTTAACTGAGGTATAGGATGTGCCTGGCATTTAGGGGATTTCTTTGGGAGGGGAGGGAAGGGGACGGGGGGGGGGGAGAGGGGGAAGAGGGTGGGAAAGCAGCATACAGCCCCATGGGGGGGGACCGGGACTATTTATTCTTTACGAGGGACTTCTTGAGTGATTTCTGGGATGACTTGCTCCCATATTTTGAGACTCTGTTGTCTGGGTGCGGAGTGGAGGCTGGGCTGCTCTGCACTAAGGGGGATAATATTACTGGTGATCATTTGGTAGTGCTGACTCCACCTGATATATGCCTTCTGACCTGAACTTTGTTACTTGGAATGTGGGGGGGTCAGCACACCGGTGAAACGTACAAAAATCTTGCAAGCCCTCAAACGGCGTAAGGCCCAAGTAGCGCTACTGCAGGAAACCCACTTAACTGCCGCAGAACATGCTAAATTGAAGCGGGATTGGGTGGGGACGGTCTACTCTGCCTCGTCGGACACGCGGCGGAAAGGAGTGGCCATCTTGATACATAAAAACCTTTCTTGCGAACTTCTGGGGATGGAAGGGGACCCCATGGGCAGATATCTTTTTCTGCACGCTAAAATTCAGGGAGAAGAGTTCTTTATCGGAAATATTTATGCCCCAAATACTTATAATCATGACTTTTTCCGGGAAGTGTTAAAGAAAGTCTTGGCAGCCCCAAAAATCCCGATAGTCTTAGCGGGGGATTTTAATTGCCCCCATGACCCGCTTTTGGATAAATCCCAACCCCACCCTGGACGGAAATGGGACACCAAGGGAGTAGGTTTTCTCTGTGACCTGGGGGAGCTGGTGGACACGTGGCGGGTTTTGCATCAGGACAGTAGAGATTACACACACCTCTCGCGCGCCCACCACACCTGGTCGAGAATTGATTATATTCTGGTGTCGAGACACTGGTTTTGGAAAGTGCGTAATGTAGAGATAGAGTCTATTATTGTGTCAGATCATGCCATGGTCTGTATGGGTTGGAGGGGGGAGAGATTGGGGAATAAAAAAAAATGGACTTTTCCCGGCTATCTCTGGAAGAAACCGGAATTCGGTGAATATCTGCGGAAGAGCTGGGCGGACTATGTATATCATAATGAGAAGTCCACGAGTTCGGTGGCCAATTTCTGGGAAGCAGGTAAGGCCGTTCTTCGCGGACATATCATTGCTTATGTCGCTGCAGAGAAACGTAGGGTTAATGATGATATTCTTAGACTAACCCGAGATCTCCGCAAGGCGAAGGCGCAGGCACTTCGTCGGGCGGGCGGCGTCCTGCCATATGTGGGCATCCAGAAACAGTTGAACGATTTGTTACAAGAGAGAGCCGTTCAATCGCAACAATATTACCGACATCAATTTTTTCGGTACGGGATCGGTCTGGTAAGCTACTGGCACGCTTAGTGCGAGATAAGGCAGGTCCCCGTGGTGTTACGGTAATTAGGGATACTGAGGGACGGCAGCACACGCGGGGTGATGAAGTGGCGCGTGTGTTCCGCTCTTTCTATGCTCACCTCTACAGACAGGAAGATGGGGATCCTGATCATGTGGCAGCCTTCCTGCAACGACTTTCTCTCCCTAAACTCTCAGAGGAGCAACATATGGCTTTGAATCAACCTCTCACGGGGGGGGAAGTCCAAAAAGCGATTCAAGCGGGATCCCCACACAAGGCCCCGGGGCCCGACGGCTTCACGTATGAGGCCTACAGGCTGCTGATGTCGGAGTGGGTGCCCACGCTGGTGACGGTCTATGAGGAGGCGGGTGCCTCGGGCACTTTTCCACGTGATATGCGCACTGCTAGTATTAGTTTGATCCCAAAAGTGGGGAAGGATTTGGAGGACCCGGCCTCCTATAGGCCTATCTCTTTGATCAATGTGGACTTGAAACTGTTTGCCTCTGTCCTAGCGAATCGACTTCAATTATTTCTTCCGGCCTTGATAGGACGACATCAGGCGGGTTTTGTTAAGGGACGCGAGGCTTCGATCAATATAGGCAAAGTACTCCTAGGAATTGAGAAGTGTCTGCTCCACCGCGAACCACTGATCCTTGCTAGCTTAGACTCGGAGAAGGCGTTTGATAGAGTATCGTGGCAGTATATGTTCGCAGCCCTACAGAAGTTTGGTTTTCAGGGTCAATTTCCCCAGTGGATCCAGGCGCTTTATACAGACCCCCGAGCGATAGTCGACACCGGAGGGGGGTGCTCTCACCCCTTTACATTGTACAGGGGGACCAGACAGGGCTGTCCTCTATCCCCGCTGTTGTATGTTTTACAATTGGAGCCCTTGTTGGTTGCCCTGGCCGAGTCGTCCTCCATACAGGGTATCGAGTGGCGAGGGGGGGGCATTAAGGTCAGTGCTTTTGCAGATGATCTTTTACTTTGTCTTACAGATCCTGAACGATCTCTGCCAGAAGCCCTATGCCTTATTGAGAGTTTTGGAGCTTTTTCTGGACTCCGCATCAATCGCTCGAAGTCCCTGGTCCTAGATGTCGATAATCAGTCGCGCCCAAAGTGGCAGGGAGTCTTTCCATTAACGTGGGCATCGGGGCCCATTCGTTATCTGGGGATTCATATCCCGACACACCCACGGAGTCTCTATGAGGTCAATGTTCGGCCTATGTTGACGCCGACGATAGCAAATCTGCAGAAGTGGAGGGATCTTCCGCTCTCCCTCATGGGGCGAATAGCCTTAGTGCAAATGGTGGAATGGCCGCGTTGGATTTATCTATTACGGCACTTACCTGTATGGGTAACTCGGCGAGACTTGATGGAGCTACATAAACGACTGGGTTGGTTTATCTGGCAGTCGAAACGGCCTAGGATAGCCCTGGCAGCGCTTATGCGACCGGTGAGTGAAGGGGGTGTGGGTTGGTCCTCCCTAAGAACCTATAATCTTAGCTATCTAGCGCGCCGGGTGAGCGACCTAGTCATGGGGAACGAGGAGCGACTCCCTGTCGCTCTTCTGGATCAGGTCTCTGAATCCTGGCACAGAGCGTTTTTACTGCATTGTGGGGGCTCGTTGCTACCAGCGTTCTGGCGTGAGTCGTGTTACTTACGGACGCTGCGGCTGGCGTGGAGAGTTATCTGTCGGTCCCAGAAGCAGCGTTGGTCGATTACGGATTGCCTGCCTCTGCTTGGTAATCGCAGTTTTGCGCCCGGGCGGGAGGGGGGGGTTGCTCGGGCCTGGAAGCAGGCGGGGGTGGAATATCTGGGACAATTGCGAATGGAGACCTCCGATCAATTAGAATCGTTTACGCATCTTTGTGGTCAATACCGACTCCAGAGGTCCTCTTTTTATTTCTATTTGCAGGCTCGCCACTATGTGACTAGTCTGGCTCGGGACGCCTTGCCCTGGTCGAGCACAACTAGTCTTTGGATATTGATGG
Source organism: Ichthyophis bannanicus (assembly GCA_033557465.1). Lineage (NCBI taxonomy): Eukaryota > Metazoa > Chordata > Amphibia > Gymnophiona > Ichthyophiidae > Ichthyophis > Ichthyophis bannanicus. The sequence goes on from CM066034.1 coordinate 499,342,191, forward strand.
GCAAACTTCAGGAGGCCACGTCTGCACGTCAACTCCGTGCTGAGCTGACTCTTCCGCCCACTTTGCAATGTTTAACTTCTTTGGTGGCCCGCTGGAGAACGGATGGGATGGAAGGCCTTACTGAGGAGACTCTGGGACAGGCTTTTCTGCGGCTTCGGGGAATGGTGGAAGCCGTGCGGTATCGTGAGTTACAATTTAAGTTGCTGTGGAGGGCGTATATCTCTGAGGTGAGGGCGCGGCGGATGGGCATTGTCTCAGTGGATGTGTGTGGTCTCTGCAGGAAGGAGGTGGGAACCCTATTCCATAGATTTTGGTCCTGCTCCGTCATCTCCTTATTCTGGGAGGGCGTCGGAGTAAAACTCAGCCGCTGGACGCATACGCAGTTATCCCTGCACCCCCTTTGGTGTCTATTTCATTTGGTTGTCCCGGGGGACCCCGTTTCATTGGCCCAGAGGCAGCTTTATGACAAGGGCTTCTTGGTGGCCAAGCGCTGTATTTTGCGACATTGGCTATCTGAGTTCGGACCGGGATTGGAGGAGTGGGAAAACAACCTGCGTGATTTGATGCAGATGGAGCGTAGAACAGCCAAATTACTCGGGCATAAGTCTTGGGAACGCTTTCAATTAATTTGGGAACCCCTGTGCGGAGCGGTTGGGGGGCCCCTAGATGAGGATTAAGCGGGGCTACCTGGTTTTTTTTTTTTTTTTTTTTTTCTCTTTCTCTTCTTTTTTTTTTTTTTTTCTTTACTCAAAGACCGGTTAGTGGGGAGCGGTTGGAAAGCTCAGGAAAGTGGGATTGGCGGGGTTCCTCCCTGGGGCTGCTTCGGGCAACGGGTAGGGGTTTGGGGACGTCAGGGTGGGGGGGGGATGGGGGGGCCTACAGAGGGTGGGGAGGGGAGGTGAGAGGGAGTTGGGGAATTTGGGAGGGGCGGGTTTGTATTTATTCATGTTGCTTTCCGGTTTACTGTTCTCTCCCTTATTGTTGTTTTGGGCAGATCCCCTGTGAGGCTGATGCTAGGTAGGGGGTCCCTTAGAGGCCTCAGGCATACTGTTACTACTGTTAGGGGATAACCCTATTGTGTTTACTCCTCTTCTGTTAAGCGCTAACCCCGGTTAGCCGGTATTTTCCTGTTATGTGTATTTTTGCATTCCTCTGTTAGCAGATCTTGCTTATTATTTGTTTGAGCCTCCCTGATTGCTTACCCTACCAGTTGGGGGGAGACACAAGTGACTGAGACTGTGTGTATCTCTATGGAAAACTCAATAAAAATGATTATACATAAACTAGAAAGAGGGAAGAGAAATCTGTTTGTACTGGCGTGATATACAGACCTCCCTCACAAAAGGAAGAGGCGGACAGAGAGTTAATTGAAGACATACGAAGCATTGCTAGGAAAGGGGAAGTGCTACTGATAGGGGATTTCAATATGCCAGATGTTGATTGGCACATTCCTGCTGCAGTATCATCTAGAAGTAAAGAGATCCTGGATTCTCTACAGGGAGAACTATTCAGGCAATTGGTAACAGACCCCACACGTGAAGGGGCCATACTGGACTTGGTGCTTACCAATGGTGAAAGTGTTTCTGATGTTGTAGTGGGAGATCATTTTGCATCCAGTGATCACCAGATGGTGTGGTTCAGTATTAGGACTAGGGCTGTTAGAATCCATTCCAAGGTGAGGGTCTTAGACATTAGAAAGACTAACTTTGCCAAGATGGGCCAATACTTCAGGGAGTCATTAGCGGGATATGAACAGCTGGGGGATGTAGAAAAACAGTGGGCAAAACTGAAAGGGAATATTTTAAGGGCAACCAACCTTTTTGTTAAAATGGTAAATAAAGGTAAAAGGAAAAGGAGACCGCTATGGCTTTCGAAAGAAGTAGCTGAAAAGGTGAAGAAAAAGAGGGAGGCCTTCATGAAATACTAGAGATCACAGAGAGGAAAACAGGCATCTATATTTGGAAAAACTTACAGAAGTTAGCAAAATAGTCAGGAAAGCAAAGATTCAAAAAGAGGAGAAATATGATTAAATTAAATACGATCTGTGATATAATACTAAATAAACAATTAGACATTATTTGCATTTCAGAGACTTGGTTAGATGACTCTGATTAAGTCATCTTAAATCAGTTAACTCCACCTGGCTTCTCAGCATTTAATTGCATTAGAACACAGAAGAAAGGGGGAGGTGTACTCATATTAACCAGAAATGAATATAGATTTAAACTGATTTCTTCCAGTAACTCCTTTGAATCTAGTACAATTACTATTGCAAATAAATTTCTTAGCATCTCTCTAACCTATAGACCACCAGGAGCCACAACTGAATACTTATCCTCTGTCCTCGAAACTGTATGTGCCAACACCTCTAAGCATAAGCCCCTCATTGCTTTAGGTGATTACAATCTACCATCTACGTCCTCTAAAGAAGCAGCAGCATTTTTAAAAGCTATGACTTCATTAAAATATCGCCAAATAATTACTTCTCCTACACATCAACATGGCTCTACTCCAGATTTGGTCTTCATTCCAAAGCAACTAATGAGGCACGATATGACTGTAACAACAGCTATCACTTCAGTCCCTTGGTCAGATCATCACTCAATTGAGTTTTCCTTGACATTAAATAATTCCTTTCAACAATTAGACTGTGAGGGCACAACCAGACGCTTCAAGGCCTTTTATAGAGATACATTTATAAATGAAGTCATTCCACAATTAGAGCAAAACTTTGATACCCTTGATTCAGGTATAGACAATTGGAATTGCACTTTATCTAATGCAGCATCAGCTCTCACTCGTTCTCAAGCAAAGGCACATAGGAGATCTAATGCTCCTTGGTACTCAAGTGATATCAGGATTATGAAATGCACTCTCCGAAGATTAGAAAGAAAATGGAGAAGATTTAAATCTCATGATCTACTGACCCAATACAGAGCTAGACAACTTGAATATAACGATCTTATAAATGAACGTAAGCAACTTTATCATACCAATATAATTATGAAATCTATCAATAGACCGAGGGAGCTTTTTAGCATTGTTCTAAAGCTCACAAAAGACTCTATGCAGCATCATGCCCACCACATAGACCCACAGGTCTTTGCAGATTACCTAAGATCCAAAAATATCACTACTCATACATGCCCCCCTTCTACACTGGCAAATGGCTATAGTTTCAATGATTCTCAACACATTTGGAAGAACGTCACTATTCCTTCATCCCAGCAAATTGAAGACATAATACAGGGTCTTAATACAACAACATCACCTTCGGATCCATGTCCAGTGTCTTGGATCAAAGCAACGATACATCAGCTTTCACCTTACATTCATAAGATTGTTAAGAACTCCCTTCAACAAGGATACTTACCACAGTCATTAAAACAAGCCATGATTCGGCCAGTCCTTAAGAATAACACACTAGGCCCTTCTGATCCAAAATCTTACCGCCCAATTTCCAGCTTACCTTTCCTTACCAAAGTCATTGAAAACTCAGTACAAAACCAACTTCAGGATCACTTGGACTTACATGCACCACTGGACATTCACCAGCATGGCTTTAAACCACAACACAATGTTGAAACCTTGCTCATCTCTCTTTTTGATAATCTTTTAAGAGGTATCGATAACATTAAGAATCGATTCCTGTTAGTATTCATGGATGTTTCAGCTGCTTTTGACACAATATCTCACTCTAAGCTACTGCACCATTTGCATCATATAGGTTTACGAAATAATACTTTAAACTGGTTTAGCTCTTACTTGGAAGGTCGTATGCAACAAGTCAAATGTGACCAGAAAAAATCTTTGCAATTCCCAGTCATTCAAGGAGTGCCTCAGGGTTCAGCTTTATCTTCTATTATGTTCAATATTTATATCCAACCTTTATGCAATATTATTAAACTACACAAATTCCATTATCACCTTTATGCAGATGACATAATGGTATATACGCCAATTGTTTTACAATCTCTTGACTTTTCAGCAATTTCTAGATGTCTCCAAGACATGAATACCTGGCTTTCAAATAATAACTTTACACTTAATTACGACAAAACTGAGGTAATGTTTGTTACTAGGAACCCTAACTTCATTCCTCCAAATACTATTGATTTATTAGGTAGGCCCATCATAGTTAAAAATGAAATCAAATACCTTGGCATAATTTTGGATAAATTAATTATAGAAAATACTCTGCACAAATATCAGAAAGTATTATTTATTTACATTTTCTTATATACTGTGCTATTCTGCATCAGTGTGGTTTACATTGAACAAACTGAAATTACATTGAACAGGGCATTATAACTTGGAGATAACTATTTACAGGGAACATGGGCTATGGAGGGTTAAGTGGCTTGCCCAAGACCACAAGGAGCACCTGTGGGACTAGAAACCCCAGTCCTTCCAGCCCAAGGTTGCTGTCCTCTAGTGGGATTTGAACCCCCAACCTTCTGGCCTGAAGTACCTTGCCCCAACCACTAGGCCACTCCTCCACTCCACTTATGTCTTCTCATGGCCTGTGACAATATAACCATTATTATAACAACTGTCTATTCAGCGGCAGGAGAGGTCTCAGAAACATGGGCTGCCACCGACCATTAATACTCGGTCGTGTGGACTAGCGGCCCATACACATCAATGACCCTCTATAATCATCCACTATATTAAGAAACTTTTTTTTAAAGAGCTTTTTTAAAAAAAATATCAAACGGAGTGATTAACTTTCATAGCTACAGAAGAAAATCTCTCCAAGCCACACTTTCTACTAGTCCTTACACCACAACCATATTCACAGAAAAATCATCATGATCTAAGACAGCACTCAATTCTATACTTCACTTTCACATTGTAGTGATGTAGGGCTCGCCCACCAACTCCCCACGCATGTTTCTGTATGTTCAGAAAATCTTCCCTCCTCTCTTTGGCTTGCTGAACTCTACAGTATATGCTCAAAAGTCTAAAGAATGGGATTTTCCTGAATTTGCCTCAACATAATGACATAAAGCCAGCATGGCAATGTCACCATCTTCATCAAATGAACTGTACCCATCAATGAAAGTAGGAGAGATTGCCATTGAGCTAAATTCTTCTCTGTCCCAAGAAGCAAAGGCTTAATATTAGGCTTTTATAAGTTCTTTAAATTCAGAGGCAGACACAATCCCAAATACTTTACCTAATATTACGCTCACTTCAACAGAAAGCTTCCTATCTATTGGGTTCTAACTTTACCATTCAAGTCAAGAGCCACTGATTTTTCTCAGTTTACCTGCAGACCCATAAGTAAGCTATAAGCAAATCCAACATCCTTCCCAGACAGTTAGCCAGATCACTTAACATCACTAGCGACTTATCAGCAAGCAGAGCCATTTTAAGAACCCATTTCCCAATCAGCATCCCCCTTACCATCTCATTTTTCATTACGGTAGTTTTCAAGCCAAAGATTCAGTGCACAGAGAAAATAAGCCTGGTGAAAGGGGACAGCCCTGTCGGGATTCTCTTTCAATACTCATTTCTGATGACATAAGACTATTAAACAGAACCCGGGCCACAGGCCCTTTATACAACACCTTAACACTATCAATCATCTCTCTTCCATATTTCACCTTTCGAGAGCATACAAGAGATAATCCCAAGTAACTTGATCAAAAGTCTTCTCAGTATCAAAACTCACTACTATTGCACTCTTTTCTTCCCTACTATCCTCCTCCACTCCCACAATTACCCAACAAACAGTCATTACTTCATCTCTCCCTGGTACAAATTCTACCTCTTCTCCAACCACTAAGAAAGACAGGACCACACTAACCTATTTCCCATACTTTTGAATAAAACTTGGTACCCATATTTAATAATGATATGGGATGGTACAACCCCGGATCTTCAGGATCTTTTCTCTCCTGAGGCAATACTGTTATTAGCACACTATTTACCCTACCTGAAAAACAGCCTCTGTTTTATTTATTTATTTATTTATTTAAAAAATGTATAATCTACACACTAACGTGGCGGAGTACAAAAAATACAATAATTTACAATATTTCAATGAAGTAATAATAGAAAATAAAAACATCAAGTAGACTTACTTAATAAAACCAAAACAATACAACTACTCAATATAATCTGAAAGACCTAGCCTGTAAGCAAAGGAGAAAGCTTGTTTGAAAAGATGCGCTTTTAATTTCCGTCAAAACAGCAACAACTCAGATTTTTCATAATTCTTCAGGCAATGACTTCCACAAAAATGGAGCACGCATGGAAAATAACCTATTTCACAAAGTTTGAAGACAAATCTTTCTAAACAATGGAAAATCAAGTAAATTAGCATCTTGAGATCGCAACGCTCTTCTTGGACAATATAGCCGTAAAAGACTTGAAAGACTTACTGGGGCCTGGTGATGAATGTATTTAAATGTAATAATAATCACTTTGTACTATTTTTGATATTTTATTGGTAACCAATGTAGATTGAAACGTCGTTGCATAATACCTACTACATAATTGCATCCTGAAACATTTCCAGAAATGCAGGCACTATGTCTTCCTCTAATACTTTATAGAATTTCACGCCCAATCCTTCAGGCCCTAGATTCTTATAATTTTTGTGCTAGTTGATTACTGTCATAAGGTAGTGCCATCAGAACCCATGGAAGTAGGGGATTGTGAGCAAAATGAAAGGGAAACTGACAGCTCAGGTTCACACATGGGGGAAGGTTGCTATGAGCAACAGATGAAAACAAAGCCACGAGGTGTTAGGGAACGCCCGAACAGAAAGGGAGCACAGAATTCATTAGAAAATGAAGAGCACCTGCATGGGGGCGGAGCCCAGGCTAACACCAGTTTGAACGTACTTAAAAATCACTTACCGGAAGATAGAGGAGGAACTGAAGGAGAAAGTAGAACGGAGAGAGAAGTAGTAGGAACTACAAGGGCTGTAGTTGGAACTACGGGAGAACCGTTAGGTACTGCTTGAGCTTGAGAGCAGTGTCCGTGGAGCTGTGAGGACGGAGCCAAGGGGATTATCCAGAGTACATGAGGTTGGTGATTCTCAGAGAAGCTGTTGGGAACAGCAGTGCACAGCCTCTCAATATTCCCAGGAGCGTTGCTGTGAGGCAAGCAGAGAAGGCAGTCCAACAGCCAAGGCTTTAAGATATAAATTACCTAACACCAGAAATGCAGAAGGGGAAAACTTTTACCCTGAAGCACATTTGAATGAGTCAGAGAAACACAGTGGAAAAGGGGCTTCAAAGCAGAGCTGTGCTTATCCGAGAGAGCAGGAAACAGCAGTGCCTAAAGGTAGGCGTATTTACCCTAATAAGAGAGGTTTGCAATACCCTGACTTTCTATGCACGTACCAGGAGCTTTGTAGTTCTCAGGAACCCAACTACAGGAAATACGGTAGTTACCCACGGGCCACTGATATAGTGGGGGAGGAGAGTGTTTTAACTCCCCGACAAGAACCTTATAACTTTAACGGCAATTGGGAGCCAGACGTTTACTCTGATGAAGAGGAGATGCAGATTGAACCTCTTGAGGAATCTTTAGAGGAAAATGAGATGGACTGCACGTACACATTATCTGATTGTATAGCATCTCTATGTTAAAAGCAGCCAGAACTGTTTATGAGAAGAAACAGGTGCCAGAGTTCCGTGAGTAAAAGGAACTGTTTTCTGTTACTTTTTGTTCATGGTTTAATGCTGAAGAAAGCTAAGTTTTGTTGAAAGTATTTTTCTTTAATTGTGTTATCAGACGAAGGGTCTGACCTGCTTTAAGTTCCACTGTTATGAATCCACCCCGGACGGGGAATAAAGCCTGAGTTTAAACCTTACCCTCTGCTTCAACTACACTTCTTTGGCTAATGGTGAAAACTACGGGATCCAGAAGGCTTTGCAAAATGCCTTCATAGGAGCTCTAGCCATAAAAATACTGCCCCATCAAAACGACCCAAGCCCTTTTTAGCCTCTGGGTACGTTAGTGGGTGACATTACTCATACTACTTCCCCCACTGTCATAGGGAATCCAACTGCTCTGTCTGCTCCACTGACAACACTAGGAGCTTCAGTCCCTGAAAAATGTATCCTTTTGTTCCGGATTAGTTTTCCAACACAAAGCTCAGAAAAGAAATGTGAAAAAATATCAGTATACATTGTCCAGGACTTATCCCTTATGACAGGAATAAATTGCACCCTCTCAGCAACTTTAGCAGCTAAATTCACTGTTTCCAACAAGAAATGGCATGCTAAGTACTATACAACCTATGAATCTTTGTTTGCAGTATATCTGATCTTATGCCCTTGTGGCTTAAAATATGTGGGGCATACTACACGTCCTTTTAAGAAACAGTTGTCAGAACATACTTCAAGAATAAGTACAAAAACACTTACTGCTCCAATAGTTCAACATAGTGTTCAGTTTGGCCATTCATTTCATCAATTTTCAAGGCGCGTATTGGATTGGATCCCTCCATTGACCAGAGGAGATCGTGAGGCTTACTTGCAATTGCGTGAGCAGAAGTGGATTTTTTTCTTAAATTCTGTTTCTCCTCATGGGTTAAATTTAGAACTTGACTGGTATAGTCTTTTATGAGCAGGATTGTTAGTTAATTGGCGAGGTGATTACATGGTTGTTCTGTGCCTCCCAATTAACTTTGCGGTAAGCAACTATGGCCGCTTGTATGACATCAGACACCAGTGTTGAAGAAGAGTATCCTACCCATTATATTCATTCTTGAGAGAATTTCTCTCCGTGAACTATGGGGACTTTATGCCTGATGCAGGGTCTTTGGAATGTGGAATAGACCCAAAACGCAGTGCTGTAACATGGATGACTTTGTTTGACGTCATTATTATTGCCTTGGAGACTGTTTGTTTAAATAATGTCAGATAAGTGTCTTTTCCATAGATTTTTCAAAGCCATATTGCTTGTTGATTTTACTGCAAAATTTGATGAAAATGGACATAATCTTTTGTAGGGGTTAATTCCTCATATTGATGTTGTCCGGCAAAAAAGGTTTCTAGGTTGGAACTACTCTGTTCAAGATTCGGCTGTTTTGATTTTTGGATTATGGTTGGGCATGAGCCTTTCCCTTATTGCCCATAAGGTTTTTTGTATTGTGGTTACCTTCCATTGAAGCATAAAGTGACACAAACATCAATTGCTCCCTCCAAAACTCTTCAAATACCATAACATACCTTCCTGCAGGGTCCTTTATCACTTTTTTTCTCCAAAAATGCCCCCCTCTTTTGAATCAAAATCATTACTCCCATCCTACTGGAGCTGAAGCAATATAACACTTACCCACTCAATCCCTTCTTACCTTTTCATGTTTCAGATCATTTAAATGGGTCTCCTGCAGCAATGCCAGTACTGCTTGCTGTTCATGCTGGTCCATCAACACTTTCTTCCACTTTACGGGTAAGTCCAACCTTGTCACATTTCAGATTACAATCACACTATTCCCCAAGACTATTTACTCATCCCAAATGCCCCTACATACCCCTCATTCAGCCACTGCATCTTTCCCCCACATTCTCCTCACTCACTCTAATATCCAAGCACATTCCACATCCAACACCTATCACAGCCCGACTGCATCATGTTCCCCTCCCACCCATCAATCCTCAAAGAAATATTCCCAAGAAAATCTCCCACACTGACATTCAGACCAATATCTGTTCATAATCCCCAAAGAGGAGCTGTAGCATCTCCAGAGGACAGCAATTCAGCATAACATTATCATAATAAACATAATAAGAATAAGTAAACAACAAGTATCCCTCCCTCACACATTGCTTCACTGAAGATCAACTCGCCTCTCCACCCCCAAGTGCACTTCAGCCTATGCCAATTCCCAGACCACCTTTACTATAACCACCCCCATAAACCACCTGTTAAAGAAACCTTCCCACACACACTCACACACAGCTCACCCTTTTCTCACACAGTTATCTCTCACAACACTCCTGTCTCACTCAATCTAGTCTATCAGAACCATTCATAGCTCAAGCTGGAAACCCATTTGCTCAATTTTTAGTATCTTTCTCCAACTGTGAGAGGTTGTTCTGGTAAGTGCCTCTTCAAATTCTTGCCCCCTGCAGGAACTCACTGTTACTTGGGTAGTGATGATCTGAGACACCCTTCCATCTCCATTGAGTTGATTCAACTACCAAGTCAATTTCTGCCAGTATTTCCATTTTTCCTCCACTACATGGATTCTGTGTTAATTTCCCTTTATAGTAAAAAGAAGTCCAAAGGGATACAGCCATCTGTACTTTGTGTTTTCCTTCTGAAGAACTGCCACAATCTCTTGGAAGCCCCTGCACTTCTATAAAGTCACCAGAGAAACAAATTTCCATAAATTTCAACTTTTGAACCATACTAGTCCATTTTCCTCACAGACTTTACCTTAGCTAAAATATTCTCCTTGACTGGGAATATATGCAAATATATCACAATTTCTAGGAGGAGATTTGCCCTAGAAGGTCCCAAAGCCCTGTGGGCTCATCCAGTTAACACTTGTTCCCCAGGCTCCGTGTCCTCCACATTTTCCAATATTGCTTTGAAGACATGCTGTGCTACTTAATCCATTGCTATACTTCTCAGTCTCAAGGATAACTTGAATTCTCAGATTATTTCTGAAAGCCTGGTTCTCAATGCCCTCTAGTTTACTCTCCAAAGTTTTATTAGCCACTTCAAGATTGTGCACAAGCTTATCACGTCCTCTACTTGCTCCTCCACCTGCTGCTCTGCCTCCTTAATCTGGCTACCATGGTCTGCCAAATTGTGTTGAAGCTCGATAAATAGGCTTCTCATCTCATCAGAAACCATGTCAGTTTCTTCTGCTAAGTCTTTCCTCAGTTTCTCCAAAAACAGTTTCATTTTATCTTTAGTAAGGTAAGATGCAGCTTTGCTGTTCACTCTCCCATTCTCTGGCTCAGAATGTTATGTCAATGGTGAGTTTGTGGCCTGCTTATTTTAATTAGATGCATCATCCGTTCCCACCTTTCTGACAGGGCTAAAATATGTTTTTAGGCCCGCTGCTCTCTTCTGCAAGAAAATCACCAGTTACCAAAACTTCCCCTGCACACAATATTGATGCGTTACAATCAGATAGTAGCTGAAGCACCACTTAAAACTTTAAAAAATTGCTGCTTCCCGATGGAGCAAAAGAATTATGCTGCTGTTTTTGGGAGTGACATCACCTCCTCTTTACACATTTATTTTAAATGTGCACCTTGTATGTGAGCTAGGACTTTCTATGCATGGAAATTGATTGTATGCACATTAGTTTGTAGGTATATGTGCATATGTGTGCACTTAAAATTTTGAGGTGCTTCAACAAACCAAATGCATGCACACCTCTCACGATCATGAAGCTATTAAGTAATACATTTAAAATAAATAGGAGAAAATATTTTTTCACTTAATGCATAATTAAGTTCCAGAATTTATCACTGGAGAATGTAAAAGCAATCAGTGCAGCTGTGTTTGAAAAAAGGTTTGGATATGTTCCTGGAGAAAAAATCCATAAATCGTTATTATGGTAGACTTAGTGATAGCCACTGCTTATTCCTGGAATTCTGCCAGGTACTTGTGACTTGGATTTGATACTGTTGGAAGCAAGATAGTAGGCTTGGTAAACCTCTGGTCTGACCCAATATGACAATTCTTATATTCTTACCCCAAGTGTACTACCATTACACCTCTTATGCTGAATGAGAAAGATATCAAAGATGTTCACATCAAGGAACCATGCATTTAACACATAAACTGTGATTAATGGAACGATGCCAGATATGATTAGTCACAGCAAAGATACGCTACATTGCCTGAAAAAAGTGGGACAAAGTGTCCCTGCAAAATGAATGGTTATATTATATAATGTATTGTGCCTTACCCATCACAAGTAACAATTTGTCCTTCCAAATCAGTTTTGTCAAATGGCTATGACCTCATTCAATAATGACATCCAGGTAATTGGGCACTGACAAGGCTATATAAACATTTGTGACTGGATCTGTTGGTGCAGAAGAGACTCTGAAATTCATCAGCCCTGTATCAAGCTGCACCAGAAAATGGTGTTATTAAGGAAAACATGTAACAAAAAGTCAAAACATGTAAAGCCTGGAAAAAATTAGTTAAATAACAAATAATTTTTCTGTCGGCGTCTGCTGACTTGAGATGGGGAGAGGGAAAACCTCCCCACTCGTTGCCAGCAGAGACCTTTTTGTGACTTTATTTAATACCTAAAATTACCAAAAATGCATGGAGTGAAAAACATCACTTAACTGAGCGCTGGCAGAAGGGGCAGCAAGAGATGAATCAGCGACATGCATGTTTCGAGCCCCGAAGGGACCCTGTATCAAGCTGTTCCCAAAAATACGCTCGCCCTGAAAAACGCCAGAAAAAACCAGGTCATTTAAAATCCCAAACAAAATCCAAGTGGCTGCTGAAAAGCGTCATCCACGGCACCCGGATGACGTCAGAATATGCGCAAGGAGGAAGGGAAACCTAAATGAGACTCCACCAATCACATTCCAAATTGAGTCCAGTAGGAAACACAGTTTGAAGCTGGAAAATCCAGCGTTGTTCATGTTGTTGAAGCCGCTGTTCACGGTCACCTCCTCGGGGATCCAAAGGGATAAAATCAATCACACGCCATCGTAGGTCAGCAAAGGAGTGGTTGTGTTGAAGGCAGTGGTCCACAATGGGGGCAGAGAGAACTTTATTAGTTAGTCGGGAGGCATGCTCACCCAAACGAATTCTCACCGGGCGGATGGTCCTGCCTATGTAAGATAAGTTACAGGGGCATGTAATCATATACACCACGAAAGGTGTCAAGCAGGTAGAATGCCCCGTGAAAGAAAATGATTTGCCCGAAAGTGCGTGCACCCATCGGACCCCCTCCTCGGTAGTAGCGCAAAATTTACAGCGCTGACAGGACCAATGACCTTCCCGACCCGCAAGGGGTTGTGGAGATGTCAATGGAAGGATAGCACGAACCAATTGATCACGAACATTAAGGCCCCGGGTGTAAGCTAGACGGAGGGGTTTGCAAAAACAAGAATGTACTCACAGTAACCCCCAGTGTTTCTTCAATAAGGCAGTGACAGAAGATGTATACTGCGTAAAGGGTAGAATCCCTGTCACCGTATCTGGTGCTTCCAAATGAGGGGTGGTAAGGGAAACTGGGGCAGAATCCAAATTGCCCAAGAGCCATTCTCGATGGGAGAACCGAGCTCGGAGGTACGCCCGACGGACCACTGAGGCAGGATATCCCCGATCCAAGAGGCGTGCACGTAAATTCCGTGCATGATTCTGAAAATCTCGCAGGGAAGAACAGATCCGACGAAGTCGCAAGAACTGACCTACGGGAAGCCCCTTGCGTAAGGAGATAGGATGGTGGCTGTGGTAGCGAAGCAAATTATTTCGCTGGCTGGGTTTCCGAAACAAGGAAGTGGCCAAGATGTCATCTTGTTTGAACACCAGAACATCCAAGAATTCCATCTTATGAGCATCCACATGACAGCTAAACTGGATATTTGGTTTCAAACTATTTAACCAGTCCACAAAGCTCAATAAATGGTCAATGGATGAAACCCACAGCAGGAAGATGTCATCCAAGTATCGAAGCCAGAGACGTACATGTTGAAAAGCTGGGGCCAGGTAAATAAACCGTTCTTCCATGTCTGCCAAATATAATGTGGCAATCGAAGGTGCTATGGTGGCTCCCATCGCCACCCCATAGCATTGTTGATAAAATTGGCCTTGAAAAACAAAGTAATTCCGAGTCAGGACTAACCGGGTCAGCTCCAAAAGGAAAGATGTAGGAATCCTGGAGGGTGCTGTCGAAAAAGCCGTTTCCAGCATTGACAAAGCTTCCTCTTGGTGAATGTTGGTGTAGAGGGCCACCACATCCAGCGTTACCAGCAAACAATCTGAAGTCCTCTGGCTTCGATACTTGGATGACATCTTCCTGCTGTGGGCTTCATCCATTGACCATTTATTGAGCTTTGTGGACTGGTTAAATAGTTTGAAACCAAATATCCAGTTTACCTGTCATGTGGATGCTCATAAGATGGAATTCTTGGATGTTCTGGTGTTCAAACAAGATGACATCTTGGCCACTTCCTTGTTTCGGAAACCCAGCCAGCGAAATAATTTGCTTCGCTACCACAGCCACCATCCTATCTCCTTACGCAAGGGGCTTCCCGTAGGTCAGTTCTTGCGACTTCGTCGGATCTGTTCTTCCCTGTGAGATTTTCAGAATCATGCACGGAATTTACGTGCACGCCTCTTGGATCGGGGATATCCTGCCTCAGTGGTCCGTCGGGCGTACCTCCGAGCTCGGTTCTCCCATCGAGAATGACTCTTGGGCAATTTGGATTCTGCCCCAGTTTCCCTTACCACCCCTCATTTGGAAGCACCAGATACGGTGACAGGGATTCTACCCTTTACGCAGTATACATCTTCAGTCACTGCCTTATTGAAGAAACACTGGGGGTTACTGCGAGTACATTCTTGTTTTTGCAAACCCCTCCGTCTAGCTTACACCCGGGGCCGTAATGTTCGTGATCAATTGGTTCGTGCTATCCTTCCATTGACATCTCCACAACCCCTTGCGGGTCGGGAAGGTCATTGGTCCTGTCAGCGCTGTAAATTTTGCGCTACTACCGAGGAGGGGGTCCGATGGGTGCACGCACTTTCGGGCAAATCATTTTCTTTCACGGGGCATTCTACCTGCTTGACACCTTTCGTGGTGTATATGATTACATGCCCCTGTAACTTATCTTACATAGGCAGGACCATCCGCCCGGTGAGAATTCGTTTGGGTGAGCATGCCTCCCGACTAACTAATAAAGTTCTCTCTCTGCCCCCATTGTGGACCACTGCCTTCAACACAACCACTCCTTTGCTGACCTACGATGGCGTGTGATTGATTTTATCCCTTTGGATCCCCGAGGAGGTGGACCGTGAACAGCGGCTTCAACAACATGAACAACGCTGGATTTTCCAGCTTCAAACTGTGTTTCCTACTGGACTCAATTTGGAATGTGATTGGTGGAGTCTCATTTAGGTTTCCCTTCCTCCTTGCGCATATTCTGACGTCATCCCGGTGCCGTGGATGACGCTTTTCAGCAGCCACTTGGATTTTGTTTGGGATTTTAAATGACCTGGTTTTTCTGGCGTTTTTCAGGGCGAGCGTATTTTTGGGAACAGCTTGATACAGGGTCCCTTCGGGGCTCGAAACATGCATGTCGCTGATTCATCTCTTGCTGCCCCTTCTGCCAGCGCTCAGTTAAGTGATGTTTTTCACTCCATGCATTTTTGGTAATTTTAGGTATTAAATAAAGTCACAAAAAGGTCTCTGCTGGCAACGAGTGGGGAGGTTTTCCCTCTCCCCATCTCAAGTCAGCGGACGCCGACAGAAAAATTATTTGTTATTTAACTAATTTTTTCCAGGCTTTACATGTTTTGACTTTTTGTTACATTGTTACCCCTAGGGGGTGTCATCACATTGTTGGAGGTTTTTGTATTTTGGATTAAGGAAAACATAGCAACATAAAAATAATAGCCGATAAAGACCATACGGCCTATCTATTCTTCCCTTCTACACCAATTACTAAGCTCTATAATCCCTTTCTCTCCCTCAGAGATCCATTGAATGTGGTTGCCTCCTGCACAGGAAGTATCTACTGTTGTGAATATTATAACCAGTGCATTCATTGAATAGGTCCAAGTATTCCCTATCCTGAACAAAACTTGAGGAACATTATTAATGTGTTGGTATTCACAAAGCACTTCATTTATTATGTCCTAGCAGGTACTGGGGAGGTTTCAGCTTGTCTGCTTAGCACACCCAGTTGCCTTGACAATGGATGCCTGAGAGTACTGCAGTCACTGGAACTTTGGCTTTTGCCCTCAAATGCTCCTATGACCACATCAGTTCAGCTTCCAATCAGGCACTTCTTCCAAGAGGGGTAGTTACTAAGGTACATTAAGGGAAGAATGCATGATTTTGGCCAAAAAATGCATGCTAAATGGTTAAATTGTGTGTTAAGCGCCTAGAAATGTTTTCGATATTCACAGTATTTAAATATTTTAAATAAATAAATAAGTTTACCGCAGTGTGATCTATATAATAATGAGATACAAAGCATCTCATTATTATGCAAATTGAATAATGCAGCTTATATTTAATTTTACTTTGAGTTGGTATTATCTTTCCTTTCTAGGAGTATCAGGCTGCTAATGCATGGCCTGATGCTTTGGCAGAACTCATAAAGGGGCCGACACCAAACACAATGCCCCCCCTTTCCCCTGATCCCTCCCCAGTACCAATAACAAATCCCTAACCCCCAAACCTCCCTGCCAAGAAAGAGCTACCCTCACTCTTGAACCATTCTGTGACATGAAAGGAAAACCATCCCTTGAACCCCTACCGACGTTAAAGAACAAGCCCTTCCCACCTCTGAACGCTCTTGGCATCTGTCAGAGGTTTCCCTGGTGGCTGGTGGCAGGAGTGATTCCTAATTGCTCTTGTCCCGCTGAGTGCTTGCATTCAAAATGGCAGCAGATGATCCCTAGCGGTAGACTCATGTTATTACTGCTAGGGGCCAAGCTACCAAATAAGGGCATGTGACCCTTATTTAGCAGCTGGACCCTTAATGGTAGTATGAAACTATCACTAGGGATTAACTAGTGTCATTTTGAACCTGGGCATTCATGGGGCAGCAGCGACTGGGGATTGCACCTGACAATCGCACTATTACTACTGCTACTACTTATTATTTGTATAGCGCTACAAGGCATGCACAGCTTTGTACTTATGCAGGTAAGAGACAGTTCCTGCTCATCAGCGCTTACAATCTAATACCATTAGGGAAATTCCTGATAGATGCTGGGGAGAAGATAGGAGGGGTGGGGCACTTGCTTTGTCACAGGGGTGGTGCAGAGGGGCTTGGCTTTTAATGTTGGGGATTCGAGAGTGTGGGGATGCCCTTTCATATAGGGAAGGGTTGAGGGAATAGAGGGTTGTGATTTTTACTGGGAGGATTAGGAGATGGGAAGTTAACTTATCCTATCATTGGCCCCTTTAAGATACAGCAGGTCCAACTTGTGGCATTGTGTTATTTCATCGGTGTTATTTCAGCCAGGAATACAGATCATTCTCTCCTGCAGCCACACAAATTTATATTTCCCAAGGGAGTCACCAACCTGGGGAACTGAACTACCACAGGTTAGTGATTCCCAATGTACACATTACTGCAGTTAAATGTGTTATTTTATTGCAGCTTAGAAACTACTCCTCTAAATCAGGTCAGCCCTATTTCTTCTTTTGTTTGCTTCCAATGGTTCCACCATACTTTCTCTTCCTTATACTCATCATTCCCATTCAACCCATGCCCTTTTTAGAAAACACATATGACTTGAATCTCACACAATCAGGTTTCTGTTCCAGATATAGCATGGAAACTCCTCTTATTGTGCTGTTAGATGAAGTCAACTGAATCCTTCAAGGTAATTGCTCTCAGGGGTGACCCAAGAGTGATGCAGGACACCAAATCATGCTCACAAACACCACAATTTAAAAGGCAGCGTGCCCAAGACACCGGCCTCTTCACTGCCAACCTGATAGGGAGAACAAACAAGGAGCGGAAAGGTGAGCTCCTTCCTGTTCCCCTAAGGACACCCAATCACGCCAGCAGACACCACAATTTAAAAGGCAGCGTGCCCAAGACACTGGCCTCTTTACTGCTGACCCGATTGGGGGGACAAGCCAGGAGCAGGAAGGTGAGCTCCTCCCCTCTCTCCCCAGGACATCCAATCACGCCGGCAGACACTGCAATTTAAAAGGCAGTGCGCAGGCCCACACCTGAGGGCCTTTCCAGAGGACCCTTTGGCGTGGCCCTTAGGCACAGGCCTGTGGCAGAGGAAGCCCACACAGGATCCAGGACATGCTGCAGACTACTTAACTCTGCTTGCCACCAACATAATTCCCGCCGAGACTCTAGTTGCAATAAAGAAAGATGCGAGTCCTGCCCGTAAATAAAACTAACTACCTAACAGTCCACCAACAAGGTAAGCGCTTGTAACCGCACCCTCCATCATCCATCACAATTGTCACTAAAATAAGCCCGTCTCGGGCCTAATAAAAATTGTGTTTGCAGTTCCCCTATTTATTTTTGCCTAGAGGTACCCAACAGTCTCCCAATCAAGATTCAAATCTGCCAAACTACCGCTGCACTGCAAATAGAACCCTAAGTGCTACGAACAAGAAAGGAAAGACTAAACATCATGGCACAGACAAATTCTCGCATATTTATCCTACTCACAGTTACACTCATGTTGATAGGAATAATCAATGTGGTAACCATTCCAACAAGTACCATACTTTTAGTATATAACCAAAGGATCATCACCCAGTGCCAACAATTCACAAATATTCCTTGACGCCTATCAAGATTAATGAAAATCAATATATGACCCTGCTCAACTAACCAGCAAAACTATCTCCATCCTCCTAAGTACATGAAATGTGCATTAGCGAATGCACACTCTGCACGCAAGAAGATCCACATTATCAATGGCTGTATTAAGGACAACAATCTGGACATTCTCTTCATAACAGATTCATAGTTCACTGAAATAGATCAGCTATTAATAAAACAGCTCATCACATCAAAGATGGACCTACATAACTGCCACAATTAAATAAGAGAGGAGGAGGGATATTCATCCTCACTAGCAAAGATCACAAATTCCAGGTCTCCACAAACCTAACAAACAACATACTGAATGCACTACTATTCCAAAATAACAACCTCTCTATATGCTTAGCATATAGAGCCCCAGCCTCTATAATTGATGACCTCATAGAGCTAGCATGCTCCCAATCATCTAACAACAAACCATTCATCCTACTAGGAGACCTCAACCTAAACTCAGCACCTACAAGTCAAGTCACTTCCTTCCTTGAAGCTATAGATGCACTCAACCAACTCAAATAATAAGCTCTCCCACAAACAAAAGAGGAAACACTCTAGACATGGTATTCATACCTAAAAAAATGAACGCGCAGAACATAAAGACCACACCGTTACCATGGTCCTACCACCACATGATAACATTTGAGCTACCGTTGATCTCAGCTAACCAATGTTCCCTCTAATTTTCTGTAGGCTGTGTGCGCATAAAATATCAACTGTGTGCAGCTTTTGAAGGAAGGTTAAATTTTTGTGCGCCACATAACGACACTCGGAGTTATATACTTTAAAATTTGACTACACGTCAGAATACAGTATGTACACCACATTGATTTTAATCAAATTAAATGAAAATAGACGATTACTAAATGAAGCGGGAAATTTCTAGTGATTACAATCATAACTTTTACATTTTAAGATGTCTGTGTTGTTTTCTATCAGAATCAGAGCTGTAATTTTTGTGCACTCTGTTGTAAAGTATGTGCGCTCGCTTGGCGAGGTGTGTGCACGCGCACAGCTTAGAGGGAACAGTGCAGCTAACCACAAAAATGAACCTCAACAGCATGGAATCCACAGATACAGAGTGTTCAAGAAGGATACTCTGATTGAACACCTCGCCCCCATAATAGACTCACCTCCAATGGATCTTTCAAAACTAGTAGATGATTGGAATAATACTATAACAGCATACGCCATACTACCACCAAAGCGAACAATGAGATGAATTACTACAGCACCTTGGTATTCAAGAGACGTAAAGGAAGAAAACTTAAACTAAGACAACTAGAACAAAGATGGTGCAGAACACAATACACTGAACACCTCCGAGAATACATCACCAAGCAAGAGGAGAGGACTACAATAAACTGATAAATCAGAGGAAAAGAGAGTACCTCAGTAATCTCATCCCTAAAGCACTAAACTGACCGAGGGAGCTGTTTAAATTACCAAGTCACTCATACGAGACTTACCTACCCTGAAAGCCTCAAGCTTGAACCCACAAGAACATGCCTCCTACCTACAGAGCAAACTCCCTCCTGTTAAAGATACAATTCCACTAGATCAGATATTATCAAATGAGGCAGGTAGCATGCCAAAATGGAGCTCATTTACCCCTATATCAAACAATCAACTAGACTAAATCCTATCGATGATAAACACTACCACATCCCCATTGGACCCATGTCCCACAGCATGGATCAAAGCGGCCAGAAAAGAGCTAACACCACTACTGCTCAGAATAATAAACTCCTCTTTCACTCAAGAACTCATGCCATCTAATCTGAAGACCTCCTCAGTCAGACCTACTCTAAAGAACTCCTCAGCAGACCCTGACTTACTCATATCATACAGATCCATTTCTAGTATACCTCTCTTGGCAAAAATAATAGAGAAGACTGTTAAACTACAGCTCCAGGACTTTGTAGAATTAAATGCCTCCCTCAATGACCAACAGCACGGGTTCTGGCAAAATTATGGCATTGAAACGCTCCTCACCTCTCTCCTAGACAACCTGATAAAAGGAATAGAAAGATCCATACAAGCCTTCATCCTCATTTTCATTGATATCGCTGCAGCATTCGACTCTATAAATCACCGGAAACTCATGGATTGTCTCGTAGAAATTGGAGTAAATGGGACTCCACTAAGATGATTTTGCTCATACCTATCTGGATGCATACAAGTCAAACTACACAACAAGACCTCAGAACAAATCCAAGTACAAGGATTGCCCAAAGAATCAGTGCTCTTTGCCCTCGTATTCAACTTATATATCCAACCCATATGTCACATCCTCCATAAATACAGGATAATGTATCACGTTTATGCTGACGACATTATGTTATATGCTGCATTCACAACAAAGAATCCAGACTTCTTTACTAAACTCTCATGCCTTATTGAAATGACCCATTGGCTAAAAGAGCAATCTCTAACATTAGATTTCAGCAAAACTGAGGCACTGGTCATAAACAGAGACTCCACCTTCCCACCTCCAGAGAAGATTACAACTAACAACTATGACATCCCCATCAGATCTAAGGTCAGATACCTTGGGGTGATGCTAGACCAGAAACTGAATTTCCAAACACATATCAAGAAAGCAACTACAGCAACATACCAAAGAATAAAGATCCTTCACAACCTCTGCCCGCTATTGGATCATAATCTGTTCCGCACTGTCTGCTAAGCGATCGTTACCCCTCACTTGGATTACTGTAATTCTATATTTCAAGGACTACCAAAAAGTACCTTCCTTCTGCTGCAATTTGCCCAAAACTCTGCAGTCTCTTGATCTCACAGACATTCCGACAAGAGCATATCACCCCAGTCCTGAAAGAGCTATATTGGCTGCCCATCCAAGCACACATCAAATATAAATCTTTCATGAACACATTTAAAAGTATGCATGACTTATCTGCTGACTGCTTGTGGTCACTCATTCACACAACCTCAGAGAGCAGACCAAGAAAAAAACAAATTTGCAAATCTACTTAAAGTCCCCAAACTCAAAACAACCAGCACGCAAGAAACATGCCAGCACACTTTCTCCATCTACGGTCCAACTCTATGGAACTCCCTACCAAGCAGTATAAGAACAATGAAAGACTTAAAAGAGTTCAGAAAGAGGCTCAAAATACACATCTTCCAGGAATATTATGGGATAGTCACATAACACCATATCGAACAGACAAGCATTTTCAATCATACACAGAATTAGATCCTCCTTGATTCTCATTGTAAATAAGAAACCTATATTCAGTATATCCAACCTTGATTCTCACTGTAAATAAGTTACCTGTATTCAGCATGTCAGATTCCCCACCCTTCCTATTATATGGATAGTTAAAAATAACCCTGTTATCTTGTATTTGTTACAGTGTTCTATGAATGTTCTATGTAACTTAAGTTCCATTGTGTTCAATGTAAACCACCTTGATAAACCAGAAAGGCAGTATATAAGAAATGTTAAATAAATAAATGCGTGGAGACTCATTGCAGGGCCTCATTTGCATAGCCACTGGACCTCATTTGCATTCATTTTATTTATTTTATTTCAAAATGTATATGTTGTCCATCTAGAATTTTAGGCAGCTTCGCAAACCTCTTTTTTGTCCTGGCAATGACATAGGGGCCTGTTTACTAAATATTAATGTGCGTTAAGTGCCACTGCACCAATAGAAATAAATGTGTGTTGCTGCACATAGCGCGCATTAACATTTGTGAATGTGCATAAACTTTTAGTAGTCATTGCCTCTTAATGAGTGTCTCAATACCATCTACATGGGCAGTGAGGATAAGGGGACTACCAGATTTCTCCATTATTATACTCCCGAGTCAACTGCCAGGCACATTAGGAAGTGCTATACACCCTGCTCATTTGGAATCCATAGCAAACCTGCTATATCATAACAGCACTGCCAAGACTCACAAAGCACCAAACTCTACCTATCAAAAGGCAACACTGCAAATATTAAACCAATACATCTCAGAGAATATCAATACATCTCCTACTGGAGAAAGAGAACAAGTGGGACTGTCACATAGAAACTACATAAACAGAATACTGCAGCTTGGTTACACATGCAAAACATAGTCCGTCATCAAACATAGAACAAGGGATCACAATTTAGAAATATGAAGACAATAATTAAACTGGGAACCTCAAAAGCCAGACTTGGAATGTACAGCAACAGTGGAGAAATAAAACTATAAATTAATTTCCTCTTGTACTAAACAAAACCCTAAACACTGGAGAGTTATCAGATGCACGTTTCCCAGAGCTGACGTATTCCAGTTAATAAGTTCAAAATAAAATAGTTTTTTTCTACCTCTTGTTGTCTGGGCATTTTATTTTTCAGTTGCAATTGCCCCAGTCGCTTCCTTCTGCTTTCTCTGCGTCTTCTGCTAACTGTCCATTGTCTGCTGTCCATTCGTTCTTTTTTCTTTCTTCTATGTATTTATTTAAAAGGTTTTAATATACCGCTTTATCTTGAAATCAAAGCGGTTTAACACGTCAAACAAATCATGTGGCAGTGTATGTGGGAGAATGCATGCAGTGGTTAAATCAACAGAGTGAGTGTGTGTGTAATGTGTGCTTGATTACTTGGTGAGCTAGATACAGTGAGAGCTAAGTACAATGAACTACACACAAGTTGCAAGGGGGAAGATGAGTAGACTGAGTGGCTGGGCCACATGATGTCCTTATAGTGTTCTATGAAGAGAGTCGTTTTGAGCATCTTCCTGAAGTTCTTGAGGTCTGCAGTTGATCTCAGGTCATCGGGGAGTGAGTTCCATAGTGTGGGCGCAGCCAGGGATAGTGCTCTTCTTGAGGTGTCTTGTCTGGTTTTAGCATATTCTCTGGGGATGGTGATGGTGTTTGAGGTTCCTCTTCTCCTGGATCTGGTGCATTGGTCAGCTCTGATGAGGGGTTGCAGACTATTCGCTGAGAGGTTCTGTTTTATTTTGAATATGTTTAGTAGTGCCTTATATCGGATGCGGGAGCTGATTGGGAGCCAGTGGAGGTGGTAGAGAATGGGGGTAATGTGGTCATGCCTTAAGGAGCCCATTATTATGCGGGTGGCAGTGTTCTGTGCTATTTGTAATGGTCGGAGTGCTTGTTTTGAAAGTCCAAGGTAAATGGGGTTGCAGTAGTCTAACGTGGGAGTGATTATCGCTTGACAGACAGTGCGGAAGTGATCCTGTGAGAGGATAAGTTTGAGGCATCTTATGGTTCTCATTTTGAGGTATGCGTTCCTGGTGGTTCTGGCGATGTGTGACTGTAGGTTCAGGTCTTTGTCGAGAGTCACTCCGAGGTATTTTACTTTGGGCTTTATTGGTATCGTGATGTCGTTCAGCTTGATGGTGGGTGTGGGGGTGAAGGCGGAGTTTCTGGTGATGAGTAGCGCTTCTGTTTTATTGTAGTTTATGGACTTGTTTTCTAGAAGCCAGCTTGTCATTTGTTGAAGACAATTGGCTATGCTGGAGTAGTCTGGGCTGTCAATGTTGATGGGGGCATATATCATAATGTCATCTGCGTAGATGGTGTATTTTATCTTATGGTGCTGGATGATTGAGCAGATAGGTTGTATGTACAGGTTGAATAACAGGGCCAAGAGGGATGAGCCTTGCGGAATGCCCTGGGTTGCTCTCAGAGGCTGGGAGGTGGCTGAGCCGCATTTGACTTGGAGGTGTCTGTTTGTGAGGTAGGATGAGAACCAATTCAAGGTGGTGCCGTGTAGGCCAATTTCCTGTAGTCTTGATTGAAGGGTTGTGTGGTCAACTGTGTCAAAAGCTGAGGAGATGTCTATAAAAATCATGATGACGCCCTTCTTGATGTTGTCAATAATCTGGATCAGATTGTCGAAGAGGTATATCAGAGTTTCAGTGCCATGGTTTGGGCGGAAGCCATGTTGATTAGGGTCTAGAGGGGCATGGCTGTCGATGTGATCTTGAAGTTGATGTTGAACCACCTTTTCGATGATCTTCGATAGGAGGGGGAGGCTTGAGATAGGTCTGTAGGCGGCTGGGTTGGTTTTACTTAGGGGGGATTTTTTTTGGGATTGGGCGTATTGTCGCTAGCTTTAGAGAGCTAGGTATGATTCCTGTGGTAAGGGAGTTGTGCACCATGTTATGGATGATTTGGATCACATCTTCTTTTACTGCTTTGATCCAGGTCACGGGGCATGAATCTGTGGGAGCAGTGCTGGCATTGAGCGATGTGATGATGTTTGAGATCTGCTTTGTCGATGGGATGCTGAAACTGTCCCAGATTCGGTTGGGTGGAGGTAGCTTGTTGTTGTTGCTTACGGTAATCTTGGGTGAGGCAGTGAATTTGGTCTTGAGGTAGTCTGCGAAGATCTGTGGTTCTATTTGTTCGGTTTTCTCGGTATTGGATTCATTGGTGAGGGTTTTTACTATTTCAAATAGCTCTCTAGGTTTGTTGGAGGATTTTAGGATCAGGTTCGTGTAGTATTCCCTCTTCTGTTGATTGATGAGGTTATTGTATTCTTTTTGCTTTGACTGGTATAAGTCCTGTGAGGTGGCTGATTTGGTGCGTCTCCAGCGCCGTTCTAGTTGTCTTAGGGCTCTCTTTGCGTTTCGGATTTCCTTGGAGTACCAGGGGGTGGAACTAGATTTAGTGCCGTATGTTTTGTGGGTTCTGGGGACAGTTGGTTTGGTGGCAGACGTGATGCAGAGAATGTCTGGTTGCTCAACTTCTATGTGGTCTGCTAGTGTATTGATCTTGTTTCTTATCGACCTGGCATTGATGAGCTCTACGGAGATGGTCGGAGGCCCGTTGAGTGTTCCTGGTGCTCTATGTGTCTGTGTGCGGGTGCTAGGTTTAGTTTTTGTTCACCCATTCTGTTTGGGATTCTTGTGGGAGAGCTGCATGGTGTCATGGCAGGGAGGATAAAGTATGTGCAGCAGAGGAGATAGCCACAGGGTGTTTGTAGGGCTGTAAAGGGTGGAGGTATGTTGTGGGAGGAGTTGGGTGAGGAGGAGAACTATGGGCAGGTAAGGTGTCGCAGCTATGATGGGGTTACCAAAGAGGAGCTTCTTTTATGTTCCCTCACATTGCCCCAATTGTGCAGGAGCTTCTGAGCGGGAGGAGGCTTTTCCGCTCAGGCGCTCTACCCCGTTCGGGGTAGCTTCGCCGCTGAAGATGGAAGGCTGCTATCTGCGGGCTGTTTTCCCAATGGAGGAGCTTCTTTTATGTTCCCTCACACTGCCCCGATTGGGCAGGAGCTTCTGAGCAGGAGGAGGCTTTCCCACTCAGGCGCTCTACCCCGATAGGGAGAGCTTCACTGCTGAAGATGGAAGGCTGCTAGCTGCAGGCTGCTTTTTTCCAGTTTTTTTCCATTCTCTCTACATCTGCCTCTAACATACTGATCATTTTTCCCTTTTGCTCTTTCCTCCATTTCTTTCTTTACTCCTTTTTCATCCACTCAAATTTCACCCCTCCATCCTCAGCCCCCACTTCCTCTCCCAATACTCAGCCAATCATAGATTTTTCTTCTCTCCCACACAAAATCTGTTCCCCTCTCCTTCCTCACTCACCCAGCTTCTTTTTTTCTCCCACCAGTCTCAACCCCACCCCCTTCTGGTTCTTCCCCAGCATCAGCTCCCTTCTAGTTCCAGCCCCTCCCAGCATCCACTCCCTTCCAGTCCCATTCACCCATCCCCCCGCATCAGCCCATTTCCAGTCCTAGCCCCTCAGTATCAGTCCTCCTCCAGTCCCTTCCAGCATCAGTTCCCTTCTAGTCCCAGTCTCAGTCCCCAATCCTCAGGCCATTTCCAGTCCTAATCCCCTGTATCATTCCTCCTCCAGTCCCTATCAGCATCAGCTCCCTTCCAGTCCCCCAGCATCAGCCCATTTCCAGTCCTAACCTCCCCAGTATCAGTTCCCATCCAGTCCCCCAACCCCAGGCCGTTTCCAGTCCTAACCCCCCAGTATCAGTCCTCCTTCGGTTCCTCCTAGCATCAACTCCCTCTTAGTCCCAGTCCCCCAACCCAGCCCATTACCAGTCCTAACTGCCCAGTATCAGCTCTCTTCCAGTCCTTCCCAGCATCCTCGCCCTTCCAGTCCCAGTCCCCCATCCCCCAAGCAGTCCATTTCCATTCCTGGCCTCCCCCTCCCCCCGTTCTAGCCCCAAGTCCCCCCATTTCATTCTAGCCCCCGTTCCCATTCTAGCCCCAGGTCCCCCCTGTTCCCTTTCCTGTTCTAACCCACAGTCCCCCCCCCCCCAACCGAAAGGGGCCCTGCACCTAATTGGCTTCAGAGGGATCCAAGGAGGCCCGAAGGTTCGGCTGACCTCTGAACAGCCACAGGAATAAAGTATGGCATTTGCCTTCTCTCCTGTGGCTATAATAAAAAGGAACCCACCAGCATGCTGGGTGCTGGGAGGTCAAATGGAGGCAAGTAAATTTTATAAATAAAAATAATGCAGAGGCCTATAATATATAAATAATTCAACAAATGATTACAGCGACAATGCGTTAATGGTAAAGGAAGAGAAACGCATTTGATTTTATTATTGGGGGTCATCACAAGTTGACCAATGGTAAAAGAGGTCACAGTAAAAAAGGTTGAGAACCACTGTTCTAGAGCATCCTCACGCTCTCAGGGCTCTAAACTTTCTAAGGACTTTAAACACTCCGAGAAAAAGAGCAAAAGACCCACGTCTCCTTCGAGGTCTTCAGAGAAAAAGAAAAAGCCTTGTGAATCCTCAGAGAAGTCAAAGGATTTGAAGGAGAAGTCCAAGGATTCCTCAAGCAAGTCTCGGAAATTGAGGGAAATATCCTGCTCTAAACACCGGGAGTCTTACAGGTTCTCTTCTGACTCTGGCCATCGGTCCAGGCATCCCCAGCAGGAGGACTTGTCCTCCATAGCCTCAGTGGGGAATTGGGAGTCACCCGAGGCCTCGACCTCTGGAGAGCCACTGATGCCTTGCTCTGGTATGGTGGCAACAATCCCTGTTCATGCATTGGACCAGACGCAGGCAACCTCCTTAGATCAGCGCATGCTATCCTTGGAGAGAACTTTAGCAACCCTTCTCGCAGCATCGGTTCCTCTTACACCGATGACTGGGGAGCTGCACATTGGGGCATTGACATCGATGACCCCATCGACATCGATCCAGGCATTGACATTGGAACCACCATCGGCACTGATCCAGTCTTCCTCGATACCCGAAGCCCCAGTGCCGACACCGACATTGATCTCAGCCACCGACATCCCATGGCATGGGTGAGAACTACAGTTCTAGACCCCGAAGGTATCGATGAGCATCAACATCGATCATACAGGCATCGACATTATCAACACTGACCTGAATCAGACTTGGGTACATCCAATTCTGACCACTGCTCCTTCGATTCCACGGACCTCCATGACATTGTCTCTGAGCACTCGCCTCCAACCATGAGCACTCGCAGAAAATCACCACTGGAGGACATGTCCTTCCAAGAATTTATCTGAGACATGGCAGCGGGGTTATCGATTCCTGCTTCATTGGAACTGGAATTGAGGGAAGAGGAGCTGGAGATCCTCCAGTACCCTACAGCCCCGAAAGAAGCCACGAGCCTCCCGGTGCATCGCATCCTCCACAACTTGATGCTATGAATGTGGGAGATTCCTCTCACAGTATTGTCCATTAGCTAATGGCTTGATACTATGCATAGGGTACCGGAGTGTCCTAGTTTTCAAAAACCACAACTACCACACCACTCTTTAGTGGTTGAATCGCTGAAGTGTTGCATCAAGAGTGGCAAAGAACACTCTTCTATACCTCCAGGAAGGGAATCCAGGAATCTTGATTCCTTTGCTCGCCAATCCTTTCAGGCTTCAATGCTAACCAGCAGGATTAACTCTTACATTTTCTATATGGGAATGTTCCTCAAAGAACTTAATAAGGGCTGGGAAGGATTTCTTCAATTCTTTCCTGAGGAAAAGAGACTTGCTTTTCAGGCTGAACTTGCACACATCCAAGTTTTTTTTTTTAATATCATATTTTATTAAACTTCGCGAAGGAAAGGGTACATACAGTATAATACCATTACATATCTCATAACAAATAATCCCCTTTCCTCCCCCCCCCACTTTCTTTTGCTTCCTATTACTCTCTTTAAACATTCCTTTATCTCTATCCCATCATAATTCCGTTATATCCCTTGAACATTTATAATCTAAATCCTTCTTCCCCCATTATACCTTCTGTATGTTCGTATTCTTATACCCATCACTTCCTTAATCATAATTTATATATTATTTGATTTTAACAGATACATATATAACTCATTTCTAACTCCAAACAAACTTGCTTGTGCTCTCATCCCCTCCCATTATCCCTTATGCAGATAAGACCCCCCTACAAGATTCAAAGCCCCTCTACTGCTTTTTTAAATATGGATCCCATATCTTGTGAAAGATCCATTCTTTCCCCCTTATCTTGTATGTCAGCATATCAAATTTCACCGCCTCCTCAATTTTGTGGCACCAATCTGCCCTTGAAGGACCTCTTATTCTTTCCACCTCCAAGCCACTGCTATTCTGGCAGCCAATTTAAGTTTCTCGTTTAACAGGTATCCCCATTTCCCTGACCCTGCTCCCCTCGTCCCCTCCAGCAACATTTCCTTCGGACTCCCGGATGCACTCCCTCCTTTATTTCCCACCAACCCCTCCCACACCTTCCTCTAATATCTCTGCACTACCGGACAACTCCACCACATATGGTAGAAATTCCCTACCCGTGCACAGCCTCTCCAACATAAATCAGTTTGTTGCACCCTAGCCAAGAACAACGTTGTGGGGGTATAATACATCCCATGTATAATTTGAAACTGTGTTTGCCTCCAAGAGGAGACCCCCATGTTCCTATATATACTTTCATGTATCTTTTCCTACTCCCCCTCTTCTAAGTCCTCCCCCAGCCAACTATGCCACCTTTTCCTGTGCACCTGCATGCCCCCTCTTCCTCCTCTTCCAGCTGGATTTTATATATTTTTAACATTTAACAAATCAACAAACCATATATCTTCTTCCCCTCTTTTCCTTCCCCCACTTTTTATTGGTTTATGGACCTCCATTAGCCCTATCCTCTTTTCCACGCCCATCTTCTCCACCTGCACCATCTTCTCGCTCTCCTACCTGCACCGTCTTCTCGCTCTCCTACCCTGCCCCCCTTCCCCAACTCCTCTACCCAACTTTCTCTACCCTCCTAACTACCACCCGGGGCAGCCCAGAGAGCACCTACTTTTCCCATCCCCTCCATTCTCATCCTCCCCCCCCCTCCCCAGGATTTCTTTCCCATGTAAGCCTTCCCCTCTTCCCGTATACAGCCTTACACACAATCTCCCGTCAGTCAATAGTCTCATTTCTATGCTCCACTCTGGAGTGGAGCTCACCATCAACTCTTGACTCCATGTATGAACATTAACATCCAGTGATCCACAAGTCTATCTGACTCCCCCCTCACTCCACAGTCGCCATCTGTCCGTCTCTATCGATGTTGGCAAGTTTGCGATCTCTCTGGGATTTCCCTCGCTCCCTTTGGGTAATCCTTTCTGCGTTTTGAGGAACTTCTCCAAAGCCTCTACCGAACTGAAGAATCTTCTTGTCCCTTTCACTATCATCGTGAGTCGCGCTGGATACCATATCGCAACTTGAATGCCCTTCCTGGCCAGGGCCTCCTTTACTTTTAATGTCCTTTCTTCTCTTAACTGTCTCTAACACCAAGTCTGGAAAAACATATACCTTCAAGTTTTTATATAGTACAAATTTTGATTTCCTTGTTGCTTTTATAACATGTTCTCTGTCCTGAAATCTAAGCAGCTTCATAATAAGAGCCCGCGGGTTTGCCGATGGCTCTGGCCTTGGCCTCAGCTCCCTGTGAGCTCTCTCCACCTCAAATGGCATTGGAGAGGGGGGCCCCAGGAAGCATGTTGAGAGCATATCTTGCACAAACATAATAGTGTCCTCTCCCTCTACCCCCTCTGGGACTCCGAAGATTCTTACATTAGATCTTCTATCTCTGTTCTCCATATCTTCTGTCTTGGAATGAAACCAGCTCACTTGCTGCTGTAAGGCGGTCACCGTGCACTGCAGAGCCGTTTGACTGTCTTCCGTCTTACTAACTCTGGCTTCCACCTCCTCCAAACTCTGCCCCATCCCTTCAAATTTTTCCTCCAGCTTCATGAGTACTCTTTCTACTATTTCTTCTTTGAATGCTCGGATCTCCTCCAATATCGCTGCCATATCCGCCTGGTTCTCCTCCTCTCCTTCTGTCCCTCGGGCCTCCAGTGAAGACACTGGTGATGCAGGCGATGCCGGTGTTAGCTGGGCTCTCACCTCCTCGGGGTTATTCTTCCCCACTCCCGCTCTTGCTGCATACAGCCCTTTAATGGTGGCTCCTGGCTTAACTTATACTACCTTCGGCATTCCTTCTCCTTTTCTGCTTCCTCCAAAGCTACAGGGATACCGTATTCTTCCAGTTTAGGTCAATGCAGGTCGGAGCACGCTCTTACCCACATCCTCCTTCCTCCATGGCTACACTGGAAGTCCTGTATCAAAGTTTTAAAAAGGGCAGTATTTGATGCCTTCGAATCCACTAGTAGAGCCTCATCTATTGCCATAGGTGTACGCCAGTTAGCATGGCTCCAAGTATTAGATCTGGAACAATGGGTCCAGGACAAGCTGGGTAATATTCCCTGTACAGGAGAGAACCTCTTCAGTAATAACTGGAGGGAGAAGGCCAGAGAGCTGGAGACAGATGACACAACATTTAAAAGGTTCTCCAGGAAGACTGCTGACCAAACAAAAAAAAAGGCAGCAGCTAAAAGACCCTTCTATCCAAAGAAGAGGAGATTCTACTCCTCCAATTCTCAGTCTGCTTATCAGTCCCAACAAAAATAACAGGGTCCTAAGCAGGCAAAGAAACCCAGGATAGCCAAACCACAGCCAGCCACTCAGGCACTGGCAGCACCAAGTTTTGACTCCCATCTAGGGAGCATAGCAAATCTGTCCCTGCAGATCCAAGAACCTGCAAACATTCCAAGGAGAGTGTCATTTCTCACATGAATGGCATTCCATCACCACAGGACAGTGGACTCTATCCAGAAAGGTTACCAATTATATTTTCAGGAACTCCCCCCTCACCATTTCAGGGGGATTTTCCCACCCAACCTCCCCTCGATGCCCTGCTCGAACAGGAGGTCGACAATCTCCTTTCTCAAGGAGCCATAGAAGCAGTTCCTCAAAACCAGCTGTTAAAAAACTGGCTAATAAAGGCAGACTCTCCTGGAGAACTGTGCTCATCTCTTCAGCAAACTCTTGCACTATTGCAACATCTGGGATTTGTCATAAACTTCCAAAAGTCCCAGCTAACTCCAACTCAAAAATTGGAGTTCATCGGCGCCATATTGGATAATCAACAATCCAGGGCCTTCCTTCCTCTGGGCTGCATGAACAGCTTGGTGGATCTAGCCACTCACATACACCAGTAGAAGACTGCAATGGCTTGAGCCTTCCTGTGCCTGTTAGGCCACATGACATCCACAGTTCACATAATACCTTATGCAAGACTGCATATGTGACTAACAAGAGCTCACCGCAACTAGAAATTGTGCAACCCAAAGCCCGTATAACTCAAGTTCCATGGTCTGATCACCACCAAATTCAGTTCACCATATACCCAGGCCCTGCAACAAACAAATTAGATGCCGAAGCACCTATTCAACAACGTAGAAGATTCCAACAACTCAACATGGAAACCCTAATAAGCTCTCTTGATGAACACATAACCTTTGACAACACCGACATTGAAGACCTAACTCAAAAAATGGTTCTCTACAATTGAAGACAACTCTAAACCAAATTGGAAATCATCAGCCAGACTGACGAAAACAAAAACTGAACCATGGTACACTCCCCTGCTGCACAAGATGAAGAAAGATTTAAGAAGATTGGAGAGAAAATGGCGACGGACCAAGAATGATCTACAAAAGATGGAATACCTTGAGCTCCTAGCCAAATACAAAAATGAGATCAACAAAGCAAAAAAAGTGCATCACACCAAAGTTCTCAACAAGGCCATTAACAGACCCAGAAAGCTTTTTGACCTAGTAAAGTCACTCACAAAGCACTTACCTGAACTCAACTGCGATGAAAAAATTAAGGCTCAAGACCTGGCGGATCACTATGCTACCAAACTTAATCCCCCTAACCATCATCTCCAAACCCCAAATGTGCTGGCCTCATGTACACAGCTGACAGACAGTAAGAACACAAGCTTTAACCTGAAAGAAGAATGGTCTACTTTCCATACAATTGACAAAAAACTAATCTTAACTACCATCTCAAACCTCCATACAACTACATCTCTCCTGGATCCCTGTCCTGCAGAATGGATCAAATCTACTAAAAATGAAATTTCTCATCTAATAGCACACATAGTCAATCAATCCCTGCAGCAAGGTATCATGCCCGCACAACTGAAAAGATCTCTAATTAGGCCTATTTTGAAAAATAAATCTCTCAACAAAGATGATCCTACCTCCTACCGGCCGATATCAAGTATATTCTTTCTTGCAAAGATTATCGAGAAAGTAACTCAGCAACAACTTCAAGACCACCTTGATGAAAACAAAATTCTTGACGATCATCAATACGGTTTTCGACCCCACCACGGTGTCGAAACACTACTCATAGCTCTTCTAGACAACCTAATCAAGGGACTCGAAAACAAAAGCAAGATGTTCATACTGATATTTATAGATATATCAGCAGCGTTTGACACAGTACATCATCAAATACTCTTGCGCAGACTTGAGTCTATAGGTATAACGGGCACACCAATAAAGTGGTTTGAATCATACCTAACAAATAGAATGCAACAGGTACGCTTCAATAACGAGCAAGCTAAGCCATTCCCCCAAACCCAAGGGATACCTCAGGGATCAGCAATCTCCTCCCTGCTATTCAACGTCTACATCCAGCCAGTATGTACAATTTTCCAAAAGCATAATATCTGCTACCATTATATGCAGACGACATTATGATGTACACACAACTTGACATAAATGATCCTAAGTTCAACCAATTAGAAGAATGCCTACAAGAACTGCAAAACTGGCTCCAATGCAACAATATGTCTATAAATCACAAGAAAACAGAAGTGATGTTCATATCAGGAAAACAGGACTTCAATCCTCCTGCATCTATCACTCTGAATGGGAACACTTACCACTCAAAAAACGAGATCAAATACCTAGGAGTAATAATTGATGCTAACCTAAAATTGGAAAAACACCTCCGGATAACGAATCGAGCAATATTTCACAAGCTGAAAGTCCTACAACCCTTGCGTTGCATCATTGACCACTCTGACTTTAGAACAGTAGCACAAGCGCTCATCATTCCCCACTTCGACTACTGTAATGCTATATTACAAGGGCTACCGAAAAAAACAATAAGCATCCTACAGATGGCGCAGAATGTATCAGCCAGGATTATTATGAATAAGAGCCTGACAGATCACATCACTCCAGTTCTTATGGAGCTCCACTGGCTCCCCATAACCGCAAGAATAATTTACAAAATGCTGATAATGGCATTCAAAATTATCCATAAGATATCTCCCACTTTCCTTGATATACTAATCACCACCCAGCCTCCCAACAGATGCCGACGGACCGCAAACCTAAACACACTCTGCGTACCCAGCAGCATAAGATCAGTCAAAGAACGGACGAGCAACCGGGCATTCACGTATTCAGCACCAATGCTCTGGAACCAGCTCCCACACGAGTTACGGCAGACCAAAGAATTACACACCTTCAGAAAAGAGCTTAAAACACACCTGTTCCAATCGTATTATGGCATCACCTAGCTGAACTCAACTTTATCTTCCCATCCTGCCTTTCCACCTCGTAAGCACAAGGTTAATAGGAACCTAAATTCTCATTGTTGCATCACATCCTTGCAGATTCTTAAACAAAAACAAAAAAAAAAGAAGAAATTTTGTTTATATGTATATATTGCTCTGCTAATTGCTTGTATTGTTGCGATCTCTATGTACATTTATAACCTGCTCTGTTTGCTCAATTCTGTAATTTATTGAATAATCAATTGTATAACTGTGAACTGGTGGTTGTTAGTCCCCCTACCGTAATCATACTGTATTCCTAAATTTTGTGCTGTACATATTCCCTTGTCTTGTCTTACTAAGGACCGCTTCTGATCGCTGGAAGGAGCGGTGTATAAATTTATGCCAAATAAATAAATAAATAAAATAACACAATGGACTCTCTCGTCCCAATGGACCCAAGCCACAGGGAATCTATGGGATATCATTCAGGTAACACGCCCTATGGCTGAATTACTCCTCTGGTGGTGCACCGCAACAAATCTTCTCATAGAGTTACCTTTTCAGATGCCCCCAACCTCAGCATACCCTGACCACAGATGCATCCAAGCTCGGTTGGAGAGCCCATCTAGATTCCATCTCCACACAAGGATTGTGGGCAGCCCAGGAATCAACGCAACAAATCAACCTCCTTGAGCTGTGAGCAATCATAAATGCCCTCTAAGTTCTCCAGTACCACTTCTCCGACAGTCAGATCCTAGTCTGGACAGACAATCAGGT
Source organism: Ichthyophis bannanicus (assembly GCA_033557465.1). Lineage (NCBI taxonomy): Eukaryota > Metazoa > Chordata > Amphibia > Gymnophiona > Ichthyophiidae > Ichthyophis > Ichthyophis bannanicus. The sequence continues at coordinate 499,377,325 of CM066034.1, forward strand.
GGCATTGTTTATGTAAACAAACAAGGGGGGACGGGCTCTCTTCCTCTTTGCCAGGAAGCCTGTCGCCCATGGAACTTTGCCATTCTCCATCACATGCACCTCTGTGCAGTTTATATTCCAGGAGAAATCAATCACTTGGCAGACAAACTGAGTTGAATCTTACATTCACACGAGTAGACCCTAGATTCGGACACGGTGGCATGGATCTTCCAAACCTAGGGAACCCCAGCCATAGATCTCTTTGCCACTCCACAGAATCTCATCTTCCACAGTTCTGCTCCAGAATACCATCCAAATTCAGTCTGGCATCAAATGCCTTCCTGATTCACTTGGGTCAGAAACTGCTTTATACTTTTCCACCCATACCCCATACGCCTGATCCCGAAGACCCTCCAAGCAGACAAGGGAACTGTGATCCTTATAGCCCTCGCTGGCTCCATCAGCCCTGGTTTCCTCTCCTACTTCAGCTGACACAGACTCCTCCAATTCCATTGGGATCCAACCCGGGTCTTCTGTCCCACGACAACGGGACATTCCTGCATCCAATCTGTGGTCTCTCCGCCTGACAGTGTGGATGCTGAGAGCATGATGTTTTGACATCTATAATGTTCAACAGCCATGAAAGACATCCTCATTTCTTCCAGAAAGCTCTCTACTAGGAGAACATATTCATTCAAATGGCATAGATATACTCATGGTGTTCTCAAAATAACCATAATCCCTTTGAAGCATCAATACCCACGCTTCTTCAATACCTGTTGCATCTGTCCTCTTCAGGACTCAAAACAAGTTCAGTGCGGATTTACCTCAATGTTTTTCATAAACCTGTTGATGGTCGACCCATCTCCACAATTCCTCTAGTGGCATGTATCATGAGGGGCCTTCTCCTCACCAAGCCTTCCCTTCAACCACCCCCAGTAGCACGGGATCTTAATGTGGTATTGACTTAGCCCCTCAAACCTTCATTTGAGCCCCTAGCAACTACTCACCTACGATACTTGTCTTGGAAAGTTTTATTCCTTATCGCTCTGACCTCAGTCAGGCATATCAGTGAACTGAAAGCCTTAGTGGCGCATTCACCATATACCAGATTCCATCATGACAGTCATCCTTTGAACACATCCCCACTTTTTACCAAAAGTGGTGTCACCTTTCCACATTAATCAGTCAGTAATCCTTCCAGTCTTCTTCCCAAGACCACATGCATCTTGTGCAGAGGCAATCCTGCACACCCTTGACTGCAAAAGGGCTCTGGCTTTCTATCTCTAAAGGACACAGCTCATTCAAAAATCCTCTCAATTATTTGTGTCCTTTAACCCCAACCACCTGGGTCTCCCTATAACAAAACGCATGCTGTCCAAATGGATAGCAAACTTTATATCACTGGCATACAATAACGCAAGCCTTACCCTCACCGGGCATGTCACTGCTCATAATGTCTGAGCCATGGCAACATTGATGGCTAACCTATGGTCAGTAGCCATTGACAAAATCTGCCGGGCTGCAACATGGTCCTCCATCCACATCTTTGTCGCTCACTACTGCTTGGATAAGGACTCCACCGGGATGTGACCTTTGGCCAGGTAGTCCTTCAACATCTCTTTGGAACATAAGGACAACTCCTACGCCCCGCCCCAGTATTCTTACCAGAACTCCTTGGAGGGAAGTCTAGGTTAACCTGATCTTGTCCGCCTTTCTGACCTGGTCCAACTCTTCAGAGATCTGGGAGCTAGGGAGTCCCATATGTGAAGACTACATTCCTGCTTGTTCCTAGAGATAACGTAGTTACTCACCTGTAACAGGTGATCTCTGGGAACAGCAGGAATTTAGTCTTCACAACCCACCCTACTCCCCTTGGAGTTGTTTTGTAGGGTAGTATTTTTGTTTTTACTCCTTTTCAGCTACAAACTCAACTGAGGAGAGGAAGTTGGGAGAGTGGGAAGGCAATGGTGCAGGCGCAGTGGAGTGCTTCCAAAGGCTTTCCTATGTAATGTAGCTAGGGAACTTCACGCATGGGCTCCGTCGGTACCCGATGTCACCCATAAGTGAAGACTAAATTCCTGCTGTTCCCGGAGATCACCTGTTACAGGTGAGTAACTATGCTTTTAGACCAGCCTTGTTCATAGCAGTGTTCTTTGGAGAGGTTTCCTGGGGTGAAAGGAGGGAAATCTACCTGCTAACACCTTTCTTTCCCAGGTGGAGGCACCAGGTGCCAAACTGAGAAGGACCGACAGAGCTTGCCCTCAAGGGGACTCCAGCTAGGCTAGTCCCAGACCCAGAGGTGCAGCAAGGGGGCGCTACATACCTGCGTGTGGGTATAGATGTAGGTGAGAGAAATGGAGAAAACCAGACCCAGAAGTGCAGCAAGGGGGCGCTACATACCTGAGTGTGGGTACAGATGTAGGTGTGAGAAATGGAGAAAAAAAAAGATATAAAACAGAAGGATCATTTGTAGAGACAGATGTAGGGGAGGTAGGAAAGAAGGCAAGGAGATCCAGAAAATGGAGAGATCCTGGAAAAAAGTCTTACTAACAGACTGAGAAGGGGAAATTAGAATGAAGGATTCAGGACCAACCAGATTAGAAAAAAAATGATCAGACAACAAAGGTACAGGAAAAAAACATTTTATTTTGAGTTTCTAGTGACTGGAATATGTTAGCTTTGGGAATGTGCATTTCTTGTATCTTTGTATTTTGCTCCATATAGGAGATTCCTTTCTGGTTTGTGAATCCTGGAATTTAGTGCTGTTCTGGTATGGCACATTTTCTGCATAAGTGTTAAGTGTTTTTGCAGAGTTTTCAATAATTGTTTTGGTTTTCATTAGAACAGTGCATATTAATATAATATTGTTATATTAATATGCACTATACATATCAAAGGAAACACTCTTGACTTAGTTTTCCTTCCTGACCATATGATCAAAACACCTCAATATACCCCTCCTACCGTAACACAAATCCCATGGTCTGACCATTTTATGATTCAATTTACTATTCCTATCTCTTCCACCTCCTCTCCTCATCAACCTAAAACACACCAAGGGCCTAGATTTCGCCCATTTGTATCAGAAGAGTTCCTTGATACAATTGTACCTCAGCTTGATACAGACCCTAACAACCTTGACAAAGCCATCGCTAATTGGAACTCTGTAATAAAAACAGCTTCCAAACCTTTAAATACCAACCTAAAAAACTCCATAAAAGAACATCAGAAAAATGGTACACACAGGAACTAGCTTCAATTTAAAACAACCTCCGAAAAATAGAAAATAAATGGCGAACAAGAAAAACACCAGAACTCCGGGACTTATACTTTTCAACTCTTAATACCTACAGATCAGCAACTAATGACGCAAAATAACCAATATCATACAACAATCCTATCTAAAGCTATTAACCGTCCAAGGGAACTGTTTGAAATTGTAAAATCTTTATCTAAAGCCACTACTGACAACTATCAACTAGCCCCTATCAACATACAAGACCTAGCAAACTATTTCGCTAGCAAACTTAAACGATCATTAATACCAATACCTGACTCCCCAAACTCAATAAACAATAACAAGGCATGGAACTCCTTCCGGCTTATTGACAAAAAGCAATTACTCAATATAATATCTACAATCAACACAACTACATCCTTGCTTGATCCCTGCCCATTTGCTTGGATTAAGACAACAAAACAAGAACTTGCCCCCTTTATCTTAGACATAGTAAACCAATCCCTTCAGCAGGTGTGCTGCCTAAAGAACTCAAAATCTCTGCAATCCCCCCGATTTTAAAAAACAAAGCTCTAAATGAAAACGGCCCATCATCATATCACCCGATTGCCAGTATTCCTTTCCTAACCAAAATCATTGAAAAAGCTGTTCAACTTCAACTCCAAGACTATATAGACACATCCGCTCCCCTTGATGATCACCAATACGGGTTCCGCCCTTTCCACAGTGTTGAAACCCTACTTCTTGCCCTTCTCGACACTCTTATTAAGGGATTAGACAACACAAACCAAGCATTCATCTTAGTATTCCTTGATATATCCGCCGCATTCGACAGTGTAAACCATAATATACTCATTTCAAGACTCAAACAGATAGGTTTACAGAAAACTACCCTAGATTGGTTTAAATCATACATATCTGGTCGATCACAATATGTACAACTTAACCAAACTTCATCACCCCCATTTCCTCAAGATCAAGGAATACCCCAAGGCTCTGCACTATCTGCCCTTCTATTTAACCTTGGAACGTACGAAGCATGAGCCAAGGGAAGTTGGAGGTGGTCAAGAATGAAATGGAACGTGTACAACTTGATCTGTTGGGTGTCAGCAAACTGAAATGGACTGGCATCGGGCACTTTGCATCAGATGATCACATGGTCTACTATGCTGGAAATGAAAGACAAAGAAGAAATGGTGTTGCATTTATAATAAAGAAGAAACTTGCAAGAACTGTAATGAAATACAATGCAGTCAGCGAACGCTTAATCTCTATTCGTCTACGAGGAATGCCTATCAACACAACTATAATTCAAGTATATGCCCCAACAACAGCTGCAGAAGAGAATGAAATTGAAGAGTTCTATGAACAAGTACAAGCTGAAATTGACAGAACATGCAAACAGGATATCCTGATAGTCATGGGTGATTGGAACGCAAAGGTTGGCAACAAAGAAGAAGACAAAGTAGTTGGAAAATATGGACTTGGCAACAGAAATGAAGCTGGAGAAAGACTGATAGAATTCTGCAAGACCAACGATCTATTCATCTCGAACACCTTCTTCCAGCAACACAAGCGGAGACTGTACACATGGACTTCACCCAATGGATTGTATAAAAATCAAATTGACTACATCTGTGGAAGTCAACGATCGAAAAGCTCTATAACATCAACAAAGACAAAACCTGGAGCTGACTGTGGTACAGATCATCAACTACTAGTATGCAAACTCAAGCTAAAGCTGAAAAAGAGCAAACCACTCATGAATGCAGCAAAATATGACCTTGAGAATATACCACTGGAATTTAAAGACTGCCTGCAAAATCGATTTGCTGCTTTAGATACAAATGATAGAGTTCCAGAAGAGTTATGGAATGACATCAAGAAGGTTGTGTTTGAAGAAAGCGAGAAGTCTCTACAAAAGGTAAAAAAGAAAAAACGGCCAAAATGGATGACGGAAGAAACTCTGAAAATTGCCCAGAAACGCAGAGAAGCTAAAGCCAGAGGAGAAAGAAAGACAATCACAGAACTCAACAGAGATTTCCAACGTGCAGCAAGACAGGACAAGGAAAAGTACTACAATGACGCATGCAAGGAAATAGAAGCAGAAACTATTAGAGGAAGAACAAGATCAGCTTTCCTAAAGCTACGAGAGTTAAAGAAAAAGTTCCAGCCTCGAATTGGAATGTTACAAGATGCTCAAGGTTCTATGTTGAATGATGCTGAGAAGATCAAGAAAAGATGGAAGGAATATACAGAGTTTTTATATGCTAAAGATCAAGTGGACCAACAGCCGTTTCAACCTGTACCTTGTGATCTGGAACCATTGGTGATGAAAGAAGAAGTTGAAGCAGCATTGAAAGCCTTATCAAAGAACAAAGCACCAGGCATTGATTGCATTCCCATAGAAGTATTACAGCAATCTGATGCAGCTGTTACCGTACTTACAAGGCTCTGCCAAGAAATATGGAAGACAGCATCATGGCCAACTGACTGGAAAAGATCTGTGTTTATACCAGTACTAAAGAAAGGTGGAAATTATCGCACAATCGCTCTGATCCCACATGCCAGCAAGATTCTACTGAAGATTATTCAAAAGAGACTATTATCATACCTGGAACAAGAACTACCTGAAGTGCAAGCAGGGTTCAGAAAAGGGCGAGGAACGAGAGACATCATTGCGGATGTGAGATGGATCCTTGAAAAGACTAAAGAATACCAAAAGGATATCTATTTGTGCTTTATCGACTATAGCAAAGCTTTTGACTGTGTAAACCATGAGAAACTCTGGGCCACATTAAGAAGCATGGGTATATCAGAACACCTGATCGTTCTTTTGCACAATCTGTACATTGATCAAGAAGCAACAGTTCGAACGGAACAAGAAGAAACAGAATGGTTTAAAATAAGCAAAGGTGTAAGACAAGGCTGCATACTTTCCCCCTACCTATTTAATTTATATGCAGAACAAATCATCAGAGAAGCAGGATTGTATGAAGACAACAGAGGTGTGAAGATTGGTGGAAGACTCATCAACAACCTTCGCTATGCTGATGATACCACATTACTGGCGGAAAGTGAAGATGATCTGAAACATTTGCTTCTCACAATCAAAGAACATAGTCTCAAAATGGGCCTGCACCTTAATGTAAAGAAGACAAAGATCATGACAACTGGCATAATCAACAGGTTCATCGTCGAAGGAGAAGAAATTGAAATCGTGAATAACTTTATCCTACTTGGATCAACTATCAATAAAGAAGCAACAAGCAGTCAAGAAATCAGATGACGCATTGCTCTTGGCAGAATGGCTATGAAAGACCTAGATAAGATTCTCAAGAGCAGAGATATCTCCCTCCATACAAAGATTCGACTTGTTCAAGCCATGGTATTTTCAATAACATCATATGGATGTGAAAGCTGGACAGTGAAAAAGATAGACAGGAAGAAAATTGATGCCTTTGAATTATGGTGCTGGCGGCGAATACTGTGTATACCATGGACTGCCCGAAGAACAAATCAGTCTGTACTAGAGGAGATCAAACCTAAGCTTTCTTTATAAGCTCAGATGACAAGACTTCGACTTTCATACTTTGGACACATCATGCGGAGAGAGAGATCATTAGAGAAAGACATCATGCTTGGCAAGATAGAAGGTCAACGCAAAAGAGGAAGGCCAGCAATGAGATGGATCGATACAATAACAGCAGCTACGGGTACCAGTCTGTCAACAATGAGCCGCCTGACTGAAGATCGAACACAATTTAGGATAGCTATCCAGAGGGTCGTCATGAGTCGACTCCGACTCGACGGCACTTAACAACAACAACTACAGCCAATATGCACCATATTCCAAAAATATAAGATAAACTACCACATATATGCGGACGACATTATGTTGTTCTCCTCAATCAACATACTTGATCCCAACTACGATAAATTAACAACCTGCCTTATAGAAGCTGAAAAATGGCTTAGATCAAACAATTTGACCATTAATTTCAAAAAAACTGAAGTTCTATTTACAACAAGAAACATGAATTTTACACCACCAACTGACATCAAACTTCTAAACTTTACTCTTCCAGTTAAAGAAGAGATCAAATATCTAGGAGTTACCCTTGACAAGACCCTTAGTTTCACAACCCACATTAAGAAAATAACAAAAACAATTTATTACAAGCTTCGTTCCATTCAACAACTGAGGCCTCTTTTAGAAAATGATGATTTTAGAACTATCACACAAGCATTAATAACCCCACACTTTGACTTTTGTAATGGAATATTACAAGGCATAACAAAGAAGAATTTAAAAATTCTTCAAATGGCCCAAAATGTTACCGCAAGAATAATTTTCAAAGCCAAGCTAACTGACCACATTACCCCGATTCTATTCTCTCTACATTGGTTACCTATCTCCAGCAGGATTCAATATAAAATACTGTTGACCACCTTCAAATTAATTAATAAGATTTCCCCATCATACCTATCAACACTTATTCATAGCCCTCCTGAAAACAAAATAAGACGAAGAAGGAACCTTAATACCATCATAGTGCCTGACCTAATAAGGAAGACAAAACATACAACAAGCAACAGCGCCTTCTCATTTGTAGCACCAACCCTATGGAACAACCTCCCAGATCAATTAAGAGAGATAAAAGACCTACAAAAATTCCGAAAGGAACTAAAAACATATCTGTTCACTCAACACTACTCCAACACAGTCTGTGACCTGGGTATGGCCTCCCAACCTCCATAACTCGACATGAATACACCCATTCAAATTGACTCACTACAATTTTGATTACTGAACCTAAGACGATTCTTTAAACATGTATATATGTAAAAATTATGTAGTAACTTGTAAATAGTTCTGAATCTGTTATATTACTTGTATATAGTTGCTTACAGTTCCATGTATCTGTTATATAGTTGCACATTGTTCCATGTATTTTAACATTGTTTGATGTAAACCGCCACTGATCCTGGGAATTGGCGGTATATAAAAGTTTTGCAAATAAATAAAATAAATAAATATACATTTTATATTAAGTGAATGTCTCTTTATGCTATTTTTTAAAATGTAATATTTACAGTATTAAAGATACCATCCCAAACAAGAGCACCCATACTCACAAGACACAAAAGTACAAAGGTCTGGAGTGAGATGACTCACAATGGGCAATATAAATTTTATTGAAGTACATGTAGAATTCTATTGTAGTACCCTACACAGCTATGTTTCGGCTATGCCTTTGTCAGGGGTTGAGACCACTGTTCCCTCTAAGCTGTGCGCGTGTGCGCGCGCACACACCTCGCCGAGCGAGCGCACATACTTTACAACAGAGCGCACAAAAATTTTGGTTCTGATTCTGATAGAAAACAACACAGATGTCTTAAAATTGAAAAGGTGTTGTGTATTTAAGGTTTTCACAAGTTCTACAATATTTTCTAGTGCAATCAATGTGGTGTACATACTGTATTCTGACATGTAGTCAAATTTTAAAGTATATAACTCCGAGTGTCGTTACGTAGCGCACAAAAATTTAACTTTCCTTCAAAAGCTGCACAGCTGATATTTTATGCGCACACAGCCTACAGAAAATTAGAGGGAACATTGGTTGAGACCTCAAACATAAGCACATATAAATGTAAACCAAGGGATAAAAGAGACACACATAACATCCAATTACCATAAAAAATGTAAATCAGAAATAAAATAAACAAACAATTATACAAAACAATGAAAAACTTCCAGAAGTAGAGAAAAGCAAACAGAAAAGTAATTTAAAAAATAAATATATTAATATACAATGATAAAACCATAAACACTAAAAATGTAAGGAAGAAATAAAATATGGGCCACACTCAAAGCATAACAAATCCATAAATAACAAATACATCAGAGTGACTACTTTTTGAACAGCAAGGCATATCTTAATAAATATTTAAAGGATAATGAAATAATAAACATGCAGAAAAATTGAGAAAATACATGAAACACATATGATAAAATATGATAAAAAATATATAGAAGAATGCAATGTGAGCTCATTAAAACCCCAAGTTACATTGTGTCATAGTAAGTACTATGAAAGGAGCACACTTACAATAAAACAAAGGTGTGATTACTCCACAGGACACTAATTAGATCCTGCCCGGCACTCCTGGAGGAACTAAAAAGAAAGGTAAAACCATGGAGGCATAATCATGTTAGAAAGGTACTAAAGGAGTGCAACACTTTGGCCTGTTTTGTACCAGTTTCATGTTGTAATATTAATAGTCACTTGACTCCGGCATGGAAGACCTAAAAGCCTAATTATTATGTGTAGAAACCAACATGTGCAGGAATAGACCATATAAAATAATTCTAAACTGTAACCGCATGAATCTGTGCGAGTATTACCAGGGGAAGTATGAGGGCAATCAACCCAGCAATCACTAAAGACCATTTCACCTTGACCTGGTAAAAGGCAGTATATAAATACAGCTAAATATTTATACCTCTTTATTTTGGTTTTATTATTATATACTAAGACATGTCGGTTTTTAAATTACTTTTATGTTGCTTTTCTCCACTTCTGTAAGTTTTTCACAGTTTTTTTATAATTGTTTTGTTTATTTTATTTCTGATTTACAGTTTTTTACGGCAATTGGATTTTATGTGTGTCTATTTTATCCCTTGTTTTATATTTATACGTGTTTATGTTTGAGGTCTCAACCACTGACAAAGGCATAGCTGAAACATGGCGGTTTAGAGTACTACAATAGGATTCTACGTGTAGTTCAATAAAGTTTATATTGTCTATTGTGAATCACCTCGCTCCAGACTTTTAATTAACAAGAAACCAGATACATATATATCTCATCAGGAAAAAGTGGTTTACTGTATTGTCAGACAAAATAATGCACAAAAGAGTCATGTAAAAAACTACAATTCCCCAAATAAGAGAGGGAGGGAGAAATAAATAAAGGATATAAAACAATCATACGATGATTATTCTCATATATCCACTTTTTATTTTGTCTGCTGCTATTTCACCACTGTATAGACTGATAAGGGCATTCACTAATTTGTAAAAACTTCCTGAGCCTATAGGAGCATACCCAGCCGAGATAGCAGCTGAAAAACATGGTCATTACCCATGTGTTTAGTGAGACACTTCCTGGGATATTTAAAAAAATGCATCCCTAATGCCAAAGCTCAGGAATGGACTAAGAAATTCTCTCCTAACAGACTGAGTCCTACGAAAGACATCAGGAAAATTTGTAGAAAGGTTCCAAAAACACAAATCCACATCACAATGTTGTTCATAAAATACAAATCTAAGAAAAATTACTTCCATAACACAAGGGAAAATGTAAATCCTATGTCCATAAAACAATGGATTCTAGTTTCTAAAATACAGCTTCATCACATTTGAGCATGTGTGCAGGTTGTCCTTGGTGCCCAGGCCTCCTGGCTCTGGCATCTCCCTTCCTCCCTTCATGGAACACACCGTACAATGACTATGGTGCTGTCCAAGCCCTGATCAGAGGAGGGAATGAGAGGTGGAGCCTATCCCCCACCAAAGACCTTGTACTGTTCTCCCTGCAGCCTAGGTGAACAGGTACCCCTGGGGCGTCAGGGTGAGGGGTTCTTATTCCTGTTCCCCATGCTGGACACTATGGACATCCTGAGGGCTTAATCCCATGCAAGGCTCCCTGAATCTCCAGATGCCATATTTGCGCCCTATCTCCTACAGTTAGGGATGCAGTACATACTCTCAGCATGTCTTTACTTTGTTGATTTGCATGCCTCACCCTCTTGTATTTAGTCCCTATGCTCTGAGCTGTGCAGGCAGTTGGGCCCATTCCCGGTCAACCCTCTGTGTTCTGAACTGGCCAGTTCAGACCTTCTTGTATGTGTGTTTGGGGCACACTTCCTACTGTCCAGAGTGTTTCCTTTGCCTCCTACTGCCCTATTATCTTGCCTGTAGCTTTCCTTTCCCTAATGTGTGGTGCCGCTACATGCACTGTCTGCATACACAAGTGCCTTGCATTCACTACTACCATACTAGTGATGCAACTAGCGCGCCAGTAGTAGCATAGTGCTGACACACCCCTTGTGTTGTGACATAGTGGGTTCCTCCAGCCCTTTAGAAAGAGCCAAAAAGGAGGAAATAGAAGCAGTGCTGGATGGTAAACAAAAGCACATGGCTAGTAGTTGCCACGGAAACCAGACACAGGGGAAAGAAACACGCCCTTGCTGCCAGTTAGCTCAGGAGTCACGAGCTGAATCAGAGCACCTGTTAGGGGGAGGAGTCAGGCACTGCCCTAGAGCTCAGACACATAAAGAGGCCTCAGTAGAGAGAAAAGGGTTTCATCTAGGGTCTCGATTAGAAGCTGGACTAGAGTCTCGTCTAGGGGCTGGACTAGAGCCTCGACTAGGAGCGTCACCACAAGCTCAGATGGGAATTCAGCTACAAGGCCAGCCGAGGGTTCCGGTGAGAGACCAGCAAAGAGGGCAGTTAGCAGACCAGCTAACAGACCAAGAGGAGGACCAGGGAGGAGTCCGAGTTCCAGGCCAAGGCAGAGCTACAGGCAGAGTTCCAGCCCAGAACCGTGGGAGAGAGACCGTAGCAAGCCTGAAGGAGCACTCAATAAGGCAGAGAGAAAGCCCTGAACCAGAGCCAAGCTTAAAGGTAGAAGGAGAACCATTTACAAAGCTTTATTCCAGAGAAGAATACAGCAGAAGCAGGCCAGGCTGTTTGCAGTATTCTAGGAATTACCAGGAGAAGAAAAAGCCAGGAAGGCAGTTTCAACACTCATTTCACAAATCAGGTGTTGAATCCACAGCTGTTTCAAAAGCCCAAAGAAAGCCGTTTGCAGGCAGGCACAGAGGTAAGCCCAAAGACTGGGTTTTAAATAAGGCTGGTGATAATCAATGGGATTTTACTTATCCAGAGTGTGGGGACTGTGGTTATAATGCCTGTAATGAGAATGATTGTTTAAAGCAATACCTGAGTCATGAATATGATATAAAGCCTAAAACAGAGAGGAAGGGCGTGGCCCAAGAAACAACGTTACAAACATTCCTACCTGCCTTCCATGAGGAGTTAATGGAAACAGAGCCAGGGTTAGGAAATGTATCTGAAGAATTGATGGACTGTACGATTACAATATCGGATGAAATATTGTCCCTGCGCTGAGTTTATGCATTGCAGAGAACTGCAGAAGTGTTAAGATAAAAAGTACAGAGCTGTGGGAAACAGAACTGTTTTACTCTAATTGCTGGGAAGCAAATGTTTGGTGCTGAAGTTAAGCTATTTCTGTTGGAAACTTTTATTTTGTCCTTTGCCAGAAGTGTTTGGCTTTGTTACCTTTATTTCCATGCTGAAATCCGCCCGGAGGGGAAATAAATCCTGTTTGCTTAAAACCACTTTGAGTTCACACTACTCTTCATTGGACAGTGAAAGAAACTACATTTCCCAAGAGGCTTTGCTTCAGGAAAAAGTCAAGTAGCTGTTCAGGAAGGAAAACAGGTCACTTAAGCCCTACACGCTCTTGCTGGGGGGCAATAAAGGCGCGGTTACAGTGTCTACCACAGCGGCTGATCTCCGGTGTGGTAGGAATGCATGAATTTCGTGTGTTAATCTTGCACTCCCTGCCACACTTTGGTAAACATGCTCCTAACTGCTTAATTCATCTTAAATCCCCTGGTAAACATTTGCACACTTTAGTAAATATGCCTCATTATCTCTATCAAAGGATGATATAAAGAAGGCCAACAAAGTAGCTCTATTAGGGATCTTTTGAATAGAAGTTTCCAACAAAGATAAATTCTGAGCAATTATCTTTCCAAAAACTTTGTAAAGCATGTTTTTTTAGTCTGGTTTTTAAAGCTTATTTAGATTACTACCACTACTGATCATTTGTATAGTGCTTCAAGGTGTACACAGTGCTGTACAGGCACATGTAAAAGACGGTCCCTGTTCATCAGAGCTTACAATCTAGTTAAGAGAGACAATACAACACCTGAGGACAAGAATACATCTAGGGGTTTGGTAAGGAAACATACAGGAGATTAAAGCTGGCATTTTGACACGCTAATAGCGGGGTTGGACGTCCAATCCACGCTTAGCCCCGGAACATGATATTCACAGCGTTTGTGTGGGGAGCCCTGGATGTGGGCAGGAGGAGGCAGAGTAAGGCTTCAGGACGTACATTCAGGTCAGGCCTCTGTACTTCCTCTGGCGCAGAGATGGATGCCCACCTTATTCTTCCCCAATGGGGGAATAAGTGCTGGGTACAGCAGTGATCACTTCATGTAGTCCCCCCAATTCCATCGTGCCGCCACGGGAGAGCTCATGCTGCCTGCCCCTGGTCTTAGGGGCAACCACCGAGGGTCAGACAGTGGTGTGCTGGGGCCACACCCGGACTGGGCATTTAGCACCTCTGCATGGACGTCTTGGTGCCATGTTGATGGGACACCAATGCACTGGCAAACCAGCAAGGGGCACTATGTGATGTGGATGGGCAGCCCATGGGATGTCTGCCCACCCAGACATCTATGTCCCCAATTCTGCCATCACAGATACGTCCAAGCCCAATGGTAGCAGAATCGGATGCATTTCCGGCACATCCAGGTTTTGGCCGGGCAATGTAGCCAGACATGCCAGAAGCAGAATCAACCTCTAAGCAGATCAAGATCCAAAAACAGTATTGAAGAGGTGAGTTTTCATTCTGGATTTGAAAAGGGCCAGAGATGAAACCTGACGTGCAGACTCAGGTAGTTTGTTTCAGGCATAGGGAGCAGCAAGGTGAAAGGATTGAAGTCTGGAGTTGGCAGTGGAAAGAAGGGCACAGACAGAAGCGATCTGCCAGAAGAGCAGAGTTACCGAGGAGGGTTGTAGGGAGAGATAAGAGAGGAAAGATAGTGAAGAACAGCAGAATGAGTGCACATATAGGTCAGTAGAAGTTTGAATTGTATGCGGAAATGCATAGGGAACCAGTGAAGCTACCTGAGAAGAGGGATAAAGCATAGTTACTCACCTGTAACAGCTGCTCTCCGGGAACAGCAGGAAACAGTCCTCACATATGGGTGATGTCGGCGCCAACAGAGCCCACACGGATCCTCTGTGGCAAGGGTGCCCTGAAGAGCATTCCCACCCGGAGGTGGCACTGGTCTTGCCACCAGTAGAGGGATCTTGCCAGCCGGCAGGTGATCCTGACCCTGTCTTGAAGCCTTTCTGTTTCCTGGGTCCACTATGAGCGCAGGCACCACTGGGCTGTGCGCATGTGCAGGCGGGCTATGGGTGTGACATGAACTGTAGAGGCCATGTGGCCCAGAAGATGGAGGAGGAGGCGAGTTGGCATCGTTCTGCAATGTTGTATCTCTCTTGCCAACTGTTTGAGATGTTCGACCCTGTCCTGAGGAAGGAGGGCCTGGCTTGCACCATGTCCAGCTGAGCACCTATGAACTCCAGGTTTTGGGCTGGAGAGAGATGTGATTTGGGTAGTTGATGATAAACCCTAGGTGCTGCAGGAGGAGGATGGTATGCTCTGTGGCTTAGCTGGCCTCTGCGGCTGTGGTGCCTCTGATGAGCCTGTCGTCCAGATAGGGGAAGACGAACACCTCTTTTAGGCACAGATGTGCAGTTACTACGTCAAGGCATTTTGTGAAGACTCTTGGTGAGGAGGCCAGACCAAAGGGGAGTACCCTGTACTGGTAGTGCCCTCTTCCGACCACGAATCTTAGGAATTGCCTGTGAGAGGGATGGATCAGGATGTGAGTGAAGGCATCCTTTAAATCCAAGAAGCACAGCCAGTCTCCCTGGTGGAGGCAGGGCAGCAAAGTTCCAAGGGAGAGCATCTTGAACTTCTCCTTTGCCAGAAACTTGTTAAAGTTTTGAAGGTCCAGGATAGGCATAAGGACCACAGTTCTTTTGGGAACAAGGAAATATCTGGAGTAGAAGCCCTTTCCCCACAGGTGTTGGGGTACAGGCTCCACCGCCTTGTCCCTGAGTAGGCCTACAAGCTCTGAGAGCAAGAGCGTCTGGTGAAGGAGAGGCCGCACTGGCTCTCCTGGAAAATACCCCGGTAGTGTCTGCTGGAAGCAGAGGTGGTAATCCTCCCTCACAACCTGAAGTACCCACTGGTCTGCGGTGGCCTCAGCCCACTTGTGGGCGAAGAGTGTCAGATGGCCCCCTGTGGGCTGGAGAGGGTCTCCCAGGGGGAGGAAGGCCCTGCCCTGGAGTCAAAAGCTCCATCCAGGTTGAGCCAGAGCCTTCTTTGGTGGGGACTCATACTGGAGGATCTCCAGTTCTTCAGTGCATGGGTCCTCCTCTGACTCGGTTGGGACCAAGAGGCCCCGGGGCCATATTCTGAGAGAAGTCGTGGAAGGCCAGGTCCTCAGGTGGGGAATGGCGCCGAGGCTCCAGGGGAGATGGCTCCGAGGGGATGTCTTGGTGTTGATAGGTCTCGGGCGAGGCCTCAAAATCAGTCTCCCAGTTGGAGCCAGAGGGCATAGAGGAGTCCAAGGCTCAGAGCTCCTGCGCCTCGAGCCCTGCTCCGAGGAAGCGAGATCCCCCGGTGGGTCTTAGGTCAGACTCCTGGAAACTAGCCGGGGAGGACCAGATACCCTTGGATCGGGGTCCGGCTCGACACCCGGGGATGCCACTGAAGTCAGGTGCCCAGTTGTTGGGGCAGATGATGCGGACAAACCTGACATCATTGCCTGTTGCATGGCCAGGATGGCAGCAATATTCTGCTCCATGGCTGCCATTCTGGCCTCGATGCCAGAAGGCTCTGCAGCCTTCATTTCGGGCCCTGAGGATCTCCACCAAGAGCCAGCTGGTGGGGAAACCAGATGGGGGTGGAGCATTGGGCCACCTGTGCACAAGCAGGATCAGGGGGCCTGGCCGTGCTGACCCGAGGACGTCCCCGCGGCTGAGGAAGGGGCATGCCAGGCCATCCCATTGTCCGATCCTGCTTGCTTTGAGAGGGTTTAGCTCCCACGGTGCAGAATCGGGAGCAACAGAGCCCGTCCTGTCCAGGGATGGTTGGAAATCCCGGACGTGCCCCTTCCAGGATCGGTCTCCACGGATATAGGCAGTATACAAAAACAGTTAATTGTCGTTAATAGATTCCTATTGATTTAATCCACCTTTTTGTCCTGTCTTTTCAATGATCCTGAAACAGAACAAGTTATTGTTATCATAGGGATTGAAGTTGAATCCTAATGTATCTTATCAACAAAATGTCATTTAGGCATCTCTAAAGGAGATATCATATTGCATATAGGAAAATTATTATTTTCACATATGACTCTTCTGCAATATATTCACATGATTGCCAGTCTGGATTTTTTAGCACAGAACCAGCTCTACTGGCAATTCATGAGGACGTCATAGGCATCGGAATGGGATTGGCCACTTGAACACTAACCCTATCAATATTTCCCATGAAGCAAGTTGTCCGCCAATGGGGATTTGATCTCTCTGCCCATGGGAGATCAGATCCCCATGGGGAAAATAGGAGGGGAAGGCAGTAGGCTGCCCGCGGGGCCCCCAGAGACGGCGGAGGGGAGATATGATAGACGTCTATAAATTAATGAATGGAGTGGAACAGGTAAAAGTAGATCGATTGTTTATGTTATCAGAATATAGAAAGACTAGGGGGCATGCAATGAAGCTACAGGGTAAACTATTCAAGACAAATAAGAGAAAATATTTTTTCACTCAATGTGTAATCAAACTCTGGAATTTGTTACCGGAGGATGTACTAAAGGCTGTTAGTGTAGCTGGGTTTAAAAAAGGTTTGGACAAGTTCCTGGAGGAAAGGTCCATAAACCATTATTAAAAAGGGACCCAGGATATCACTGCTTGACCCAATATAAGCATTGTGGAACCTGTGTCTTTTGGGGTAACTGCTAGGTACTTGTGACCTAGATTGGCCACTGTTGGAAACAGGATACTGGGCTTGATGGACCTTGGTCTGACCCAGTATGGCATATCTTATGTTCTTATGTGGACAGAAGAGGAGAGTTGATTGGGGCCAGCTATTTTAAAAAAAGTTAGGTGGGTGGTGAGGGGAATGAAGCTTTAAAAACTTAAAAGGGACAGTAACTTAAAAAGAAGAGAGGATGGCAGGAATGGAGTCTAGGGGGTGGGAGAAGGGAGCCAAAGGACAGAGATAGGTGCAGTTAATGGGGAGCTTGGGCCCCCTCAAACAAATAGATCTTCCGCTGCCCCTGGGACTTGTTAATTTACTTGGCTAGAGGGGATAATGCGTTGCTTCTGCTGCTCAATCTTTCTGCAATGTTTGATATACTGGATCATTGTATACTGTTGTAGTGGCTTCTTTTCTAATTGGAAGTATGCCACTATTGTGGCTGAAATCCTTCCTATCCAATTGTAATCCGTTTGTAGAAGTTGTTTCAAAGTCCTCTTGTGTGTGTCCAAGATTATTGCGCTGCAGGGAGCGCTATCATCTCTGTTATATTCAGTCTTTATATTCAGACTTTAGCCTTTCTTATTGAAAGACATAGGGGTATGTTTACTAAACTGCGGTAATGTCAGTCGCGTTAGGTTCCGCGGTAAAAGCAGAAATGGCCAAATAAGGACATGGGCGGTACATCGTTACAGATAACGCGCGTTACCAGGTGCCATAGCCTAACGAGCGTTAAGAAACATTGTGTAGAGCGCCAGGCAAGGCGCCCTGTACGGCGCCCATAAGGCGCATGATAAGGCGCCTAGCAAGGTGTCTAGAGCTGTAGCACAATGGTTAATACACTGACTAACGGTGCAGGGGTTGTGAGTTCAATCCCCCTGTGGGTCTAATGAGTAAAGCTGGCTGAGACATTACCTTTTACGTTAAATCAGTGCTGTCTGAAGCATTTTGTTATTTAATTTTAATTAGTGCTGCCAGCAAACACACCCTCACAGGGCCGTAACCTAAGGTGCCGCATAAGGCACCCCAGAGGGCACATTATAAAGTGCACTGTCCACCAAGGCACCCTATAATGTCCCCTATGGGGCACCCTATAGGGCGCATTATAGGGTGCCTCATAGGGCACTGTATAGGGCGCCTGATGAGGCACCGTAAGGAGACAGCACTGTGAGGGCTTTTTGCTGGCAGCACCAATTTAAATTAAAAAAAGAAAATGCCTCAGACAGCCCTACCAAATAACCCCACTGTGGGATCAAACCCATGACCTCTGGCTCCACAGGCAGTGAAGTAACTAGTGGGCCACATTGCTAGTGCTGCTAACAAATCCCTGGCTGGCTACTGAAGGACGTCAGGTCACCACACAAACTGTCTGCTGTGGTGGCCAGGATTTGGGTTAACCCACTCATACCCATGGTGCACTGCACATGCAGATCAGCAGTCTATAGATGACCACAAGATGGGGTATGCACCCCCACAGCACCTTGGCCTGGTAGGGGGTACTGACCGTGTGTGTTACTGCCACAGAGTGGCTACAGACCGTCACAGTGGACGGTCCTGTGCTCACCCTGAGGGTGAGGTGGGGTGCCCAGCACCATTTCCGCAGCACCTGGCTTTGCTGCGATGGGCTATGCTACAGGTCCCCATCGGTGCCACTGTGTGATAGGTGGTCCCTGCATATACCCTTAGCATTTGCCTGTGTCCATCTGTATATCACGTCTTGCCTGTGTGGACTATGATGCACCTGGAATAGTGCATACACTGTGTGGGTGCCATGCTCACATGATTTCAGGTTGGGGGGGGGTTGGGCCCTGACCCATAGGCTGTTTACATACCAACACCCTACCCACCCTCTGTGGCTCAGGGTGGGAAACAGGATTTCCAACCAAAAGATCGACATTTTACCCCCCTGCACTGGTGACAGTAGAGGGGACCATTCACCCCAGTCCTGCTAGGGAATGGACACCCCTACAGGGCAGTCTATGCAGACCTATACACCTCCATACATTGGGCAGTGACAGACAGACGGTAGACCTGGTACTGCGCTGCTGCCCCACACCACTATCTGACATCCTCCAGCAGCAAGCAAAGTGAGTCACCAGCCGCTGCACCCTGCATGGTGTTCCAACCACACACATACTAACTGCAGACAGTCTGCTTGCTAGTCCATAGTGCATGTTCCTGGAGGTGACACCTGGGATGTGCACGCACCCACCAAGCAGATAGGTGAGTGATTGGGCTCCAGAGGACAGAGCCCATATATCTCACTTTAGAGAAACACTATGTAGCACTATGGGGGAACCCAGGTATGCCGTGGTCACTGCACAGTCAGGGTGAGCGTGACCTCACAGCAGGACATACCGTGGCCACCCTGTCCGTGTAGGTGGTGGGCAGGCACTACAATGTCCCAGCCATTGCCCTTGGCCCTGTGCAGGTGCATCCTGCCCAGGCCGTCCTGTCCGGCTATACCCACAGTACCTTGCTCCTCATTATGCACATTGGCAGGCCAATACTGGCAACAGTGCTAGCAGTGTGGGCTGCAGAGGGTGTTGGCAAACACCACACACTGGATAGACTGATGCACACCCCCACACCTATGCCAGCATTGTGCACCTGTATAGGCTTTTGGTAGCCCAGGACACCGCACTAGTCCTGGGCACAGTGCAGGCATGGCTATGGTATGCAGTACTGTTGGGATCTCTCCCCAAGGTGGTGGACACTGTCAGGTACCAGACCTGACACACACTCCACAGACATCACAGAGGTTGGTATGCTACAGCCCACTGGGCAGCTTGTGCTAACCTTAGGGATTGCTATGTGCCAGTTATCATAGCAACCTTTTGCTATCTTTGTACCGTATTCCCGAGTTTTTGGTGGCATTGCTAGGGTATGCAAGTGCTAGTATTGGGAGATGC
Organism: Ichthyophis bannanicus; assembly: GCA_033557465.1. Classification (NCBI taxonomy): domain Eukaryota; kingdom Metazoa; phylum Chordata; class Amphibia; order Gymnophiona; family Ichthyophiidae; genus Ichthyophis; species Ichthyophis bannanicus. Next base: position 499,397,392 of record CM066034.1, read on the forward strand.
ACACAGGGCCCAACATCCTGCCTCTCCAGGAGGCTGTGGCTAATGGGGCCTGTGGGTGCGGGTGTTTCCGCCCCTGTGGGTCACTGCTCTTGGACAGGGGTTCCCAACTCCGGTCCTGGTGGGCCGCACCATGTTCGGGTTTTCATGCTGTCCCTGATGAATATGCATGAGATACGTCTGCATACCATGGGGGCGGCGTATCGACATACAGCACAGGCATCTTTATTGCAGACAGCATGGAACCTGAATGTTGTTTGGACCTCCAGGCACTGTTCCCTCTAAGCTGTGCGCGTGTGCGCGCGCACACACCTTGCTGAGCGAGTGCACATACTTTACAACAGAGCGCACAAAAATTACGGCTCTGATTCTGATAGAAAACAACACAGACGTCTTAAAATTTAAAAGTTATGATTATAAATACTAGAAATTTCCCGCTTCATTTAGTAATTGTCTATTTTCATTTAATTTGATTAAAATCAATGTGGTGTACATACTGTATTCTGATGTGTAGTCAAATTTTAAAGTATATAACTCCGAGTGTCGTTATGTGGCGCACAAAAATTTAACCTTTCTTCAAAAGCTGTACACAGCTGATATTTTATGCGCACACAGCCTACAGAAAATTAGAGGGAACATTGCCTCCGGGACTGCATTTGGGAGACTCTGCTCTAGGTAATGCGCCTGTTTGTGATGTCTGTGCTCTGTAGGGTAAAATGTAGGTGTTCCAGGCATGTTTATTCTATCAGCACTAAGAGGTTCGATCTTTCTTACCACGGTCTATTACTGGTAAAAGCTATGGGGACAGAGTTGGCAGGGACCACAGCTAGGGTTTGAACCTGTGACTTTCTGCTCCTGAGCGCACTGGCTGTGCATACTGCGCCACACTGATACCACAGGGACAGATTATTCCGTGGAGATACCATGACTTCTTGTCATATGGAGCCTGTCTGTTGGAGTGCATGGCACCCACCTACATGGGTCTGGGCCGTGGCCTGCTATGGTCAGATGTAACTGCCCCCTTCGCCACCAGTACCCCTCCGCCGCCATGCTGCCATGCCCTTCTGCTGGTGGTGCTGGTGGTGCGCAGTCTCGGGCCATCCAGTGTGTGGGTAGGCAGCTGCCTATGGTGTGGGTAATAGGGTAGGGGTGCCTGGATGGACATCCACGCTTCCCCCCAGCACCTCCTGCCACTGTTCTGTGCCCTTAGGGGTAGCTGCTGGGTACTGTCCCCTGTGACACTGCGGGAGACACACTCGTGCCCATGTTGGGCCCTCAGCAGTTGCTGTCTGGCTCTACTGTTTACGCATTCCTATGGGCCAACTGAGCATCACCCTAGTCCCCACTGTGGCCCAGCCGCACCACAGCATGTGCCGCCTGCAGCCCTCTGTATCCCCTTTTCCAGCATCTGCCTGGTTGCCCGTTCTGACATGCCCACCCTGCTGTTGCAGAACATGTGCACGCCATAGGGAACCTGTCCACTAACAAGGGGAAGCCCTGATCTGCGCTATTTCACTGTGGGATCATTCACCTTCTATGGGGACAGAGCATACACCCTTCCACAGTTAATATATTTTTCTGAAGCTTTCTCAGTGGTGTTTATTGCTGTTTCCCATTGATATCACTATTGGCTAGCTTGGTTATGTTTTTTTCCTCGTGTCTTCTGGTCATTTTCACTGATTATTTGCCCTTTTGTTCCGTGCACATGTATCACACTTATCACGTTTTGTGGGTTTCCCTGCCTATGCTGTACATTGCTGACACTGAAATGGTTTCTCTCTCCTGCAAATGTGCATCTAACGGCAGGTTTTCATTCGCGGTAGGATTCAGCCCTTGAGTTCAGCGCGTTAGTGTGCCTGGAGCCTCTCCCCGCCCACTCTCTGCCCATTGACCCCTTCTCTCCGCCCTCTCTCCACCTTCTGCGGTGTTTTACCGCGCTGCGGAGCTTTACGATCATTACGTTACGTTAACGCGCTTTCTGAGATGTTAACAATCGTTAACGGCTCAGAACGCGCGTTAACATTACGTAACGATCGTTAACGGCTCAGAACGCGCGTTATGTAACGTTACCGCAGTTTAGTAAACATTCCCCATAGTATTCATTTTCAGATGTTTGCAGACGACATCCAGTTGTATCTTCTGTTGGGTAACTCTCAGGTTACTCAATTACAAAAGATGGAGGCATGTTTGTCTGAGAGAAAATGGTAATGAATTGTCAGAAGACAGAAGTTCTCTGGGCACATTGCTAGTCATTTTCTGGAAGTCACCTTTGTTTGTTTTGGAATGAGGAACAATTAGAAATGAAAAATCAGGTACATAGCTTGGGGCTTGATTTAGATGTCAGAAGTTCTCTGGGCACATTGCTAGTCATTTTCTGGAAGTCACCTTTGTTTGTTTTGGAATGAGGAACAATTAGAAATGAAAGATCAGGTACATAGCTTGGGGCTTGATTTAGATGGCAGTTTAACATCAGATCTGCAGATTTCTAAGGTAGTAAAGGTGTTTTTTCTTCCTTCGCAAACTAAGAACAGAATTTTTACAAGATTGTATTACTGTAACACTTTGTATTCTGGTCTTCCTTTGATGGCCTTGGGTCATTTGCAGAGGATTCAGAATGTTTCTGCTAAACGTTTGGTGGGGGCAGGACCTAGAGATCAAGTTACATCTATTTTGGAGACTCTTCATTGGCTACCTATTGTTCAGCAAATTAAATTTAAGTTGTTAGTTGTGGCTTTTAAGATTTTCCATCATTTGAGTCCTGGGTATCTATGCATTTATTTGGAAGAACATCATCTTTTGCAGGAGTGGAAGAGTAGCCTAGTGGTTAGAGCACTGGCTGGGTAACTAAGAGACCTGTATACAATTACCATTAGCACTCCTTGTGGCCTTGGGTAAGTCACTTAACCCTCCATTGCCTCAGAAGAAAGGCCTGGTAATCTACTTCCAGTCACACTGCCAAGAAAACCCAGGAACTGCTGGGTCACCAGGAGTCAGCACTGACTCAAAGGCACATATTGCATTTGCAGTCTTTTACAGGCCCCTCTTTCTCAAGATGCTTGATTGTTCCTGCTTCCCAGAGTGAATTTCGTTCAGTTATGCTTCGAACCAGGGCATTGTCTTATTCTTTGCCATTTATATGGAACAGGTTACCTTCAACTATCCATTTTATTGTTGATATCTTTGTATTCAGTAGGGCAGTAAAGAGATTTTTGTTCCCCAAGAATTGCAAAATAGAAATTCCTGGAAGTCCCGAGGATGCTATTTGTTTAGCTGTGATTGTGTTTTATTGTTGTTTTAATCTTGCATTTTTATTGTGTATGTTTTATTTGTATCTTGTCTTCGGCTTTTAGTAAGAGCAAGTAAAATATCGAATATATGAAATTAAATGAAAATACAACATTCCCCTTAACCAAAGTAGCATTGGAATCTTCCAGAGTTCCACTTTTCTTACCAAAATCTCTTTTGCTGGGGGGGGGGGGGGGGGGAGAAATAAGGCCCACATCTCCTTTTAAATTTTTGGGAGGAGGGTAGAAACAAGGAGGTGCTAAACTTCCAGACATGCACGTATATAATATAGCCTGTCTGACGAGACACCTGCGGACCAGGTAGTGGGGGTTTCAGACTACAGTATATTCCCCTTGAGTCTGAATCAGCATGGGGATACCCACTCAATTTTTTCTCTTTGTTGCATGCTTCCCTAGTTAAATTGCCATGATACCTGCATTCCTCCTGCATCCTGGTGCCCATGCAGAAAGAGTGGCGCTATTAGTATCATCTACTGTGCTAGGATCCCAGAGTGAGTATGTACTTGCCCCTACAGGGAAATGTGGAGTTTCCCCCAGGGTGGCAGACTAGAGGGTTTCAGGTATGGGAGGGGAAGTTGCTAACTTTTGATCATTTGAAGACAGAGTTTGGACTGCGGGAACGGAATGTCTTTGCTTTCCTCCAATTGCAGCGGAACAAGGGTGGGTCATCTCCCTGGATGTACAAGGCCTATTCTGAGGTTGACCCTGTACGTCCAGGGTCAGCCAGGTAGACAGGGAAATTATTCCATCTCAGAGGTGAAATAAGTCCCCCTGGACATCGGGGGATGGCAGCACAGGGCCAGGTCAGTGGGGCGAGGGGATGGAGGAGCTTCCCAGCAGCCCAGACCTGGCTTTGGAAGACCTCATCAGTAGTCAGGCTGCGGGGAAAGAACATTATTGCGGTGGCCTTAATGAGTTAGCCGAGTAAGTGGCTGGATGTTCAGGGTGCCTGAATAGGGGCATGTTCCAGATGTCCAGCCACTGTGCTGCAATTCTGTCCCGTGGGGACATCAAGCCTGCATGGGAGCAAAATAGGCTGCATCTCCCAGCTGTCCGGATGTCTGTATGTCCGGACAGCCTGGAAGCCATACAAAATGGAATGTGCCTCCACGTGAATAAGGAGTCCAAACAATGTACGTAACCTTGCAAAACTGAACAGGAGCAAGGAGACCAGCACAACCTCTCAAAATTGGAATAGACTTTATTGGTATAACCCCAACACCAGCAGTGTTTCGGCAACTCATGCCTTCATCAGGGAGTATGGCTCGAAATCTCTAACAAAAACAACATTTTTAATAAATAAATAAATAAATGCTCTAAAAACCATTTGAGAAAACATATAAAAGAGACTTTAAACATGTACATGATAGAAAAAAATTAAGAACGTGTGACCAACTATCTTAAACCATAGCTGCAAGTAACACAGAATAATTTGAAAACAACATATTCCATATAAAATGATTTAAAATGTCAACTAATAGAATATATAGAATAATAGAGCACCAGAAGATGAACAGATACTAAAGTGAATGATAGGAACAGCAGAGACTATATCAGCTAGGTAAAAATGAAATATCACTCCTACTGATGAATACATGGGACATAAGATTGTATTAAGTGTGTATACAAATTAAATTATGCCCCACAAAATAAAAATGAAGAGTAAGGCAAACATAATACAAATGAAGGGAAGGAAACATAGTGGCTTGTTTACTAAGCAGCGGTAGCCGCTTCCGACTCCATAGTGTGAAAAAAGGAAGGAATTAAGGGCACCATCTGAGGTACCAGGGAGGCTGATATATTGTATCTCAAGTCAATAGATAAAAGAAGATGCAACACTAAGAGCACCCATCTGGCATCTACAAAAAGTGGTGGTTGGGGTGGGGGTGGGGAAGGGAGGACTCAAAAACAGGAGGAATACTGATGTGGCCTGGCGTAAATCTCCTACACCTGTTACTGTGTCACGCTTCCAGCAGTTCTATTCTGAATATCGTTCGTCCGTTCAATCAGCTAAACGTTCCTATTTTATTACAAAAATATCTGGGGCTGCCAGTTCTTCTAGACAACTCTTTTCTGTTTTACGACAACTTTCTAATACTTCCCCTGGGTCCACCCCTCAATTTGTAACCCCTTCTCTCTCAGCTTTAGCAACTTTTCTTTCTGAGAAGATTCTTAAACTTCGGTCGGCTTTCACTGCTTTGCCACCGCTACCCCTCCCTGCTCACCCCCTTTAGCTCCTGTTATCTCACCCTCCTCTCCTCTATGGGTAAATAGAGCACTAGCCCATACTTGGTCCACGTTTCATCCCATCACCTCTTCTGAACTGCTGCTCACCTTAACTAAGTCTAGGAAAACCACCTGCCAGCTAGATCCTATTCCCTCTGGGTGGCTATTGGAGCCCTCACTGAAATTAGTGCCTATTATATCAACTCTAGTCTAGCCTCAGGGTGCTGCCCTTATCTTGGAGATCAGCTATTGTACATCCCATATTGAAGCAACCTTCCCTTGATCCTTCAGTGTTATCTAATTGGCGCCCTGTATCAAATCTCCCCTTTCTAGCCAAAGTTTTGGAACAATTTGTCTTCCAGCAATTAGCCTCTCATGTGGAGCTACCAATACTCTCCACCCACGCCAAGGGGGATTTAGATCAGGGCATAGCACAGAGACAATTCTTTTAGCTCTGCTGAATGAAATCCATGTGGCCCATGATTGTGGAGATATTACTCTCATGGTCTCGTTAGATCTATCAGCGGCTTTTGATTTAATTGACCACCAGTCGCTTCTCTCTTGGCTCTATGACATCGGGCTGCATGGTACAGTACTTAATTGGTTTCGTTCTTTTCTTACCTCTCGCTTCTCTGTTTGTGCTAATCATCATTCCTCCCCCCCTGTTCCTTTAATCTGCGGTGTGCCACAGGGCTCGGTTCTTTCCCTGCTGCTTTTCAATATCTTTCTTGCCCCCTTACCCCTGCTGATTCAACAATTTCCTATTTCAGTTTACATTTATGCCGATGACATCGTGCTCCTCTTCCATATCTCTCCAGTTCAAATTGATCTAACACAGTTAAATAGGTGTCTTTCCCACTTTGCCTCCTGGCTGTCTGATAACTTTGTCCATTTGAATCCAGCTAAATCAACAGCCATGTGGGTTTCTTTGAGCACCCCTTGCCCAACAATTGCACCTCAAATTAATGCTACTTCTATTCCCCTCACCTCTTCTTTTTGGTATCTAGGTGTTATCTTAGATTCTTCACTCTCTTTTCATGACCATATCTCATTCCTCTCTCGCCGTTCTTTTTTTGCTCTACGCCAAATTAGAGCAGTCCGCTCCTTTCTGTCTTCTGACTCTCTCATCACCCTATTATTAGCTCTGGTTATGTCCAGACTGGACTACTGTAATGTTATTTTTGCTAATTTACCATCTTATCAGCTCCAGCGACTTCAATTAATTCAAAACACTGCTGCTTGTTTGATTACCAATGCTCGGAAATCGGATCATGCAACACATCTTCTCCTGCATCTTCATTGGCTCCCACTTCGTTATAGATTCAAATACAAGCTGCTCATTTTAACTCATAAGGTCATTAACACATCCAACCCGCTCTATTTATCCAATCTTATTTCCCTTCACACCCTCTACCAACAATTATGCTCGCTACATGCAAACCGACTTTCTTTACCATCCCCCTCACAAGCTCATCTAGAGCACCTCATACCGCCTTCTTTTTTCTTGGACCATCATTGTGGAATGTCTTACCATCTTCCCTTCGGTTGGAACCCTCATACCAGCAATTCAAGGCGTCGCTAAAGACACACTTATTCCACCAGGCTTTCGATCTCCCTTCCCCTTCCCCCGCCTGATTTGTTTGTTTTCTGTCTGTTCTTAAGTTCTTTTGGGTATTCTTCTCTTTCCTGTCACATAATGGAGTTCTTTTCTTTTTCTGCAGCATTAGTATATTTTATTTTATTGTAAACCGCTCTCAGGCTTCGGCAAGGGTGGTATATAAAATGTGAAATAAAGATAAAGATAAAGAATAAAGAACTGTTTATCTGGCTGTGGAAAATTAAAACCAATGCTCTAAAAACCAAACTACAAACACAACAAAGAAATACAACCAAAGATAGAACCACAGTAAAAATCTTTTAAAATAACTTACAAAGAATGGCAGCCTAAGCGGACTATAACTTAGAGCAATCAAAAAAAGAGAGATGTACCACCTCATCAATATGATAAAAATATTAACTTAAACCACAGGGCATAAATAACACTAGTATAAGAAAGGGGAGGAGGGGAAAAGGGGGAAGGGAAAAAAGGGGGGAAGGAGGGAGGGGGAGGTAGGGGTGAAGGGGGAAGGGGAAAGGGGGTAAGGGGAGAAAGGGAAGGAAAGGGAAGAAGAAAGAAATGGGAGAGAGGAAAGGGGAAGGGAGAGGAGATGGGGGAAAGGAGGAAAAGAAAAAAAGAAGGGAGAAGGGAGAAAAAAAGGACGAAAGGAGAGGGAGATGAAGGAAGGGGAGGGAAGTAAAGAAAACACTCTTACAAATGAAAACTGATACATACTATAAAAAAACGGACCAATCTATATCTGTATTAAGACCCTTTGGAGCCAAAGTGCCCATTTCAAAAATGTACCTTTGTTCAAACCTTAAAGGAATGCATCCACATCTCCACCTCTCCAGTGGGGATGTACTACCCTAATAACGTGGAACTTCAGATCTGTACATGAATGCTGTTCAGAAACCCAGTGTGACACCAGAGGTTTATCCATAAGGGCTCTTTTAATGCAACTTTTGTGTTCTTTCATTCTGTTCCATATAGCCCGTTTGGTCTTGCCAATGTGCATTAAATCACAGGGACTTTTATTAGTGTGCCTTGTTTTCTGTATAGTAGTATTTTTAAGGTGTTTTAGGTGGTTTTAAGTCTATATGTTTTTATTACTTTTTATGACAATTTTTCCGTACACTATGGTTTTAATTTCTATTTATGTGTAGTCTCCTACTCCTCTTTTTGATAAGACTTTTGCGTACAATTTTATTGAGCTTTTTTGTCAGGCTCTTTTATCTGGATGATTACTTTTTTATGCCCTGTGTTATTTTTTATCCTATGGTTTAAGTTAATTTTTTATCATATTTATGAGGTACTACATCTCTCCTTTTTTGATTGCTCTGAGTTAGGTTGCCATTCTTTATTTTATTTATTTATTTATTTACATTCTCTTATATACCGCGCTATTCTGCATCAGTGCGGTTTACATTGAACAAACTGAAATTACATTGAACAGAGCATTATAACTTGGAGATAACTATTTTACAGGGAACTTGGGCTAGGGAGGGTTAAGTGGCTTGCCCAAGACCACAAGGAGCACCTGTGGGACTAGAAACCCCAGTCCTTCCGGCCCAAGGTTGCTGTCCTCTAGTGGGATTTGAACCCCTGACCTTTCGGCCTGAAGTACCTTATAAAAACTTTATAAGTTTTTTAAAAAAGGGTTTTACTGTGGTTCTATCTTTGGTTGTATTTCTTTGTTGTGTTTGTAATTTGTTTTTTAGGGCGTTGGTTTTACTTATCTACAACCGGATAAAGCGTAGTTACTCACTTGTAACAGGTGTTATCCAGGGACAGTAGGAATCAGTCCTCACATATGGGTGACATCAGCGCTGATGGAGCACACACGGATCCACTCCCCAGCTTTCAAATAAAGCTTTTGGGAGCTACACCGCGCATACATGGTCACCTTCCCACTCAAAGCTGCCATCTTGCCTCAGTATAATAACATAGCACAAGACGGCAAAAACAAAAAAAGAAAACAACTCCAAGAGGAGCAGGGAGAGTTGTGAGGACTGAGTCATCCTGTCTCCGGAGAACACCTGTTACAGGTGAGTAACTACGCTTTCTCCGGGAACAAGCAGGAAGTCAGTCCTCACATATGGGACTCCCTAGCTACAGGCTACCAAAAAAAACCTGTAAAAGCCATGGGTGACCCAAAAAACAGATCGTAAAGGGCAGGAGGGAGCACTGATTGGCTGGAAGTCTAACACTGCAACAGCAGCATCGAGGATGCAATCCCCACTCTGGTAGCCTGGACACAGAGGGCTAGAGGGAAGGAGTTGCATTATTCCCCAAAGAGGTGATGGAGTACCGCCTGCCCGAAGGCACTGTCACTCTGGGAAGTCTCCTCCAGACAGTAGTGCGCTGTGAAGGTGTGCATGGAGGACCAGGAGGCTGCCCAGCAGATGTCCAACAAGGGCACCGACGGCAGGCTAGCCATAGAGGCCGCCATGGCCTGTACTTTGTGAGCTGTAACATGATGATGCTCTAGAGAGAGCCCCGCCTGCTGGTAGGCGAGCGCGATGCAGTCAGCCATCCACTGGGAGAGCGTATACTTGGAGACAGTGACCCCCAGGCAACTGGGATCGAATGATACAAAGAGTTGCATTGATTGGTGATGAGGCTAATTCCTCAGGATTGTAGCAGGACAGGGCATGCTTACAGTCCAGCATTTGTAGGGAGGCCTCCGCCCTGGAAGCATGAGGCCTGGGAAAAAAGATGGGAAGAACCACCTCTTGGTTCAGTTGAAACGCTGAAACCACCTTAGGCAGGAACTTCGGGTGCATCCGAAGTACCACCCAATTTCTATGGAACCTGGTGTAGGGTTCATGCACCATGAGCGCTTGTAGTTCACTCACTCGCCTGGTAGATATGAGCATCACCAGGAAGACGATCTTCCAGGAGAGATACTTGAGGGGATAAGTCACCATGGGCTCGAAGGGGGGCCCCATGAGCTTCCCCAGGACCACGTTAAGGTCCCATGCCACCGACGGCGGGCAGACCAGGGGCTGCAAGAAGACGAGGCCATGCATGAAGCAGCTCACCAAGGCATGGACGGACACTGCTTGGCCCTCCATCTCATGGTGATGTGCCATTATGGCGTAGATGTGCACCCTGACCGAATTGGATCTCAGGCCTGTGCCCGACAAGTGTAAAAGGAACTGCAATACCTTTGCTACAGCACAAGAGAAGGGATTGAGGCCCTGTTCTGTGCACCAAAGGGAGAAACTGCACCATTTAAAGGCATAGGTCCGCCATGTAAAGTCCTTCCGTGAGGCCAGGAGGACATCCTCCACTGGCTGGGTCAAGCTGTAGTGGCTACCCTTTCAACAACCAGGCGGTCAGAAACAGGGACTGAAGGTTGAGGTGGCACAGCATGCTGTCCTCCTGTGAGACCAGGTCTGGGGCACACCCAATCGGCCATGGGTTCTCCTGCGACAGCTGGAGCAGTAGGGGGAACCAGAGTTGTCTCAGCCAGCGGGGATGCAATGAAGAGGATGAAGGCCACTTCCGCCTGGATCTTCAGCAGTGCCTGTATTACCAGAGGTGTCGGCAGAAAGGCATACAGAAACCTTTGAACCAAGGAAGGAGGAAGGCATCCTCCATTTCCCAACCCTGGCCCAGCATCCTGGAGCAGAACCTCGGGAGCTGCGCATTCTCTGGACTGGCAAAGAGGTTGAACCGACCCCCGGAAGATGTTCTCCATGATGGAGGGGTTCAGCTTCCATTTGTGTGGCTGGAGAACCTGGCTTAGGTGGTCAGCCAATGCATTGTCTTGGCCAGGCAGGTAGACCACCTTGAGGAACATGTTTCTTGCTGCCATGAAGTTCCAGAGGCCCAGTGCCTCCCAGCAGAGATGGTATGATCCCATGCCCCCCTGTTTGTTGATGTAGAACTTCACTATTTGGTTGTCCGTCTGGATCTGGATAATCTTCCCCTCCAGGTGGTCTTTGAAGATCTGCAGGGCATAGTAGATCACTCGGAGCTCGAGCAGGTTGATCTGAGAGGCACTCTCTTCCGATGATCACGGCCCCTGTGACTGGAGGTGGTCGCAATGGGCTCCCCAGCCCAACTTGGATGCGTCCGTGGTAAGGATATGCCGAACTGGTGGGGCCTGGAATGGCAGACCTGCCCTCAGCTTGCAGTAGTCCTGCCACCATGTTAGGGAAGCAGCCAGAGCAGGGGTGACCTGGATACAATCCTCCAGGTGGCCCGTCGCCTGCACCCACTTAGCGCTGAGTATTGTGACGGCGCAGGCCAGAAAGAGCATAAGAGAGAGAAGAGAAATCCAGGGATTTTCCCAGTGAAAGACAGAGAAACCAGAAGTTCAGGGGTTAAAACTTATAAATCTGAAAAAAACTCCACACAGAAAGCTGGTAGGCAAGGGACACGCCCTAGTTCCCTAGTAACCAAGCCCATGCACGAGGGAGTGCAAGGGGTGGAGTCAGCAGGCAGTGAGAAAAACTGCAGGTATGAACACCGGAACTTTGAACAGAGAAAGGAGGAAGCCGGGGAGGAGCAAGAGGAAGCCGGGGAGGAGCAAGAGGAAGCCGGGGAGAAGCAGGAGGTGCAGGAGTTCAGAGAGGAATCCCAAGCAGAAGGGAAGGAGCTTGTGGAAATATCTGGAGAGCCCAGCAGAGAGGTCCTGTGGTGTATTTAGATTTCAGTAAAGCCTTTGACACTGTTCCTCACAGGCGACTTATAAACAAACTGAGCACCCTAGGGATGGACCCTAAAGTTACTGCTTGGGTTAGAAATTGGTTGGGTGGGAGGCAACAAAGAGTACAAGTAAATGGAGCTCACTCTGAGGAGAAGGATGTTACCAGTGGTGTGCCCCAGGGATCTGTCCTTGGTCCGATTCTTTTTAACATCTTTGTTAGTGATATAGCGGAAGGGCTGTCGGGTAAGGTTTGCCTCTTTGCGGATGATACCAAAATCTGTAATAGAGTAGACACCCAGGAAGGTGTAGATAACATGAGGAGGGATCTAGCTAAGCTTGAAGAATGGTCTAGAATTTGGCAGCTGGGATTTAATGTTAAAAAATGTAAGGTCATGCATTTGGGCTGCAGCAATCCAAGGGAGCAATACAGTATAGGAGGTGAAGTACTTTTGTCCACTAAAGAAGAGCGGGACCTAGGCGTGGTTGTGTCTGATGATCTTAAAGTAGCTAAACAGGTAGAAAAGGCGACGGCAAAAGCTAGAAGTATGCTTGGGTGCATACGGAGAGGAATGGCTAGCAGAAAAAAGGAGGTGATAATGCCTCTGTATAAGTCTTTGGTGCGACCTCATTTGGAGTATGGTGTGCAATTCTGGAGACCGCACCTTCGAAAGGATGTGAACAGGATGGAGTCGGTGCAGAGGGTTGCTACTAAAATGATTAATGGGCTTCATTATAAAGCATATGAGGACAGACTTAAGGATCTTAATATGTATACCTTAGAGGAAAGGCGGGATAGAGGTGATATGATTGAGATGTTTAAATACCTCCGTGGCATAAATGTTCAGGGAGAGAGCCTCTTTCAATTGAAAACAAGTTCTGCTACGAGGGGACATGGGATGAGGGTGAAGGGAGATAGATTCAGGAGTGATATGCGGAAATATTTCTTTACGGAAAGAGTAGTGGATCCGTGGAATAGTCTCCCAGTGGAGGTGGTGGAGATGAGGACAGTGACTGAGTTCAAAAAAGCATGGGACCAACACAGAGGATCTCTAAAGGTAAAAAGTGGACTGTTATAGTTGTTGTTATGGAAGGACAGACTAGATGGGCCTTGTGGTCTTTTTCTGTCATCATGTTTCTATGTTTCTATGTTTCTATGTAAACTGCCCAGCCTAGAAGTGCCCGAGGGGGAGGTGCTCAGAGAGCAGAACGGAGGTACACTGCAGGGAAAGGCAACCTTAAGGGAAGGTGCTTTAGGAGACCAGTTTCCACTGACGCTGAATCCTTTACTGAAAGATAAAGGAGAGACAGAAGTTCCAGTCCTGAAACCAGCCCTAAGGTAATTGGGTCAGAGAATTCCAGGAAGGGAAGAAACTCTGAGAACCCAAGGATATTACCACAGAGAGGCATTCCAAGGGTGAAAGAAACCTTACCTGAGTTTCCAAGCAGAAAGGAAAAACCAGCCAAGGGTTTTAAAGCTGGCCAGGGAGAGTTCACAGACCATGTGAGTAATCCACAACTTTTCCTAGAAGATTTTACAGAGATTGAGCCAACAGCTGCAAGGACAGCCAGGTGCTTATCTCCACAAAATAAGGTGAGCGTGGCTAAAACTTTTAACCATTCTAAGAGTAAGGAATTGTATGAGAGAAAAGGCATTACCCAGAAGAAGAGAGATACTGCCTTAAAGAAGGTTCTTAGATTGTTAGACCGTTTGCAGCCAGAGATAGCTGGTTTTAAATATGAGACTGTTCTAACAGAGTCTGAACCTGAGAGCATGGATTTTGAAAGTGCTATAAACCAAGAGCTTAGTTCTGAGTCAGAAATGGAATGTCTTCCTGTTTCATTATAGTAACTAGAGAGGTTTTTGAAAGCATTAAACTAGCAGCCGTGTTCAAAGGCTGAGCCGAGAGGCCTATGCAAATTAGGTTGGCTAGAAAGCCTGAGAAGCTTAACCCTTAATGTGAAAGGCTGCACACAAAGTATATTGAGTCTGCTAGAAGGGCAGATAAAGAAACCTGGCTTGAGAAAGAAAAAGAAAACCTTTTGCAGAGAAAGTTTGGCACTGCTGTTCTGCTGAAGAGACTGCAAATGTTTTAAAACCATTTTTGGAAAGGAGGTTTTTATTTTCCAACCTTATTTCAATGGTATGAATAAATACTTTGTTTGAGTTCAGTAACAAGCTGCATTTGGAAGCTGTTTATTTTGTTACCTGTTTTTCTGGAAATTACCCGCCTTTGTGTTGAATATTTGGGACTGTGTGTAAAGGTTCCTTTTGGCCTTGTGGAGAATAAAATCCTGCGTGCCTATATTACTGCTCGGCTGAAGTTATTTTTGCCCATATCACAACTACACCCATAGGCACTCTTATAAATAAAAGACTCTCACTACTTCATATACCTAGGCAACCGCCTAGGGCCCACGAAGTCGTGACAGTATCCATTGGGCTTGCCACATGTGCAGGTGGGCAAAAGGAGTCACGTGCACAGTAGATGCCATGTGCCCAAGAGGCAGAGCATCTGTTGGGCAGTCGCGGAGGCAGCACCCTGCAACTCCCTTGCTGTAGCGGCTAGGCACTGGGCACTTCCCTGGGGTAGAAATGCCCTTGCCCATGTGGAGTTGAACAGAGCCCCGATGAACTCCATGCAATGGGTTGTGATGAGATGGGACTTTGGGAAGTTCACCACAAACCCTAGGTGCTGCAGCAGCCCCAACGTGTGCAGAGTGGCATTGCACACTGCCTGGAGTGATGGCCCACACGAGCCATTCTTTCAAGTAGGGGAACACAGAACCAAGGACCCTAAGCCACGTGGCCATGACTGCTAGGCACTTTGCGAATACCCACAGGGCTGAGGCAAGGCCAAAGGGCAGCACCCTGTACTGGTAGTGGCGGCCCCCCCACAACAAATCAGAGGTACTGACGGTGCCTCGGATGGACTAGGATGTGGGTGTAGGTATCTGAGATCCAAGAAGCATAGTCAATCTCCCTGGAGGAGGTAGGGCAACAAGGTTCCAAGGAATACCATTTTGAGCTTCTCTTTGACCAGAAAGCTGTTGAGGTCCCAAAGGTCCAGGATGGGCCTGAAGCACCCTGTTTTCTTGGGGACCAGGAAGTAGCAGGAGTAGAACCCCCATCCCTGCAGATGAGGCGGGATGGGCTCGACCGCCGAGTGCTTGAGCAACAACTCAAGCTCTTTCAAGAGACGTTCCCTATGCAAGGGGTCAATTGGTAATTCCCCTGTGAATGAGGGGGGACGTAGCTGGAAGACATGGAGGAGGTAGCCCTCCATGACCACTCACAGCATCCAGGAGTCCATGGTTATTGTAGGCCACCTGTGTGCAAAGTGGACGAGCCTTCCCCCTGTGAACCTTGGGCCCGTGACCTCCTGAGGGAGGGAGGTTATGTCCAAGTAGTCAAAATCTCCCCCCAGGCTGTGGCTGAGCCACTATTTTGGGCTTGGGAGCTTTGGACTTACAGGGGCCGAGTCATTGGCCCCTGAGGAGGAATGGAGTAGGCCTGGAACTTAGGGTAGTTTCTGTAAGTCTTCTTTGTCTTCGGATGAAAGGACTTTCTCCCTGAAGCCTTCCGGTGGGAAGGATCTGACACCTTCTTGGACAACCTCGTCCTTTTCATGAATTCCTTCTCCATCTCATCAGCCTTGTTAGTCATGAGCTTGCTGAAGAGGTTATCCCCTTGGCAGGGACATTGGCTAACTTGTACTGCACCCATTGCTTCAAGTCCGAGGACTGCAGCTAGGTACAGCGGCCATTGAAAGCCGCTCAAGTCTGAAATTTGGAACATTGCTTGACCGAGGAGACCAGGGTCCGAAAGTGTTCAAGGAGCTCTCTGAATAGACCAGCTGAGAACCCAGTGAGAACCTTTGCCAGGTCTCTCAAGTACATGCCCATGTACAGCTGGTAGGCCCAGATCCAGGCCATGAGTATTGAGTCCTGGAAGCTCTTCCTACCAATTGCATCCATGGTACGGGCCTCTCTGCATCTTCTGGAGGGGAAGGGGGAGGGAAAGGAGGGAGGGGTGGAAGGGGGAGGGGAGGGAAGGAGAGGGGGAGGAAAAGGGAAGGGGGGAAGGGGGGAAAGGGGGGGGAGGAAGGGGGAAGGGAAAGGAAGGAAAACCTTATGCGTGATTCAAATCAGCACAAACTGAAATAGTTCATGTATATAGTTCAGCCCCTGTTATCCAAGTTTATATTCCTGTTCGATGTAAAACCAAACAGAATGTGTGTATTGGTCACTTTGTTATACTGTAAATCGCACTGATACCGAATAGTGCGGTATATAAGCAACTGTAATAAATAAATAAATAAAAATAAATAGCCAACTCCACCACTATGGAATTGTGTAGAAGTTGTGCTTTTTGGAATCCTGTGCTCCTGCTGACTCGATACTGGGAATCGAGTCGACTGTTCATGATTGGCACTGTCACCGGGTTCTCCCACATCCTGAGAAATAGGTGTTCCAGGAGTGGAGCACGGACACTGCCAGTGCCTCCCGATGAGGAGCCTTGTGCTGGAGGATCTCCAGGCCCTTGGCACGAGGCTCACCTCCAGCATTAAGTGCACAGAGAGGAGCACTTGCTCTTGCAGCAGGGTCCGAAGTAAACACAAGGAGCAAGAGTCGTGAACTGGTGAGATAAATTTATTGAATCCCCTACGCGTTTCGGCTTCCGCCTTCTTCAGGGGGCACACAACTAAACAATGCAATAATTAATAGTCAAAAAATAGTCAAAAAAATATAATAACCATAAAAAGATTAAAAGCATTGATATCAATAAATAATGAACAATGATAAAAGCACCAACATGTACATACCATAATACTTATGGCGAAGTACAAAATAATATGAACAACATAAAACTTAAAATGAATGAATAAATAAATAAAAGTCCAAACGCAGGGTGGAAGAACCACATGAAAGATAAAAAGATGTACTAAAAATGATGCATACAAATAATGTATTAAATAATGAATAAAGAATACTGTACTTTTGTGTCTCATTAAAATTTGTAACAAACGTGTTATGAACAATATAATCAAAGCAAAACCTTCAAAAATGTAATGACACTCAGTGACATCAATTGCAAAAAGTCAAAACATGAAAGGGGCCCAGGAAACAGCAATTCACATTCTGGTTTGGTTATTTAATACAAAAGGTCTCTACCGTCACTGAGTGGGGAGCTTTTCCTCCTCCCCATCTCTTGCCGGTGGACTCCGACAATAAAAAAAGTTATTACTTAAGTTTTTGGGTTTTGTGAATTGCTGTTTCCTGGGCCCCTTTCATGTTTTGACTTTTTGCAATTGATGAACAATATAATGACATTAATGTGACCCAACAGGATGGAAATAATAGAGAGGGGGGGAAGAGGTGTGGGGGGGGGGGAAGGAAGGGGGGAGGGGAGAGGGGGGGAAGAGAGGAGGGAAGAGGAAGGAAGAGGGAAGGGGGAGGGAAGAATGGGGGGGAGGGGGGGAGAGAGGGAGGGGGGAGGAGGGGAAGGGGGTTGGGGGGGGGGGAAGGGGAGGAAGGGGAGGGGAGGGAGAGAGGGAGGAGGAGAGGGGAGAGAAGGGGGGATGAAGGAGATGGAACAGGGAAAGGAGGGGAAGAGGAGGAGGGAAGGAAGGGGGGGAAGGGGGAGAAGGGGGAGGGGAAAGAGGGGGGAGGGGAGGCGGAGAAGGGGGAGGGAAGGAGGGAGGAGGAGGGGGAGGAAGAAATGGGGAGGGGAAGGGGGAGGGAAAGGAGGGAGGGGTGGAAGGGGGAGGGGAGGGAAGGAGAGGGGGAGGAAAAGGGAAGGGGGGAAGGGGGGGAAAGGGGGGGGGAGGAAGGGGGAAGGGAAAGGAAGGAAAACCTTATGCGTGATTCAAATCAGCACAAACTGAAACCGATGAAAAAACAGAAGAAAATCTGCTGACTTACGGATATGACACTAAAGGAGTGTTTTGATGCAGGCGCAAATTGCGCGTGTGTGACCACTAAAAATGTAATTTGAACAAACATTAGATGAACATTTATAAACAAAACTAAATTTTTGCCATATGTCTTTAAAATAACCAACCTTGACACCGTAAAGAAGATAGGGACTAGTCATCTCTGTTTAACAAAGATTCACGATAAAGACCTGAGTCATGCCATTGAGGACTGGAGAAACTTATTGTGTGTTAAAAAATGAATTACAATATGTACTAGGGAATTATAAAAAAAACCATATAAAGACAAGTAACTGTTCTTTGGTTGGAAAGAAACTTCATATTTGTACTTACAAATCCAACACTGGGACGGGTTCTATAGGCAAGAGTAGCGTATCAGAAATTCTCTGCAAGTACAATTGAAACATCAATGAATTAACCTAATCTAAAAGAAATATAATCAATATATATTTGAGGGGACCTACTAACCTTAGCAGCATTAGAATTCAAGCTCAAAGCCGGAAGGGAATGGTGACTGAATGATTAGTGCTTAAGAACGCTAAAATTCGTGCCAAAAATCTATGACGCGCCATTGGGGGCGGGAGGTGAATGACGTGCTAGATCCAGGCATCCATGTAAGAAATAATGCTGTAGTGTGAGGCTAAAGCCTGCATATACCGTGCCATTATAAACGGAACGAAAAAGAAATTGTTGACCACGTACCTCTGTAAACATGATTTGAAAATTGTGTGCAAAGGTGTATGACTAAGAAAAATATATGAATAAAGGTAAAACAAAAAACACCGCTGGTCTGATTGTAGGAAAACCGAGGAACAGGACAAAATATGATGGGCGAGCCCTACATGGTGAAAGACCCTTACAAATACATTCCTTAACATTACCAGTTTAAAGACCGATAACCTACAAACGTTGTGACCGGCAGAAAAACTATTAAAAGCACATACGGATTCCATTTGTCGAAATAAAATAATACTGAATATCAGGACGACGACCAGGACCAAAAGAGACTGAGTAGAGGAAAAAAAAAAGAGGGGTTAAGGGGGGGGAGGGGGGAGGGGGGGAAGGGAAAGAAAGAAGGAAAGGGAAAGGGGAGGGGAGAAAAGGGGAGGGGGGAAGGGGAAGGGAAAAGAAAAGGGAAGGGGGGAAGGGGAAGGGAGGTGGAAAGGGGAGGAAGGGGAGGGAGGAGGGGAGGAGAGGGGAGAAGAGGAGGGGGGAAAGGATGGAGGCAGGGGGGAGAGGGAGGGGAAGGGGGAAGGAAGGGGAGGGAGGAGGGGAGGGGGGAGGGAAAGGGGGGGAAGAGAGGGGAGGGGGGAGGAGGGGGGAAGGGAAAGGGGAAAGAAAGGAGGGGGGAGGGAGGGGGGGAAGGGGGAAGGGGGGAAAGGGGAAGAGGGAGTGGGAAGAAGGGGAAAAGGGGAGGGGAAGGGGGTGGGTAGAGTGTACAAACCATGTATAGTTAAAACCATATAAAAGTAATCATAATGTATCTAACTGTGAAGAAATTATACATAGTGAAAACATAATAAAAACATAAATAATACATGTGTTACAAATTATTAAAAAGTATAAAAGATGATAAATTAGTGAATTATAAAAGACTACGCTATCATAAAAACAATGTTAAAACATGTTAAAAATTGAACAATGTAAGAGGCTGATCTTAAAATTATAGACCGTGGTATTAACATTCCCAGGAGCAGTTGTCAAGAATATTGTTATAAGAATACAGTCAAATCAATTTCCTGATTGAGACCATGCGGCTCCATACTGTTAAATTCATAAATATATCGCTGTTCTAACTTTAACAACATCTTATTAATATCTCTTCCTCTCCAATGGGGTAAAACTGTCCTTAAAACCAAAAGTTTTAAATCTCTAACCGTATGCAACTTTTCAAGCCAATGCGAAACTAATGGCTTATCTGGAATTTTCCTTAATATGTTGCTTCTATGTTCTATGATACGAGTTCTTATCTGTCGTTGGGTTTTACCAATATACAATAAATTGCACGGACACTGAACCAGATATACCACATTAATAGTTTTGCAATTAGTGTATTGTTGTAAGTAAACTTTTGTACCCGTTGAAGAATGTGTGAATGCGCCTTTAGTGACAATGGTATGCACACAAACGGAACAATTCCCGCAACTATAATGCCCTTTTATTGTTGGTATTGGCTTTACTCCTGAGAGTGCTGAGGGGACTAGATGATGCGACAAATTTGTATTACGTTTATAAGCTATTGTCAGCCTTTTGGTAGATAATGAAGGAATAGATGATAAAAGATGCCATTGTTGCCTCAAAATGTCGGTGATGGCTTTAGAATGGGCTGTGAATGTTAATGCACATACAATGTTGTCCATCTTTTCTCGCTCTGTTTTCTTTAAAAGTGTGGACCGTTCCACATTATTTGCTCTTGTATAAGCTTGTGCTATACATTTTTTAGGGTGCCCTCTCTGTTGAAATCTTTTATACATGTCTTTGGAATGATGTTGAAAATCTGTGTCTCTAGTACACAATCTCTTTATCCTTAAGAACTGACTTACGGGTAAGTTGTTCTTTAGGGAAGTGGTATGACAACTATCATATTTCAGAAGGTTATTCCTCTCCATGGGCTTTCTGTATAAGTCAGTCATGAATCCTCTATTATCTTTCCTAATTCAAATATCTAAATAGGGAATGGAGTCCATACTATAAGAGCCTTCAAATTGGAGATTCCTGTCTAATGTATTAAGCCAAGTAAAAAAGGCATTAAGAGTGGCTTCTGTGCCTTCCCATATAACCAAAACATTGTCAATGTAGCGTTTCCATAATAGAATATTGGATTTATATGGATGAAAAGACAAAAATTTTATCTCAAAATCTGTAACGTATAAATTCGCTACATCTGGTGCCATAGGAGACCCCATAGCTACCCCTTTAATTTGCTTATAAAAAATACCATTAAAACTGAAAAAATTCTCTGTCATAATTAATGTAGCCATTTGTGTCAGAAAACAAGTGGGTACTCGTACAGGTTTTTCCCTTCTGATAAGAACACTAGTTAATACATCTATTGCTGCCTTTTGAGGTATATTGGTATACAATGATTTAATATCTAATGTGACTAATATTAAATTCTCATGATTATCCCTTGAATTCTTGGAGAATATTAATGATATGTGTGGAATCACGAACATAGGATGCTGCTAGAATGACAAATGGTCTTAAAAATTTATCTAAAAATTTTGATAAGGGTTCAAATAGGGACCCTATCGCAGATACTATGGGTCTACCTGGAGGGTGATGGGGTGCTTGACTGTTAAGAAAGTTATTTCATTAGTAGTTAGGTAACCCGCTTCTTTTCCAATAAACAACAGAAGCGGGTTACCTAACTACTAATGAAATAACTTTCTTAACAGTCAAGCACCCCATCACACCCACTATTTATACGGTACCAAAGATTCACAAATCTTTACAAAACCCTCCAGGTAGACCTGTTTGTTCCGTTTGTGTGCATACCATTGTCACTAAAGGCGCATTCACACATTCTTCAACGGGTACAAAAGTTTACTTACAACAATACACTAATTGCAAAACTATTAATGTGGTATATTTGGTTCAGTGTCCGTGCAATTTAGTGTATATTGGTAAAACCCAACGACAGATAAGAACTCGAATCATAGAACATAGAAGCAACATATTAAGGAAAATTCCAGATAAGCCATTAGTTTCACATTGGCTTGAAAAGTTGCATACGGTTAGAGATTTAAAATTTTTGGTTTTAAGGACAGTTTTACCCCATTGGAGAGGAAGAGATATTAATAAGATGTTGTTAAAGTTAGAACAGCGATATATTTATGAATTTAACAGTATGGAGCTGCATGGTCTCAATCAGGAGATTGATTTGACTGTATTCTTATAACAATATTCTTGACAACTGCTCCTGGGAATGTTAATACCACGGTCTATAATTTTAAGATCAGCCTCTTACATTGTTCAGTTTTTAACATGTTTTAACATTGTTTTTATGATAGCGTAGTCTTTTATAATTCACTATTTTATCATCTTTTATACTTTTTAATAATTTGTAACACATGTATTATTTATGTTTTTATTATGTTTTCACTATGTATAATTTATTCACAGTTAGATACATTATGATTACTTTTATATGGTTTTAACTATACATGGTTTGTACACTCTACCCACCCCCTTCCCTCCCCTTCCCCTCCCCTTTTCCTCTTCTTCCCACTCCCTCCTCCCCTTTCCCCCTTCCCCCCTTCCCCCCTCCCTTCCCCCTTCCCCCTTCCCTCCCTCCCCCTCCTTTCTTTCTCCTTTCCCTTCCCCCTTCCCCCCTCCTCCCCCTTCCCCTCTCTTCCCCCTCCCCCCTTTCCCTCCCCCCTCCCCCCTTCCCCTCCCCCTCCCCCTCTCCCCTTCCTCCATCCTTTTTCCCCCCCGTCCTCCCTCTTCTCCCCTCTCCTCCCCTCCTCCCCCCCTTCCTCCCCTTCCTCCCCTTTTCCACCTCCCTTCCCCTTCCCCCTTCCCCCCTCTCCCCCCCTCCCCTTTTCTTTTCCCTTCCCCTTTCCCCCTCCCCTTTCCCTTTCCTTCTTTCTTTCCCCTTCCCCCCCTCCTCCCCCCCTTCCCCCCTCTTTTTTCCCCTCCTCAGTCTCCTTTCGTCCTGCTCGTCGTCCTGATATTCAGTATTATTTTATTTTGACAAATGGAATCCGTATGTGCTTTTAATAGTTTTTGTGCCGGTCACAACGTTTGTAGGTTATCGGTCTTTAAACTGGTAATGTTAAGGAATGTATTTGTAAGGGTCTTTCACCATGTAGGGCTCGCCCATCATATTTTGTCCTGTTCCTCGGTTTTCCTACAATCAGACCAGCGGTGTTTTTTGTTTTACCTTTATTCATATATTTTTCTTAGTCATACACCTTTGCACACAATTTTCAAATCATGTTTTACAGAGGTACGTGGTCAACAATTTCTTTTTCGTTCCGTTTATAATGGCACGGTATATGCAGGCTTTAGCCTCACACTTCAGCATTATTTCTTACATGGATGCCTGGATCTAGCACGTCATTCACCTCCCACCCCCAATGGCGCGTCATAGATTTTTGGCGCGAATTTTAGCGTTCTTAAGCACTAATCATTCAGTCACCATTCCCTTCCGGCTTTGAGCTTGAATTCTAATGCTGCTAAGGTTAGTAGGTCCCCTCAAATATATATTGATTATATTTCTTTTAGATTAGGTTAATTCATTGATGTTTCAATTGTACTTGAAGAGAATTTCTTATACGCTACTCTTGCCTATAGAACCCGTCCCAGTGTCGGATTTGTAAGTACAAATATGAAGTTTCTTTCCAACCAAAGAACAGTTACTTGTCTTTATATGGTTTTTTATAATTCCCTAGTACATATTGTAATTCATTTTTTAACACACAATAAGTTTCTCCAGTCCTCAATGGCATGACTCAGGTCTTTATCGTGAATCTTTGTTAAACAGAGATGACTAGTCCCTATCTTCTTTACGGTGTCAAGGTTGGTTATTTTAAAGACATATGGCAAAAATTTAGTTTCGTTTATAAGTGTTCATCTAATGTTTGTTCAAATTACATTTTTAGTGGTCACACACGCGCAATTTGCGCCTGCATCAAAACACTCCTTTAGTGTCATATCTGTAAGTCAGCAGATTTTCTTCCGTTTTTTCGTCGGTTTCATTGTGCTGATTTGAATCACGCATAAGGTTTTCCTTCCTTTCCCTTTCCCTTCCTCCCCCCCTCCCTTCCCCCTCCCCCCTTCCCTTTTCCTCCCCCTCTCCTTCCCTCCTCCCTCCCTCCTTCCCTCCTTTCCCTCCCCTTCCCCTCCCCATTTCTTCCTCCCGCTCCTCCCCCCCTCTCCGCCTCCCCTCCCCCCTCTTTCCCCTCCCCCTTCTCCCCCCTTCCCCCCCTTCCTTCCCTCCTCCTCTTCCCCCTCCTTTCCCTGTTCCATCTCCTTCACCACCCCACCCCCTTCTCTCCTCTCTCCTCCTCCCTCTCTCCCTCCCCTCCCCTTCTCCCTCTCTCCCCCCCTCCCCTTCCCTCTTTCCTTCCTCTTCCCTCCTCTCTTCCCCCCCCTCCCCCCTCCCCCCCTTCCTTCCCCCCCACACCCCTTCCCCCCTCTCTATTATTTCCATCCTGTTGGGTCACATTAATGTCATTATATTGTTCATAACACGTTTGTTAAAAATTTTAATGAGACACAAAAGTACAGTATTCTTTATTCATTATTTGATACATTATTTGTATGCATAATTTTTAGTACATCTTTTTATCTTTCATGTGGTTCTTCCACCCTGCGTTTGGACTTTTATTTATTTATTCATTCATTTTAAGTTTTATGTTGTTCATATTATTTTGCACTTCACCATAAGTATTATGGTATGTACATGTTGGTGCTTTTATCATTGTTCATTATTTATTGATATCAATGTTTTTAATCTTTTTATGGTTATTATAATTTTTTGACTATTTTTTGACTATTAATTATTGTATTGTTTAGTTGTGTGCCCCCTGAAGAACGCGGAAGCCGAAACGCGTAGGGGATTCAATAAATTTATCTCACCAGTTCACGACTCTTGCTCCTTGTGTTTACTTCACCCTCCAGCACTGCCATGAAGGCGAGTGCCTGGGACATCTCCCTCATGAGGATAAGTCCTCCAGAGGGGACGTCCGCTGATGTGGAGGAGTAGCCTAGTGGTTGGGGCAAGGTACTTCAGGCCGGAAGGTCGGTGGTTCAAATCCCACTAGAGAACAGCAACCTTGGGCCGGAAGGACTGGGGTTTCTAGTCCCACAGGTGCTCCTTGTGGTCTTGGGCAAGCCACTTAACCCTCCATAGCCCATGTTCCCTGTAAAATAGTTATCTCCAAGTTATAATACCCTGTTCAATGTAATTTCAGTTTGTTCAATGTAAACCGCACTGATGCAGAATAGCGCAGTATATAAGAGAATGTAAATAAATAAATAAATGGTGAGGCAGAGAGAGGTTGGAGGGGATGTCCCGATGAAGCGCAATGTCGGGGGACTCCTCATCGGTCTCTCAGTCTGACTCTGAACCTGAGGAGTAGACGAGTGCCCCCCGATCTCTGGACCGACTCAGCGCCGATGACTCCTGACACCTATCTGATGGCGTCATGTTGGTCGTCAAGGATCTCGATGCTGATCAAGCGAGGTGCTCCAGGATAGGAGGGACTCCTCTGGGGAAGTCCTCAGCAAGGAGGTCTCTGTGTGGGCCGCCGACAATCTGGAGGGACCGGGAGTTGGGCCCTGCTGCAGCTTGAGGAAGGCATTGAAGCTACTCTCGAGGGCAGCCATATGGGCCTCTATACCAGAGTGCTCTGCAGCAAGGGCAGAACCTGATGGTGTCGGGGCCAGAGACAAATCCCTGGCCAGGAAGTCCCAGATCATGATGGAGTCAGGACGCTGCTCCTTCGGGGCTGCTGGGGATCCTTCCCTTTGGGGTTGCTTCAATAGATAATCCTATCTGTAATCCCCTAAGTCACGTCGAGGGCTCCGAGGCCGAGCCGTGGAGGACTTGCCACCTGATGCTGGGTTGGTCCTTGACATCAACTTCGGGGGGGGTCACTGACGCATGAGGACGGTTCTCTAAGGATGACTCCAATGCCCGATGCCCTCTGGACTCCGAATGAGCCCAGGTCCGTGACGACTTTGATGGAAAGAATTCTGCCCCGATGCCGAACTGGAGCCAGATCTGCCAAACAGCTCACCTTGCCGCCTTTCATGTTATCTCTGGGTTTTGGCTGACATGAGGAGGCAAAGCAGGCAAGAAGACCTGTCGTGGTCTGTCTGAGGCACTTAATGCAGGTGCTATGACGGTTCGTGCGGGACATCATGCGATTGCACTTAGTACACGGCTTAAAACAGCTGGTCGAGGACATAGCGGGGAAAATGAGGCCTGTGAGATCAAACTCGGACGTCTCAACCAGGGAGACTATGAGAAAAAAACTCCCATGCACCAAAATAAGGAATAAATGAAGGAAAAGATACCTGAGTGAAAAACTGAATGCCAAGGCAAGGACTCGGGCAGGGAAGGTGATCGAATCAAGCACTTGAAAAAAAAGAGAAAAATAACTGAGAAAGGGTCAAAAAATCTACTTTTTACTGAGGTGCACAGATGGGACGTCTTCAGGGCTCTGTAGAAGAAGACCGACTGAGGCAAGATGGCAGCTTTGAGTGGGAAGCTGACCGCGCATGTGCGGTGTAGTTCCCAAAAGTTTTCTTTGAAAATGGGGAGTGGATCCACATGGGCTCTGTCGGCGCCAACGTCACCCATATATGAGGACTGACTTCCTGCTTGTTGCCGGAGAAACAGCTCTTTATCAATGTATACCTTCCAGGACCAGGCCACGTCAGTGTTCCCCCTGTTTTTGACTCCCCCCCCAACCATCTACCTTTTGTAAATGCCAGATGGGCGCTCTCAGTGTTGCATCTTCTTTTATCTATTGGCTTGAGATACAATGTATGAGCCTCCCTGGTACCTCAGGTGGTGTCTTTAATTCTTTCCTTTTTTCGCATTATGTTTCCTTCCCTTCATTTGTATTATGTGTGCCTTATTCTTCATTTTTAATTTGTTGGGCATAATTTAATTTGTATAAACACTTAATATAATCTTAGGTCCCATGTATTCATCAGTAGGAGTGATATTTCATTTTTACCTATAAGTTGGCTATCAGCACTTTTTATCATTTGTTTATTACTTTTTATGCTATTAGCTCACTTGATAAACATTATTACTTTGAAGAACCGTAAAATCCTTTTGACTTTCCTTCCTCGTTATAAATAGAATGATAACACGTTCTTCTATATATTGGGATTCGGTTGCAAATTAAAGCTGCGCACTGTTGTGGTCTTGCCCACACTGTTACATCTCATATGGGAGTAATTAGGACCACAGGACTCAATGTGGGATTTGAAGCCGGGAAAAGAAGTATTTATTAAAGAAATACTTTATTGAAAATACGCGCAATTTTCAGGTTAGAAAAGTAGATAATGTCACAATTTTTTTCCATTTAAAGTAAGCACATAATGCAGTGCTAGAGAACAGTTAGGTGAGGTTTAGACTGTGGTTGTGGCGCCAAAAGTAGTTCCTTTAAATGAATGGAACTGTTGCTCTCAGTTTCTTTGTTGCTGTATTAGAAACGTCTGCTGCGTTGAGTCTTGAGTTATCTTTTGGGTGCCTGTTCCCCTCATATATATTTGTTTATATATGATTTCAGTTGGCAATGTCGTTATATGTTTGCTCATTGTCGTTGGTTTTACTTTTGTTCCGTTACAGTAAGATTTTAAGTGCTTTGAATTTTTTTGTTACACACACAGTTGTGTTCACAAAGGAAAAGACAGTGAGTTCCTTATTTTATATGTACATTATCTACATGTGCTGGTCTTTTTTGTTATTAGCTGATATAGTCTCTGCTGTTCCTATCATTCACTTTAGTATCTGTTCATCTTCTGGTGTTCTATTATTCTATTCGTTCTATTGGTTGACATTTTAAATCATTTTATATGGAATATGTTGTTTTCAAATTATTCTGTTACTTGCAGCTATGGTTTAAGATGGTTGGTCACATATTCTTAATTCTTTTCTATCATGTACATGTTTAAGGTCTCTGTTATATGTTTTCTAGAATAGTTTTTAGTGCATTTATTTATTTAAATTTTTTTATTTGTTTGTGTTGGAGGTTTTGAGCCATAACCCCTGCTGAAACACTGCTGGTGTTGGGTTATACTAATAAAGTCTATTCCAATTTTGACAGGGTATGCTGGTCTCCTTGCTCCTGTTGCTCCTATCCTTAGTGATTATGCATGAGATATATTTGCACACAATGGAGGTAGTTCATGCAAATATATATCAGGCATAGATATAAGGGATATCCTGAAAACCTGACTGGTTTGTGACTCTACAGGATTGCAGTTTGAAACCTCTGCACTACAATTTATGAAACACTTTCATCCTCAATGAATGTACCTGGCAGAGGAAAGAAGGCAGCTTCACAAATTAGCAGCTATTGCCTTTTTTATGCTCTTTTTCCAGGAGGAATTTAACTTCCTACCCTAAACCCTTTCTTAAAGCACAGAGCTGAAAGCTAGCAGCATCACAGACATCACAAACTTCAGACAGGAGACCACAAACTATGGCTCCTTTGGGAAATCATAAGGATGGATACTAGGTGTTGCTGTTGCATAGTGACTGAGATTGCCTTATCTCCAGGGGCTATAAATTCACTCTGGAATTGAAGAAAGCTCTTCAATATGGTAGTAAAAAGCACTGCCACTAAGCCCCCAGGCCTGCTCTGCTCTTTGATGATTTAAAACTGCAAGTTTTAAAAGAGGAAGAAGAAAAGAGAGTGTCAATCACTCTTGGACTACCACATATGTCCAGTGGTTATACATAGTATGGTTTGTTTGATGAATACTAAAAATCATCCCTAGTCAGAGCAGTGAGAGCAGGAAATGTGCATCTTGACTTCAAGGCTGCTATGCCTGCCTGTGTATACAGTATAATGGCTGTACTGTAGAAGATATTGGAGTGCTTGTGAGAGTGGTATGGATAAAGGAAGCATCTCTTGCATTACTGGGATGCATGGTAGGTTATATAGTGATAGAGACCTCGTATGTGTGTGTGCGTGCTGTGGGTGGAGGGGGGAGGAATGATGCTTCAGAGGCTGGTGTCCTTGCAAGATTGTGAGAGCAGAACAGCAATGCAAGGGTTGAGAATGCAGTACCTGAGGCAATGGGAGATAAAATTTAAGATCCCAGGAGAGTATCTGAATGGCACTGCTGCAGCTGTGGAGTCCCAGCAAGCAGTGGACCCTGGGTCACATCATAAAGCCCCTCAGTGTCCTCTACATTCTACAGCTCTTGCCAAAGTGTCCTGTCACTTCTTCCTCGTCAAATCCAAGGGCCTTTACTCTATCCTAATCATTCTTGACCTTTCTGCTGCTTTTGACACTGTTGATCACCACCTTCTCCTTGATACCATGACTCCTCTCAGATCCACCTCTCTGCACCTGAAATCTCTTCAGGAATCCAGGCCCAGATCTCTGCCTGATTATCAGACATTGCTGCCTGGATGTTTCATCGCCGTCTGAAAATGAACATGGCCAAAACTGAGCTCCTTATCTTCCCCTATAAACTAACTTCTGTCCTTCTTCCCTTCTCTGTTTTTGTGGATACTCCTCCCTGTTTCCTTGGCTTGCAACCTTGGGGCCATCTCTGACTCTACTCTCTCTTTCTCTGCACACATTCAACAGGTAGCTAGAACGTCATTTCTTTCTCTATAGCATCAGCAAAATTTGTCCCCTCCTTTTATGAACACACTACTAAGACCCTTATCCACTCTTTAGTCACCTTCCATCTTGATTATTGCGACCCTTATCCACTCTCTAGTCACCTCCCATCTTGACTTTTGCAATCTTCTCCTCACTGGTCTCTCTACGAATTATCTTTCTCCCATTCAATCTGTTCAAAACTCAGCTGCATGGCTTATCTTCCACCAGTGTCTTTATGCTCAGGTAACTCCTATTGTCAAGTCACTTCACTGGCTCCAGGGCCAGCCCATCCACTAGGCAGCCACCTAGGGCAGTAGACCTCTGTGGGCAGCAGGCCATGTACTTCAGCACATATAGTCTGCTGCCCCCCCCCCCCCTGTGCGCTGAGCTGTGCTGCAACTGATTTTGTTGGCTGGATGGCGGGGGCAGCTAAGCTCAGCGGCAATGGCTCGCAGCAGGCCATGTGCTTCAGCACACATGGCCTGCTGCTTCTAACCCCCTAAAGTTGTGTTGAGGGTGTCAGAAGTGGCAGGCAATGTGTCTGAGCCGAGCTGCCCTCCGACACTGCCACCGGAATCAGTACCTCCGCCCGTCTCCAATCCACTCGCTCCTCCGCATTTTTTTTCCTAGCCCCCGCCCTATGGAATTCCCTCCCTTCCTCTATTCGGCTTGAGCATGAGCATTCTGCTTTTAAGAACAGCCTCAAGACCCATTTCTTTGCCCTTGCCTTTGACCTCCCAGATCCTTCTGTATGACCTCTCTCTTCCTGTCCTCCTCTCTACCCCTACTCTTGTCTCGTTGTGTGATTCTGTCTGGTATGCTTTCTTATTTTATTATTGTAATTTCCTTTCCTTTCCTCACCTTATGGTTTTTCTAAAATTTGTACTATGTAAACCGCTTTGATGTTTTTTCCCTCAGGGGTATATCATGTAAATAAACATAAACATAAACATAAGGGACAGAGGTTGGTGTGGCTTGGTGTGGGGGGAGGGGAGGGCAATGTGGCTCCACCTATGGGGAGGTGACAGAGCCAGGACCTCTGCCTAGGGCAGCAGAAACCCTTGGACCGACTCTGACTGACTCCCTATCCATTTCCACATCCAGTTCAAATTTGTCCTACTGACCTAGTGTATAAGCGCATTCATTCTGTGGCTCCTCACTATCTTTCCTCTCTTATCTCACCCTACACCCCTCCTCAGGAACTCTGCTCCTCAGGTAGATCTCTTTTATCTGTGCCTTTCTCTGTCACTGCCAACTCCAGACTTCGTTCATTCCACCTTGCTGCTCCATATGCCTGGAACAAACTACCTGAGTCAGTACGTCAGACTTCTTCTCTAGACTTATTAAAATCCAGACTAAAAACCTATCTCTTCGAGGCTGCTTTTGGGTCCTGATAAACCTCACTTTCTTGTTCACTAATTATGTGTATCTTACCATACTTTAGTGCCCAGTTCTCTGATGTTGATTAGATTGTAAGCTCTGATGAGCAGGGTGATCAGATTTGCAGGTGACACAAAATTATTCGAAGTTGTTAAAACGCAAGAGGATTGTGAAATATTGCAAGAAGACCTTAATAAATTGGAAGACTGAACGTCCAAATGGCAGATGGAATTTAATGTGGACAAGTGCAAAGTTATGCACCTAGGAAAGAACAACCCAAACTACAGTTACACGATGCAAGGTTCCACATTAGGAACCACCACCCAGGAAAAGGATTTAGGTGTTATCATGAATAATATGTTGACATGCTTCATCCAGTGTGCAGCAGCAGCCAAGGAAGCAAATAGAATGCTAAGAATCATAAGGAAAGGAATGGAGAAAAAAACAAGGATATTATAATGTCTTTGTATTGTTCCATGGTTCGACCGACCTTGAATATTGTGTGCAGTTCTGATTGCTATATCTTAAAAAGGATATAATGGAATTAGAAAAGAGACATCGAAGAGCCATCAGAATGGTAAAAGGGATGGAAGGATATCCCTATGAGGAAAGACTTAAAAGGTTAGTGGTCTTCATCTTGGTATAGAGATGGCTGAAAGGAAATATGATAGAGGTCTATGAATTAATGAATGGAGTAGAACATGTAAATGCAGATTGGTTGTTTACTCCATCGAAAAGTAGAAAGACTAGGGAACATGCTATGAAGCTACAATGTAGCACATTTAAGACTAATAAGAGAAAATATTTTTTCACTCAACGCGTAATCAAACTCTGGAATTCATTATCAGAGGATGTAGTAAAAGCTGTTAGTGTAGCTAGGTTTAAAAGAGGGTTTGGAGAAGTTTCTGGACGAAAGGTCCATAAACCATTATTAAAGAGGACCTGGGAAATCCACTGCTTACCCTGGGACAAGCATTGTGGAATCTATGTACATTTTTGGGAACCAATCAGGTACTTCTGACCTGGATTGGCCACTGTTGGATAAGAGGATATTGGGCTTGATGGACCTTGGTCTGTCCCAGTATGGCATTTCTTATGTTCTTATGTTTGTCTTTTACATCTAGATATACAGCGCTGCAAATGCCTTCTAGTGGTATATAAAGGATAAGTTGTAGTAGTAGTATTGGCCAATTATTATGTCAACCTATGAAACCGGCCCCAGTGAAACAGTACAATGCTAAGTAGCACTATCACACCTTACCACCCTCCATACAGTTGTGGTCAACATTATTGACACCCATGCATTTTAGATATGTTGTGTACAATATCATGAAAAATAATTGGAAATAGTCCAGCTGTATATCATCATAATATATTAATAGTATGTTCAAAGATATTGTGGCGCTCGAGCCCCTACCAGGCGGCCCCCTAGTAGGGACGGGTAGCCACCTCTTATCTTTCCTAAGCTTGTAGTTGTGTGAGGAATAATGAGCCAAGTGGTTTATCAAAGCGCACAGGAATTTATTCAGCTTCCTTGCTGGTAAGTGGGTACAAATTCTTCAAGCACATTTATTCTCCAGACAAAAGAAAAATAACGGATAACTTCTCCAGTAAACAAATGTCCAAAACAGAGTAACAGCGAATTCAACCATACAAGCTTCTGCCCAGTCTTTTACTGTTTAACGTTTCTGCACATGAAGGAATATGCCCTTCTTTTTAAAACTCTTCAAGCAGGCTGTCAGCTTATTCAAGGCCGTTGCAAACACCAAAAGTTTCAGCTGTTCAACCCCAACTGAGTTACTGCCGATAAGCTTCGAAGGAAAGACTCTTAGGCCCTTTTTAATTATATGACTCCTTCTCTCCTTTCTTTCAGCTTCAGAACTACCTTCACACCTATAGTAGCGTTCTTAAGGTTCAACTGTTTCTGGCTTACACTAATTCACCTTAGTGCATGCATCACATTCCATCTCTGAAACGCTGGAAGTTACATCACCCTCTTTGGCTTCAACCTGCATGCTCTCAGCTGAGCTGTAGCAGGGTTCTGCTTGGAAACGCTCAGGAACTTTCTGTTTTAAAGTTTTCAACAGGTCAAACAACCTCTCCCACTTTCTTGCCCTCCCTTCTCTGGGCAGGTCTCCTATGGGGTGTTCTTGTTTAACCTTCCTGGTGAAACATTTCTTTCTACGCTGTGTTATCCGGGGTACAACAGTTTCCTCAGAGTCAGAACAGGAAACCCACTTTGAAGGCCTTACTGCCTCCCCTCTCCTACCTTGGGGTTTTGGTGCAGTATTCTCTTGGTTGGAACTTCGGCCAGTCAGGACTCCCTCTGCCTCAGAGTAGGGCAGAGACGTTTGGTAAAACTTTCCCACACTCTTGCCAGGGTAGGTGGTTCTCTCCCAAGAACCTTCCCTATGTCCTCTGTGGCTACTTTGCTGACTATTGTGGCTTCCTTTGTACCTTCTTTGGCTGCCTTTATAGCTGTTCCTTTCTCTGCTGCTCCCTTTGGCTGCAAAGCTCCTTTGTCCTTTGGCTACAGGGTTGTTCTCTCTGGACCTTCTGGAACTTGGACTGGAACCTGAGCTGCAACTCCCACTTGGACCTGGACTGCAACTCCGACAGCAACTGCCACTGCCACTGCAAGTGTGTCTCCAACCGTGTTTCGCCCTGTGTCTCCAACCGTGTCTTCCCCTGTATCTCCAACCGTGTCTATCTCTGGTGTTTGTTTGCTCCAATTTAAACATTGAGCAGGGCAACTCCCTTCCTGGCCCTGCCCATCTGTACCTCCCACTCCTATCTATGGTTGACCTGGAGTGTGGGCGTGGCTTACAACTAGGTCTGCCCTCTAGGTTTCTCTCCGGGCTTCTGCTGTGGACTATGTGATCCTGTGTACCCATCCCCCGCAAAGAGGAAACATTCTTCTTCTCTTCACTTTTTCCTGGCTGGGATGCACTCTCCTTACCACAATATACAACAAAAAAAGAGGTCTGTGCAACTTACATGTAGTAATTTCTGAGAAAAAATACCAAAATATAGATCAAGAAGAAGCACTGGCTATGATTGCTCAATTTCCTTTACGTTTGCCTACTCGGATACCAAAAGAATTTGTATTACATTTATTGTCTTTGGTTTTGAAAAATATTTTTTTTCCGTTTAATGGACAGTACTATCTACAGATCTATGGTGTAGCCATGGGTGCTACGTTGGCACCATCGATAGCGACCTTGTATATGGCTCAATTTGAAGCCTCTTTCATTTATTCTTCTGAGTGGTATACTTACATAAGGCTATGGTCCAGAATTTTGGATGACATTTTCTTTATGTGGACAGGTACAGAATTACAATTATATGCTTTCTTTGAATGGATTAATACATGGAACCCAAATTTAAAATATGTTCCTAAACATCATATGCACTCCATAGAATTTTTAGATCTTTTTATTTATAAACATGAATCAACTCTTCAATCAGCATTATATAGGAAAGCCAAAAAAACCTTAAAGGGGTTGTCCGAGTTATGTAAAAAAAAATATAGCACTGTAAATCTGATGGTCAGCAATATATACATAAGCTAAGCAAGTTTTAAGTCCGTGCTTCTAATGGTAGAAGGGGTTAATCTTTCCTAAAGAATCCAGTGGGAGGGAGACACAGAGCAGATAGCAGCAGATCCGGTCAGTGCAGGGGGGCGTGGCCAGCACTGTGACGTCTCGTGTACAGACACAGAGCTGCTCTCTCCTGCATGCCACACTTGTGCAGGAATCATCATCAGGTTCTTGGTTCTAGACTGTTCACACTTTTTCATCGCAATTCGTGTTAGCTCGTCATTCTTCAACCGTTATGTTATGGCTCCGCGAAAGTGTATTAATTCGCCAGACAGTTTCTGTTTCATCTGTGGTGAATATACAGTGTTGAAGCAACAACAGAATATTACAGACTTTGTGAAAAAAGTATACTTTGCATACTTTGGACTAAAAATTGGAGATCAAGATAAAGTCTGGGCGCCTCATAAAATGTGCAAACGGAGTGTTGAGGACCTCTGAAACTGGTTTAAGGGTAAGAAAAAATCTTTCCGTTATGGGATTCCTATGGTATGGCGAGAGCAAAAGAACCATAGTGACGACTGTTACTTTTGTTCATGCGATGTGAAAGGGTTTAATTCCAAATGGAAGCATTCCATTTCATACCCCAATCTTCACTCGGCAATTCGTCCCATCCCCCATGGCACAGATATACCAGTACCCAAGCCCCCTGCTACCTTGGAAGAGATACCTAGCTCCGATGAAGGTGAAGTCATACCTGAACCAGATGATGAATCAAGTTCTGACTTTGAAGATGATACAAGACCAAAATTGTTTTCTCAGGAGGAGATGAATGATTTGGTAAGAGACTTGAATCTTCCCAAAGATGCCGCTGAGTTACTCGGATCAAGGCTGAAAAGCAGGAATTTATTGTTGCCAGGAGTGTCATCTTCATGGTTCAGACATTGTGAAAAGGAGTTCGTTCCTTACTTCGCCCAGGAAGACAAGTTGGTTTATTGCATCGATGTCGAAGGTCTGATGGGTCAATTTAAAATCCAATATGATTCAGAGCAATGGCGTCTTTTTATAGATTCTTCAAAAAGAAATCTCAAAGCAGTTTTACTCCACAACGGTTTTTACGCTTCCATACCTGTAGGTCATTCCGTACACTTGAAGGAAACCTACGAGAACTTGGAATTGGTTCTTCGTAAACTTAAATATGAAGACCATGGTTGGCAAGTGTGTGGGGACTTGAAGGTCTTGTGCATGCTGCTCGGGCAACAAGCTGGTATACCAAATATCCTTGTTTTCTGTGTCTATGGGACAGTCGAGACCGACAAAATCACTGGTCTGATCACAAAGCCATCTCCATTCTATGCCTCCACAAGCAAGCAACTCCGACCAACTTTTTCAAGGGACGATTTCACAATCTGGATACAAAAACATTTCTAAGCAAAATTATCACTCACCTTGATATATCCACTAAAGACCATGATGCCTTGGTACATAATTGGAATCACACTAACTCAAAGATAGCTATAAAAGCCAATTTGTGCACAGTGCCTCACAGGTAGCAGTCCGCAAACTGGTATTACGCCCAACTTAAAAAGACATTAAGTGCAAGCTTAGAGCTTTAGAAAGAAAATGGTGCTCCAGTAAGATGCCAGACAACCTTCACCTGTACCCTGCTAAATTACATGAATACCAAGCAGCCACATATAAAGCCAAAAAAGAATATTACATTAATCTTTTAAATAAATCCCTAAATCGTCAACAGGAACTATTCGACATAATCAAAGCACTTGCAAAGGATCCTGCTTCTCATAATGATAATTCTCCAGGAACAAGCAGGAAGTCAGCCCTCACATATGGGGTGAAATTGGCACTGACGAAGCCCTCATGAAAGATCCCCCCAGCTTTCACAGAAAGCCTTTGGGAGATGCCACCACGCCCAAGGATGCCATCTTGCTCACTCTCTTTTTTTCCGCGGAGCCCTTTAGACGCTGTCTGACTTTCCCCCGGAAAAAGTTGATTTTTTTTGTTCCTGAGTTTTTCAACTTGACTCCGAGCTTGCACCGGTACTCTTCCCACCTACCGTCTTTGGTGCCTCAGCATTGAGTTCGGTCCATTTTTATAGTCTTCGTTCTTTTTATCTTCTGGCGCCTTCGCGCCTTTTTTCCCTGCTGGCAGCCCAGAGAGTCTTCGACTTTGCAGGGGTACTTTTTTCCCCCATGGCTACTAGTGGCTTTAAGAAGTGTGATTGGTGCTCTAAAATAATGTCTTTAACTGATACACACGACAGCTGCCTCCGTTGCCTCGGGCCGGATCACGACCTGGTGGCCTGTGGTCTCTGCAAAAGGATGTCCAGCAAGGCACTGAAAAGCTGCCAGCAGCAGCACGATAAGTTCTTCCCCGAATCCCTGATGCCTCCGAAGGCCAGGGCATCGTCTGAGGCCCCGACATCTCGGAAGGAGCTCTCCGAACCCGAGCGTCATTGTGGGTCCTCATAAAGGGGGTCTTCCTCTAGGGAACACAGGAAGAAGAAGAAACCCTCGAAGGTGGCATCCTTGGATGGTTTTGACTGGCTGGGAACCTCCCGGACCCGCAGTACAAGGCGCTCATCCAAGGCGTCGGAGAAGGAGAGACTTGCCAAGGTCCCACGAAAGGACCCGGCCGCGGACTGCCCTCGGTCCCCAGACAATATCCTCTTTGAGGATTCCCCTTCGGGGGAGCCGGCGTCAGGCCCGAGTCCCTCGGTGCCTGCCCCTAAAGCTGCAGAGCCTTCTGGCCTGGAGTACAGAATGGTGGTCCTGGAGCGCAGTTTGTCTGCCTTCATGGACCAGCAGCGAGCGCTGTTGTCCAGCATGTCCGGTTCATCTGTCCCGACCACCAGGCATTTGACGTCCAAGACGTCCCCGAAGGCCGAGCTGATCCTCGGCTGAGGTCACACTTGGTGTCACGCTCGACAGGACCTCGGTCATCCCCAGCGAGTCTACCGGGTGTTGACAGCAGGGCGTCGGGGGCCTCGAAGCCCGCGGAGCAGCCCGCCTACGAGTCATCCTTGGAGTACTCCGAATGGGAGACGGAGGATGAGGAGTCTCCTGATACCTGACGCCACCGCGACGTCCCTTCCGATTCCCCAGTCTCAGAACCTTGGAGGCAGTCCCTGCTGGAGGACATGAGCTTCTTGGACTTTGTCAAGAACATGTCCAAGGCCCTAGCGTTCCTGACCGAGTCAGAGGAGGACCCTCAGGCAGACGAGCTGGATATCCTCCAGTACGAGGCCCCTCTTCGGGAATCGCTCACGGTGCCCATCCCTACCATCCTGGAACGGCTGATGCTCCACATGTGGGAGACACCGGCATAGGTGCCGGTGGTGAGAAGATGGCTCGACTCAATGTTTTGGGTCTGCTGGAGTCCGGGCTTCCAGAAGTCACAACTGCTGTACAGCTCCATGGTGGTGGAGTTGGCCATGCGTTGGCTGAAAAGCCAGAAGACGCACTCCTCGGTGCCCCCAGGCAGAGAGGTCCGCACCTTGGATGCCCTCGGTAGGAAGTGCTACCAGAGCTCGATGCTCATCTGCCGGGTCCAGGCCTACCAGCTGTACATGGGCATGTACCTGAGAGACCTGGCGAAGCAACTCGCCGGGTTCTCAGATGGTTTCTCTGAGGAACCTTTGCAGCGGTTCAAGAGCCTGTCCAAAGCTGTCCATGAGTACTCCAAATTTATGTCTCGAGCAGCCTATGACGGGCTAGGCTTGGCTTCAGTCGTCCGACCTCAAGCAGTGGGTTCAGGACAAATTGGTCGATGTCCCATGCCAAGGGGAGAACCTCTTTGGCAAACTCATGACCGACAAGGCCGCTGAGCTGGAGACCGAGTTCATGATGAGGACCAGGCTCTCCAAGAAGACCACTGCCCCTCTCTGACGGAAGGGCTCAGCTAAAAAGCCCTTTTACTCGAGGAAGGGGGCTGCTTACCGAAACTACCCATCTTATCAGGCCTCCCCGGCTCCCCAACAGAGTCAGCAGGCCAAGGGACATGGGCATGGCCCACGTAAGCAGAAGGCTCCAAAATCCCAGCCCCAGCCCAGCCAGGGGTGAGTTTTTAACTCCTTGAGCATAGCCTCTCTACCCCAAGGAGACCAACAGCCCACAGGGGGACATCTGGCCCTCTATGCCCAGAGTTGGGTGCCCATCACCACTGATTCCTGGGTAGTGAGGGTAGTCAAGGAAGGTTACCTCCTCCACCTGACTCAGACACCACCCCCTTATTTCCTGGGAGAGCCCCTCAGGTTTCCCCTCCACCGGGACCTTCTCCCGAAGGAGTTGGCAGGTCTTCTCGAGGACAAAGCGGTGGAACTGGTGCCCCACCAACTCAAGGGCAAAGGGTTCTACTCCAGATACTTCCTCATCCCAAAGAGGACAGGGGGCCTAAGGCCCATCCTCGACCTGCGCAACCTCAACAAATTCCTGGTGAGGGAGACGTTCAAGATGCTCTCCCTTGGAACATTGCTGCCATACCTCCAGCAGGGAGATTGGCTATGCTCCTTAGACCACAAGGATACTTATACTCACATCCTTATCCACCCCAAACACAGGCAATACCTGCGGTTTATGGTAGGGGCAAACACTTTCAATACAGGGTGCTTCTATTCGGCCTAGCCTCTGCTCCGAGGATCTTCACGAAATGCCTGGCGGTTGTGGCTTCAAGGGGCCTTCGTGGATGACTGGCTTATAAGGGGAGGCACAGCTTCTGAGGTGCAGCAGGCCACCACCTGCACCATCCAGGTTCTGCAACACTTGGGCTTCATCATAAATTACCCCAAGTCTCACCTCCTCCCTACACAATGCCTGGAGTTCATCAGGGCAAAGCTCGACACCCTCCAGGCAAAGGCCTTCTTGCCCAAGGACGGGCTGATCATCTCAGATCTCTGGTTCGAGACATACATTACCATCCTTCGGTGCCTACCTGGCACCTTCTGCATCTCCTCAGGCACATGGCCTCCACAGTCCATATCACCCCAGGCGCTTACCTCCACATGAGGGCAGCACAGTGGTGTCTCCGAGACCAGTGGTCTCAGGCCACAGGCCGCCTCTGAGACAGAGTTGCGGTGACCTGCCAGTTGGCAGATTCCCTGGTCTGGTGGCAGTCACCTCAACACCTAGAAGTGGACATGCCCTTTCAGACTCCCAGCCACTCGAGGGTCCTCACCAAGGATGCCTCCCTGCTTGACTGGGGAGCCCACTGCGGAGCCCTCCGCACTCAGGGCACCTGGTTGCCAGATGAGAGTGCCCAACAGATCAATCTCCTGGAGCTCCGAGCCATACACCTCGCTCTGTGGGTTTTTTGTCACCACCTGTGCCACCAGCCAGTTATGGTCCAGGCGGACAACCAGGTGGCAATATTCTACATGAACAAACAAGGGGCACGGGATCCCTTGTCCTTTGCCGGGAGGCACTGGATCTCTGCTTGTACGCAATCCAACAGGGTATCCTCCTGAGGGCAGTGTACCTGTCAGGCCAGGACAACCTGCTGGCCGACAGATTCAGCAGGGTTCTCCAGCCACATGAGTGGCAGCTGGACTCCAGGATAGCCAGTCGGCTTTTCCGGCTCTGGGGGGAACCCGTGATGGACTTGTTTGCCAGTCCGGACAATTTTTAGTTGCCCCGCTTCTGCTCCCAGCAGACCCACCCCTCCAGAGTGGCAGCGGATGTGTTTCTAGTCTCGTGGTCGGAAGGCCTCATGTACACCTTCCCTCCAATGCCGCTGATTGCCAAGACCTTGTTCAGAACCCTCCACAACAGGACCTTGCTCATCCTGATAGCTCCCAGTTGGCCCAGGCAGCCGTTCCTGCTGCTTCTGCAGTTGACAGTTGAGGCCCCCATCCCCTTGGGCACTGCCTCGGAACTCCTATCTCAGGAGGGGGGCTCTCTCTTGCACCCCATCCTGAGGTCCCTCTCATTGACAGCGTGGCTGCTGAGAGGGTGACTCTTGCCCCCCTCAACCTCCCGGATGAATTCAAAGACATTCTGCTGACCTCTCGCAAGGCCTCTACTAGGAAGGCAAACACCCTCAAATGGCGCAGGTTCTCTGTTTGGTGTGCCAATCATGGGGCTGATCCCTTCTTCTCCCCGGTGGCTTTGGTGTTGCAGTACCTTCTCCACCTCTCCCAATCCAGGCTCAAGTCTAACTCCGTCTGAGTGCACCTTAGTGCCCTGGTGGCGCACCACCACCTGGTGGATGGTAAGCCCCTCTCGGTCCAACCTTTGGTGACCTGCTTCCTTCGGGGCTTGCTCCTGTCAAAACCCCCGGTTCGCCCTCCAGTGACCGAATGAGACCTCGATGTTGTGTTGGGGCAGCTCACTCGCCCACCCTTCGAGCCTCTGGCTACTTGCCACCTTCGCTACTTCTCTTGGTTGCGCTCACCTCTGCTCACAAAGTTAGTGAGCTCCAGGCCCTTGTGGCAGAGGCACCCTATACTAGGTTCTACAAGAACAGGGTGGATGCTTCGCCCACACCCCAAGTTCCTGCCGAAGGTAGTGTCGCCCTTCCACCTTAATCAGGAAGTGGTGCTTCCTACCTTCTTCCCAAGACCTTACTACAGTCGAGCGGAGACAGTCCTTGACACATTGGACTGTAGGAGGGCCTTATCGTTCTACATCCAACACACTCAAGGCCACCGCAAAGCTTCTCAGCTTTTCA
The DNA here is from genome assembly GCA_033557465.1 of Ichthyophis bannanicus. Lineage (NCBI taxonomy): Eukaryota > Metazoa > Chordata > Amphibia > Gymnophiona > Ichthyophiidae > Ichthyophis > Ichthyophis bannanicus. The sequence goes on from CM066034.1 coordinate 499,438,016, forward strand.
TGTCCTACGACCCCAGTAGGCTGGGGGGGAGGGGTGACCAAGCGTACGCTGTCCACATGGGTGGCAGACTGTATCACCTTTGCTAATGGGCAGGCAAGGCTCCCACTGGAAGACCGTGTCACGGTGCACCGTGTCTGGGCCATGGCGGCTTCGGTGGTAAACTTGTGCTCTGTCCCGATGGTGGACATCTGCTGGGCCGCCACCTGGTCTTCAGTCCATACTTTCACAGCCCATTACTGCCTGAAGAGAGAGTTCTGACGGGACAGTGCCTTCGGCCAGGCCGTGTTCCGTAACCTTTTCGGGGTTTAGGCAACTCCTACCCTCCAACCCTTCTGTGTTTAGGCTACCGGAGCGCTGGTTTCTTCGGACACAGGGGTCCTACTTTGGTCTGTGTGCACGGACTCAATTGCTGCTGCTTGTGGCTTCCTTTGCAGGAGTACTGTTTTTGCTATCGGTTTTCAGTAGCCTGTAGCTGGGGAGTCCCTTATGTGAGGACTGACTTCCTGCTTGTTCCCGGAGAAAGTGTAGTTACTCTTCTGTAACAGGTGTTCTCCAGGGACAGCAGGAATCAGTTCTCACAACCCTCCCTCCTCCACTTGGAGTTGCTACTGTTCCATCTTTTATTTTTGCTGTCTTCTAGCTATGTCATCTGACTTAGCAAAATGGCACCCTTGGGCGGGAAGGGGACTGCGCATGCATGGTGGCATCTCCCAAAGGCTTTCTGTGAAAGCTGGGGGGATGCCTCCACGAGGGCTTCGTCGGTGCCGACATCACCCAATATGTGAGGACTGATTCCTGCTGTCCCTGGAGAATACCTGTTACAGGTGAGTAACTGCACTTTCTCAGATATCACCTCAGGTAATGGCCGATCACTTTCAGTTACTAACTTGCCCATCAAACACTGTTCATTTAAACGAGTCAAGCATCACCTCATCTGGCCTCCCTGACAATATAGTCACCTGGTACTCTTTTTCAACCATCTCAAAGAATCAACTGATGAAGATTACTGTGAGTATTAAAAACACAATTTCACCATTTGATCCATATCCTGTCGATTGGATTCAAGCTGCGCGCACTAACCTATCACCATTCATTTTAAACATTGTTCAGCAGTCACTGGTCCAGGGTTATTTACCCTCTGATTTAAAATTTGCATCTCTCCATCCAGTAAAAAAGGCTTCAGCAAATGATCCAATACAACCTTCATCTTATAGACCTATTGCAGACATACCATTCTCAGCTAAAATCATTGAAAAAACTGTCTTAATACAGCTCCAAGAGCATTTAGACTCTCATTGCCCCCTTGCCACACACCAATTTGGATTCAGGCCTAATCATGGGGCAGAGTCCCTGATGGTGACCTTTGTTGACAACATAATTAAGGGTACTGACACGCACAACAGCGGAATCTTGCTCATTTTTCTTGATATTAAAGCAGCTTTTGATTCTAGACCACACAGTCAGACCCTTCAGTGTTTAGAAACCATTGGCTTAAGAGGTACTACACTTAAATGGTTTAAGTTCTACTTCTCCAATAGGCAACTACAAGTAAAAGTAGGTGAAGAAAAGTCAATTCCTTTTTTTCAGCTTCAAGGTGTTCTGCAGGGATCAGCATTGTACTTCCTCCTCTTTAACATTCTTCTAACATTCTATGTACAGTTTTAAGGAGCTTCAGCATATAATACTACATCTACACTGATGACGTTATGCTTTACACTCCTATATAAATAACCAAGCCTTCAATCACAGACATGGAAAACTGCTTTTTAGCCATTACCAGTTGATTATCTGCTCATAATCTTACAATCAATTATAGATGCACTCTACATTACTAGGAACCCTAACTTTACTCCACCAGAATTTATCATCATCAGCAGATTTGAACTTCAGGTCAGGAACCAGGTTTGATAATTAGGAGTCATAATAGATCAACACCTATTTCTTACTGCATATGTAAGCAACATTGCAAAGAGTGTATAATACAAACTCCAAATGGTTTCTCACCTCAAAGCTCTCCTGGATCACAATGACTTTCACAATGTCTTATGGGCCATCAGCCTTCCATATATTGACTATTGCAATATCATTCTCTAGGGTCTCCCAAAATCTATATCCTACCCACTGCATCAAACTTTAAATACAGCTGCTCATATTATCACCAATAAATTAAAGAGTGATCATATAACCCCCATTCTGCAGCAGTTACACTGGCTTCCAGTCACTGACAGAGTCAAGTTTAAATCCCTTTTAACAATCTTTAAAGTACTACACAAACTCTCTGCTGCACATCTTGAAATTCTAATAAAAAAATCACCTTGTAACAAAAGCAGAAGATTTAGCACCGCAAACCTGTTGTACAAACCAACCTTAATCACCAAGCCCACCTGTTCCACCTCTAAAAGGGCATTCTCACTTTTCGCCCCAACCTATGAAATCCAATTCCTCCCATGCTTCGTGGCATTAATGACCTTCAAGAATTTCAGGAGAAGTTAAGAACTTTCCTCTACTTCAACCATTTTTTGATTAATGAAACTATGCAATCACATTCAACCTAATTAATGCTTGCTTAACCTTGTTTACTATTGTTCCATTTGCCCTCATCCATATTTTATCTCCCTTGTTTTATGTAAATGATAATTACACTAACCTGGTAATTGTAGTTCCTTGAGTGACGACAGTTCAGTCCTCAACCCAGGGCCGGCCCGTCCATTGAGCAAGAATGTTTTTTGCACAGGGCCCCGCGTTTCAGGGGGCCCCGCGCAAAAAACATCTTGCATCCCAGCAAAGTTTAAAAAAATCAGAAACCGGCTGCGGCTGCCGCTGCCGCCGTGGCAGCGGCAGAATCGAGAATCAGCCCATTTACAGTCCTTACCACCCCCCCCATCAGCCCAGCTACAGTCCTTACCACCCCCCCCCCACCCATCAGCCCAGCTAAGTTTAAAAAAAAAAACCCAGAAACCGGCTGCCGCTGCCGCCGTGGCAGCGGCAGAATCGAGAATCCCGCGGGGCCCCCCTGTCCTGCAGTCTTCTATGCGGCCTCAGCGTCGGCTGTCAGAGCTGTGCGAAGAGAGAGAGCTTCTCCTCTCGCAGCTCTGTTAATCACGCCGCGGGGCTGATGGGAAATGGGCTATGGGGAGCTACGACTACAAGTGGGCTGATGGGGCGATTAGGACTGGAAATGGGCTATGGGGGGGTTTAGGACAGGTAATGGGCTGATGGGGGGTTACAACAGGTAATGGGCTATGGGGGGGCTAAGATTACAAGTAGGCTGATAGGGGGTTAGGACTGGTAATGGACTGTGTGGGGCGTTAGGACTGGTAATGGGCTGGGGGGGGGTTAGGACTGGTACTGGGCTATGGGGGGGTTACAACACGTAATGGGCTATGGGGAGCTACGACTACACGTGAGCTGATGGGGGGATTAGGACTGGAAATGGGCTATGGGGGGTTAGGACAGGTAATGGGCTGATGGGGGGTTACAACAGGTAATGGGCTATGGGGGGGCTAAGACTACAAGTGGGCTGATGGGGGGTTAGGACTGGTAATGGGCTGATGGGGGATTAGGACTGGTAATGGGTTGATGGGGGGTAAGACTGAAAATGGGCTGATGGGAGGGTAAGGACTGGAAGTGGGCTGATGGGGGGTTTAGGACAGGTAAAGGGCTGATGGGGGGTTAGGACTGGTAATGGGTTGATGGGGGGTAAGACTGAAAATGGGCTGATGGGAGGGTAAGGACTGGAAGTGGGCTGATGGGGGGTTAGGACTGGTAATGGGCTATAGGGGGTTCGGACTGGAAGTGGGCTGATGGGGGGGTTAGGACTGGTAATGGGCTATAGGGGGTTCGGACTGGAAGTGGGCTGATGGGGGAGCTAGGACTGGCAATGGGATGGGGGGTTGCTAGGACTGGAAATGGGCTGAGTGGAAGGGGGGCTTGAACGGCAAATAGCTGATGGGGACAGGGGCTTGGAATGGAAATGGGCTGAGTGGAAAGGGGGCTTGAACTGCAAATAGCTGATGGGGAGGGGGCTTGGAATGGAAATGGGCTGTGAGGAGAGGGAGCTAGGACTGGAAATGGGCTGAGTGGGGGGGGGGGCTAGGACAGGAAATGGGCTGATGGAGGGGCCAGGATAGGACTGGAAATGGGCTGTTGGGGGTGCTAAGGTTGGAAATGGGCTGTGGTGGGGGCTTGAATTGAAATGGACTCATGGAGGGGCTAGAACTGGAAGTAGGCTCATGGGGGGCTTGGATTGGAAATGGGCTGAGTGGAGGGGAGCTAGGATTTGACATGGGCTGATGGTGGGGCTAGGAAAGGAATAGAAATGAGCTGATGGGGGGCTGGGATTGGAAATGAGCTGATGGAGGAACTGATAGGACTGGAAATGGATGGGGGAGCTAGGACTGGAAATGGGTTGATGGTGGGGCTAGGATAGGATTGGAAATGGGCTGATGGGGGACTAGGACTGGAAATGGGCTGATGCAGGGACAAGAAGGGAGCAGATGCTGGGTGGGACTGGAACTAGAAAGGAGCTGATGTTGGGGGAGGATTAGAATGGGATGGAGCTGGGAGAGTGAAATGGAGAGGGAAAAATATTTTGTGTGGGAGGGAAGACAAATCTACAATTGGCCGGATATTGGGAGAGTAAGTGGGGATTACTTGGTTTTGCAGCTTGTCGTGCTGTGAGGGCTTGCGTGCATCAGTGATGCTGAGAGCTAAACTATCGGTAGTTTAACTACTGGCAGGGTCTCCCAAGATGGACAGGTCTCAGCTGAGGTGCCAGACGAAGACAAACCACCCATCTGGGCAGCAGCAGAATGGGATAGTGTTGACGGCGGAGGATCACATTTCTGTGACAACGGCAACAACACCAAACTTAAACTGCGCGGAAGGAAGGCCCGGCAATCTACTTCTGTATCTTGCCATGAAAACCCAATGGATAGTTACAACAAAACAAATTGTGCTATGGTGCTGGAAGATGAGACTCCCAGGTCAGAAGGCACTCAACTAGCTACTGGGGAAGAGCTGAAGACTTTTCAGAGTAAAGCCAGCATTTATGATGTGGTTGGATCAAAGCCCTCGGGAAGTCTGACTGCTGATGTAGCTGCGCATGAAATGAGAGTCAGAAGCTGTAAAGATGTCTTACACATTGGAACATGGAACGTACGAAGCATGAACCAAGGGAAGTTGGAGGTGGTCAAGAATGAAATGGAACGTGTACAACTTGATCTGTTGGGTGTCAGCGAACTGAAATGGACTGGCATCGGGCACTTTGCATCAGATGATCACATGGTCTACTATGCTGGAAATGAAAGACAAAGAAGAAATGGTGTTGCATTTATAATAAAGAAGAAACTTGCAAGAACTGTAATGAAATACAATGCAGTCAGCGAACGCTTAATCTCTATTCGTCTACGAGGAATGCCTATCAACACAACTATAATTCAAGTATATGCCCCAACAACAGCTGCAGAAGAGAATGAAATTGAAGAGTTCTATGAACAAGTACAAGCTGAAATTGACAGAACATGCAAACAGGATATCCTGATAGTCATGGGTGACTGGAACGCAAAAGTTGGCAACAAAGAAGAAGGCAAAGTAGTTGGAAAATATGGACTTGGCAACAGAAATGAAGCTGGAGAAAGATTGATAGAATTCTGCAAGACCAATGATCTATTCATCTCAAACACCTTCTTCCAGCAACACAAGCGGCGACTGTACACATGGACTTCACCCAATGGATTGTATAAAAATCAAATTGACTACATCTGTGGAAGTCAACGATGGAAAAGCTCTGTAACATCAACAAAGACAAAACCTGGAGCTGACTGTGGTACAGATCATCAACTACTAGTATGCAAACTCAAGCTAAAGTTGAAAAAGAGCAAACCACTCATGAATGCAGCAAAATATGACCTTGAGAATATACCACTGGAATTTAAAGACTGCCTGCAAAATCGATTTGCTGCTTTAGATACAAATGACAGAGCTCCGGAAGAGTTATGGAATGACGTCAAGAAGGTTGTGCTGGAAGAAAGCGAGAAGTCTCTACAAAAGGTGAAAAAGCAAAAACGGCCAAAATGGATGACGGAAGAAACTCTGAAAATTGCCCAGAAACGCAGAGAAGCTAAAGCCAAAGGAGAAAGAAAGACAATCTCAGAACTCAACAGAGATTTCCAACGTGCAGCAAGACAGGACAAGGAAAAGTACTACAATGACACTTGCAAGGAAATAGAAGCAAAAACTATTAGAGGAAGAACAAGATCGGCTTTCCTAAAGCTGCGAGAGCTAAAGAAAAAGTTCCAGCCTCGAATTGGAATGTTACAAGATGCTCAAGGTTCTATGTTGAATGATGCTGAGAAGATCAAGAAAAGGTGGAAGGAATATACAGAGTTTTTATATGATAAAGATCAAGTGGACCAACAGCCGTTTCAACCTATACCTTATGATCAGGAACCATTGGTGATGAAAGAAGAAGTTGAAGCAGCATTGAAAGCCTTATCAAAGAACAAAGCACCAGGCATTGATGGCATTCCCATAGAAGTATTGCAGCAATCTGATGCAGCTGTTACCGTACTTACAAGGCTCTGCCAAGAAATATGGAAGACAACATCATGGCCAACTGACTGGAAAAGATCTGTGTTTATACCAATACTAAAGAAAGGTGATCCAACTGACTGTGGAAATTATCGCACAATCGCTCTGATCCCACATGCCAGCAAGATTCTACTGAAGATTATTCAAAAGAGACTACAGCCATACCTAGAACAAGAACTACCTGAAGTGCAAGCAGGGTTCAGGAAAGGACGAGGAACGAGAGACATCATTGCGGATGTGAGATGGATCCTTGAAAAGACTAAAGAATACCAAAAGGATATCTATTTGTGCTTTATCGACTATAGCAAGGCTTTTGACTGTGTAAACCATGAGAAACTCTGGGCCACGTTAAGAAGCATGGGTATACCAGAACACCTGATCGTTCTCTTGCGCAATCTGTACATTGATCAAGAAGCAACAGTTCGAACGGAACAAGGAGAAACAGAATGGTTTAAAATAAGCAAAGGTGTAAGACAAGGCTGCATACTTTCCCCCTACCTGTTTAATTTATATGCAGAACAAATCATCAGAGAAGCAGGACTGTATGAAGACAACAGAGGTGTGAAGATTGGTGGAAGACTCATCAACAACCTTCGCTATGCTGATGATACCACATTACTGGCTGAAAGTGAAGATGATCTGAAACATTTGCTTCTCACAATCAAAGAACATAGTCTTAAAATGGGCCTGCACCTTAATGTAAAGAAGACAAAGATCATGACAACTGGCATAATCAACAGGTTCATCGTTGAAGGAGAAGAAATTGAAATTGTGAACAACTTTAACCTACTTGGATCAACTATCAATAAAGAAGCAACAAGCAGTCAAGAAATCAGACGACGCATTGCTCTTGGCAGAATGGCTATGAAAGACCTAGATAAGATTCTCAAGAGCAGAGATGTCTCTCTCCATACAAAGATTCGACTTGTTCAAGCCATGGTATTTTCAATAACATCATATGGATGTGAAAGCTGGACAGTGAAAAAGACAGACAGGAAGAAAATTGATGCCTTTGAATTATGGTGCTGGCGGCGAATACTGTGTATACCATGGACTGCCCGAAGAACAAACCAGTCGGTACTAGAGGAGATCAAACCTAAGCTTTCTTTAGAAGCTCAGATGACAAGACTTCGACTTTCATACTTCGGACACATCATGCGAAGAGAGAGATCATTAGAGAAAGACATCATGCTTGGCAAGATAGAAGGTCAACGCAAAAGAGGAAGGCCAGCAATGAGATGGATCGCTACAATAACAGCAGCTACGGGTACCAGTCTGTCAACAATGAGCCGCCTAACTGAAGACCGAACACAATTTAGGATAGCTATCCAGAGGGTCGCCATGAGTCGACTCCGACTCGACGGCACTTAACAACAAGTGGGGATTGAGGATGGAGGGGTAAAATTTGAGTGGATGAAATAGGAATGAGGAAAGAGCAAAAGGAGAAAGATTAGTATGTTAAAGCAGATGTAGAGAGAGAATGGAAAAAAAAACAAGAAGACAGAAGAAAGGACAAATGGACAGCAGATGGAGAGTTAGCAGAAGACACGAAGAAACCAGAAGAAAGTGGCTGGAACAATTGCAACTGAAAAAAAATGCACAAAAGGTAGAAAAATATCTCTTTATTTTGAATTTATTAACTGGAATATGTCAGCTCTGGGAAATGTGCATCATTAATTTTTGCGCTTTGTTTAGTACAAGAGGAAATTAATTTATAGTTTTATTTCTACAGTGTTGTTGTATATTCCAAGTTTGGCTTTTGGGGTTCCCAGTTTAATTATTGTCTTCCTGTTTCTAAATTGTGATTCCTTGTTTGGTGATGGTCTATGTTCTGCATGTGTAACTGAGCTGAGGTATTCTGTCCTATTTGACATTGCCACTTGTTCTTTCCCCAGTAGGTCATGTATTGTTGTTCTCTGAAATGTATTGGTTTAATATTTGCAGTGTTGCCTTTTGATAGTTAGGGTATGGTGCTTTGTGAGTCCTGGTAGTGCTGTTAGGATACGGCTGGTTTGCTATGGGTTCTAAATGGGCAGTGTTTGTAGTAGTTCCTAATGTGCCTGGCGGTTGGTACTGGATTATAGTAATGTAGAAACCTTTTAGTCTTTCTTTATCCATATACTCATTAAGAGGCATGTTTACTAAAAGTTAGTGTATGGTAACATTATGCAAATATTTATGCAAATGAGGCACCTTATGCAAATGAGGCCCCGCACCGAGTCTCCGCACATGGCCCCGCACCCCCCCTTGGGCCGCCCCTGCCTCAACCTCTGGGTATTCAATCTCCTCCTGCAGCTTGGAGACTGATATGTCAGAATGATGACATCACTGGATATAGCCTGCTGCACTCTCACTTCCATCCCAGTGTAAACTATTAACAAAGCAGACTCAAAGGAGCAACAAATAAGTAGCAAACCAAAACTATATATATATACATATAGAACGTCTAAATCTAGTATAGAAATATAGCCCCCCCTCCGGCCAGGCATTCTCACCCCCTGCCCCTCCAGAGAGAGAGAAAGAGGAAAGACCTCTAACAGAAAAGTACACCGACCTACCTGTAACAGCCATCGCTGTCGTTAGCCAACCTGGACCCTTCCTGAAAAAACTGGGCGGAAAGGAGGACTGAACTGTCGTCACTCAAGGAACTACAATTACCAGGTTAGTGTAATTATCATTTCCTTATCGTTCCTCCAGTTTAGTCCTCAACCTCTGGGATGTAGCAGAGCAGTACTCAGTGGGAGGGACCCTTCCAGCCGGCAGACAATACCACCGACCCGAAACAGGCCTCTGCCGCCGCCGCAACATCTAGCCTGTAATGCTTACTGAACGTATGCAGCGACGACCAAGTCGCCGCTCGACAAATGTCCGCCGGCGGAATCAAACTGTATTCCGCCCACGAACACGCCTGCGCTCTGGTGGAATGCGCCCACAACCCACCAGGAACTGAGCGCCCTTGAATCATATAGGCCGAAGCAATAGCTTCCCGAATCCACCGGGCAATGGACCCTTTAGTTGCTGCTTCCCCCTTGCGTCATCCCCCAAACAAAACAAACAACCTATCCGACTTGCGAAAAGACTCCATCACACTCAAGTATACCCGCAGCGCTTTTTTCATATCCAGACAGCGAAAGGCTCGATCCGAAGCGTCTCCCGCCGCACTCCCCAGAACAGGTAAACACACCGTCTGATTCATGGTAAAGGGAGACCCCACTTTTGGCAAGAAAGACGGAACCGGATGCAAAACCACCTTATCAGAAGAAAAGGATAAGAAAGGCTCTCTACAGGATAACGCCTGCAATTCCGAAATGCACCTCGCCGAGCAAATAGCCACCAAAAACACCGCTTTCAGCGTCACGTCCTTCACCGATGCTCGCCGCAAGGGCTCAAACGGAGACCGAGACAAGCCCTTCAGAACCAGATTAAGATCCCACGATGGGATGCACGTCCAGCGCACCGGTTGCAACCATGAGACTGCCCTCAGGAAGCAACGCACATCCGGGTGAGCTCCTAAGGACACTCCGTTGATCTTACCGCGATAACAAGAAAGTGCAGCCAGCTGCACGCGCAAGGAACTGGCTGCCAGCCCTTTATCAAAGCCATCCTGCAAAAATTCCAGTACCAAAGGAATAGGAATCGTGGCCGCCCGGACCTGACACCGGGAACACCAATCTTCAAAAATGCGCCAGACCCGCACATACGTCAACGAAGTCGACCGCTTGCAGACTCTAAGCAAGGTGGCCACGACCGCCGACGAGTAGCCCCTCTTCCGTAACCTAGCCCTCTCAATGGCCATACCGTAAGCGAGAACCGATCCACCTGAGGCATGAACAGAGGGCCTTGCAGTAACAGATCCGCTCTCGACGGAAGTCTCCATGGCTCGCCGTCGAGCAGACGCACGAGATCCACGTACCAAGGCAGTCTCGGCCAGTCGGGAGCTACTTGCAGAACCGGTCCCGGGTATGCCTCGATCTTCTGAACCACGTGGCCTATCAGCGCCCACGGAGGAAAGACATAAAGGAGACCGTCGGACGGCCAGAGATGTAACAGAGCGTCTATGCCTTCCGACATCCGCTTTTGCCTTCTGCTGAAAAACCTGCCCACCTTCGCTGATCGGAAGGTCGCCATTAAGTCCATCTGTGGCATGCCCCAGCGAGCCACTATCTGCTCGAACACGTCGGGATGCAACTCCCACTCCCCTGCATCCACGTGAAATCTGCTGAGGAAATCTGCTGTGACGTTGTCCTTCTCTGCAATATGTGCCGCCGAGATCGCGGACAACTTCTTCTTCGCCCACGCAAATAAGTCGTCTGCCTCCTCTTCCATCGCGGCACTCCCCGTGCCACCCTGTCAGTTGAGATAGGCCACTGAGGCCAAGTTGTCGGAGAGCACCCACACTGGTTTCCCTGTACCAAGTCCTCGAGCGCCTGGAGAGCTCGCGACACCGCTCGGAGCTCCAGCCGGTTGATCGACCAGGAGGCTTCCAGGGGGGACCACAGCCCCTGCGCGATGCAATTTCCACAGTGAGCTCCCCAGCCCACTAAGCTGGCATCCGTCAACAGCGGCAGTGAAACTGGCTGTTCCAATGGCATACTGACCGCTAGGGATGACCTGCGCAACCACCACCTCAGCGCCAGGCGGACCAAGACCGGGCAGGGCAGCCTTTTGCTCAATGCATCGGCCTGATGTGACCAACGGCGTAGAAGTGACCTTTGCAGTGGCCACATATGAAACCTGGCCCACGGTAACACCTCCAATGTTGCCGCCATTGTTCCTAGCACCCGGAGGTAGTCCCACGCCGACGGCGCTTTTTGTGCTAAAAACTGGCGAACCAACGCCCTTAATCCTTGGCCCCGCTTGTCCGGCAAAAACACCCGACCCCTCTCTGTGTCGAATTGCACCCCAAGATATTCAAGGTTCTGAGAGGGGGTCAAATGACTCTTCGCAGGGTTTACTATCCACCCCAGATCCTGCAAGAACCGTACCACTCTGCCGGTTACCCGGACACTCTCTTCCTTTGACTTCGCTCGAATCAACCAATCGTCCAGGTAAGGGTGCACGAGAATTCCCTCTTTGTGTAAGGCCGCCGCCACCACCACCATCACCTTGGTGAAGGTTCGCGGCGCCGTGGCCAGACCGAAAGGCAATGCTTGGAATTGATAATGACCCCAAAGCAGAGCGAATCGCAGGAACCTCTGGTGTGCTTCGCGAATGGGAATATGCAAATACGCCTCCATAAGGTCCAGTGATGTTAAATACTCCCCCTGACGGACCGCTACAATGACGGATCGCAGAATCTCCATCCAGAAATGTGGAACCCGCAGACAACGATTCACCACCTTGAGGTCCAAAATTGGATGAGACATACCACCTTTATTTGGCACCACAAAATATATGGAATACCGACCCACGCCCCGTTCGGCTTCTGGTACTCGGACTACTGCCTTCAACAGTATCAACCTTTCCAACGTAAGGCGCACTTCCGCAAACTTTTTGGGACCCCTGCAAGGAGACATGATGAAGGAGTCGCGTACGGGACGATCCCATTCCAGCGCATAACCGTGATGAATGATCTCCAACACCCACTGGTCAGAGGTAATGTGGGTCCAAGCAGACAGAAATTCCCTGAGTCGCCCACCTATGGGAACACTGTCTGCCTGGACCCGCTTTGCTTCATTGCGACTTACGGTTTGCAGAGCCGGGAGATGAGGAGAAACCCCTATTCGCCCCCCGAAACCCGCGAAACCCCTGTGCTCGCGACGGAAACTGGCCTCTTTGGAAACTCCCAAACCGCAGGGATCGAAACCTGCAGAAATCTCGAAACTGGCCGCGGAAGCCTTGCGCGGTTTTTCCTATCTTTGGCTTGTCCTCTGGGAGTCTCCCCGCTTTGGAGTCCCCCAGATCCTTCACTAACTTATCCAAATCTTCCCCGAAAAGCAATCTTCCTTTAAAAGGTAGTTTGCTAAGTCGGGACTTGGATGAAGCATCCGCTGCCCAATTGCGCAACCACACCGAGCGACGGGCAGCCACAACCGACGCCGTACTTTTAGCTAGCGCTCTGATTAAATCGTAATGCACATCCACCAAGTATGCTGTTCCGGACTCAAGGCGATCCAGCTCCCGCAAGTCCTCAACCTCCAAGTGCGAGTTCTGTCGTAGCCGTTGGACCCATCGCAGACAAGCCCTGGCCACCCAAGCTCCACAGATGGAAGCCTGGAGAGAAAGAACATCCGCCTCAAACGTCTATTTCAACAAACCGTCCACCTTCTGATCCTGGACGTCTTTGAGAGCCGCACTACCTTCCACCAGGATAGTGGTCTTTTTTGTCACCGCCGACACCACCGCATCTACCCGCGGTGCTCGGAATCTGTCCTTATCCTTATCGGCCAATGGGTAGAGCCTATTCATGGTCCGCATGCCATGCAGACCGGCTTCCGGCCGATCCCATTCATCTTGTATCATCTTATCTACCACCTTATGCACAGAAAAACCACCTGAGTCTGTCTAACCACCTGAATCACAGGATCTTCGACGTCTTCCTCCACCGCCGCCGGTGTAGCCAAATTCAACATCTGCAAGGTTTCCGCTATCAAGGCCGCAAGCTCCTCCTTACGGAAAACCCTGATAATCTTTGCCTGATCCTCGAGCTCCTGGATCTCTCCTTCCTCCAGATCCTGGTCCCCCTCCTCCTGACCCCATGCCATATCTGGGGCCACACACCATTCACCGTCACCCGACGGAGAATCCGTTCGTGCTCTTTTAGCCCCTGGCGGTTCTTGGCTGAACTCCCCAGTTGCCTCCGGCTGCGGATTCGGATGCTTCAGCGCCCCGGGAGCTGCGCCATGCCCTTGGCGCCTCAGACAATAAGCTTGATGGAGAAGCAGAATAAATTCAGGGCTGAAGTCCCGAAAAACAGACTCCGACCCCGCCCCTGCCAATCCCGAGGATCCCGCCAACTCCTCCACTGCCTGTTCCTGTACCGGCAACCGCGAGGAACCTACCTGTCCCCCTGTCTGCGTTCCCTGCGGCTGAGGAGCATCCTGCATGTCCATCTGTTCCACAGCAGACGATAGGGCCGCACAGCCGCGACACACCCCTGTCTCCGCTACAGAACCCCTCCTGGTGCCACACACCAAACACTGGGGTCGCGATGCCATCCCGCAGCTGAGAGGCCCGTCTTCCCTATATGCTCCGCTGTCATTTTAATCTGCTCCTTTTTCTTCTTTTTTTTTTTTTAAACACAGTCTAACACAAAATGCCTGTGAGTTAGCTTCCTGCTCCTGGAAACTGATAGCCCCCTCCCCTTTGGAAGGCCGAAAACGCCGCGAAAATAAAACTTCTAAGAACGAGCCAAAAGAAAGGAAATTAAACGGGCAAAAAACGAAAATAAGAAAATAAAACAACAAACACTTAAAGAACGCGCTCTAAACCACGCTAAACGCTAGCTTGTGGGACATTTTGTACCACGCGGCTGAAAAGATGGCCGCCGAGACTGCCGGTGCCAGATAAAAAAGGGCGCCAAACGGCCCCACGCTGTATCGCGGTTTGCAACCCCAAGATCCCTGAAATTAAACTCAGTCCCTTTCTGCCCGGTACCTCTGACCGGCACTCACCGCTGTTCCGAAGACGGGGAAGTCAGCGCTTTGATAGACAGCCTTTGCCGAACCCTGTTATGAAAAGCAGCTGCTCCCGTCCGCTCTGATAAGGCAGGCCCTGCTGCTGAAGAGAAACAGCTGGCTGCAATCAGGACTCTCCCCCGAACAGTCCGGGGGGAGAGAACCTCTGAGCCAATTCCAGGATGCTAAGTAAGGGGGTAGCAGATTCGAAGTCCTGAGCCTGTACCACCTTTCTTAATTTAGTGCCCACATGGGAAGGGAGCCAGAATGCCTATAGGAACACTAAAGTCTAACGTCCCTTTTTTTTTTTTTTTAACAACTGGGATCCATCCAAATCAAAGAAATCACCTAAGTAAACTCTAACCAACTAGCTCCTTATCCATTACTCCAGAGAGCCCTCCCTAGGGCTCGCCATGTCCTCCTGCTGCATGGAGACTGGTAACACTGGGATGGAAGTGAGAGTGCAGCAGGCTATATCCAGTGATGTCATCATTCTGACATACCAGTCTCCAAGCTGCAGGAGGAGATTGACTACCCAGAGGTTGAGGACTGAAGTGGACCACTATGACCATTAGACTAAGTGGTATATAAGAACATAAGAACATAAAATATGCCATACTGGGTCAGACCAAGGTCCATCAAGCCCAGTATTCTGTTTCCAACAGTGGCCAATCTAGGTCATATGTACCTAGCAGTTTCCCCAAGAGACACAGGTTCCACAATGTTTGTACTGGGTCAAGCATTGATATCCTGGGTCCCTTCTTAATAATGGTTTATGGACCTTTCCTCCAGGAACTTGTCCAAACCTTTTTTAAACCCAGCTACACTAACAGCCTTTACTACATCCTCCGGTAACAAATTCCAGCATAGCTAAATAAATAAATAAATACAATGTTTCTGCTCCACCAGAATACAAAGCACAGTTCTTCAATGGTTTGCATCCTACCTAACCGACAGATACCAGCAAATAAAGATCATCCCCAACACCTCTAGCCCCTACAAACAAGCACAAGGAGTCCCCCAAGGTTCCACCTTCTCAGCGCTCCTGTTCAACATCTACCTGTG
The DNA here is from genome assembly GCA_033557465.1 of Ichthyophis bannanicus. Taxonomy (NCBI): domain Eukaryota; kingdom Metazoa; phylum Chordata; class Amphibia; order Gymnophiona; family Ichthyophiidae; genus Ichthyophis; species Ichthyophis bannanicus. The sequence goes on from CM066034.1 coordinate 499,453,288, forward strand.
ACCCCTATGCACAATTATCAGATCACATAACCTCAAATTTCACATCTGTGTGGATGACATTATGATATGTTGTTGTTGTTGTTAAGTGCCGTCGAGTCGGAGTTGACTCATGGCGACCCCCTGGATAACTATCCCAAATTGTGTTTGATCTTCAGTCAGGCGGCTACAGACTGGTACCCATAGCTGCTGTTTTTGTATTGATCCATCTCATTGCTGGCCTTCCTCTTTTGCATTGACCTTCTATCTTGCCAAGCATGATGTCTTTCTCTAATGATCTCTCTTTTCGCATGATGTGTCCAAAGTATGAAAGTTGAAGTCTTGTCATCTGAGCTTCTAAAGAAAGCTTAGGTTTGATCTCCTCTAGTACCGACTGGTTTGTTCTTCGGGCAGTCCATGGTATACACAGTATTCGCCACCAGCACCATAATTCAAAGGCAGCAATTTTCTTCCTGTCTGTCTTTTTCACTGTCCAGCTTTCACATCCATATGATGTTATTGAAAATACCATGTCTTGAACAAGTCAAATCTTTGTATGGAGAGAGACATCTCTGCTCTTGAGAATCTTATCTAGGTCTTTCATAGCCATTCTGCCAAGAACAATGCATCATCGGATTTCTTGACTGCTTGTTGCTTCTTTATTGATAGTTGATCCAAGTAGGTTAAAGTTGTTCACAATTTCAATTTCTTCTCCTTGACGATGAACCTGTTGATTATGCCAGTTGTCATGATCTTTGTCTTCTTTACATTAAGGTGCAGGCCCATTTTCAGACTAAGTTCTTTGATTATGAGAAGCAAATGTTTCAGATCATCTTCACTATCAGCCAGTAATGTGGTATCATCAGCATAGCGAAGGTTGTTGATGAATCTTCCACCAATCTGATATACGACTCAATAAATACAAAGCAACCTTCCTACTCCACCTTCCAGAACTCCTTTAATGAGGTCTCCAATTGGTTGAAGAATAACAGCCTTACAATCAACTACAAGAAAACACATGCTCTCTTTATAACCAAAGGCGAAGCCTTCACTCCTTCATCTACCATAACCATAAGCATCACACCAATCAAAACCAGCAAGGAAGTGAAGTACCTAGGAATCACCCTCGAACACCTCACCTTTAAACCCCGCATATGCAATGTCATCAGAGCCATATACCACAAGGCAAAGACCCCACAACGCCTCTGACCACTCCTCGAACCATCAGATTTCCACACCGCTTTTCAAGTTATGATCCTGCCACACCTCGACTACTGTAATGCTATCTACAAAGGTCTCCCACAATCCACACTTCTTCCCCTACAGACTGCTTTTCACACAGCAGCTAGCATCCTCCAAGGTGCAAAACGTCAGGACCACATCACCCCCATACTCAAACTCCATTGGCTACCACTCAGAAGCTATATAAAGTACCAAACCCTCTTACTGACACACAAGACTATCCACTCTGACCCCTCCACCTACCTCCACATGCTACTGCAAACACCTCGACTAAACAGATCAAGATGCCCATCCATGAAGAATACACTAATCATCCCCCATGTCAGGATCAAATCCAATCAACAGGCATGTGAATGAACATTTTGGCTCTAGGCTCCCTCGATCTGGAACACTCTACCCGACGAACTGCGGAAGATATCCGACCTCCACACATTTAGAAAACACCTCAAAACACACCTCTTCTCTGAACATTTCACCCCCACCAAATAATCCCCCACCCCACAGATATATCACTCGCTGTAAATCTGGACAACTACATGTCCAACCTGAGTTGAACTGTACATATTTATATACTATCACATTCCCAGCTACCTGTTGCATGCTCTACATGGTTTAAAATGTTAAAAAGTTAAAATGTTACAGTTTCTTTCACAGTGTTCTCTGTAATTGCTATTTATCTTTTTTATGAAAACCACCTTGACCTGGCAAAAGGTGGTATATAAATACAGCTAAATAAATAAATAAATAATATCCTAAAAGAGCAGAGAGACAAGGTAGGGTGGATATGACAGAGACATTTAAATATCTGAGAGGTATTTAATAATATGGAATTGAACCATCTTCAGTGGAAAGGAGGATCTAGAACAGTGGTTCCCAAACTTGGGGTCTCGACCCAAATGGAGTCACCTCATCAGGGGTGGCCCAAAGGTGATGCAGGGCCATATGCAGAGACTCATTGTGGGGCCTCATCTGCATATCCACTGGACCTCATTTGCATATATATAATTTATTTTATTTTAAAATGTATATGATGCCCATCTAAAATTTTAGGCGGCTTTCAAAGGAGCCCTTCACAAGCCTCTTTTTGCTCTTGGCAATGACTTAGGAGCATGTTTACTAAATGTTAATGTATATTACATAGAAATATGATGACAGAAAAAGACCACATGGCCTATCTAGTCTGTCCTTCCATATCAACAACTACAACAGTCCCCTTTTTACCTTTAGAGATCATCTGTGTTTGTCCCATGCTTTTTTGAATTCAGTTACTGTCCTCATCTCTACCACCTCCACTGGGAGACTATTCCACGGATCCACTACTCTTTCCGTAAAGAAATATTTCCGCATATCACTCCTGAATCTATCTCCCTTCACCCTCATCCCATGTCCCCTCATAGCAGAACTTGTTTTCAATTGAAGGAGGCTCTCTCCCTGAACATTTATGCCACGGAGGTATTTAAACATCTCAATCATATCACCTCTATCCCACCTTTCCTCTAAGGTGTACATATTAAGATCCTTCAGTCTGTCCTCATATGCTTTATAATGAAGACCACTAATCATTTTAGTAGCCACCCTCTGCACCGACTCCATCCTGTTCACATCCTTTGAAGGTGCGGTCTCCAGAATTGCACACTATACTCCAAATGAGGTCGCACCAAAGACTTATACAGAGGCATTATCACCTCCTTTTTTCTGCTAGCCATTCCTCTCCGTATGCACCCAAGCATCCTTCTAGCTTTTGCCATCGCCTTTTCTACCTGTTAGCTACTTTAAGATCATCAGACACAACCACGCCTAGGTCCCGCTCTTCTTTAGTGGACAAAAGTACTTCACCCCCTATACTATATTGCTCCCTTGGATTGCTGCAGCCCAAATGCATGACCTTACATTTTTTAACATTGAATCCCAGCTGCCAAATTCTAGACCATTCTTCAAGCTTAGCTAGATCCCTCCTCATGTTATCTACACCTTCCTGGATGTCTACTCTATGTTAAGTGCCATTGCGCCAATAGAAATAAATGGGTGTTCCTGCATTTAACGCACATTAATATTTGTGAATGTGCATTAATTTTAATAAACACGCCTCTTAATGAGTATCTGAATACTGTTTCCATGGGCAGTGATAAAGAAATACTACCAGATTTCTACATTACTATATTCTAGTGCCAACTGCCAGGCACATTAGGAAGTACTATAAACCCTGCCCATTTAGAACCCATAGCAAACTCGCTGTATCATAACAGCACTACCAGGACTCTTAAAGCACCAAACCCTACCTATCACAAGGCAACACTGTAAATATTAAACCAATACATCTCCGAGAATACCAATACATCTCCTAGGGCTATGTTTACTAAACGTGAATAACGCGCGTAGTATGACGTTAACGACCGTAAGTGCCGTATAACGCGCGTACCGACGCGCTAACGACCGTTAACGTCATACTACGCGCGGTAACCGTAGTTAACGATCGTAAAGCTCCGCGGCGCGTTAAAACAGCGCAGAAGGTGGAGAGTGGGCGGAGAGAAGGGGTCAATGGGCGGAGAGTGGGCGGAGAGAGGCTCCCCTCATACTAACGCGCGGAGTGTCAGAGCTCACCTCCAACGCAAATGAAAACCTGTCGTTAAAGGCATTTAAAGGGAAGAGAAACCATTTACGTCAGCAATGTACAGAAAACCGGGGAAACCCACAAAACGTGAGCAGTGTGATACATGTGCACAGAACAAAATATCACATAAAACTTTAAAAATGACCACAAGAAACATTTTAAAAAGCAGAATTCAGCTGGGCAACAGTGATAGCAATGGGCAACAAGGAACAACACTCCCTGGAAAGCACCAAACTAAAAGGAAATGATGTGTGGAAGGGTCTACGCTCCGCAGACCCTTGCAAAGAGCATTACATTGTAAAGGAGCTGTCCTGGGTGTGTGGTGTAATGTTTCCCAATGATATCATTGTTGCCCAGCTTGGTTATGGGTGTGTGCCCCTTTTGTGAGGTCATTTCTGCGGTTTATGTGCACCTTTGTCTGCATACAAGGTAAATGAGGCCACAGTAAACCTGTTGCAGAGCAGGGTTTCTGACTCGTCAGGCCGGTTTAACTAACTCCAGGGACTGCACAGTGTGGTGCAACAGACACAGCCAGTGCCTGTAAGACCAGAGGGTCACAGGTTCAAATCCCAGTTGGGGCTCCTGCCAACCCAGTCCCCATAGTTTTACCCACCACTAAACAGTGATAGTAAAGACACTCCTGTAGTGCAGAGAACATACGCATGGCCTATATTTTACCACACCAAACACAGACACCAGAAACAGGCACATTACCTATAGCAGAGTCCCGCAAATGCAGTCCTGGAGGGCCCCACAACATTCCGGTGTCATGCTGCCTCTAATAAAGATGCCTGTGCTGCATAGCTATGCACCACCCCCATGGTATGCAGATGTAGCTCATGCATATCTATGAGAGACAGCATGAAAACCCGAACAGTGTGTGGAACACCAGGACTGGAGTTGGGGAGCTCTGCCGTAAAGCAGCAGCCAACAGGGCCACACACCCACCCACAGGCCCCTGTATCTCCCAATACTAGCAGTTGCATACCTTAGCAATGCCACCCTACACCTGGGTATATGGTACACAGCTATCAAACGTTTCCTCTGATAACTGGCAGATATCAATTCCTACGTTAAGCACATTTTGCTCATTGAGCTCCACCATAACAATCATTCTGATGTCTGCGGTGTGTGCTGCAGGTCTGGTCTCTGACAGTGTTCACAACCCTGGGGAGTGACCCCCCAACACTCTTGTGTACCATATCCATGCCTGTACTATGCCCAGGACTGGTGTGGTGGTATGGCTGCTGACCACCTCTATAGTAGCACAATGCTGGCATAGGTGTGGGGGTGGCTGTCTGTCTATCCAGTGTGTGGTGGCTGCAAACACCTTCAACAGCCCACACTGCCAGCACTGTTGCCAGTATTGGGCTGCCAATGTGCATAATGAGGAGCAAGGTACCATGGGTATAGGCCAGACAGGGTGGCCTGGCCAGGGTGCATCTGCACAGGGCATAGGGCAGTGACAGGCACATTGTAGTGCCCGGCCACCAACTACACAGACAGGGTGACCTCAGTATATCCTGCTGAGAGATCACTCTCACCCTGACTGTGCAGTGACCACAGCATGGCTAGGCACTCCCATAGTGCTATCTAGTATTTCTCTCATGTGATACATATGGGTTTCCTTCTGGGGCCCAGTCACTGATGTATTTGCCTGCTGTGTATGCTGACATCCCAGTTCTGGGTGCAGGCATCTCCACTGGGCACTAGCAGACTGTTTGCAGCTGGTAGGTGTTGTGATGGAGTGGCTTGCAGTGGCTGATGGCTTGCACCAGGGGAATATCAGATAGTGGTGGGGTGCAGCATACCATATCCAGGCCTAATGTCTGTCTGCTATTGTGTTATGGCTGTGTACAGAGCTGCATTGACTGCCCTGTGGGGTGTCTGTTCCCCAGCAGGACTGGGGTTCATGTTCCCCTCTACTGCCACCGTTGCAGCACGGTAGACTGTGGATCTTTTGATAGGAGACCCTGTTTGCCTCCCTCAGCCCTGGGGGAGGGGTGTGGTGGTGGTGCATGGGGGCTGTACCTGACTGAAACAGACAGAGATGTCCAAGGTGTTCCTGCAGAAACTACCTATCTCACACAGTAACACTGCTTTGGACCTGCGCCATGGCCGGTGCTGTGGACCTAGTGCTGGGCGCCTCACTGCACCCTCAGGGTGAGCACAGTACCCGCACAATGTGACGGTGTGTAGCTGCTCTGTGCCAGTACAACACACAGTCGGTACCCCCTACCAGGCCGAGGTGCTGTGGGGGTGCATTCCCCATGGTGTGTATCTGTGGACAGCTGCTTTGCATGTGCAGTGCATCATGGGTGTGACTGGCCCAATCCAACCCTGTGAAACACCAGCACCTGCTCACAGGCTCTGATAAGCCATAGGCCATCACACGTACATCTGTTAGCATACTGCATAGGTGCAGGACGCCCTACAAAGTCTGTAATATAAGATGCCCACACTGGTAAAAACACACGTACCCACGCACGTAAGCAAACACGTACCCACGCACGAATGTACGCGCGTCGCTACGCACGTACCAACGTACGTGGCTAGGCACATTCCGAGGGTGTTTTTCTGACACCAATACTCAGCGTAACGAAAAGCATGCCTCCTCTTTCCTTCTGTAATGTACAGGGTGATGCCTGAGATAGCCTTCTGTGTTAGGCACACTGGGGGCTCGAACCCATGCTGTCTGTAACAGCGGTCAGTACCGTAACCATTGTGCTACAGCTCTGTTTCAGTGCTTTGTGTCTGTACGTCTTCTTATGATTGACGCGCAGTAACGTGGCACGGCGCCCGGTAGCGCTCGTTAATTTTGCTAACGCGCGGTAGTGGTAACGATGTACCGCCCATGTCCTTATTTGGGGTTTCTTTCACTACCGCGGCTCCTACCGCGAACTGCACTAACGCGATTTAGTAAACATAGCCCCTAATGGGGAAAGAGAAGAAGTGGCACTGTATCACATAGAAACTATATGAACAGAATACCGCAATTTGGTTACACATGCAAAACATAGACCATCACCAAACATAGAACAATTTAGAAACATGAAGACAATAATTAAACTGGAAACCCCAAAAGCCAAATTTGGAATGTACAACAGCACTGGAGAAATAAAACTATAAATTAATTTCCCTTTTGTACTAAACAAAACACAAAGATGTTAGAGTTGCACATTTCCCAGAGCTGACATATTCCAGTTAATAAATTCAAAATAAAAAAGTATTTTCTAACTTTTGTTGTTTGGGCATTTTATTTTTCAGTTGCAATTGCTCCAGTTCCTTTCTTCTTGTTTCTTTGTGTCTTCTGTTAACTCTCCGTTGTCTGCTGTCCATTTGTCCTTTCTTCTTTCTTCTATTTTTTCCATTCTCTCTCTACATCTGCTCTAACATACTGATCTTTCCCCTTTTGCTCTTTCCTCCATTTCTTTCTTTATTCCTTTTTCATCCACACAAATTTCACCCCTCTATCTTCAATTCCCACTTACTCTCTCAATACCCAGCCAATCATAGATTTTTCTTCCCTCCCACACAAAATATCTTTTCTCCTCTCCATCCTCACTCCCCTCCCACACAAAATATCTTTTCTCCTCTCCATCCTCACTCCCCCAGATTCTTTTTTTCTCTCGCCAGCCCCATCCCCTTCTAGTCCTCCCCCAACATCGGCTCCCTTCTAGTTCTAGCCCCTCTTAGCATCCTCTCCCTTCCAGTCTCATTCTCCCATCCCCCCATATCAGCCCATTTGCAGTCCTAACCACCAGTCTTCTTCCAAGGCCAACCCCTCTCCCCCAGTCAGCCCACTTGTAGCCCAAGCCCCCTATTTTTTTCTAGGGCCAGCAGCTCTCTCCTCTCTTCCCCACCCCATCAGCCCATTTCCAGTCCTAGCCCCCCCATCAGCCCATTTCCAGTCCAATCCTATTCCAGTCCTAACCCATTCCAGTCCTAGCCTATTTCCAGTCCTATCCCCCCCATCAGCTCACTCCAATCCTAACCCCCTCATCATCCCATTTCCAGTGCTAGCTCCCCCATTACCAGGCCTACCCCCCGATCAGCCCATTACCAGTCCTAGCTCTCCACCCCCTCCCCTCCCCCCCCCCCCCATCCCCTGGAAGAGCCCAGTGTCTGCCTGACCAGCTTCAGGGGGAGCCAGGGAAGCCTGGCATCCCAGATCACCTCTGAAGAGCCGCAAGAAAGAATGGCGTTTTCCTTCTTTCCCGCGGCTCTGTTAACACAAGACAGGAAATGCTCTCATTTACCTTCCCAACACTCAGCACACCGGCAGGCTCAACTTTAACAGAACTGCGGGAAAGAAGGAAAATGCCGTTCTTTCTTGTGGCTCCGCAGAGATGAGCCAGAGTGCTAGGCTTTGGGCCTCCCTGGCTCCTTCTGAAGCTGGTCAGGCAGGCACGGGGCCATGTGCAGGCAACATTCCCGCACAATGGACGGGCTGGCGCTGCACATCATCAGTGGATTGGGTCACAGAAACAGTGCCACTTCCCCTCTCTCTGGACTTTCACTGTGAACTATGTCAAATAGTGGCAGTCACCAGTCAGCATGTGGCCTGTGAACCAGTGAACATTCATAGGCCCTGCCCCCACCTAGGCAAGTTTCCTTTTATACTGGAAATCCATACTGAGTACTGGACTGTAAGCACACACTGCACACTGACACAAAGGACCCTGTGCTGACTGCTACTACTGTTGCCACTGCTTTCTGTTTTAGATGAGTAGAGAGAGGGGAAGGATGCTGGAGACTAGCTATTCTGATTTCATCATCATCATCTGGTGTCACAGGAATTTTCAGTTGCTAAAATGGGGTCATATGGGATTAGGGTTGCCAACTGGCTCCAGATGCGCCCGACAGTGTCAATCCAGTCCTGGGTTTACCCCATCGCATGCAGGGATATGTAGTTCTGATTTCTCCATTGCACTCCATAAGAAATGAAAAACTACAAGTCGCTGCATGTAATGAGGTAAACACAGGACTGGATCAAGTCTGTCGGGCGCATCTGGAGCCAGTTGGCAACCCTATATGGGATAAAGGTTTGAAAAACACTGTTCTAGAACTAGTGATCACAATATGAAACTCTTAACTCAAAAACAATGTTAAAAAGTATTTTTTCCAAGGAAAAGGGTGATGGAGGAGTTGGTAGAGACAAAACCCCCCCAGAATTCAGAAAACCGGGATAAACCCAGAGGATCCTTAGTGGCAAGAGAATGGAAATGAAGTACAAGGGTAATGTGCACTCAAAAAAACAGCAATGGTATGACTGCATTGAACTTTCAAGATGACACTAAAAACTTTGAAAGGCTGAGTGAAGAACATGGGGGAAGGGAGAGTGTATGTCATGTTCCATATGACAATTTGTATGTGTGTAACCCATCCTCTGTGTATAGTCCCTACAACACTCTTTTTTTCACTGACTTGGCGGACAGGGTTCACACCAATCCAAAAGGTTTTCTTAGTTTCAATCTCTACTCCTAGAGATTTAGTGTTCAGGGTTCATTTAATGTGGGCCAGCATATGTTGGGAGGCCCTTGGACTTACATTCCACTCACTCCAGAGAATGTGTTCTAAAGCAAAGGTTCACTTAGGGTCACTGATACAATAACAACTGGTAGAAACAGAAAAATTGCAACTATATTACATGCAGCAATCTCCTCCTTTTTAAACCAAAATTGGTTAAAAGTAGAATGGGATGAAGGAGTAGCCTAGCGGTTAGAGTACTGGCAGAGTGACCAAGAGACCAGAATTTGATTCCCACTGGCACTCCTTGTGTAAGTCACTTTAACCTCTATTGCCTCAGAAGAAAGGCCTGCAATCCACTTCTACTCATACTTCTCCAAGAAAAAACAGAGGCTGTGGCACACATCCTTCACAAGGAGAATACAGGGGTCAGAATCCAAAAAACAGCCTCAAAAATGTGTGTTTTTAGGGGGGGTTACAGTGTTAATTTGCTTTCTCAGATCCTCATTTTCATAAGCAGCTGGTGCAATGCTCTGCATGAAGAGTCACTAAGATGTTGAATCCTGAAAGAGAAAGTAGGAGGTGGCAAAGATTTTTGGATAATTGGGCGGAGGGAATGAGGGGAGGCGGTTAGCTGATTTTTGAACATTTATCAGTTTGTTTCCCCAATTAATGTGTGTAAAATTTTCTTAACACATTTATAAGTGTTTTAGCACAAGTAAATCAACTTTATGGGGTAATTTTATAAAGCCTGCTTTAGATGTGGAAATGATCTTTATAAAACAACATTGCAGTATACCCGCAATAAGTTTGCATGTTGGTAAGAGAGTGTGTATTATATGCACCACAGGTAGGCATTCTCTGGGGTGTAGTTTGGGAAGAACAGGTGCAGAGCTATGATATACATATATAGTTTATAAAATACGTGAATGCACACATTGAGGGTAGTTTTATGAAATGTTTCCTATGTGTTAAGTGCAAGTGGGCACTTATTGGTAGCCTAAGTTACAGACACACATAAGTGCCTTTGGAGGTCATTATAAAATTATTCTCACGTGTAAATAACAGCATTTACAGATGTCACTCATATAGGAGTGGAGGAATAGCTTAGTGGTTAGAGCAGCAGCCTGGAGACCAGAGTTCAAATCCCACTGGCGGCCCTGGGCAAGTCATTTAACTCTCCATTGCCTCAGGTACATATTTAGATTTTAAGGCCAATCAGGACAGGGAAATACCTCTGAACCTGAATGTAACTTGCCTTGAACTACCACTGGAAAGGCATGATAAATACATGTGTAAATGGTGATTTTAGAAAGCTGATATGTACATAAGAACATAAGATATGCCATACTGGGTCAGACCAAGGTCCATCAAGCCCAGTATCCTGTTTCCAACAGTGGCCAATCTAGGTCATAAGTACCTAGCAGTATCCCCAAAAGACACAGGTTCCGCAATGCTTGTACTGGGTCAAGCAGTGATATTCTGTGTCCCTTTTAATAATGGTTTATGGACCTTTCCTCCAGGAACTTGTCCAAACCTTTTTTAAACCCAGCTACACTAACAGCTTTTACTACATCCTCTGGTAACAAATTCTAGAGTTTGATTACACGTTGAGTGAAAAAATATTTTCTCTTATTAGTCTTAAACGGTTTACCCTGTAGCTTCATTGCATGTCTTTTTATATTCTGATGACGTAAACAATCGATCTACGTTTACCCGTTCCACTCCATTCATTAATTTATAGACCTCTATCATATCTCCCCTCAGCCGTCTCTTTTCTAGGTTGAAGAGCCCTAACCTTTTTAGCCTTTCTTCATAGGAGTATCCTTCCATCTCCTTTACCATTTTGGTGGCTCTTCTCTGTATCTTTTCTAATAACGCTATATCTATTTTAAGATATGGTAAACAGAATTGCACACAATATTCAAGGTGTGGTCGCACAATGGAACGATACAGAGGCATTATAATATCCTTTGTTTTATTTTCCATTCCTTTCCTTATGATACCTAGCATTTGCTTTCTTGGCCGCCACTGCACACTGGGCGGGGGGTTTTAACATGTTATCCACGATGACACCTAAATCATTTTCCTGGGTGGTGGTTCCCAATGTGGAACCTTGCATCGTGTAACCATAGTTTGAGTTGTTCTTTCCGAGGTCCATAACTTTGCACTTGTCCACATTAAATTTCATCTGCCATTTGGATGCCCAGTCTTCCAATTTATCAAGATCCTCTGGCAATTTTCCATAATCCTCTTGGGTTTTAATAACTTTAAATAGTTTTGTGTCATCTGCAAATTTGATAACCTCACTCTTTATTCCCTTTTCCAGGTCATTTATGAATATGTTAAAAAGCGGCGGACCCAGATCCCTGGGTTACTCCACTATTCACTTTTCTCCATTGGGAAAATTGGCCATTTAGCCCTACCCTCTGCTTTCTATCTTTTAACCAGTTGCTGATCCACAATAGTGTATCACCTCCTATCCCATTACTTTTTAGTTTTGCCAAAAGTCTCTGATGAGGTACCTTGTCAAAGGCTTTCTGAAAGTCCAGATACACTATATCAACTGACTCACCTTTGTCTACCTGTTTATTCACATCTTCAAAAAAACAAGATATGGAGATTTACATCAGTTAGATAGGTCAAGGGGGTCATGGCTTGGACGGGTCAAAATTTACATATGTATTTCTCATCTTACATAGGGAATACATGTCCATGTAAAACAATTTCCCTATTGACTTTTGTACCATCTCACAGGCACATACCACACAGATTTTTTTTAAATGCTCCTTTGGCTAGAACTTTCTAAGAAGGATTAGGCGAGTCATTCTTCTTAATTCTCCATTTATTTCCCTCTTCAAATATTACAAAAAAGAAATTACAGCTTCACTAGTTAATTGGCAGCACTTAAATAACTAGGTTTCTCAAACAGCCCACTCAAAGGGTATTTTATAACAGGACACAATGATTAAGCAGGAGAGAAGGCATCTATTTTGTGCCTGTTATAAAGATGAGTAGGCACTTAGTTGTCTTTATAAAATACTGGAGTAAATCCTGCTGAGATTGTGCCTATACTGCAGATGTGGACACTATAGGGGTCATTCAGTACAGCGAATAGCGGGGATGGATGTCCCATTTGTATGTCCATCCCCACTATTCACTCCCCTGCCGGCCCCTGCTAATGCCTCCCCATATGAACAGCACATTTGTACAGGGAGACCTAGATGGGGTCTGGAGGGGGCATTGCTGAGGCAGACGAGGGCGGGGGCATGGGTGGTTCATGACCCTGGATGTACAGGGCCGATTCTGAGGTCAGCCCTGTACGTTCGTGGCCATGAACATAGACGAAGGACTTATTCCACCGCAGGAGTGGAATAAGTCCTCCTGGATGCTGAGGGATCCTGCTGCCGGGCCTGGTTAAAAAGGTAGGGGGGTCAAGTAAGTTCCCTGAAGCCAGACCCTGGCTATGGGAGGCTGGATCGAGGGGCTGGCTGTGGGGAAAGAAGTAAATTGGTGACGGCCGGCATTCACAGCTGCTGAATGGAGCTCCGGTGCCATAGTGACGGGACGCCATGGCACTATGGCTCCATTCAGGAGCTTGACTGAGGTAGCCGGGCATGTGGCTAGGCTTGCAGGCTGATCGGAATCAGGGCCCAGCCTGCATGTTCAGGCCGTAGACCCGATTCTGATTCCGTGGGCACGTCTAGCCCCTGCAGGATCAGAATCAGGTCTACTACTGGGCATCCCAATTCTGATCGGCTGCACAGGGGCCTGGATGGCCACATTGGAGTGTGTCTCCAGGCCTGCTCCACCATGGGTGCAAATACCCGCATGTAGAATACGCAAGTATACACGTAAATTAAGGCATTTCATAATCTAGGTGCATACTTCATGACTCCATTAGCACTCTGCCCAGACCATGTCCCCAGCAACACATACTGTAAAAGTACATGTGTTCATACATACTTTTCCACACAGCACTATTCTTTAAGAGCCATTCTACATAGGCATATTGCCACATATGTGTGAAAATGCATTTGGCAGTGCCTTTTGTAAACTACAGGGGGGAACTGAGCATGTCATGATCTTGACATCTCAATTCTAGAATGGGCGTCATATGTCTTTATAAAATACAAACACAAATCCTGCAGGAATAGCGCGTAAAATGGACCTGTGGAAGTCTGCGCCAGCTTGAGTGGCATAAATGTATACACACAAAATAGATGCAATTGTATTTTACAAATTACATACATAAACTGTTATTCCACCCAAGTTACACCCAAACTCTTCTCTATAAGCATGTCTACACCAAATTTTATGGAAAGCATTTTATGTGCTTATATTGTCTTTAGAACATTATCCTCATAGACTACATTCATATATTTATACTAAGTTTGAAGCGGGTGAAGATGTTTGTGCCAGCATTTATGTGTGACACAGGCTGGTACTGGGTGCCTGTTTTCTAAAGACACATAGGAACCTATGTTACCTTTCTAAAATACACTTAAAATAGGTGACTTTTTGGACTTCTTGCATAGGTGTCCTTTTATAAAATCAGGCCCAAGTGCACTAATGCAGAAATCTTGTGTGCACAAAGTTGGACTAGTGTGCATTCTTTCCATGTGCAAAATTTTCCAAAAAAAAAAGTGCAAACTAAGTGCACATCCCTCAAGGTCATGATGTAGTACAAGCATCCTCCTTTCACACAGAGAATCTGCTGCTTTTCTGAAATTTATACAAGTTTGGAATCTACAAACTTTTCAATCTGTTCAGCATCCACAAGGTTTGACTAGGAGTTTAATTTACAATGTTATATCTGTGCATTACTTGTGGGGTTATTTGCAGTGTGTTATGTGGTCAATGATTAAAAGCTTGACATCTCTTTGGAAAGCTTTTGGAGGGATTTTGGAAGCAAAATGAGATGAGCACTTATTCATTGCTTTCTATGTCAAGTTTGAGGTCAGACTGTACTATTCTTTTCTCAGGGACTTATTTCTCGCCCGGCTAGAATCCATTCTGTTGGTGGGTTTTAATTCCTGGTTCTGCTTTTTTCTGCTATTGTACACCAGATTTACCCCACAAGAAATCGGATATCCTTATAGTGTAATGAACAACCATCCTTATTCCAACAATAATTTGTGATTGGTATATTTTTTACATTAAAAAAATTATACTATTTAGAATCCTTACCTGAGTCCTTTATTTGCTTTAATTACAGAGCAGTGGCAGACTCACTCTCTGACCTCTAGTTTCCTGCCTCCTTTACTGGGATTGTATTCGCTGTGCTCACAAAAAAATTATTGGAAAGACAAAAAAATCCCCTTTACCCATTTTGTTAGATTGCAAGGGTGCTCCCAACAGATACAGTAAATCAGCAATGAAAGCTGCCAGGTGGTGGAGTGTATGTGGGTGTATAATGTCTCTATTCACCTGTAATATTAGCAGAAAGAAGGCAACCAGCAGTTTGTTTCTTGTTCCTTGAGTTAATCAGTAAACTCTTACTCCAGTGGCTTATGAGAGACTCCAGTCTTGGCCGGTTTCAGGAGGTGTGCTCAGAAGTAACAGCACTTTAACTTAGAAGAACCAGAAGGAGAGAGAGAGAGCATGTAATGTTTGTGAAAATGACAGAGGAATAGAGAGAGAGAAACCTCGCTGAACTACAGTTAAACTTCAACCATTGGCCACAGATTATATCTGCTCCTCCCCTTCCCATGAGCTGCTCTTTTATAAATCCTCCTTGTGTGTGCTCCAGTTCTGGGACTTTGTGTGAAGTTTCACTGTGCTGTGCCCTTCTCTCCCCGACACACCTCCTTCCAGGACAGGACAGTCCCCCTATTTCTCAGTTAGCAATAGGTTTCCTGTATCAGCTCCCCTCACTGACACAATGGAAGCTTTTCCTTTCTCTTGCTGGGCTTATGCCTCTGTCTGGCTTTTCTTTATTTGTCTAGGGTTACAGAGATTTTCCAGCGCTGCTATAGTGCTGACGCCGGCTCTCCTGGTCTACTGTGTGCTGATTGTCCTGTTGGAGTGGCTCTGCCATGTGTACCTGCCAACTGCTCTGGGGATCTTTCTCCTGAGTGCAGCTTGCTGGTATGTCCTGGGTGTCATTTCCCCGAGGAAGATGCTGCCAGTGTCAGGGAAAGCAGTCTTCATCACAGGTAAGGAACTTCAGCATTTCAAAGGCATAACACACAGACTGAGCAAAGTTCTTCCTCTGTCAGAGATGCTCGGGATCACTTTGGGAGTCCAGCGTGAGGCTTTTCTGTGCTTATGAATGACAAACATCAACTATGTGTATGGAATGCTGATGTAATATACCCCTGTGGGAGGAGAGCTACCTGTCCGATGTAGATAACATCTTTCATGGGATGCATGCCGTGCAAAATGAGGTAACAGCTACATCTCGCCCTATAAGATTTGGCTGTTGTACTACATTTTGCTATATTATGGTTACTAGATATCCCCTATTTTGGGAAGTGTCACCGATTTTGAAATAGCGCCCCAGACTCCATGGATTATAACCACCTACTGTTCCCGATTTCAGTGGGAACAGAGGCAAAGGACATTGCTTCTCCTGCATACCTCTCTAAGGCAGTCTTTTCAATCCTGATAGGAGAAGATGCAGAATTAGCTACTTTATTTTATGCAAAAAGAGGAGGAATTTTAGAAATATTTAGAATATTCATCTAGTTGTATAAAATAAGGTTTAAGCATATATGTATGTATGTGCACTTATAACTCGAGAAGGGCTGCTATTGTCTTTTTCAAACATTTGAAATTAATGAATATTGCTTAGACTTGTCATTTCAAAATATATATGGAAAGGATGCCCGAGGAGGTTGGACCCCTGCAACTCCCAGCCCAGTTCAGCCCTGCCCAGGTGTCCCAGATTTGCTCTCCAGAGGTCTGGTACTCTATCTATATGTATTTATGAAGATATTTTTACAGTTAAGGGTAATGTAATCAGTTCATCTATCTTTTTCTCAATCTGAACCTGGAAAGGAGTTTTAAAATGGAAGAGGATTGATCTAGCCTTTAGAACCCTGGACTATGATAAAAGAATCTGGACCATGAGTTCAGGATTCATAGCTGTCATGTGCCCTCTGTGTGACCTAAGTAAATCATAATATTTGCCGGTTGCCTCTGATAAAAATCTGGGAAAAATCTTAATGCAAAGTGGTCTATCAATATTAAAATGGGTTAATGCAAATCATGTTAGCTTGCCCAGTAACAGCAAAACTTTAGGGGTGTGCATGGCCAAAAAGAAAAGGTTTGGTTTGTCCTCATTTAAGACAGTATTTTCTAATTTTTTGGTATTTTTCCATGTTCATTTGACCAATTTGTTTTTTTAGGCATGCATTTAAAGTGGCATTTTAGAAAGGATATCCAAATCGAGGATGTCCAGGGTAGAATATGCTGAGAAACAACAGAGTTGTCTATGTCTCCACCTAATTTTAGCAATACAGGTGTTCCCGACATGGATGTTCACACTGGCGGTCACATAGACTTCCTCCTTAGGAAACAGTGGAGTGGGGACATCCATCTCCTGCAAGCTAGCATAAGCGGACATCCAGTAGTGTAGCAAAATGAAAACATCAGCCCTCATTCTCTGTCAGTGTTTGTTATCGGTATAGAAAATATAGGGAAAGTGAGCGGACCTCTTTCTCCACACTCTCCAGGTGTCTGTCTGACACATTTCTGAAGCCTAGTCATGCCTTCAGCAGATATAAACTTGGATGCGGCTTGGTACGTCAAGGGCTAGGATGCCCAGGTTCTGGGAATTCCCCAGGCATGCCTACTCCACACCCCCGTTCAGACTTGGACGTCCACAGAAAGCCGGGTTCCAAAATGCCTCTGGGGATGTCTCCATGCTTTGGCTATCTCCATGTCTTTTTTCAGACATCCTAAACATGGATAGAGCTTCTATAGCGCGGCGTACACATTGTAGCGCTATATAAATGATTAATAGTAGTAGTAAAATAACCCCAATAATGCATGCAAGAATTTAAAAATCCATGCAATAGATTGTATGGGGTTTTTTTAATTTGAAGTTTAAATTTAATTACAATTCACCAAAGAATGAGGGAAAAGGAATCTGATTGCATCACCAGTAAAAAAGAAAATATAATCATGAATAAAATAAAATAATTCCCCAAGCCCACTATAAGAAGGAAACATAGAAACATAGAAATATGATGACAGAAAAAGACCACATGGCCTATCTAGTCTGTCCTTCCATAACAACTACAACAGTCCCATTTTTACCTTTAGAGATCATCTGTGTTTGTCCCATGCTTTTTTGAATTCAGTTACTGTCCTCATCTCTACCACCTCCACTTGGAGACTATTCCACGGATCCACTACTCTTTCCGTAAAGAAATATTTCCGCATATCACTCCTGAATCTATCTCCCTTCACCCTCATCCCATGTCCCCTTATAGCAGAACTTGCTTTCAATTGAAAGAGGCTCTCTCCCTGAACATTTATGCCACGGAGGTATTTAAACATCTCAATCATATCACCTCTATCCCGCCTTTCCTCTAAGGTGTACATATTAAAATCCTTCAGTCTGTCCTCATATGCTTTATAATGAGGACCACTAATCATTTTAGTAGCCACCCTCTGCACCGACTCCATCCTGTTCACATCCTTTTGAAGGTGCGGTCTCCAGAATTGCACACTATACTCCAAATGAGGTCGCACCAAAGACTTATACAGAGGCATTATCGCCTCCTTTTTTCTGCTAGCCATTCCTCTCCGTATGCACCCAAGCATCCTTCTAGCTTTTGCCATCACCTTTTCTACCTGTTTAGCTACTTTAAGATCGTCAGACACAACCACGCCTAGGTCCTGCTCTTCTTTAGTGGACAAAAGTACTTCACCCCCTATACTATATTGTTCCTTTGGATTGCTGCAGCCCAAATGCATGACCTTACATTTTTTAACATTAAATCCCAGCTGCCAAATTCTAGACCATTCTTCAAGCTTAGCTAGATTCCCTCCTCATGTTATCTACCCCTTCCTGGGTGTCTACTCTATTACAGATTTTGGTATCATCCGCAAAGAGGCAAACCTTACCTGAAAGCCCTTCTGCTATATCACTAACAAAGATGTTAAAAAGAATCGGACCAAGGACAGATCCCTGGGGCATACCACTGATAACATCCTTCTCCTCAGAGTGAGCTCCATTTACCTGTACTCTTTGTCGCCTCCCACCCAAGCAGTAACTTTAGGGTCCATCCCTAGGGTGCTCAGTTTGTTTATAAGTCGCCTGTGAGGAACAGTGTCAAAGGCTTTACTGAAATCTAAATACACCACATCTAGGGCTCTCCCTCGGTCCAACTCCCTGGTCACCCAGTCAAAGAAATGAATCAGATTTGTCTGACAAGACCTGCCTCTGGTGAATCCATACTGCCTCGGATCCTGTAATCCGCTGGACTCCAGAAACCTCACTATTTTCTCTTTCAGCAGCGTTTCCAATAATTTACTCACCACCAAAGTAAAACTAACCAGCCTGTAGTTTTCAACCATATCCTTACTTCTGCTTTTGTGTAAAGGCACCACATGAGCCTCTCTCCAGTCCTTTGGCACCACTCCTGACTCCAATGAGGCATTGAAAAGGTCAGTCAGTGGAGCTACTAGAACGTCCCCAAGTTCCCTCAGTATTCTCGGGTGTATCCTATCCGGTCCCATTGCTTTGTCTACTTTAAGTTGAGATAGTTTCTCATGAACACAGTCTTTTGAAAATTGTTCAAGATGTCCTTTGCCTCTGTTCCTGTTTGTGGGTGTTTTCTGAGGTCCTGCTCCTGTTTCTTCATCTGTGAACACAGAACAAAAATATTTGTTAAGCAATTCCGCTTTATCCTTATCGGCTTCTACATATTCCTCCTCTGCACCCTTGAGTCTGACAATACCACTCTTGCCCTTCCTCTTCTCACTAATATATCTGAAAAATGTCTTATCCCCCCATTTTATTGCATTGGCTATTTCCTCCCCCTTTTGAATCTTTGCCTTCTTGACTACTTTGCTAGCTTCTCTAAGTTTTTCCAAATACAGATGCCTGTCTTCCTCTCTCTGTGATCTCTTGTATTTCATGAAGGCCTCCCTCTTTTTCTTCACTTTTTCAGCTACTTCTTTCGAAAACCATAGCGGTCTCCTTTTCCTTTTACCTTTATTTACTATTTTAACAAAAAGGTTGGTTGCCCTTAAAATATCCCCTTTCAGTTTTTCCCACTGTTTTTCTACATCCCTCAGCTGTTCCCATCCAACTAACAACTCCCTGAGGTATTGGCCCATCTTCGCAAAGTTAGTCTTCCTAAAGTCTAAGATCCTCGCCTTTGAATGGATTCTAACAGCCCTAGTCCTAATACTGAACCACACCATCTGGTGATCACTGGATGCAAAATGATCT
Organism: Ichthyophis bannanicus; assembly: GCA_033557465.1. Classification (NCBI taxonomy): domain Eukaryota; kingdom Metazoa; phylum Chordata; class Amphibia; order Gymnophiona; family Ichthyophiidae; genus Ichthyophis; species Ichthyophis bannanicus. Next base: position 499,472,997 of record CM066034.1, read on the forward strand.
CCCACTACAACATCAGAAACACTTTCACCATTGGTAAGCACCAAATCCAGTATGGCCCCTTCACGTGTGGGGTCTGTTACCAATTGCCTGAATAGTTCTCCCTGTAGAGAATCCAGGATCTCCTTACTTCTAGATGATACTGCAGCAGGAATGTGCCAATCAATATCTGGCATATTGAAATTTCCTATCAGTAGCACTTCCCCTTTCCTAGCAATTCTGCGCATGTCTTTATCTCTCTTTCCACCTCTTCCTCTTGTGAGGGAGGTCTGTATATCACACCAATGTAAATAGATTTCTCTTTCCCTCTTTCTAGTTTAACCCACAATGCCTCCCCTCTCCCTTTTAAGCTCTGTAATTCCAAAGCTTTAATAGTAGTTTTTACATATAGTGCCACTCCTCCTCCCCTACTTCCTACCCTGTCCTTTCTGAATAAAGTATAGCCAGGTATAATTACATCCCAATCATGGTTTTCTGTGAACCATGTTTCTGTAACTGCCACTAAATCTGAGTCAGACACTCCCACCAAAGCTTCAACATCAGGGATCTTATTTCCCATGCTACGGGCATTTATACACACTGCTTTCCATATGTTACCCCTGTTACCCATTTCCGTAAAGTTATTTAATGTATCACCTACCTGGGGGCTTTCACTTACCTGGGGCCTTTCTTCACCCATCTCCAACGAATCTAGTTTAAAGCCCTCTTCAGTAGATTAGCCAGTCTACTACTGAAGACGCGTTGACCGTTCTTGGACAGATGGATGCCATCTCTGCTCTGCAACCCTTGGAACAGCATCCCATGGTCTAGGAAACCAAAATGCTCTCGATGACACCATCCACGCAGCCATGCATTCATCTCCAGGATGCAAGCCTCTCTGCCTTGGCCTTTACCCTCAACAGGGAGGATTGAATAGAACACCACCTGTGCACCTAACTGCTTCACCCTCTGTCCCAGAGCCATGAAGTCACTTTTGATACATTACGAGGTATACCTGGCAGTATCATTTGTTCCAACATGGATTAGCAACATTGGGTAATAGTCAGTGGGCTTGATGAGTCTCGGCAAACTCTCCGTAACATCTTGGATTTTGGCACCAGGCAGACAGCATACCTCTTTGGACATCAAGTCTGGTTGGCAGATGGACGCCTCAGTACCCCTCAGAAGAGAGTCTCCAACCACCATTGAATCAATTGTATGCTTGTTAATTCATAGCTATACATGCGTACAAGTGATTTGAGGGCATTTTACATTTTTAGGTGCCCAGACAAACCAAATGCATACTCATGAATGCACACCCTTAAAAAACCTAACTACACTAGGGGCCTTCTTACTTATTCAGAGGGTGTTGCTTCAACACTCAGAGAGGGAAGGAAAGAGCATGTCAACACTTGGGAAGGGATTCTCAGCCTCAGAGGGTCTTCATTGCACATGGTGACAGGGAGGAGGGGGGGGGGGTGGAGATCAGAATCTTTACCAGCAGAAATAAAGTGGATGCATTATTGCCGATACATTATTGCTGATTTTACATGTTAATTTTGATTTTAATGCCAGATTCACAAAAGGTTTAAGGCCTTTTAGTAAATCAAGCATTAAAATAGGGGATAACATCCATTTTAAATTTGGGGGTTAATACCCAATTTTACTGCATCTTATTAAATAGTTTCCAAAAGGAACATTACTAGCAGATGGCTAGAGAAGACCGCTGGCAGCCCAGAAAGCAGGCACAAATGGGGCAAACCAGGTTGACCAAGTAATCTTTTTCTGCCAACATGTGCTATGTTTCCATTTTTAAAAATTCATGTCTGCAACAGTACACATCTGTATCTGTTTTGTGCTGTAAAGTTCCCTGAATATTGTACTTTTCCAGTCTACGCGCTCTGCAAAGAAAGGCTTAGGACTTAACCAGATTATTTTATCTTTAAATTATTGTGAATTACCCAATTATTAGCTTGTGGCTTCGCTACTTACTGTAGGCTTGGTAGTCATTCATTACTGTTGAAACAAAGTAATAATTGTAACTTTTGGACGTGATGATTTCTTTATGCCTATTACAGCCTCTGTTTCCATGATGCACTTTGTGGGCTGTGAATTCTTTGATTTCATCGACACAAGAATTATGCAAAGATATTTTTATGCATGAGATGCTGAGACCACACATGTGAAATTTAGAGAATACCTATGGGACCTTAAAGCTCACGTGCCAATTTTTAGCATCCTGTGCCCTGCAGTCATCCTGTAATCACGTACTATAAGTCCAGCAGATGCTCTAGCACCATATGCTCAACAGGTATTCTGTCATCTTGTGCACTGTATCCATTAGGCAGGCTATAACCATGTGTGATGCGCACAACTGCTGGGAGAGAAAAGAAGTACAGGGTACCATAGCACTCAGAGCTCCCAGGGAGAGGAGAGAGCTGGTAACTATAACTCTGACACTCAGTGGTGAATTTATAACCCCTGCTGCCCTTAGGCAAGGGAATAACTGGCTGTCCCTTTCCCCCTCCATAAAACGGCATAGCAGCATAGCTGATAGTGTAAGAGGACAAGTGACTTACACAGCGGGACGCCCGCCCATAGGCATTTTCCTACTCCGCCTGTTGGTTAATTCACCCCGTTACTTGCTTCAAAACCAATGCCAGCAGGTGGTCTATAAACATATATGTGGCAGACTCTATATAACCATGTGTCTTTGGTACAGCTGGCACTGTATAACCTGTGGTAGATTTTTAAAATAAAGGTTGGGGCAAACAGCAGCCCTCACCTTTCACTCCAGCTACAATGGGGAAAAGAAAGATATTTCCAGGTCAGTGGTAAAAGGTTTTAGATTGACGACCTGAAGTATCTGACAGAAAGTCAGCCAGCACTTTCTACACAGCAGATAACTTTTAATAACAGCTCTCTATTGTTGTAGTTGTGGTTCCTAATGTGTCTCTATGGAGCCCCTTTTGAATAATGATTAGATCAAAAGATATAAATATAAATGGAATTTTTATTCTAAGACCCTACTAGAATTGAAAGACCTCACACTTTAAGTGCTATGGGCTTGATATTCAGCGGCAGTGGCTAGAGCTTCTAAAGCACATAGCCATCAAACCTTAACCCCAGATATTTAATGCCGGGGCCACCAGCATTGACTGTCCGGGTCTGCTGCATGGTGCCGCATGGCACGGAAGCTAACAGGGCAGCGACTCAGTATCACCACTGCCCAGCTAGCTCCCACAAGTAAACATAGACCAGCTTTTCCCTGGGCCTATCTTTACCCATATATTGCTAACCGGGCAGTGGTTCAATATCGCCGCTGCCCGGTTAGTGATGGGTGCTGCCTCTGTTCCACCCCAGAATGTCCATGACATGCTCCGTAACTACACTGTTAGCATAGGGGCATGTAGCAGCAGAACCTGCGACTATTCAGTGGCATTAACCGTGTTAGTGCCACTGAATATCCCTCCAAGGAGCATTTACCCGGTTGACAGGTTTGTAAACCATGTAAATGCCTTTGAGTATCAGGCCCTATGTTCTTTAAAGTTATAAGACTAAACAGACTGCTGCTTGCTTTTGTTGCTTCATATGCAATTCCCCACAAAAAGTAGCTATTACGAACCCGCTATCATTTTCATTTACAGTAATTATCAAAGTATAATATGCACTTTAAAACTGATCTGCTTCTGATTTGATGGTTGCTTCTCACATTTGGTGATGTGACAGAAATCTAATAGGGACATGCATGGTGCAAAAATGTTCAGTTTGTGTGGCATTTTCCCCTGATTTCTGGACTTTTTTCAGTTTGGGGCATGTTTACTAAGGGGTGTGTCATTAGCACGCATTCAGGCCACAAAACTAGCATGGAGGCCTGCACTAACTTTTGGGGACATATGCGCTCATTCCCCTACCATGAGCACATTGCTAACATGCCGCACCATGCTAACCAGCATGCGGGTGCACTTGTTGACACCCCTTGAGATGGCATTAGGTGCATCTGCGCTAACAGCAACATTCACATTTAGCATGCCCCAAATGCCCTTGTTAATCGCTATGTGTCTCAATGCCCACGTTCCATCCCTAACCCATCCAGTCCCCACCCAATCACGTGCTCACTGGTTAATGCAGGACATTTAGCACAGAGCTCTGTGTTAAAAGTTTGCATGGCGTGCTTAACACATAGCAATCCCCACGATAACTGTGCATATTCGTAAACATGTCCTTTTGTTTCACATATTTATTTTAATAAAGAAGTTTAACATGCATTAGAACATTTTTAACCCTTGCAAACTGACTGCACATTAATTTGTAGGTTAACACATATTAAATTGATTTTATATGCAATAAGGGCTAGACTTACTAACGCACACTACCATCAGCATGTGCTATTTTACTGCAGGTCTCATTTCATTCAGTAGGACCTAGCTAGTATTAATGCACATTAAAGGTAAAATAATCCATGTTAGTCCTAAATTTTCTAAAGTGCGCTAACAAACTGAATGCGCGCTTTCAAATGCACATCCTTAGAGGTTGTTGGTCACAGCAGTAAGCCAGAGAAGGAGAAGGACTTGGTGCCTGCAACAAGGCCTCTTGCAGGCCAGAGAGGGACCATAGTTTCATTGGACTCTGTGGATAGGAAGGAAAGAAAATTAACTGTGGCAACAGCATTAGCCTGAGAGAGAAGTGAGAGTGGCAAAATCCTAGAGAAGTGAGAGGGAGAAGCCGGAAGGGGGATCCCAACTAAAGCATCAATGAGAGCTCTCCAGCATTTATTTATTTATTTAACAGTTTTTATATACCATCTTTCTACAATTCAAGACGGTTTACAGAGGACATAACACAGCAGTATATTTCAACTGATTACACAGAAACAAACATAACGAGGGTATAGTGGTTAATATAAGTAATTTTGTCCATGGGGAGTTTTCATGGATAAGAACTATTTACATGCTTATTTACAGGAGAGGTGGGGAGAGGTCAAAGGAGATGAATTGGGTAGGGTGTTAGAGGGAGGGTTGAGCGGGAGAGAAAGTGTGTAGAGGGAGGGCTATGGTGATAGGGAAAAATGTTCCTGGAAGAGATGGGGTTTTAGCTTCTTCCAGAACTCAGAGTGATCAGAGCAGTTCCGTAGTTCATATGGTAGGGCATTCCATAAAGAGGGGGCATAAAGGGAGAATGCCCGATTACAGGTAGTTTGATTGCATTTTCTCTTAGTAGTTGGGATAGATAGAAGGTTTTTAGTGATGGTGTGGCGTGTTCTATTGTTGTTGGAATTGGATAGGAGCGAGGAGAGGCATGGAGCTGACTCATTGGAAATGATTTTATGTATGAGGGTGATTACTTTGAATTTAACTCTGGATTGAATGGGGAGCCAGTGGAGATCGTGGAGGATTGGCGTTATGTGTGATCGTCTAGGGTTATTTGTGATGAGACGAGCTATTGTGTTCTGTGCCATTTGGATAGGTTATATGCTGTTCTTGGGAAGGCCATGATAGATGAGATTACAGTAGTCAAGGGATGGGATGGTGAGAGCCTGGCAGACAGTGCGAAAGGAGTCGGGGTTTAGGAGAGGTTGGAGGTTCCGAAGAGTACGTAGTTTTGCATATATTGTATTAGAGGTTCTTTTTATCTGTTCAATGAATGTGAGGTTCTGATCAAGGATAAGACCAAGATATTTCACTTGATTTTTAATAGTGAGGGTGAGATTACCAAGAGTAAGGGTTGTTGGTGGAGTATAGGAAGTGTTGGTAAATACTTGAAGAGCTTTGGTTTTAGATTGGTTAATTAGGAGATTATGATGCAAGAGTGAAGTCTTTAGGTTTGTGAGGCATTCGCTTATGTTGGTAAAGTTAGGGTTTGCTAAATTGAATGGAGTGAAGCACATAATGTCATCCGCATATAATTGGCAATAGATTCCATGACTTTGGAAAATCTTGCAAACTGGTTGAAGGAAAATGTTGAATAGTAGCGTGGATAAACTGGATCCTTGGGGGACTCCCTGTTTTAGGGTAAATGGTAGGGATGTGTTATTCCCTATGCAGATCTGTTGTGTTCTATTTTCTAAGTAAGAGTAGAACCACCTTAGTGTTGTGTCCCTCAGTCCTATTTCGTAGAGCCTGTCTAAGAGTTGGTGGTGGGGAAGGGAATCAAAGGCTGAAGATAAGTTGAGAAATATGAGAAGGCATCCTTGGGTGGGATTCTAGGTGCATAGGTACAATGAATCTAAGAGAGAAGCAAAAAGGGTTTCAACTCCATGGTTATTTTTGAAGCCATGTTGGAATAGGTCAAGGGGAGTGTGTTCATCTATGAAATTCTGAAGTTGATTTTGGACTAGTTTTTCAGTTATCTTAGCGAGCAAGGGGATACTGGAGATGGGCCTGTAGGAAGTAGGTGAGGTGGGGTCAAGCTTTGATCCTTTTAGAATGGGACGGATTGTGGCGCCTTTTAGAGGTGCTGGTATGGAGCCGGTCTGGAGGAGGCTTGAACAATGTGAAGTATGTAAGGGCTAATGGAGCTACTTGTGGTCTTAAGCCAAGAGACAGGGCAGGGGTCAAGGGCAGAAGTTGAAGCATTTAGATCTTTGATGACCTTGGTTATGTTTTTCAGGGTGAGGGGTTCAAAATTGTTCCAGGTAATTAAGGGGGTGAGAGCGTGAGGTTGGATCCTATGGTCATATGTTGGTTGAGGATTAGTTGTTGAGGGGGGTGGGAGGAATTTTGCGGTGAGGTGGTTGGCTGTGGTTTGGGAGGTTATTTTTGTTGGCTGGTCCTGATGTAGGGGTTCATTTATTAAGGATTTGGCAATGGAAAAGAGTTCTCTGGGTTTATTGAGAGAACGTTGGATCATATTTTCATTGTATTCTCTTTTGTGGCTGAGGGTTTCGGAGCAGTAAGCTCGGAGTTTTCTTGTATAGATCATATGTGTATTTGGATCTCGAGAACGTCTCCATTGACGTTCCAGGCGTCTGAGTTCTCTTTTAAGGTCTCTTAGTTTCGTAGAATACCAGGGAGCTCTTCTACATTGGTTTCAAGAAAGTTGTTTTGGTGGTAGTATGGCAGCAGTGGAGAGGATTTTGTTCCATTCATTGATGTGGGAGTCTTGGTTCAGGTGTTTGCTGTTGAGTAGATCTAGTGATGGTATTATTTGTTCAAGGAAGTTGGCGGCATTGAATTGTTTGAATTTGCGGGTATGTTGGGGAGGGGTTGTTTGCTGTTTTTTATGTGAGGAGTAGGGGATTGAGAAGAGGATAAGGGAGTGATCTGACCAGGGAATAGGCTGAATGGTGTGTATGATCTGATTGGAGGATAATGTTTGCTGTGGGATAAATATTAGGTCAAGGATATTGCCTTTGGAGTGTGTGGGTAATTCTAGGATTTGGGTAAAGTGGGGGGCATCCATTGCTTGGAGAAATGTGGTAGACTGCTTCAAGGTTGTCGAGTGTAGATTTAGGTCTCCTAGGATTATGAGTGGGCATGAGATGGGTTGGGAGGAGCAAGCTGTCTCAGGTATCGTGGAGAGATCAGTTGAGTCAGACTGGGGTGCCCTATAAAGGAGGTGCAGAGAAAGGATAGGATTGGAGGCTCTGATGGAGTCCATACCTGGGGTAGAGATAGACTCGACTGTAGAGAAGTGTAGGTTGGATCTTGATATAACAGCTACTCTTCCGCCTTTGCTGGACAATCTGTTGCAGACGTTGATTGAGTATGCATTGGGACATATTTGGTTTATTAGGACAGAGTCAGATTCTTGGAACCATATAGCATATAACGAATGCAGCTTCTTGACATCAGTGACACATGTGGTAGAGAAAAATGATTTCCTAAAATAATCATGTCAGAACTTTGACGCATTTTTTCAGTCTAAAAAAAATATTGTACATAGAGTATGTCATTCATAGCATTTATTAGCTTTTCTTATACAGAGAGAAAGATTGTTGTTCAATCAGTTATGCAGTTCAATTGGTTTTTAACCTCCTAAATGTCATTTGAAAAGCTCTCCCTCTAGCTGGATACATTTTGTTTGCAGAAAATTGCTGTGTGGTCTAAATTTGTCCAGACAAAAGGGGGCTGGATGTGCTGGGGATGGAATCTGAAATTTGTCAGCATGATATTTAGTGTTAACCAATTAAATTTGGCTGCACTAACTTAGGAGCAGAAATAGGTCACCCTTCTCTTCTGCCTGAAAAGAAATGTTGTGCTGGTTGATGCCAGTCCTATGCAGGAGGGCATCATCTTACAGCCCTCCTAACAACGTCCAGCATTATTCTGATGCAGGACACACCTAGCTAGCACTGTTCCCTCTAAGCAGTGAGCATGTGCGCGTGCACACACCTCGCCGAGCGAGCGCACATACTTTACAACAGAGCGCACAAAAATTACAACTCTGATTCTGATAGAAAACAACGCAGACATCTTAAAATGTAAAAGTTATGATTGTAATTACTAGAAATTTCCCGCTTCATTTAGTAATCGTCTATTTTCATTTAATTTGATTAAAATCAATGTGGTGTACATACTGTATTCTGACGTGTAGTCAAATTTTAAAGTATATAACTCTGAGTGTCGTTATGTGGCGCACAAAAATTTAACCTTCCTTCAAAAGCTGCACACAGCTGATATTTTATGCGCACACAGCCTACAGAAAATTAGAGGGAACATTGCTAGCTAGTTAGGTTTTTAGGATAACCACATTGAATACACATAAGAGAGATTTGCATATAATGGTGGCAGTGAATGCAAATCTCTCTCATGAATAGTCATTGTGGTCATCCTGAAAACCGGACTGGCTAGGTATGTCCTGAGGAATGGTTTGAGAACCTCTGCTTCTGATGATAAGTCTATATCTCCTCCTGTCTTCACCTGAATATTTTTTTATATGGGGGAGAGGGGAGGGGTCAGGGGTTTAAGAGACTGGGATGGGGCAGAAAGGGAATTTGTAGACATTGGGTTTTATTCTAAATACTAGAAGGAAGGGGGTTCAGGACTGTGAGGGAGGATTCTCCAGGATACTTTTCACTATCATTGAAAGAATTATGCAACATTTGCCACTATCTATATGTATGAAAGTATACCTAGGGATTGATTCTACATATACTTTTATGAACTCAATTTTCAATGTAACATCTAAAAAATAATTTGAAATGCCTAATCTAGGCATTTCAAATTATGTATTCAGTGGTGCTATGAGAATCATTTTAGAAGCTGAATTCATGATTTGCACATTTGAAAACGCCCATTCACATATCCACGTCCCAATTTATTTATTTATTTGTTTACATTCTCTTATATACCGCGCTATTCTGCATCAGTGCGGTTTACATTGAACAAACTGAAATTACATTGAACAGAGCATTATACACCAAATTTATATGTGTCCAGTGCAATCACATCAGTGTCACACGGAGGTATGGCAGAGGCATGTCTGGGGTGGTTTGTTAAAGATTGATGTGTATGTCCGATTTTAGAATGGCGCACACATTAGTGACTGCCAGTGGACATACCTATGTCTATATCTGCTCCCGGGCACAAATAGGCATTCCAGAAGTGCTCATTATGGCCACCCAAAAAACTACAGAGAAGAGGGGAATGCCCTCTGACCCCCCCAATAATGTTTGCCCCCTCAAAAAACATACAAGTAAATACAGAGGCCTTTTTGTGAGCAGTTGTGCTGCTGCACTTCTCCGCTTGCAAAATGGCAGACTGGGATGTGTACTTGGTAGCAGATACACGTGCACAATCCAAAATACCATCGCAGACACCTCTATGTTGCTGGCTTTGCAGACATGTATATTTCACATATGCATATCTCTAAAATCAGCCATTTCCCTGAAGGTTGTTGCTACACGTCCCTGTTTTCTTGTATGTTGACAGAGACATTTATCTTTTGGGGCAGAGATGGGTTGATTTGAGAATGCATTTACACTTGTTCACCTTCTCTGCTGCCCCTCCCATGGAATTTCAGATGTTTTGACTTGGATGTCCCAGATGGTACCTAAATGGCTTTTCTAAACTGCTACTTTATATGTATAACAAACACCACTGAATATACTGTTACATGTAGACATTTTGCTACAAATAAGCTATAGGGCCCATTTTAGATAGTTGTAGAGAAGAAAATTGAGATATCCGGATCTGGACATGCGCAGTTCCCCTTGTATTTTACAAAAGCTCTGCCAAATGCTGAACCTTTTGTAAAATATGTATAAGGACATGCAGGATTGCATGTGGATTTGCTGCCATATCCAGTAGGAGCAGTGATTTTAAAAAGCTCCATGTGGGCAAAAAGAGCATCTTGCTCTTGTCCAAATGTGCATGGGAGCAGCTTTTTAAAATTGTTGCTCCCGATATCTACACCTCTCTGATCCCCTCTTCCCCAAACAAATCCCCTTGCACCATTCAAGACCTCCCCTGTAAACTCAAACTTTCAAAAGCTCCTCTGAATCCCCATGAACCTTAAAAGCCTTTCCTCTGAGCCCCTCAAACCTTCAAGACCTTGTCTGAACTTCTGTAAACTTTCCAGACTCCTTGCACCTTCAAAACCCCCATCCTCGACCCCAACTCCAGCACTACCGGGGATCCACATAGTCTAGTGGGGAGCAGGAGCGATCTCCAGTTGTTTCTGTTCTATCATGCTCTGGGCTCAAAATGGCGCCATTGAGTCCTATTGGTAGTCTTGCAGTGCTACCGCTAGGGGTCAAGCTGTCAAATAAGGGCAGGGGGGTCGGGTTGGGGGGGGGAGATCCACTGGCCTTTGCACCTGCCTCTTCAAGCTGGCACTTATGCACACTTTTAGGCAGGTATAAAAGCCAATGTTTAAACTTTTTAGTATTCTCGTAAAATGGAGAATACACTTTGATATTTAAACCACGCCCTCTTGAAATCTGGATGTGGTATAGATCTCCGTTAATAGACAGCTTTCTAAAATCATATTTGCATAGGGTAGCCAACCCATGCAATTGCTGCTAGTTACATATGCCAATAGTAGCATTTACACACATAGATTGGAATGCACGTGTAAAGAAATGCTGCATTATGTTTATTAATTATCTTTTTTAAAAAAAGCTATATGTGTCCTTTTTCTGTTAGTTCTGTTCTATCTGTGCAATGATGCATACCTCCCAAAGTAATGTCAAGTTCTGTTCGTCTGTTCGTTGTAATGCCTTTTGCCACATCCTCGGACATAATGTCAAGTTCTGTTCTGTCCTGCCTGTGCCATGACACCCTTTGCCTAGCCCCCTGATGTAATACCAAGTTCTATTCTATCTGTGCCATGATTCACTTTGCCACACCCCCTGATGTAATACTAAGGTGACACTTAGCAGATAAAACCATCCTGTGCTGCAGTGTGCAACCACTGGTGTCATGTGCCAAAGAAATGCACCTAAGGAACAGGATGTACACCTTAGCACACTTCTTCACATGTCTCTTGAATGCATTTTTCTCACTCGAACATACTCTTCTCTTCCTGCAATTTTTGATACTTGCAAACCTGATCTTAACAGACATTTGTATACTGGTCGACACTGGAAACAGGCCATCCATACAATCTGTCCCTATCCCTATCCCTATCTCTCGACAAACAATGAAGCAAGCCCTTGTCAAATAAGCCCCACCTAAATACCTTCAGGTAAGATTAATAAATGTAAGAAGTATAAAGCGCAACCCCCCATTATACATAATCTCTTTAATATTTATCAGATAGACATCCTGTTCTTAAGTGCTGTCGAGTCAGTGTCTACTCAGGGCGACCCTCTGGATAGTTGTCCTAAACTGTGTTCGGTCTTCAATCAGGCAGCTCATTGTTGATAGAGTGGCACCCATAGCTGCTGTTATTGTATCGATCCATCTCATTGCCAGTCTCCCTATTTTGAGTTGACCTTCTACCTTGCCAAGCATTATGTCTTTCTCTAACGATCTCTCTCTTCGCATAATGTGTCCAAAGTATGAAAGTTGAAGGTTTGTCATCTGAGCTTCTAAGGAAAGCTTAGGTTTGATCTTCTCTAGTACTGACTGATTTGTTCTTCAGGCAATCCATGATATACACAGTATTTGTCGCCAGCACCATAATTAAAAAGCATCAATTTTCTTCCTGCCTATCTTTTTCATTGTCCAACTTTTGCATCCATATGATTTTATTGAAAATACCATGGCTTGGACAAGTTGAATCTATGTATGGAGAGAGACATATTTGCTCTTGAGAATCATGTCTAGGTCCTTCATAGCCATTCTGCCAAGAGCAATGCGTTGTTGGATTTCTTGACTGCTTGTCTTTTCTTTATTGCTTGTTGATCCAAGTAGATTAAAGTTGTCAACTATTTCAATTTCTTCTCCATCAATGATGAGCTTATTGATTTTGCCAGTTGTCAGGATCTTTGTATTCTTAATATTAAGGTGCAGGCCCTTCCTTGTTCTTGAGAAGCAAATGTTTCAGACCATCTTCACTTTCAGCCAGTAATGTGGTATCATCAGCATAGCAAAGGTTCTTGATGAGTCTTCCACCAATCTTCACACCTTGGTTGTCTTTCTACAGTCCTGTTTCTCTGATGATTTGTTCTGCATATAAATTAAACAGGTAGGGGCATGTATGCAGCCTTGTCATACACCTTTGCTGATTTTAAACCATTCTGTTTCTCCTAGTTCCGTTCGAAAAGTTCTGGTATACCCGTGCTTCTTAATGTGGCCCAGAGTTTCTCATTGTTTACATAGTCAAAAGCCTTGCTGTAGTCAATAGAACACATATGGATATCCTTTTGGTATTCTTTTGTCTTTTGAAGGATCCATCTCATATCCGCGATGATGTCTCTTGAACCTCACCCTTTCTTGAACCCTGCTTGCTCTTCAGGCAGTTCTCATTCCAGGTATGGTTGTAGTCTCTGCTAAATGATCTTGAGTAGAATCTTGCTGGCATGTGGGATCAGAGTAATTCTGCGATAATTTCCACAGTCAGTCTGATCACCTTTCTTCAGTATTGCTGTAAATACAGATCTTTTCCAGTCAGTTGGCCATGAATTTGTCTTCCAAATTTCCTGGCAGAACCTTCTAAGTATGGTAACAGCTTCATCTGATTGCTGTAATACTTCATTGGGAATGCCATCAATGCCTCGTGCTTTGTTCTTTGATAAGGCATTCGATGCTGTTTTGACTTCTACTTTCATCACGAATGGTTCCTGAACATAAGGCACAGGTTGAAACAGCTGTCGGTCCACTTGATCTTTATGATATGATGACTCTGTATATTCTTTACACATGTTCTTGATCTTCTCAGCATCATTCAACATGGATCCTTGAGCATCTTGTAGCATTCCAATTTGAGGATGGAATTTTTCTTTAACTCTCGTAGCTTTAGAAAAGCCAATCTTGTTCTTCCTATAGTTTCTGATTTAATTTCCTTGCATGCATCATTGTAGTACTTCTCCTTGTCTTGTCTTGCTACATATTGGAAATTTCTGTTGAGTTCTGTGATTGCCTCTCTTTCTCCTCTGGCTTTAGCTTCTCTGCATTTCTAGGCAATTTTCTGAGTTTCTTCAGTCATCCATTTTGGCTGTTTTTGCTTTTTCACCTTTCCAACACAACCTTCTTCCAACACAACCTTCTTAATGTTATCCTATAACTCTTCTGGGGCTCTGTCATTTGTATCTAAAGCAGCAAATTGATTTTGCAGGCAGTCTTTAAATTACAGTGGTATATTTTTAACGTCATACTTGCTAAATTCATGAGTGGCTTGCTCTTTTTCAACTTTAGCTTGAATTTGCATACTAGTAGTTGGTGATCTGTACCGCAGTCACCTCCTGGTTTTATCTTTGTTGATGTTATCAAGCTTTTCCATTGTTGTTGTCTACAGATGTAGTCATTTTGATTTTTGTAGATCCATTGGGTGAAGTCCATGTGTACAGTAGCTGCTTGTGTTGTTGGAAGAAGGTGTTTGAGAAGAATATTATCATTAGTCTTGCAGAATTCTATCAGTCTTTCTCCAGCTTCATTTCTGTTTCCAAGTCCATATTTTACAACCACTTTGCCTTCTTCTTTGTTGCAAAATTTTGCATTCCAGTCACCCATGACTATCAGGATATCCTGTTTGCATGTTCTGTCAATTTCAGCTTATACTAGTTCATATTACTCATCATCTTCTTCCTCTTCTGCAGCTGCTGTTGGGGCATATACCTAAATTATAGTTGTGTTGAAGGGCATTCCTCGTATATGAATAGAAATTAGGCATTCACTGACTGCACTGAATTTCATCACAGTTCTTGCAAGTTTCTTCTTAATTATAAATGCAACACCATTTTTTCTTTGTTGTTCATTTTCAGCATAGTATGCCATGTGATCATCAGATGCAAAGTGACGATTCCTGTCCATTTCAGTTTGCTGACATCCAACATATTGAATTGTATACAGTTCACTGCATTCTTGAACACCTCTAACTTCCCTTGGTTCATGCTTCGTCCGTTCCCTGTCCCAATATGTAAGACATCTTTGCAGATTCTGACTTGCATTTCATATAGAGCTATGTCAGCAGTCAGACTTGCCAAGGGCTTTGATCCAAACACATCATAAATGCTGGCATTGCTCAGAAACATCTTCAGCTTATCCTCAGTAGCCAGTTGAGTGCCTTCCAACTTGGTGTCTCATCTTCCAGCACTATAGTGCAATTTGTTTTGTAGTGAATTGTATACTCAATTAATATTGGAAGGTTATGGATGTGAGGTTGAAATGGAATTAGTTTATGGTCTTTGGAGATCCATAGTGCTTCCAATTTTTGTTGGTTAAGACTTCTTTTTTGGACCTCAATCCAATTTGCAATCTTGTTCAGTTTAAGTTCTAGAGCTTGTTGGAAAGAAAGGATCCATTGATCATGAACTATCACTAGCTGAATATCATCAGCATAAAACATAAGAGCATAAATATACCATACTGGGTCAGACCAAGGGTTCATCAAGCCCAGTATCTTGTTTCCAACAGTGACTAATCCAGGTCACAAGTATCTGTCAGGTTCCCAAAAGGTACACAGTTTCTGTGCTGCTTGTCCAATGGGTAAGCAATGGATGTCCCTGGACCTCTTTAATAATTGTTTATGGACTTTTCCTCCAAAAACTTGTCTAAATCTCTTTTAAATCCAGCTACACTAACAGCTTTTACTACTGCACATCCTCTGGTAATGGCTTCCAGAGTTTGATTACGCATTGAGTGAAAAAAATATTTTCTCCAATTAATCTTAAAAGTGCTACATTTGTAGCTTCATTGCATGTCCCCTAGTCTTTCTACTTTTAGAAGGGGTAAACAACCAATCTACATTTACCCTTTCCACTCCATTCATTATTTTATAGACTTCTATCATAGCTCGCTTCAGCCTTCTCTTTTCCAAGCTAAAGACCCTAACCTTTTAAGCCTTTCCTCATAGGGATATCCTTCCATCCCCTTTACCATTTTTGTCACTGTTCTCTGTACCTTCTCTGTAAATGCAGCTCTATGGTTAGTGCTGCTGAACATTCATGGATGCTGCTGCTAGACTCTCCGATGCTAACTGGTTAGCACTGGGGCATTTCTGGGTGGCACCCATTGCTAACCAGGCAGCAGCAATATTGAGCTGCTGCCTGGTTAGCAACACCCAGTGAAAGTCAGGCTCAGGAAACACTAGCCTAACTATTGCTGCAGAAGCTAATTGGGTAGTGGTTCAATATTGCCACTGCCTAGTTAGCTTTGCAGCAATTCGGGCAACCCAAATAGTTAATGCCAGAACCTAGATATTGCCCCAGCTTTGAATATCTGGGTTTAAAGTCCAGCGCCGGCAACTAACCGCTTCAGCAGTGCTAACCACTGCCACTGAATATTGGGTCCTGAATTTCTGAGGGGAGCCAATTAAGGAGCTGATCTCCAAATCTCAAACTTATAGAATTTTGAGGTAGTCTTGAACTCCTGAGAGATCAGCACTATTCCTCCCTCAAGCACCCCTCCAATACTCAGGTTCAAATGAGCTGTTAGCCAGGAATTAGGTATGACTCAAAACAGGTGTCAAGGCAGATGTGGAAATTGTTTGCAGTATGCATGTACAATATGAAATGAATACATACAGGACTGGAGCTACCATTAGGAAAACTTAGTGGTTACCTAGAGCGCCGAACTTTGGAACGTGATCCACTCATCACGGTAACATTTCTTTGGCTGTCTCTTTGGATCTCTCTTCTGCCTTCAACCTGGTTGACCACACTACTCTGCTCTTTTGTCTTCATGATTTTGGTGTCCGAGGGACTGTTCTGCATTGGTTCCACTCTTTCCTTTCTTCCAGGTCCTTCTCCTTCTCTCTGGTGCTTATTCTTCTCCCCCCCTCTTCTCTGAGGTGTCCCCCAGGGCTCAGTCCTGGCACCTCTTCTCTTCAAAGTCGTTTTGGCCCCCCTGTCACTATTCATTCAGCAACATGGCATTTTGGCATATTATTATGCCGATAGCATTATTCTCCTACATCGCACTAACTCTCTGGTCCCTGATGTATCACCTCTTAACTCCTGTCTCGCAGATATCAGTTCCTGGTTGTCCTCCAATTTCTTACATCTTAATCCCACAAAATCCACAGCCATTTGGTTCATGTTTGGGGATCCTTGCCCACCCCTAGCCCCCATACTTTCAGACACCTCCATCTCATGGGTTTCCTCTCTCTGATACATTGGCATTACCCTGGATTCCTCCCTGTCCTTCCAGGAGCATCTCTTCACACTCATCCGCTGCTCTTTCTTCTCTTTGTGTCAGATCCATGCTAGCCGTCCTTTTCTGCTCTCCTCTTCTTTGACTACTCTTGTTCTTTCTCTGGTCACCTCACGTCTCGACTACTGTAATGTTGTTCTTGCTGGTTTACCTCAGTATCAACTCCACTGTCTCCAACTTCTTCAGAACACCGCTGCCCGCATAATTACTCACACCTCCCACACTCATTTGACTCCCCATTCACTGGCTCCTCACTGGCTCCCCATTCACTCCCGCATAATTACTCACATTACTCCCATACTCATTCAACTCCACTGGTTCCCCATTCTTTTCCGAATCCAGTATAAGTTTCTTATCCTGTTCCATAAGATCATCCACACCAGCACTCCCCTGTATCTCTCAGACCTTATTCATCTCCATTCCTCCCACCGTGCCCTCAATTTCCTTCATGCCAAATTAGTTGCACCTTCCATCTGCTTGATAGGCTCATCTAGAATCCATCCGTAGTTCTGTTTTCTTCTTCCTTGCCCCCACCCTGTCGAATGCCCTTCCTTCCAACCTCTGGCTTGAGTTATCTTTCCACAAATTCAAATCTAAAGTGAAGACCCATCTATTCCAGCTCACTTTTGACCTTCCATCACCCACTGCATCGTCCCTCTCCCTCCCATTCCCCTTCCTTGCTTTGCACTCTGCCCTCTTTTCTATATCCTCTGCTCCCACGGTGTGCCTGAACTCTTCTGTCCTATCAAATTTGTGGTGTTCCTTTCCTCCTTTTGATTTCAGCAGCTACTTTTTGTATATTGTAAACTGCCTTATTCCCCGTGTAAATGTGCAGTATAATAAATGTGACAATAAAGATAAAGATTCCTACTGCTGTCATACCTCTCCAGGACCTGCAGCAGTGGCAATGAGAAGAAAACAGCAAAACAGTGCTTACAGAAGCCTCAAAGCTATTGCATACTGGTGCTGCACTTTGAAAGGCAGGTGGTCCCACCCCCTCCAATCCAGATTTCCTGTTTGTGTGGGGGCAAAAACATCTGGCCAGAGCACAGAACCAATACTCAGGGGTATTTTCCTAGACTAAAGAACACTTTACATAGAGAAAAGGGCTCTTATAAAATGGTGCATGGGAGAATGTGGCTACTTCTAGGCAATCTGCAAGTAGGCGTTCCCAAGAGCATAGTGGAGTTACATAAGATTTTTTTGCATACATAACTGTTCTAGGCACAGAAGTAGGTGCTTATAAAATTCTTCATGGATACCAGTGCATACTAGTAGCACTATTGATGCACAGCACTCACTTTTATGCAATATGGGGGCTATTTTAGAAGCCCTCTTCATGTTTTGGACATCCAAAAATGGGCATAGAGACATCCAAAGCATGGAGATGTCCCTGGAGCCATTTCAGAAAGTGGTTTTAAAGAAGTCTCTGGAGCTAGGACTCCACACGTCAGAACAGGGGCATGGTGTAGGAGTGTCCAGGGTGTTCCCAAGAACTTGGATGCCCTCGCCCAATTTCAGAAACTCCCTACATGCCCCAAGCTGTGGTAAAGTTTCTGTCTGCTCCAAGCATGAATAGGCATCAGAAAAGTGCTTATTTTGCCAGTCAGATATCCAAGAATATGAAAAAGGAGGTACATATGTGGAGGCCGATTCTGTTTCCCGCACGTCTGTCTGCATTGGCCATGCAAAAACCAGACATGCGGGAAATGGACCCGATTCTGCTGCCACAGGGCCTGGACGTACCCACCACGACAGAATCGAGGACTTGGACGTCCTGCCGGGCAACCCATTCTGGTGCGGGGGTGCCTACCGACCTGCCTACCCAGCCACAGAACGCTTTGGCTGGTGTGCCAATGCAGTGGCTTCTTGTCGCCCTGGCACCAGCATGTCCAGTTGGAGCACCTGCATGCTGAAACACTTACCAGCACTGGCACCCTACCGTCCAACCCTCAATGTGGCCCCCCAGGCATGGATCAGGTGGCCGGTGCTGTGCTGTGGCCCCGCAATGCTGTTGGGGGTCCTGCAGCTCAGAATAGGCATGGCACCTGGCACTTATTCCACCTTCAGGATGGAATAAGGCAGACGGCCATCTCAGTGCCGGGGGGCGTACAGAGGCCTGACCTGAATGGCCTCTGTACATCTCTGTGCCTGGCCATACCCCTGCTCTGCCCTCGCTCCACCCCAGGACTGCCCCCTCCCGTCCCTATTCAGTGCTTCCCGCACAATGGCTCTGTATATGCGGGAAGCCAAGAGCACAGAATTCGGTCCAGTAGCTGTGCGTGGCTTGGACGTCCAACCTGGACATCCAACCCCACTATTCGTGGGTCAGAATGTCCCCCATATTGTCTATCTTTTCTATGTTGACCACGAACATTGACAGGGAATGAGGCTCTTGTTTTCATTTGCCACACCAATTGACAACCCCACATGCAAACTAGCATGTGATAGATGTTTCCGCTCCAAGTTTTTGTAGCAGTGACTTCTTATATGGACGCTGGTGCTAGCGTCCAAGTTGGGGATGTCTATGTTTCTATAATCAGGCCAAAACATAGATGTTTCCAGCATTTTTTGGCATGTTTTGTTAACATAGTTAACGCTGAGACTATAAACTTACCACACAATAAGTGTGGGGGTCAAAAGGGAGCGCAATATAAAATTCACTAACAGTGGCTGGTGGACTGCTGTGCATCTTTTAGGGGAGAGAACAAAAGTTTCTTCCTAGAGTCTTGCTGAGTACTTTCTCGTGGTGATCCCGTTGTATAAAATCTATACCAGATCTCACAAGGTGACACTACATCTGAAGTATAGTAGGAAAGAAAAAGAAAAATACATATTGGCCACATGTTGCCCAGGATAAAGAGGTACCCACACATCTTACGCATAAGGGTTAACAATGGTGGTAGCGATAATACACACACTGCAGATGAAGATGACACCAATGCCACAGATAAAGGCCATGGTGAACTTGCTTGTGGACCCACTGTGACAGGAGATAAACCACAGAGGTTAATGAAAATGTTAAAAGGATTAGCTACAATTAGGTGGATTTCTGCAGATAAAGAGGAGATAATGTACTGCTACCTTCATGCTACAAACCCTATATTTAAATCAAGAAAGTACACAAAGAGAATCCACCAAAAACTGGAAGAAAGAGGAATGTTGCTACAAGAATAACTGCATTGCAGATAATGTGGATGCATGAAGCGCCACCTACTGGAGTGGCGTAAACTACTCCATGTGATCTGCTGTGTTAGCCTGCAGTACCATATGATGTGTTAACTGTTAAGATGCAGACCCCACCCAGTCTCTGCCCATTACCTGCCTCATCCTACATTTGTCAGTTAATATGGGAAATAGTGTGCACAAAGTGTTGAACTATTGCGTTAACTGTTAGTGTGTGATAATTCCCGTGGAACTGCTTAACACACGTCAGTGAAAGGGACCATAAGGAAGCTTAGAAAGGTTTTGACAACTGCAATGACAATTCTGTTCAATCATTCTTTGAAAGCTGGAATGGTCGCAGTCTACCTATTGCTATACAGCAGTGGTTCTTAACCTTGTTGGAGGTACTGAACCCCACCAGTTTCATATGCACATTCACCGAACCCTTCTTTATTGAAAAATAAAATATGATTTTTTTTCAAATTCAAGACATAGGTATATGTTTTACTGGTTCACAAAATGAATCGTGCATTAACATCACTGTGTTCAAAGAACAAAACCAATACAATGCATGAACTCACAACAAATTACATACATAACTTTTCACAAAGACATGACCTTTTTTAATACTACCACACTGAAATGGTTTTAATTTTTAACCTTATGTATTCCAATAATGAACTTATTGTATTTATACTATTTATTATTTTTAACATTTTAACACATGCCCATCACCTAATTTCCATCAGACTACACCGCTACAATAATAATGAATATTTACTGCAAATCAGTGTGACTTCTGCTGTTGCCTTTGAGAGACCAGTTCAGAAATGCGTGGCTTCACCTTGGCAAGTGCCACTCTCATGTCATTTTCACAGCAAAGTCTGTTCCTTTTCTTCGTTTTTATGTCCAGCATCCTCGAAAAGGATTGCTCGCAAAAATATGTTGTAACAAATAGTATAAAAATTTTCAGGGCTTTCCTAGCAATAACAGGATACGTTACCATTTGTCGACACCAAAACGTTGAGAGCGTTGTTGTTCTGAAGAGTTGCTGTTGAACCCGGCTCTGCTGAATTTCAATGATTTCGTCGAGGTATTCATCACCGACATCTGCTGTCTCAACATCAAACTTGAACGGCTGTCTCACCCATGCTGGATATGACTCTGTTGTAGGGAAGTATCTGTCGAGAGACTTTGCAAGCTCATCTATGTGCATGGCAATTGCTTGCTTCAGTTCCGTGGGTACAGAAATGTCTCCGATTCCAGACACATCTTCGATCTTACTTACACAGTTGTCCAGCAGGGGAAAGTTTGTGAAGTTATCGTTCTCTGTTCGTCGTTTCCATAACGGTAGCTTTTTTTGAAAAGCCTTCAGGTTTTTTTCCGCTTCGATGATGTTGACTCCACCACCCTGCATCTGCTGATTGAGATGATTGAGAGATGCGAATATATCAGTCATGTACGCTAAAATGAGAATGAACTTAGAATTTTTGAAGCAATCTGCATGACGATGTTGGTGCTCTTGCAAAAACAGGGCTAATTCCACACGCATGGCAAAAACACGATTCAGCACCTGTCCCCGGGATAACCACCGAACGTTAGAATGGTACAGAAGTACCTCGAATTCAGAGCCCATTTCTTTACACAGCTCACTGAAGATGCGGTGCCTCAGTGCACTATTTCGCACATAGTTCACACATTCCACTACAATTTTTAATACTTCTGTCATTTCTGGAGGCAAGGTATTTGTTGCCAACGCATGACTGTGCAGAATACAATGCGTAACAATGATGTGTGGTGCATCGGCTTTCACTAGCGCACCAAAACCAGACTTTCTTCCCAACATGACTGGAGCTCCGTCCGTACAAACTGCAGAAACCATATCCCATGAAAGATTGTTGTCTCTGAAGAAGTCATCCACAAGTTTCTTCACATCGGCTGCCTTAGTTGTTGTTGTAAGAGGCTTACAAAATAAAAAAATCTTCCTTTATCATGTCGTCTTTCACATAGCGCACAACGTTTTGGTGGTGGTGAGAATTGAGGAGGCATGTGACACATTCTATCTACCCTTTTGTTGTCTAGGATATCTGCACCTTGCTCAGTGGCCCAGCAGCCCCCCCCCCCCCGACAGTATTTTGATGGCATTGGGGATGATCGCTGCATTGAGAAAAGCCCCTGATGCCATCAAAACACTGCTGAGGGCTGGTGCCCCAACAGAAAGTAAGTACCTGGTGATCTAGTGGCCCCTGCACCCCCACCCCAAACCAAAATACAATAAAATAAAATAAAAGACACCTGGTGGTCTAGTGGCCCCTGTACCCTCAACCCTACTAAAAGAAAATAGAACCTGGTAGTCTAGTGGCTCTTATACTCCCCATCCCATCCCAACCCAAAATAACAGAAAATAAAATAAAAATAAAATAAAAAAAGACACCTGATGGTCTAATGGCACAAAAAAATCCAAACTTCCACCCCCACCTGTACCTTAAAATCGGCAGGAGTGCTGCCTATGTGCTCCCGCTGTGGTCCACCATCTTGTAAAATGGCGATGCCTGGCCCCATGCAGTGCATCCTGTGATGCACTGGGCAGGGTTAGATTGCCATATAAGGCATAGTCTACCTTACATGGCAGTCTGACCTCACCCGGTACATCCCAGGATGCACCACGTGGAACCAGGCTTCTGTTGCGCATGTGTTTGGCTTGCTCTTCCAGTTTAACACTGCAGTGGCTCATTTGCATGCGCATGGTTACTGCAACAGTCATTTGCATACCCTATCCTTTCTGCATCGCACGCTAAAATGTGTACGTTGTCAGGAATGTAAAAAATTGTTTCAGCACGGGTTTAGCACCGGCTTTCTGCATCGGTCTGATAGTGCTGAAAATCAGTGCTGGTTTCCTAAATACTCTGGAGAGCTGCCCTCCCACCACCCCCACTCCTCTTCAGAAGCCTCCTCCCACCCTATCATCAAATGCCTCTTGGCAAAATAACACTGGTCTGGCACAATCCTGTTGTTCAGAGAGGATGTGTGCAGCAGGATCACATAAGTCTCCAAGAAACACTTTTATAGGCCTACACACTAGAGGCCTCATTCTGTCCTGCGAATAGCAGGGATGGACATCCCATTGGGACGTCCATCCCCACTATTCGTAGCTCTGCTGGCCCCGTCAATATCCTCCCCATACGAACAGCGCAATTGTACGGGGAGGCCTAGATAGGGGTGGTAGGGGCATTCCGGAGGTGGAGTGAGGGTGGGGCATGGGCGGACCATGACCCCAGACATACAGGGCCAATTCAGAGGTCAGGCCTGTATGTCCGGGGCCTCAAATCTAGACGTGGGATTTATTCCACCTGAAAGGTAGAATGTCCCCCTGGACAGAGGGGATCATGGTACAGGACCCGGGGACGCAGGTGAAGAGGTGTAGGGGGTTTCCCACAGCCCGACCCTGGCCATGGAAGGCCAGATAGAGGGTCAGGCTATGGGAAACAAAGATTGTTTTCCGTGGCAAAGGATTGCAGCTCCTGAATGGAACCATGGTGCTATGATGATGGGTATGTGGGCTGGACGTGCAGCCGATTGGAATATGGGCATGGCCTGCATGTCCAGGCAATAGACCCAATTCTGATCCCATGGGCACGTCTAGCCCCAACGCAATCATATTTGTGTCTATCTCTGTACGGCCCGATTCTGATCGGTCGTACAAGAGGAATGAGACCAGCACAGAACACCTTTCTAGGTTTCATTACATATATAATACAACTTGTAATGTGTGCTGATAACATGGTACTGTGTTAACGTCTAACACAGCATGTTAATGTTTGATGCAAACTAATTGTCATGATAAACGTCGAATGTGAAAATTCCAGTTGTGAGTTTGGTATGGGCAGGAAATGTGTGAGAATTGTGCCTTGCAGTTAAAATAAGATCATTACAATGTGTTAACTGCTAGCACAGAAGATAACGTAGTAAGCTTCAAGTGGAGAGCAAGCAAGTTAATTATTTCCCCTTGGTCTAATATAAATATTTCAGGTGGAAAAACATTCCACTTTACACTGAAGTAGTTAGTTTAACTTGTACTTGGCTTAGGCAGAAGCCAGTTTGCATTTGATCTTCAACACATCTGCAGCCAGAGCCGCGTGACCATTAGGTGAACTAGGCAGTGCCTAGAGCACCAACAGTTCAAGGGTGGCCCATTGCTGCCAGTGTTGCCACTCTCCAGGACCTGCAGCGGCAGTAATGAATTCAAACAGCCCCTTAGCATGTACCTAAACCTATGGTGCTTTGGGGCTGTTTGTGCTTCTGCCTCCTTCGATCCCCAATGTCGAATTCCTGTCCAGACATGCACAGAGAGATGGCTGACTTTAGAAAGGTGCATGTGTGAAATATGGACATTGCCGGGATTGGCAATATAGATGTGTTCGCGACAGCATTTCAGAATGCATACGTATGCATGTTACCACATACATATCCCCAGCCTGCCATTCTAGAAACAGAGACGTGCAGTGATGCAGCAGTATTGAAAGAGGCCTTGATTGTCACCTGATATCTTTGGAGGCATTTTGGTTCTTTTTGTCTTATTGTTTGTCCTCTGTTGTTTGTTCCATTTACAAATTTTTATTGCAAACCACCTTGATGCCAGTTTGCTGTGCCTTTAGTGGTGTAACAATGCTAAATAAAATAAATAATAGCTAAAAACACATCTCTTCAGAGAAGCCTTCGGAAATATCACATAGAGTAGACTATCCACAGCAACCTACCACCTATGTCAGATACCCATACATTGCATGTTCAAAACTTATTCCTACCACCCTGTAAATCATATACCCAATCTTCTTCTTAAACCCATAGTAACTATCATTCTCATTCCACACAAGCTAACCCTATATACATAGTTACCTCTGTTAATGGTTACACAATTCATTTAAATCTTGTTAATTACAATGTATTTAGTTTCATGTATCTGACACAATGTTCTATGTACTATACAGTTGAATTCTTTGTAAACCGCTATGATACTATGAATAGTGGTATAAAAGACTTAAGGATCTTAATATGTACACCTTAGAAGAAAGGCGAGATAGAGGTGATATGATTGCGACGTTTAAATACCTCCATGGCATAAATGCACAGGGGGAGAGCCTCTTTCGATTGAAAGCAAGTTCTGCTATGAGGGAACATGGGATGAGGGTGAAAGGGGATATATTCAGGAGTGATATGCAGAAATATTTCTTTACGGAAAGAATGGTGGATCCGTGGAATAGTCTCCCAGTGGAAGTGGTAGAGATGAGCACAGTATCTGAATTCAAAAACGCATGCGACAAACACAGAGGATCTCTAAAGGAAAAAAGGGGACTGTTATAGTTGTTGATATGGAAGGACAGACTAGATAGGCCATGTGGTCTTTTTCTATCGGCATTTTTCTATGTTTCTATGTTTCTAAATAAATAAATATGAGAGGGAAAAAATTATTATGGTGATAAGAGGGAATGCCCCTGTTATCCTTAGTTGAAACTTTTCAAATTCCTGTTTGTGCCAAGGAGCAGGTATAGTTATGGATGTGTCTGCCAGCTGTTTTAAATGTGCAGATAACTGGGTAGCTGGTGGACATGAGGATCACCTGGTAACATGCCTGCCTGGTGCAAAGGTAGTGGACCCCATGCGCCACCCAGACAAGGTCTTAGATAGTACTGGGGAGGAGTCTGCTGTCTGGGTACATGTTGGTACCAATGACATAGGAAAATTGGTAGGGAGGTTCTGGAGGCTAAATTTAGGCTTTTAGATAGAAAGTTGAAATCCAGAACTTCCAAGGTAGCATTCTCCGAAATGCTTCCCGTTCCACGCGCAGGATCCAAAAGGCAGGCAGAGCTCTGGAGTCTCAATGCACGGATGAGACGATGGTGCAAGGATGAGGGTTTTGGATTTGTTACGAACTGGGGAACATTCTGGGAAAAGGAGGGGCTCTTCCAAAGGGATGGGCTTCACCATAACTGGGTTGGAACCAGGCTGCTGGCATTAACCTTTAAAAAGGAGATAGAGAAGCTTTTAAATAGGGGAGAGCCGACAGTCGCCCAATATCTCATGGTTCGGAACAATGTATCCTTGAAGGATACTACCAAAAGAATGAAGTTAGGGCATATCAGCAGAGAGGTTCCATTAAACTAGATATTAGGGGAAAGCCGACAGTCGCCCAAGAACGGATGGTTCAGAAGAATGTATCCTTGAAGGATACTACCAAAAGCAGAGAGGTTCCACAAAAGAGTAAAGTAGCCCAAATGCCCTCAAGTATGGAGCAGACAGAGCTTAAAGATCCCAAATTACCCATGTCTAACAATAGCCAAATTAATATGAATAAAATACGTTCTCTAAAATGCTTGTATGCAAATGCTAGAAGTCTAAAAAATAAGATGGGAGAGTTAGAATATATAGCACTAAATGAAAGGTTAAATATGATTGGAATATCAGAGACATGGTGGAAGGAGGACAACCAGTGGGACACTGTGATACCTGGATACAAACTATATCGAAATGATAGAGCTGATCAAATTGGTGGAGGGGTTGCTCTCTATGTTAGAGTAGGGCATTGAGTCAGAAAGGATTAAAGTTTTGCAGGAAACAAAATCTGCTGTAGAATCTATATGGATTGAAATTCCATGTAAAAGGGGGAAGGCAATGGCAGTGGGGGTGTACTATCGAGCGCCTGGCCAGAATGACCAAATGGATGATGAAATGCTCAAAGAAATCAAGGAAGCTAACAAACGTTACAGCACAGTAATAATAATGGGTGATTTCAACTACCCCGGTATCGACTGTGTCAGTGTCACGTCAGGACATGCTAGGGAGATAAAGTTCCTAGATGAAATAAATGACTGCTTCTTGGAGCAGCTGGTTCATGAACCGACCAGATGGGAAGCCATATTAGACCTAGTCCTTAGTGGAACACCAGATCTAGTGCAAGAGATAAGGTTGTTGGGGCCACTTGGCAATAGTGATCATAGCATGATCGCCTTTGATTTAATTAGTGAAGGAGGGGTAGTAAGGAAATACATAGTACTACCTTTGAACTTTCGAAAGGGAGACTATGATAAAATGAGGAAAACAGTTAAGAAAAAACTAAAAGGAGCAGTTGCAAAGGTTAAAGACATACATCAGGCTTGGCTGTTGTTGAAAAATACTATCTTGGAAGCCCAGACCAGCTGTATTCCACGCTTTAAGAAAAGTGGAAGGAAGTCCAAAAAACTGCCAGCATGGTTTAAAGGTGAGGTCAGAGAGGCTGTTGTTGCCAAAAAAGCATCTTTCAGGAAATGGAAAAAAGAGCCAAACGATGAAAGGGTTCCACATTAGGAACCACCACCCAGGAAAAAGATTTAGGCGTCATTGTGGATACCATGTTAAAACCCTCGGCCCAGTGTGCAGCAGCAGCCAAGAGAGCAAATAGAATGCTAGGTATGATAAGGAAAGGAATGGAAAATAAAACAAAAGATATTATAATGCCTCTATATCGTTCCATGGTGAGACCGCACCTTGAATATTGTGTGCAATTCTGGTCACCATATCTTAAAAAGGATATAGCGATTTTAGAAAAGGTTCAGGGAAGAGCCACCAAAATGGTAAAGGGGATGGAAGGATATTCCTATGAAGAAAGGCTAAAAAGGTTAGGGCTCTTTAACCTGGAAAAGAGACGGCTGAAGGGAGATATGATAGAAGTCTATAAATTAATGAACGGAGTGGAACGGGTAAACGTAGATCGATTGTTTACCTTATCAGAATATAGAAAGACTAGGGGACATGCAATGAAGCTACAGGGTAAACTATTTAAGAATAATAAAAGAAAATATTTTTTCACTCAACGTGTAATCAAACTCTGGAATTTGTTACCGGAGGATGTAGTAAAGGCTGTTAGTGTAGCTGGGTTTAAAAAAGGTTTGGACAAGTTCCTGGAGGAAAGGTCCATAAACCATTATTAAGAAGGGACCCAGGATATCAATGCTTGAACCAATACAAGCATTGTGGAACCTGTGTCCCTTGGGGAAACTGCTAGGTACATATGACCTAGATTGGCCACTGTTGGAAACAGAATACTGGGCTTGATGGACCTTGGTCTGACCCAGTATGGCATATCTTATGTTCTTATGTTCTTAAAGACAAATGTAGCCCAAATGCCCTTGGGTACAGAGCAGACAGAGCTTAAAGATTCCAAATTTCTCCTGCCTACTGATAGCCAGATTAATATGAATAAAATGCATTCTCTAAAATGCTTGTATGCAAACGCTAGAAGTCTAAAAAATAAAATGGGAGAGTTAGAATATATAGCACTAAATGAGAGGTTAGATATGATTGGTATCTCAGAGACATGGTGGAAGGAGGACAACCAGTGGGACACTGTGATACGTGAGTTCAAACTATATCATAATGATAGAGCTGATCAAATTGGTGAAGGGGTTGCGCTCTATGTTAGAGAGGGCATTGAATCACAAAGGATTAAAATTTTGCACAAAACAAAATTTGCTGTAGAATCTCTATAGATTGAAATTCCATGTAAAATGGGGAAGGCGATGGCAGTATGAACAAATGGATGATGAAATGCTCAAAGAAATCAGGGAAGCTAACAAAAGTTACAGCACAGTAATAATAATGGGTGATTTCAATTACCCCGGTATTGACTGGGTCAGGGTCACAGCAGAACATGCTAGGGAGATAAAGTTTGTAGATGAAATGAATGACTACTTCTTGGAGCAGGTGGTTCATGAACTGACCAGATGGGAAGCCTTTTTGGACTAGTCCTTAGTGGAACACCAGATCTGGTGCAAGAGATAAGGGTGTTGGGGCCATTTGGCAATAGTGATAATAGCATGATCGCAATTGATTTAATTAATGGAGGAGGGATGGTAAGGAAATCCACAGTAATACCTTTTAACTTTCGAAAGGGAGACTATGATAAAATGAGGAAAATAGTTAGAGGAAAAACTAAAAGGAGCAGTTGCAAAGGTTAAAGATTTACATCAAGCTTGGTTGTTGTTTAAAAGTACTATCTTGGGAGCCCAGAACAGCTGTATTCCATGCTTTAAGAAAAGTGGAAGTCCAAAAAACTGCCAGCATGGTTTAAAGGTGAGGTCAGAGAGGCTGTTATTACCAAAAAAGCATCTTTCAGAAACTGGAAAAAAGAGCCACATGACAAAAACTGGAAACAGCACAAGCACTGGCAAGTTAGATGCAAGGCATTGATAAGGCAGGCAAACAGAGAATTTGAGAAGAAGCTTGCTGTGGAAGCAAAAATGTGTAATAAAGACTTTTTCAAGTACATTCATAGCAAAAAACCCGTGAGAGAGTCAGTTGGACCATTAGATGATAGAGGGGTAAAAGGGGTAGTAAGAGGGGGAAAGGCTTTAGTGGAGAGACTGAATGAACTCTTTGCTTTGGTATTTACTGAGGAAGATATAGGGATGTTACCCAATAATGAAGTGATATTTAAAGGTGATACTGTGGAAGAATTGAAAGAAATATCGATACACCGGGAAGATGTATTAAAACTATTTGATAAACTGAAGAGTAGCAAATCACCTGGACCAGATGGTATACATCCTAGGGTGTTGAAAGATCTGAAATATGAGATTGCAGACCTACTATTAGTAATCTGTGAACTATGATTAAAATCATCTGAAATACCTGAAGATTGGAGGATGGTCAATGTAACGCCAATTTTTAAAAAGGGTTCCAGGGGTGATCCTGGAAACCACAGACTGGTGAGCTTGACATCAGTACCAGGAAAAATGGTAGAAACCATCATAAAGAACAAAATTACCGAACATGTAGATAGTCATGGTTTAATGGAAGACAGCCAACATGGCTTTAGAGAAGGAAGATCTTGTTTACTAATCTGTTATGTTTTTTTGAAGGTGTGAATAAACAGGTAGACAAAGGTTAGTCGGCTGATATAGTATATCTGGACTTTCAGAAAGCCTTTGACAAGGTCCCTCATCAGATACTTTTGGCAAAACTAGAAAGTCATGGGGTAGGAGACAGTGTACTATTGTGGATCAGGATCTGGTTAAAAGATAGAAAGCAGAGGGTAGGGCTAAATTGCCAATTTTCCCAGTGGCGAAAGGTGAATAGTGGAGTACCCCAGGGATCTGTGCTGGGTCCGCTGCTTTTTAACATATTCATAAATGACCTGGAAATGGAATAACGAGTGAGGTTATCAAATTTGCAGATGACACAAAACTATTTAAAGTTGTTAAAACCCATGAGGATTGTGAAAATTGCAAGAGGATCTTGATAAATTGGAAGACTGGGCATCCAAATGGCAGATGAAATTTAATGTGGACAAGTGCAAAGTTATGCACCTAGGAAAGAACAACCCAAACTGTGGTTACACGATATAAGGTTCCACATTAGGAACCACCACACAGGAAAAAGATTTGGTTGACATTGTGGATAACATGTTAAAACCCTCCGCCCAGTGTGCAGCAGCGGCCAAGAAAGCAAATAGAATGCTAGGTATCATAAGGAAAGGAATGGAAAATAAAACAAAGAATATTACAATGCCTCTGTATTATTTCATGGTGTGACCACACCTTGAATATTGTGTGCAATTCTGGTAGACATGTCTTAAAAAGGATATAGTGTTATTAGAAAAGGTCCAGAGAAGAGCCACCAAAATGAAAGGATTCCCCTATGAAGAGAGACTAAAAAGGTTTAGGGTCTTCAACCTGGAAAAGAGATGGCTAAGGGGAGATATGATAGAGGTCTATAAATTAATGAATGGAGTGGAACGGGTAAACATAGATCAATTGTTTACGTCATCGTAATATAAAAAGACTAGGGGACATGCAATGAAGCTACATGATAACCTATTTAAGACTAATAAGAGAAA
This sequence comes from Ichthyophis bannanicus, assembly GCA_033557465.1. Taxonomy (NCBI): domain Eukaryota; kingdom Metazoa; phylum Chordata; class Amphibia; order Gymnophiona; family Ichthyophiidae; genus Ichthyophis; species Ichthyophis bannanicus. Next base: position 499,503,705 of record CM066034.1, read on the forward strand.
ATATGTGTCTTTTGGGGAAACTGCTGGGAACTTATGACCTAGATTGGCCACTGCTGGAAACAGGATACTGGGCTTGATGGACCTTGGTCAGACCTAGAATGGCCTATCTTATGTTCCCATGTTCTTATGTGTCCCCTTCTGAGGAGCAGTAAATGTCCACGGCTTCAATCTGGCCACAATTTCTACCAGTTTTTCTCTGGCATTTTGTAGGCACAAAGGCACCTAAAGGTAAAAAGGGAACTGTTGTAGTTGTTGATATGGAAGGACAGACTAGATAGGCCATGTGGTCTTTTTCTGTCATCATATTTCTATGTTTCTATGTTTCTATATGTCTTATCCTGAAATCTGACTGACTAGCTGTGTCCCAAGGACTGGGTTGAGAATCACTGCATTATAACTCCATTTAGCTCATCTCCAGTCAATGTCCAAATGTCTGTCACCTGGCTGATATACAGCCAGGGGTTAATTTTATATTAGCTTTTTTATGTGATTCACATGTGTAAGTAGGCATTTATACATTTACTTTAGCCCAGTGGTTCTCAACCCATTCTTCGGGGCACACCTAGGCCGGTCAGGTTTTTAGGATTCCCACAATGAATATACATAAGATAGATGTGCATGTACTGCCTTCATTGTATGCAAATCTCTCTCATGCATTTTAATTGTGGGAATCCTGGGAACCCGACTGGTCTAGGTGCATCCCGAGGACTGGGTTGAGAACAGTGCTTTAGCCGATCGCTATTTGGTAAGTATGCGCTTTGGGCCAGTCTCTCGTGTTTTCACTGTGGTTGTGTACAGGGTGGAGATTTTTCCAATCATGGGCGGGGCGCAAGGTTACACACATAAATTATAAAATCCTATATCTTCATACGTGTTCCTTATAAATTTAGGAACAGGCATTTACATACCTTAAATTAATGCACACTTTCAGGCACATGCTTGACTTTATAAAATATGTTTAAAATATGCACATTAGCTATGTGGATGTTTACAAAATTACCCTCCATGTTCCCTGATGCCCCTCATGAGCCAGATAACGGATGTTTGGTTGTGGATGAGCTAAGTGGCAATTACTATATAAGAAAGAGAAAATTTACAAAGTTATATAAAAAAAGGAAAATGAGGGAGGAGTGGCTCAGTGGTTGGGACAGGTTACCTCAGGCAGAAGGCCAGGGGTTCAATTCCCACATGGGGACAAGCAACTTCAGGCCAAAGGGACTGGGGTCTCTAGTCCCATGGCCACTCCTTGTGGCCTTGGGCAAGCCACTTAACCCTCATTTGCCTCAGGTACACTTAGATTGTGAGCCTTTCGGGGGACAAGGGATTAAAAAGTACCTGTTAGTATCCATGTAAATCATACATGGAGTGGAAGAATAGCCTAGTGGTTAGAGCAACTGCCTCATACCCAGAAGATCAAGGGTTCAATTCTCACTGGCACTCCTTGTGACTTTGAGCAAGTCACTCTACCCTCCATTGCCTTGGAAGAAAAGGCTGGCAATCTACTTCTGGTGATACATTGCCAAGAAAACCCAGAGGTAGCTGGGTTGCTATGAGTCAATATTGACTTGATGGCACAAAACAAACAACCAAACCCACACAGATTCTAAAGAGCATGGTATAAAAATCAAATAAATTGATACATGATAAAATTCAGTAGACTGGTGATTATAATATTTATTTATATTTCTTATATACCGCACTATTTGCAATCAGCGCGGTTCACATGGAACAGAAACATCCAACAACTTAAATATGTCTGGTCATTACATTAAACAGGAAATGCAACTTGGAAAAAGGGTACACTGTATACATATGAGGTGTACTGAGAAAGGATAATGTTTGTTGTTTACATTGTAGGGGACGCCTGTTGCAAGGGCTTGCCTAGTTGACTACTATTATTGTTGAGGTGCTTGTTATTCGAGTGGGACTGAGGATCAGAGATGTCAGTGAGATATTTGGTGAAGAGGAAATACATGTATTGCCATTGCACAGATACATTTGAACTGCCCAGTGCTATGTTTCAGTGATAGTCCAAAAGTTATTTTTATATAAACATCTTTAAGTTTGTGAGAAGGTTAAATTTTGAACTGGTGGTCTGTTAAGAACATAAGAGCATAAGAAATGCCATATTGGGTCAGACCAAGGTCCATTAAGCCCAATATCCTGTTTCCAACAGTGGCCAATCCAGGTCACAAGTACTTGGCAGGTTCCCAAAAAGGCACACAGGTTTCATATTGCTCGGTCATTTTCTTTTTCAGGTTTTTTTTTTCACAGATCTGCTTATTGGGTGTTGTTTACCTTTATAAAATAGACACAACATACAGTATATGCCTATTCATCAATATACCAAGGGCAGGGCAATGGATGCAGTCCGCCCCTGGTGCCAGCCAGGAGGAGGGTGACGAATCCAAGGCTCACACAGAGGAGGGGGGGGGGGGGTGCGCTGTCTTGTGGGCCCAGCGGAGGGGGGTGCGTTGCAAAGGGGAGGCACCCAGTCCTGGTGCCCACAAAGCTTGGAATGCTGTTACGCCTATGCACCTTGCCAGCCAAGGCACCCTGTTATAAAATTACCCTCCGTGTGCTTCTGCTTTTTTTTTCAGCCATCACATACCTCCAGGGCTTTATTTGTAGACAATAAGGAAGTGGAATTATGGAGCTGAGGGAAGGAACAGGTGGGCCAGAGGCAGGAGCAACAGGAGAAGAGGGACTGTTCTATATTCTACTCCATGCTCATCCCCTCCCCTTCTCTCCTATGCAGCTTCCTGCCATGGAAGAGCTGGAGCACAACATCTCTGGGCTCTGGAGTCTGAAAAGAAGTGGTGGAACTACATTACAGGCTATTCCTCCAGAAATTAAGCCCCACATATGTTTCTCTTTCTTTTCTCAGTTACTACCACTGTGGTGGCTGTGCTAGCCAATAAGTGGCACTTTGGGAGTGCCTTGCAGAAGATGTCTTTCCAATCATTGGGCCAAAGAGGGCTACCAGACCTGCCTGGACATGCTGCTTGGTGGCAATAAAAAGAGGGGAAAAGACAATAAAAAGGAGGCATTGCCTAAGTTTAACACAGGGCTATTCAAAAATCAGATAACAGAGGAGAGAGTGTGTTCTGTTGTATTCCACCAAAAGCCCCTCCCAAATGTCATGATACCTGTTTTCTTTTGTTGTTAAGTGCCGTTGAGTCAGTGTCGACTCATGGTGACCCTCTGGATAGTTGTCCTATATTGTGTTCGGTCTTCAGTCACGCTGCTCATTGTTGACAGACTGGCACCAGTAGCTGCTGTTATTGTATCGATCCATCTCATTGCTGGCCTTCCTCTTTTGCATTGACCTTCTATCTTGTCAAGCATGATGTCTTTCTCTAATGATCTCTCTCTTCACATGATGTCTCCAAAGTATGAAAGTCGAAGTCTTGTCATCTGAGCTTTTAAAGAAAGCTTAGGTTTGATCTCCTCTAGTATTGACTGGTTTGTTCTTTGGGCAGTCCATTGTATACGCAGTATTTGCTGCCAGCACCATAATTCAAAGGCATCAGTTTTCCTCCTGTCCATCTTTTTCACTGTCCAACTTTCGCATGTATATGATGTTATTGAAAATACCATGGCTTGTATGGTCAAATCTTTGTATGGAGAAAGACATCTCTGCTCTTGAGAATCTTACCTAGGTTTTTCATAGCTATTCTGCCAAGAGCAATGCATCATCTGATTTCTTGACTGCTTGTTGCTTCTTTATTGATAGTTGATCCAAGTAGGTTAAAGTTGTACACGATTTCAATTTCTTCTCCTTCAACGATGAACTTATTTATTTTTCCAGTTGTCATGATCTTTGTCTTCTTTACATTAAGGTGCATGCCCATTTTAATACTATGTTTCTTGATCGCAAGAAACAAATATTTCAGATCATCTTCACTTTCAGCCAGCAATGTGATATCATCAGCATAGCGAAGGTTGTTGATGAGTCTTCCACCAATCTTCACACCTCTGTTGTCTTCATACAATCCTGCTTCTCTGATGTATTGAGCCAAAAGATCCAAAATTGTTCCCTTTGAGTCAATACATGATCTCGATCTCCACCTCTACTCAATGGGAGTATATGGTCAATCACCAAACATTTAAGATCAATAAATACATGGTTAAACAATTTACAGTGCTGTACTAATGGGGCATCCTCCACTTGATGTTTTAATTTACTATGATGTTCAAGGAGACGTATGCTTAATTGACGTGACGTCTTACCTATATAGGCCTACCCACATGGGCACAAAATCTGACCTACAATTGGTATCCCAGCGCAAACTGTAACAATGATCATGATATGTGAAAGTAGCACATGACACCATAATCCCACACACAGAACAAGACCTACACGCTAGGTGACCAGTTCCAGAAGACCTCTCAAATGGCACCCTAGAGATAGCCAAGCATAAAAGATCCCGTAAATTCTGCCCCCGAGAAAAAACAAGCTGCAGGTCAAAATCAGACAAGCCAGGTATTGTTTGAATCACATCAAAATGTGAATGAACAATATGTTGTAATTGACAACTCCATGTTATATATTTAGTAATGAAATGTAGATGACATGAATCAACAGTAGCTTCCTTCGGCCTAGAGATAGACAATAACTAACTTCTGTCATTGAAAAATGCATATCTACGCGCTTTGTTGATAATATGCAGTGGGCCGATTTAGGCATAAGCAAAATAGGCAACTGCTTAGAATGCCAAATGTTGAAAGTGCAATATACCCAGGCAAAAGAGGAGCTTACTCCAGCTTACTTTATGGCTATACGCATGTGCTTTTTCAAAGGAGTGTCACTCTAGCACTGTGGCATTCCTCTGCTCCTCTTCTGGTTCTCCAGTGTTTGGGATCTTTGACACCCTCCCCTCTCCTCACTAGCTGAGATTTGTTGTTTGATCTTTGGCTGTAGGTGCAAAAATCATAAATCTGGTCCTGTTTCTATGTATAATTCATAAAATATGTACATAAGCACTTAAAACAAAACGGGAAAGCTATACATGTCTCAGAATATGTATAACATTGTGCAGGAGCTTTCCAGGTGATAATTTTATGATAACACTTATACACATATATTCCCTTTATAACATATATATAAAATATGCATTTATGGTTGTATGCAAAAGTTTAGATTATGGTTGTATGCAAAAGTTTAAATTGTGTGGGGGTTGGTTACTAAGCTGTGGTAAAATATTAGATTTTACCGCAGTAGTGATAACTTCTTCGATAAATGACTAATGTAATTTGCAGTCATCCTCTTAAGCTGTGTAATTTTGCTCCCTGGGAGTGTCAGGTCACTTAACACATTGCATTACTCGCCCAGGAAGCCTTCTTATAGGGTCTCTGAACATCGGTGTAGTTTGCCTTCTTACTTTGGGGGTGCAAAGGGTAAGGGAGCCATACTGGCAGTGGGGACGGAAGGACCAGTTCACCATTAGTGCCTGCAACATTTGGGTACTGCCCTCTCCCCAAACTACGCCTATGCCATTGAATGCAGATATCTCCCAACACCTAAATTCCTCCCAATCCTGTCCTTCTCTGTAAGCAGGCCTCCCACCTCAATCCCCCTGAAGACCTCCTTTATAGAGCCTTCCAGGCCTACCTTTCCAGTCCCTGATATCTAATGGTACTGGTCAGGAGTGATCTCCGTGTGTGCCTCTGGCTTCAAAATGGCAGTTCATAACCTTTAGTCTGATTTATTTATATTCTCTTATATACCGTGCTATTCTGCAACAGTGCAGTTTACATTGAACAAACTGAAATTACATTGAACAGGGCATTATAACTTGGAGATAACTATTTTACAGGGAACATGGGCTATGGAGGGTTAAGTGGCTTGCCCAAGACCACAAGGAGCACCTGTGGGACTAGAAACCCCAGTCCTTCCAGCCCAAGGTTGCTGTCCTCTAGTGGGATTTGAACTCCTGACCTTCTGGCCTAAAGTACCTTGCCCCAACCACTAGGCCACTCCTGATTGCTTGAAAATTAATATAATTTGCCCTTACAAAGCAGAGGAAGGCTATAAAAGCCTCCAAATATTTCAACTGGCAACTGTCAGAAACATTGTTAAGAAATGGAAATCATACTGAACTGCTGAAATCAATACAAGATCTGGAAGACCAAGAACAATTTATGATACAACTGCCCAAGAACTGGTCCAATTTGGAAAACAAAACCTAAAGAACATTGCAAATTACTTGCTGACACTGGAGCAGTGGTACACAGTACAGCACTGCTCATGCAAGAGAGGTGTCAGAAAGAAACCTTTTCCATGACCTCATAACAAAAGTCACCGTCTAAAGTATGCAAAGAAAACCTTGATAAACCTGAAACGTTTGGAACAAAGTGCCTTGGACTGATGCAATGGAAACTGAAGGGTTTGGCCACAGCCACTCAAGCTACATTTGGAGAAAAAAGGGTGAAGCATTTCAAGAAGAGAACACCTTGCCAACTGTAAAGCACTGGGGCGGGGTCTGAGTTTTGGAGTTGTGTGGCAGCCGGTAACACAAGAAATATTGTGTGGGTAGAAGGAAGAATGGATTCAACTAAATACTAACATATCCTAGAGGTTAAAGTCCTACAGTCAGTGAAGAAATTGAAGCTTAATAGAGGAAGACAATTTATTGACCCATACCTTAAAATCAGTCATTAAGGGCCTGATATTCACTCAACCTTAGACCTGGATATTCATATCTGGCCACAGGCACTAAATATGCGGGTCGGCCAGATAGCACAGAAGTTAACAAGGCAGCAGCGATATTCCACTGCTGCCCAGTTAGCTTCAGCAGCAAGGCTGGGACAGCTTTTACTGTGCCTAACTTTCGTCACTTAGGGATAACAAGGCAGCAGCTGGCTGTCACCGCTGTCCAGTTATCTCCAGGTTCCTCCCTCGGAACATCCTGATGCTAGCTGGCTGGCATTAGGGCACCATATTCAGCGGCACTAATCGCGTTTTAGTGCTGTTGAATATCCCGTTCACTTTGATTAAGGTGGTTAGCAAGTCAACTAACCACATTAATCGTTTTAAATATTGGACCCTGAGCACTTAGAGAAGGTGGTTTTGGAACATAAGAATATAAGAAATGCCATACTGGACCAGACCAAGATCCATCAAGCCCAGTATCCTGTTTCCAATAGTGGCCAGTCCAGGTCACAAGTACCTGGTAAGCTCCCAGTAAGTTCACAAACAGGCACACAGGTTCCACAATACTCATCCTGGAGTAAGCAGTGGATTTCCTGGGTCTTCTTTAATAATAGTTTATGGACCTTTCCTCCAGGATCTTGTCCAAACCTTTTTTAAACCCAGCTACACTAACAGTTTTTACTATATCCTCCAGTAACGAATTCCAGAGTTTGATTACGCATTGAGTAAAAAAATATTTTCTGTAGCTTCATTGTGTGTCCTCTAGTCTTTCTATTTTTTTGAAGGCTTAAACAACTGATCTATGTTAATCCCTTCTACTCCATTCATTAATTTATAGACCTCTATCATATCTCCCCTCAGCCGTCTCTTTTCCAAATTGAAAAGCCCTAACTTTTTAAGCTCTCACTTGGTTTGCAGCTTGTCGTGCTGTGAGGGCTTGCGTGCATCAGTGATGCTGAGAGCTAAACTATCGGTAGTTTAACTACTGGCAGGGTCTCCCAAGATGGACAGGTCTCAGCTGAGGTGCCAGACGAAGACAAACCACCCATCTGGGCAGCAGCAGAATGGGATAGTGTTGACGGCGGAGGATCACATTTCTGTGACAACGGCAACAACACCAAACTTAAACTGCGCGGAAGGAAGGCCCGGCAATCTACTTCTGTATCTTGCCATGAAAACCCAATGGATAGTTACAACAAAACAAATTGTGCTATGGTGCTGGAAGATGAGACTCCCAGGTCGGAAGGCACTCAACTAGCTACTGGGGAAGAGCTGAAGACTTTTCAGAGTAAAGCCAGCATTTATGATGTGGTTGGATCAAAGCCCTCGGGAAGTCTGACTGCTGATGTAGCTGCGCATGAAATGAGAGTCAGAAGCTGTAAAGATGTCTTACACATTGGAACATGGAACGTACGAAGCATGAACCAAGGGAAGTTGGAGGTGGTCAAGAATGAAATGGAACGTGTACAACTTGATCTGTTGGGTGTCAGCGAACTGAAATGGACTGGCATCGGGCACTTTGCATCAGATGATCACATGGTCTACTATGCTGGAAATGAAAGACAAAGAAGAAATGGTGTTGCATTTATAATAAAGAAGAAACTTGCAAGAACTGTAATGAAATACAATGCAGTCAGCGAACGCTTAATCTCTATTCGTCTACGAGGATTGCCTATCAACACAACTATAATTCAAGTATATGCCCCAACAACAGCTGCAGAAGAGAATGAAATTGAAGAGTTCTATGAACAAGTACAAGCTGAAATTGACAGAACATGCAAACAGGATATCCTGATAGTCATGGGTGACTGGAACGCAAAAGTTGGCAACAAAGAAGAAGGCAAAGTAGTTGGAAAATATGGACTTGGCAACAGAAATGAAGCTGGAGAAAGATTGATAGAATTCTGCAAGACCAATGATCTATTCATCTCAAACACCTTCTTCCAGCAACACAAGCGACGACTGTACACATGGACTTCACCCAATGGATTGTATAAAAATCAAATTGACTACATCTGTGGAAGTCAACGATGGAAAAGCTCTGTAACATCAACAAAGACAAAACCTGGAGCTGACTGTGGTACAGATCATCAACTACTAGTATGCAAACTCAAGCTAAAGTTGAAAAAGAGCAAACCACTCATGAATGCACCAAAATATGACCTTGAGAATATACCACTGGAATTTAAAGACTGCCTGCAAAATCGATTTGCTGCTTTAGATACAAATGACAGAGCTCCGGAAGAGTTATGGAATGACATCAAGAAGGTTGTGCTGGAAGAAAGCGAGAAGTCTCTACAAAAGGTGAAAAAGCAAAAACGGCCAAAATGGATGACGGAAGAAACTCTGAAAATTGCCCAGAAACGCAGAGAAGCTAAAGCCAAAGGAGAAAGAAAGACAATCGCAGAACTCAACAGAGATTTCCAACGTGCAGCAAGACAGGACAAGGAAAAGTACTACAATGACACTTGCAAGGAAATAGAAGCAGAAACTATTAGAGGAAGAACAAGATCGGCTTTCCTAAAGCTGCGAGAGTTAAAGAAAAAGTTCCAGCCCCGAATTGGAATGTTACAAGATGCTCAAGGTTCTATGTTGAATGATGCTGAGAAGATCAAGAAAAGGTGGAAGGAATATACAGAGTTTTTATATGATAAAGATCAAGTGGACCAACAGCCGTTTCAACCTATACCTTATGATCAGGAACCATTGGTGATGAAAGAAGAAGTTGAAGCAGCATTGAAAGCCTTATCAAAGAACAAAGCACCAGGCATTGATAGCATTCCCATAGAAGTATTGCAGCAATCTGATGCAGCTGTTACCGTACTTACAAGGCTCTGCCAAGAAATATGGAAGACAACATCATGGCCAACTGACTGGAAAAGATCTGTGTTTATACCAATACTAAAGAAAGGTGATCCAACTGACTGTGGAAATTATCGCACAATCGCTCTGATCCCACATGCCAGCAAGATTCTACTGAAGATTATTCAAAAGAGACTACAGCCATACCTAGAACAAGAACTACCTGAAGTGCAAGCAGGGTTCAGGAAAGGGCGAGGAACGAGAGACATCATTGCGGATGTGAGATGGATCCTTGAAAAGACTAAAGAATACCAAAAGGATATCTATTTGTGCTTTATCGACTATAGCAAGGCTTTTGACTGTGTAAACCATGAGAAACTCTGGGCCACATTAAGAAGCATGGGTATACCAGAACACCTGATCGTTCTCTTGCGTAATCTGTACATTGATCAAGAAGCAACAGTTCGAACGGAACAAGGAGAAACAGAATGGTTTAAAATAAGCAAAGGTGTAAGACAAGGCTGCATACTTTCCCCCTACCTGTTTAATTTATATGCAGAACAAATCATCAGAGAAGCAGGACTGTATGAAGACAACAGAGGTGTGAAGATTGGTGGAAGACTCATCAACAACCTTCGCTATGCTGATGATACCACATTACTGGCTGAAAGCGAAGATGATCTGAAACATTTGCTTCTCACAATCAAAGAACATAGTCTCAAAATGGGCCTGCACCTTAATGTAAAGAAGACAAAGATCATGACAACTGGCATAATCAACAGGTTCATCGTTGAAGGAGAAGAAATTGAAATTGTGAACAACTTTAACCTACTTGGATCAACTATCAATAAAGAAGCAACAAGCAGTCAAGAAATCAGACGACGCATTGCTCTTGGCAGAATGGCTATGAAAGACCTAGATAAGATTCTCAAGAGCAGAGATGTGTCTCTCCATACAAAGATTCGACTTGTTCAAGCCATGGTATTTTCAATAACATCATATGGATGTGAAAGCTGGACAGTGAAAAAGACAGACAGGAAGAAAATTGATGCCTTTGAATTATGGTGCTGGCGGCGAATACTGTGTATACCATGGACTGCCCGAAGAACAAACCAGTCGGTACTAGAGGAGATCAAACCTAAGCTTTCTTTAGAAGCTCAGATGACAAGACTTCGGCTTTCATACTTCGGACACATCATGCGAAGAGAGAGATCATTAGAGAAAGACATCATGCTTGGCAAGATAGAAGGTCAACGCAAAAGAGGAAGGCCAGCAATGAGATGGATCGCTACAATAACAGCAGCTACGGGTACCAGTCTGTCGTCAATGAGCCGCCTGACTGAAGACCGAACACAATTTAGGATAGCTATCCAGAGGGTCGCCATGAGTCGACTCCGACTCGACGGCACTTAACAACAACAACAACTTTTTAAGCTTTCCTCATAGGGGTATCCATCCATCCCCTTTACCATTTTGGTGGCTCTTCTGTGTACCTTTCTAATTCTGCTATATCCTTTTTAAGGTACGGTGACCAGAATTGCACGCAATAATCAAGGTGTGGTCGCACCATAGAACGATACAGAGGCATTATAATATCCTTGGTTTTATTCTGCATTCTTTTCCTTATGATTTCTAACATTCTATTTGGGATTTTTTGGCCACCGCTGCACACTGGGTGGAAGGTTTCAACGTATTATCCACGATAACACCTGTTGTGGTTCCTAATGTGGAACCTTTCATCATGTAGCCAAAGTTTGGATTGTTCTTACCGAGGTGCATAATTTTGCACTTGTCCACATTAAATATAGTCTGCCATTTGGACACCCAGTCTTCCAATTTATCAAGGTCCTCTTGCAATTTTTCACAATCCTCTTAGGTTTTAACAATTTTGAATAATTTTGTGTCATCTGCAAATTTGATCACCTCACTTGTTATTCCCATTTCCAGGTCATTTATGAATATGGTAAAAATCTGTGGGCCCAGCACAGATCGCTGCGGTACGCCATTATTTACTTTTCTCCATTGAGATAATTGGAAATTTAACCCTACTCTCTGCTTTCTATCTTTTAACCAGTTCCTGATCCACAGTACTACACTGCCCCCAATCCCATGACTTCAATTTCTACAAAAGTCTCTCATGAGGGACCTTGTCAAATGCTTTCCGAAAATCCAGATATACAATGGGCCTCATTCTAGAAACTGGGTTGCATGCAGCCCCAAAATCCGCCTAAATGCTATTCCCCCACCGGCTCTCCCCATATGTCCTGTGCTTTAGGTTGGGGAGAGTTGGCAGGGGGCGGAGCATGGGCGGAGTGGGGGTGGGACCCTTCAGGTCATGGCCATGTACGTGCTGCCAGGTCTGCTGGACCATACTGCTTATACCACCTCCAAGGTGGTATAAGCAATTTTTGGGGGGGAATCAGGGCAGGGGAGCTACCCACGGATCCTGGGCCGGCTGCGTGGAGATCCCCGCCGCCTGATAGAGGCCATGGGAAACCAGCCGTGGGTCAGGCAGTGGGTATATTGGGGGCTGGAGCTGTGGCAGTTTGGATCATGTGCGGAGGATGGCGTCCCCACAGGTAGGAGGGGCACGCTGGGCATCCTCAGGCCCAATTCTGGCTTCCGTGGGAACATTTTATTCCCATAGACCAGAATCGTGTCCTAATGGCCCCGTCTTCAGCAGGAACATCCAGACAGCCTGGACATCCACCTCCCAGAATGGGCTCCACATCAACTAACTCACCTTTGTCTATCTGTTTATTCACACCTTCAAAAAAATGTAACAGATTAGTAAAACAGGATTTTCCTTGGCTAAATCCATGTTGGCTTTCTCCCATTAAACCACTATATATATGATCAGTAATTTTATTCTTTCTAATGGTTCCTACCGTTTTGCCTGGCACTGACTTCAGACTCACTGGTCTGTAGCTTCTGGATCACCCCTGGAACCCTTTTTAAATATTGGCGTTACATTGGTCATTCTCCACTTTTCAGGTACTACCGATGATTTTAATTATAGTTCACAAATTACTAATAGTAGGTCTGCGGTCTCATATTTCAGTTCTTTCAATACCCTCAGATGTATACCGGTCCCAGTGATTTGCTACTCTTCAATTTATCAAAAGGTTATAATACATCTTCCTTTCTTATCGATATTTCTTTCAGTTCTTCTGATGCATCATTTTAGGCACAAGTAAATTGCCTACATCTTCTTCAATAAAGACCAAAGCAAAGAATTAATTAAGACTCTCTGCAATGGCCTTGTCCTCACTTAGCACCCCTTTTACCCTGCTATCATCCAATGGTCCAACTGACTCTCTCACAGGTTTTTTGCTATGAATGTACTTGAAAAAGTTTTTATTATACATTTTTGTTTCCATGGCTAGCTTTTTTTCAAATTCTCTCTTTGCCTGCCTTATCAATGCCTTACATCTAACTTGCTAATGCTTATGTTGTTTCCTGTTTTTGTCATTTTGCTCCTTTCTCAATTTCCTAAAAATGCTTTTTTTTGGCAGCAACAGGCTCTTTAACCTCACCTTTAAACCATGCTGGCAGATTGTTGGCCTTAATTCCACTTTTCTTAAAAAGTGGGCTTCTGGGGGTGGAGCCTGGTATCTGGTCAAGATGGAAGTGTCAGAGCAGTGCTCCGGAGGGCAAAGACAAGAATCCTGTTTTCTCCAATATTTGCTCATATAGTTCCTACCTACGTGGTTGCCATTCGATCACGGATATGTCAGGTCCTAAGCAGATGCAGTTGGATTTTCAGTTTTCTCAAAATACTAGTACAAAGAGATCCATGATGGAACCTCTCTCACCTCACAAGATGGCGGTCATCAGAGATGGCCCTGAGACCTCGCAGGAGATCTTGGCTGAAATTCGAGCAGTCAAAGAAATGGTCAAAGCTAATGGAAAATCGATAAGGGCAATGCAGGAAGGTATCAGCGCTTTGAGATCTTCATTAGAGGCAAATACAGTCCTATTGGATAAGGCAGAGAAGGTGATGGCGTCACATGAGGAGAGGCTTGAGGCCATTGAGAAGCAGACCAAATTGATTCGCTCACTGCAAAGAGAGGTGGAAGATGGCAATAATCGCTCACGGCGAAACAACATAAGGGTGCTGGGAGTGCCTGAAGGAGCAGAGGGGCATGATTTGATATTCTTTCTGCAGGCTATTATTCCAGATGTGTTGAAATTGCACTTCACTATGCCGTTTGAGATTGAGCGTGCCCATAGGGTGACTATGTAATTCAAGGCCATAAACAAGCAGCCAACACACACACTCCCACACCTATGCCAGCATTGTGCTACTATTGAGGGGGTGATTAGCCTTGGCCACCACACCGGTCCTGGGCACGGCACAGGCATGGATATGGTACGCAGTACTGCTGGGGGTCACTCCCGAGGGTGGTGAACACCATCAGAGGCCAGGCCTGGAGCACGCACCGCAGACACCAAACAGATTGTTCGGATGGGGTCAACTAGCAGTATGTGCGTAACGTAGGGATATCTATCAGCCTGTACTCTTAGCAAACGTTTCAGAGCTGTGTACCTCAGGTGTAGGGTGACATTGCTAAGGTATGCAGGTGCTGGTATTGGGAGATGCACGCAGGGTCCAATGTTCTGCCTCTACAGGAGACATTGGCCAATGGGGCCTGTGGGTGTGGGTGTGGGTGTGTCTGCCCCTGTTGGCTGCTGCTTTACGGCAGCGCTTCCCCACTCCAGCCCAGTTTTGCATCACACTGTTCGGGTCTTCCTGCTGTCCCTCATGAATATGTATGAGCTACATCTACATGCCATGCATAGATATACAGCACAGGCATTTGTATGAGTGGCAGCATGGAACCTGACTGGTGTGTGGCCCACCAGGACTGCATTTGGGGGATTCTGCTGTAGGTTCTGCCCCTGTTCATGGTGTCTGTGCTCAGTGGGGTAAAAGATAGACGTATTACCATTGCATATGTCCTCGTCACTGTTTATTTGTGGGGAAAATATGTGGGCAGGATTGCTGGTAGCCCCAGCTGGTCTTTGAACCTGTGACCCTCTGGTTCTAGAGGTACTGACTCTGTCCGCTGCACCACACTATGGCCACATAGACAGTGCAGCCCCTGGAGGTAGTAAGCCTGACAGGATGGAGTCACAAACCCTGCTCTACGCAAATTTACTGTGGGCATATGCATCCTGTCTGGTGACAAACGTGCACATAAACCCCGTAAATGACCACGGGAAATGGGGGACAAAATATCACCACGCTGGGCAACAGTGATATTAATGGGCAACCATAGCAAACACTCCCAGGAAAGCTCCACAAAAGGAAATGTTTTTTGGAAGAGTCTCCGCTCCGTAAACCCTTCCAAAATTCATTTATTTTTTCTGGAGCTTTGCTGGGTGTGTTTTATGTATTTGCCCATCACTATAACTGTTCCCCAGCTGAATTACTATTTTTAATAGTTCTGTTGTGGTCATTTTATTTTCACTTTTGTGCTGTGCACATGTATCACACTGCTCACGTTTTGCTGGTTTCCCCGGTTTTCCTGTACATTGCTGACGGAAATGGTTTCTCTTCCCTTTAAATGCTTTCTACCGCGAGGGTTTCCCTCGCGGTAGTTTTTACATGCAAATTCGGGCCCGATACTGTGCGGGGAGCCTCTCCCCTCCCACTCTCCACCCATTGACCCCATCCCTCTGCCCCTCCGGAGCCTTCCTCCGCCCTCCTTTAGCCATTCCACGCCTCTATCGGACATTTGCGGGCCCGCACTTGTACGGGGCCCGTTAGTGTGCCGCGCACCTTTGCGGTGGTGACACGCATGTGTGCGGGGCATTTATTAGCGTTTATTAGCGTTTCAGTGCCGCATTTCCGTGTGCTATTTTGCGGCGCGCACATTTCCGGTTTTTAGTAAACATCCCCCTTTATCTCCCTAGCATGTCCTGCTGTGACACTGACCCAGTCGATACCTGGGTAATTTAAATCACTCATTATTACTGTGTTGTAACTTTTGTTAGCTTCCTTGATTTCTTTCAGCATTTCATCATCCATCTGTTGATTCTAGACAAGCGGTCAGTAGTAAACCCCCTCTGCCATTGACTTCCCCTTTTTTCATGAAATTTCTATCCATAGAGATTTTACAGCATATTTTGTTTCCTGCAAAACCTTAATCCTATGTGACTCAATGCCCTTTCTAACATAGAGTGCAACACCTCCACCAATTTGATGTACTCTATCATTGCAATATAGTCTGTTCCCAGGTATCACTGTGTCCAATTGATTGTCCTCCTTGCAACAGGTCTCTGAGATACCAATCATATCTACCCTTTCATTTAGAACTATATATTCTAACTCTCCCATCTTATTTTTTAGACTTCTAGCATTTGCATACAGGCATTTTAGAGGTTGGATTTCATTCATATTAATCTGGTTATCAGTTGATGGGGTAATTTGGAATTTTTCAGCTATGTACTTAAGGGCATCTGGGTTACTTTATCTTTATTGGAACCTCTCTGTTAGGATGTTCTAACTTCCCATTTTTGCTAGTATCCTTCAAGGATACATTCTTTTGAACCATGTGCTCTTGGGCAACTGACGGCTTTCCCCAATTACCTAGTTTTGAAGCTGTTCTATCTCCTTTTTAAATGTTAATGCAAGCAGCCTGGCTTCATCCTGGTTAAAGTGGAGCAAATCTCTTCAGAAGAGCCCCTCCCTTCCCCAGAATGTTACCCTGATCCTAACAGATCCAAAACCCTCTTCTTTGCATCATTGTCTCATCCTCTCATTGAGACTCCTGAGCTCCTCCTGCCTTTTGTATCCTGTGCATGGCATGGGAAGCATTTCAGAGAATGCTACTCTGGAAGTTCTGGATTTCAACTTCCTACCTAAAAGCCTAAATTTGGCCTCCAGAACCTCCCTCCCACATTTTCATATGTCATTGGAACCAACATGTACCAAGACAGGCAGACTCCTCTCCAGCACTATCTAAAGTCTTGTCTAGGTGGTGTGTGAGGTCCACTAACTTCTCACCAGGCAGGCATGTTACCAGGGAATCCTTATGTCCACCAGCCTCCCAGTTATCTACATGCCTAATGGTTGAATCACTCATTATAATGGCCATCCTAACCTTTCCCTCATAGGCACATGGCCTTGGAGAAACCTCCTCGGTGCAAGAGGGTTTTACATCTCCTGGTGGACAGGTCTAGCTACAGAATCACTTCCTGCCTCATCCAGGTGAGGCTCTCTTTTTTCGTGACCTCTCTCCTCAAAGACAACTGAGAGGCTGCCAGACTGAAGGTGGGGCTTCAATACTGCGTCCCTGTAGGTCTCATCTGTGTACCTTTCTGACTTCCTTATGTCCTCCAAGTCTGCTACCCTAGCCTCCAGAGATCGCACTCATTCCCTAAGGGCAAAGAGCTCCTTGCACCTGGTGCACATGTAAGACCCCTCACCAACTGGAAGAAAATCGTACATGTGACACTCATTGCAAAAGACTGGATAACCCCATCTCACTGATGGACTGATGTCTGCATCTTAGTTTGAAAGTTTTGTTTAACTATTTAAGTTGTTTGAAGTTACTGGGGATACTTGTACTAATACAACTATACTGAATAAGCTTAAGGGACTTTGTTGACGTCAAGATTAATTAATTTCAGGGCCTTAATTCAGCTATTTCTGATGAGGATAATCAGCTGAACCTGAAAGAGAATTTGAATGCCTTCCCCTTTTATAGGTCTAAGACACTATAAATCTGATTATGTCTGGGGTGGGTGGAAGTCAGGATGGATGGGAGGGAACTACACTTATTAAAGGCTGGCTTGCTACACAGGTCCCAGAAATGTGTTTCTAAGGTAATCTGTGATCAATTTTCTAGGTGATTCACATAGCCCTTGCTTTGATAGAGGGAGCCTTTCAAATTGCCCCTTTGATCTGTCACTTGGTTTCGATACCTATTTAAAACAATTTCACAGGTCTTTTGTCCCCTATCTAGAAGGCCTCTTTGTAAAGGTCTCTAGAAAAAATTTCTTTCTTTCTGCTCAAAGAATATTGACCCTATTTTTCCTTTTATGCTAAGCTATACTCTGATTTGATTTAAATTAAAGCTCTCTGCTGATACTAGGCCCTGACTGAGTTTTAAACTCAAATTAGAAGCACTCTGCTGAGTTTTAAATTTAAAATAAAAGCTCTCTGCTAAGTTCTAAAATTTAAACTAAAAGCTCTTTGCTGATACTAGGCCCTGACTTAGTATTAAAGTTAAACTAAAAACTCTGTTGGATTTTAAACGTAAACTGGATGCTCTCTGCTGGGTTCTGAATTTAAATTGAAAGCCCTCTGCTGGGTTTTAAATTTAAACTGAAAGCTCTCTGCTGAGTTTTAAACTTAAACTAAAAGCTACTTGCTGAGTTTTAAATTTAGCTAAAAGCTACCTGATGATACTAGGCCCTGACTGAGTTAACAAATATATTGGATTCTAATTTACACAGATTAATCAGCTTTAATCTAAAGAATTCCTTTTTCCCCAAGATTTAGAAAATTTTCCAGAAGTAAATACTGTTAAGTGCAGATCTCTCTCCAGCAATAGCAGTCCCTTTTGGTAGCCCTTCAATGATCTTCATAGTCCTCAGATAAGAGTATTATTGAAAATCATGGAGATCTTGAACCTACAGTACATGCATGGAGACCTAAGAATATTTCTGAGCTACAAGAGTTCTACAAGACTAGACATCCTTATTTGCAATTTTCACTTGTAAAGTAATTTATTTACATTTGGAAATGACATTCATATGTAATGTAAATTGTGGCTTTGAGTCAATATACTGACTCCTGGGTTTTCTTGGCAATCTACAGAAAGTAGATTGCCATGCCTTTCTTCTGAGGCAATAGAGGATTAAGTGACTTGCCAGGCCACAAGGAGTGCTAGTGGGAATTGAACTCTGGTATTTTGGGGCCCGCTTTTCATTTAGGCAGGCTATGCACCACGTCAGTGCATAGCCTGCCCGCCATCCCCCTTAACCCCGATTTTCACTTCCGTGGCAACGGAAGTGGAAATCCAAGTTGACCGAAAATGCTGGCAGCCACCAAGGCTAACCAGGTAGCAGTAATTTTCAATGCTACCCGATTAGACCCAGTGCCTCAAAAAAGGCAAGGAAAACCCTCACCTATATTTAAGGCGCTGAGGGCTAACTGGGTAGCATTGAAAACTGCTGCTACCCGGTTAGCCCTTTCCTCCGCCCCCGCTCTGCTCCGGAATGCTCCCGACAAGCCCCGATGCTAACTGGAAGGCATCGGGGTGCATAAGGGTCTTACTTGCAGATAGAGGAAGGCACTAACCGTGTAGGTGTTTTCATCTCTCTGCGGTTAAGTTAAAATCGGGCCTTTGGTTACCAAAACAGGCTAATTTACATGTGAATGTTCTTATGTAGAAATTGCAAGGGGCATGTCAGAGGTGTGTTTAGGGAGTATCCTGAGCAGTTTAAAAATCTGCACATCTATTCCTCATTTCATATAAGGAATACACATGTATGATTGCAGTTGTTCACGTCGGTATTTACAGTTGCTCCCTGGCATATAGGTTTCTAAACAGTGCTCGTTTCAGGAGGAATTAAAGGGGCTATTCCTCCCTCCAAATTGAAATTAGATAAAGATAGTGGCATTTTTAGTTAATAGGTGACGTTTACACTTGTAGGTTTGCACAATGGTTCACATACATGTGTAAATGCAGGCATTTTTTCCATGTGTAGATTTGCAAATGAGCTTTCCAGCTGCACTTATCGGCAAATACAGTGCGCTCCTGCACTATTTTAGAACAAACTCTATGGTTAACAGTTGTGTGTCGTTGAGTCAATGCTAATTCCTAGCGACCCTCGATTTTCTTGGCAAGGTGCCGCTGGAAGTAGAAGAATCTTTTCTAAAATACAGTCAGAACTGTGTATGTCTCAACCTCAGTATCTCAAATCTGAGCTCTAAATTGTGCCTTCACACATTTGGAAGTTTCTGTTTCTACCAAAGGAGATGTTACAAAGTACTGATTGAAAGGGTTGTGCAGACTTTTGCACCTGCCATATTTAACAGTTTTCATATTTTGATTCTATAAAAAAAACTAAATAAACAGTAATTATATATTAGAAATTGCGGAAAGTTGTCGTGGATTGTAACATGTAGATATTGTGTCAGCTTCTGCTCACCTAGGGATTCAGTGAAACGTGCAATTTGATTAAGGTTACCAAATGTCCCCAATTTTCAAGAATTGTCTCTGATTTTGAGGTAATGTCTCAGTATTCCTGGACTACATTATAACCACCTCCTTTCCCCTATTTCATTGGGGACAGAGGTAAAGAACATTGCTTCTCCTGCATACCTCTCTAAGGCAGTCTTCTCAATCCTGGTAGGAAAAGATGTAGAAATAACTTTTCTTAAAAAAAAGAGGAGGAATTTTAGAAATACATTTAAAATGTATCTATATGTATTAGGGTGGTCCATAAAAATGAATTCCTGAATTCCTTTGCTCCCTGGCCTGATTCTGGTTCCATTTAGGTAGAAACACTGTGTACAAAGTTTGAAGCCAATCAAATAATATTTAGTGGTGGCTCAACAAGTCTTGAGATTTCCCCCTGGGAGCAGATGACGAAATGTTGCATCATCTTGTATCATCCACTCAGTTCCACGCTGATTACATTTGATTGCGTCATATTTGAACTAATCTCATCTCTGAGAGGTGGCAAAGACATTGTACTATTATCTTTGTATCTTTATTCTTTTCAGATGGCGAAAAAACGTGTTTTTTATCTTATTGAAGAAATGTCCACCACAATTCTGGGGGCCAAACTCCCCAGCAAGGAGCAAGTGTTAAGTGTATTTTTACTTCACCATATGACATTAAACAACGGTGTTAGTGAAAGTACATCTATTGTAACAAGTGAAGTAGAAGCTTACTGGGAAAAGGGCAGGCTTCCTGTTCAAAGAAATGACAAAATTCAAGAAAAAGTAAAGAAATTGTTCAATCAGTGGAAACTTTTGAAGAAAAACAAAGGGAGAGGAGGGAAACAAGAGGCAAATGAAAAAGAATTCCAGGTTGCAATGAAAAACCTATTTGATGTGGCGCATGCCAATGCAATGTCTTTAATTTATATTCAAGAAGACAAAGAATTCTTAATAGCGCAACGAGAACCAGGGCGCCGCGGCTCAATGTGCGCGATGGACAAGAAAGTGGCCAACACGGAAGCAAGATCGCAACAGCGAGAAGAAGAACTGAAACGGCACAGACAAAAACATGTTGCCGAAGCCGAGGCAACTACAAGCCAAATTCAGCTGGAAGGATCTTCTTCCTCAGCAGAGTCAGGTGAAGACTCGTCGACATCTGCGGATTCAGATAACGGACAGAAGAAAGCAACTCCACAAACGAAGCAGTTTCGACCTAACAATGTCTGAACCCCAGAGCTTACAGCAGCCCTGGATCGGACAGGGACAACGGATCGCAATGCTCTGTTTGTGGTAGCTGAAACCGCCAGAAGTCTGGGACATTATCCTGGGGAGCTCAATATCAGCCGCTCCAGCGTCAAGCGCCATAGAGAAAAGCACCGTCAGCAACAATGGACGGACCTGCACAATGCAATGCATTCAAAGCCGAAGGCAAAACATGCATTGTGCATTGGGATAGCAAGTTATTGCCATCTCTCCTCTGTTCAACCACATCCGTTGACCGCCTTCCAGTTTTGATAACGGCTGTCTCCACTGGAGAAACACAACTTCTTGGTGTACCAAAACTGACATCAGGAACGGGCGAGAATCAAGCTGCAGCAGTTTATGAACTGTTACAGGAATAGTGTTTGGATGAAAAGGTTGCAGGCTTCTGCTTTGATACAACTGCATCGAACACGGGACGTCGATCAGGAGCGTGCATTCTTCTAGAACAGAGACTCCGTCGCACAGTCCTTCATTTGGCATGCCGCCATCACATTTACAAAATAATTCTTGGTGCAGTATTCTCTACATGCTCTAGAGCAGCGATGGCGAACCTATGGCACGCGTGCCAGCTGTGGCACGCGAAGGCCTTGCAGCTGGCACGCGGGAAGGTCGCACATTAAAAAAAAAAAAAAAGCTGCCCGCTGCCGCCGCGGCGGCATGGAGTGTCCCGCGGGGCTCCCTCTGCCCGGCGGGACTCTCCCGGCGCTGCTCAGCCCCTCTCTGCCGGCTTGCAGAGACACGAAGGGAGAGTCTCCCTCGAGTCTCTGTTAAGCCCGCAGGGGCTGATGGGAAATTTCCCATCTGCCCCTGCGGGCTTAAGAGAGACGCGAGGGCGACTCTCTCTCCCTTCGCGTCTCTGCAAGCTGGCAGAGAGGGGCTGAGCAGCGCCGGGGAGAGTCCCGCCGGGCAGAGGGAGCCCCGCGGGACACTCCATGCCGCCGCCGCGGCAGCGGGCAGCATTTTGCTGTCTAAGCGCCAGGAGCCGAGGGCGGGGGGTTAAGACTGGCACTGGGCTAGGGCGGGAGAGAGGGGGGTTAAGACTGGCAATGGGCTAGGGAGGGAGGGAGGGGGGTTAAGACTGGCAATGGGCTAGGGAGGGAGGGAGGTTAAGACTGGCAATGGGCTAGGGAGGGAGGGGGGTTGAGACTGGCAATGGGCTAGGGAGGGAGGGAGGGAGGGGGTTGAGACTGGCAATGGGCTAGGAGGGAGGGGGGTTGAGACTGGCAATGGGCTAGGGAGGGAGGGAGGGGGTTGAGACTGGCAATGGGCTAGGGAGGGAGGGAGGGAGGTTAAGACTGGCAATGGGCTAGGGAGGGAGGGAGGTTAAGACTGGCAATGGGCTAGGGAGGGGGGGAGGGGGGTTGAGACTGGCAATGGGCTAGGGAGGGAGGGGGGTTGAGACTGGCAATGGGCTAGGGAGGGAGGGAGGGAGGGAGGGAGGGAGGGGGGTTGAGACTGGCAAAGGGCTAGGGAGGGGGGGTTAAGACTGGCAGTGGGCTGGGGAGAGGGGTTAAGACGCAGTGGGCTATGGGGGGGAGTTAAGACTAGCAATGGGCTGTGGGCGGATGAGGGCTGGCAATGGGCTATGAGCTGATGAGGGCTGTCTGGAAATGGGGTGATGGGGGGGTTAGGACTGGTAATGGGCTATGGGGGGGGTTAAGACTGGTAGTGGGCTGATGGGGGTGTAGGACTGGTAATGGGCTATGGGGGGGGTTAAGACTGGTAGTGGGCTGATGGGGGTGTAGGACTGATAATGGGTTATGGGGGGGGCTAGGACAGGAAATGGGCTGATGGGGAGGGGTTAGGACTTGAGGTGGGCTGATGTGGTTAGGACTGGTAATGGGCTGTGGGCTGATGGGGGGGGTTTAGGACTGGCAATGGGCTATGGGGGGCTGACTGGAAATGGGCTGATGGGGGGTTAGGACTGGTAAAGGGTTATAGGGGGGGGCTTAAACTGAAAATGGGGTGATGGGGGTTAGGACTGGAAGTTGATTGACGGGGGGCTAGGACTGGTAATGGGTTGGGGTGTTGCTAGGACTGGAAATGGGCTGAGTGGAAGGGGAGGCTTGAACTGCAAATAGCTGATGGGGAGGGGGCTTGGAATGGAAATGGGCTGTGAGGGAAGGGAGCTAGGACTGAAAATGGGCTGATGGAACAGCTAGGATAGGACTGGAAATGGGCTGTTGGGGGGAGCTAAGATTGGAAATGGGCTGTGGTGGGGGCTTGAATTGAAATGGACTCATGGAGGGGCTAGAAACTGGAAGTAGGCTCATGGGGGGGCTTGGACTGGAATTGGGCTGAGTGGAGGGGAGCTATGATTTGACATGGGCTGATGGTGGGGCTAGGATTGAAAATGAGCTGATGAAGGGACTTGGACTGGAAATGGGCTGATGCAGGGACTAGAAGGGAATGGATGCTGGGTGAGACTGGAACTAGAAGGGAGCTGATGTTGGGGGAGGATTAGAATGGGATGGGGCTGGGAGAGTAAAATGGAGAGGGGAAAAATATTTTGTGTAGGAGGGATGAAAAAATCTACAATTGGCCAGGTATTGGGAGAGTAATTGGGGATTGAGGATGGAGGGGTAAAATTTGTGTGGATGAAATAGGAATGAGGAAAGAGCAAAGGAGAAAGATAGTACGTTAAAGCAGATGTAGAGAGAGAGAGAGAATGGAAAAAAAACTAGAAGAGAGAAGAAAGGACAAATGGACAGCAGACGATGGAGAGTTAGCAGAAAACATGAAGAAACCAGAAGAAGGTGGCTGGACCAATTGCAACTGAAAAAAAATGCACAAAAGGTAGAAAGATATCTCTTTATTTTGAATTTATTAACTGGAATATGTCAGCTCTGGGAAATGTGCATCATTAACATCTGCGCTTTGTTTGGTACAAGAGGAAATTCCTATTTGACGTTGCCACTTGTTCTCTTTCCCCAGTATTCTCTGAAATGTATTGGTTTAATATTTGCAGTGTTGCCTTTTGATAGGTAGGGTATGGTGCTTTGTGAGTCCTGGTAATGCTGTCAGGATACGGCGGGTTTGCTATGGGTTCTAAATGGGCAGCGTTTGTAGTAGTTCCTAATGTGCCTGGCGGTTGGCACTGGATCATAGTAATGTAGAAATCTTTTAGTCTTTCTTTATCCATACACTCATTAAGAGACATGTTTACTAAAAGTTAGTGTATGGTAACATTATGCAAATATTTATGCAAATGAGACCACTTATGCAAATGACGTGCTGGCACTTTGAGGAAATTCTTTGGTTTTGTGCGGCAGTTTGGGCACTCGGGCTCAAAAAGGTTAGCCATCACTGCTCTAGAGCTTCATCGGGTCCCGATGTCCAACTCTTTCGCCGGTTCCAAAAGAATTGGGGCTCCCTTGACAAGTCCAACTATCAAACTGGAAAAGACTTGGAGGTGCTGCAACCTGACAGGGATCGCATCATGAAGTTTGTGGAATCCAAGTTGGCACAGGGCAATCACCGAGATGATTATCTGGAATTCTTGGAGTTAACGATTGTCTGCCTTGCAGGGCATCTTCCTAGTTTCAATTTCAAGAAACCCGGAGCTTTCCATCATGCCAGATGGATGGCAAAAGTCTTGTACTGTCTCAAGATTTGGATGTTCCGAGGACAACTCAAAGATCTTACCCAATGGGAGGAGTCCTGTGTTCGTGATGTGAGCATTTTCTCCATCCTGATTCATGTGGAAGCCTGGTTTTCTGCCCCTGATGCCGCAGTTGCTCCTCGAACAGATTTGGAGATGCTGAAGAAACTACACTCTTATCACAATGACCGTGTTGGAAGAGCGGCCAGAGACAAACTGCAACAGCATCTGTGGTATGTGTCAGAGGAGCTTGTGGCACTGTCACTGTTCGATGAAGCTGTTTCAGCACCGACAAAGCGGGCCATAGTGTCGGCCATGATCCCGGCAGAATCAAATGAAAGCGATGAGGATGATGACGAAGACGAAGATCCCCCAAAGCGGGTCAAATTGAAAAGTTCCATGATTCCACCACTTGAATCTTTTGCAACTCGCAAGTCAATCCGTTTCCTGAAACACCTCGACATCAACAGTGATTTTCTTAATGCAGACCTAGAAGACTGGGAAGAGAATGCATCATTCAAAGACGGTCTAAAGAAAGTAAAAAATCTTCCAGTGATCAACGATGTGGCTGAGCGAGGGGTCAAACTCATTGAGGAGTTCAACGGCCGACACACCACAAAAGAAGAGCAACTCCAGTTCCTTCTGGGTGTTGTCTCGCAACACCGTAAGATGTTCCCCACATCGTCAAAGTCCTTACTAGCATCTGGACCATATTATGTATACAGTAAAATAAAGTGTAAGCAAAGATGTATGCTTATGTGCTTATAACTCGAGAAGGGCTGCTATTCTCTTTCTTAAACTTTTGACATTGCTAAATGCTACTTAGACTGATCATTTTGAAATATATGGGAAAAAGATGCCCGATAAGGGAGACTCCTGCTTCTTCCAGACCAGCCCTGCCCAGATATCCCAGATTTGCTCTCCAAAATCTGGTAACCGTAAATTTGACTAGAGGTGTCTAAACCTTTCCATATAACTGTATCTTTCGCCAAGTTAGGCATCCTATTTTAAGACTACCCTTCATGGGGGTTAATTTTCAGTAGTCTGCAGCAATCCAAGGGAGCAATATAGTATAGGGGTGAAGTACTTTTGTCCACTAAAGAAGAGCGGGACCTAGGCGTGGTTGTGTCTGATGATCTTAAAGTAGCTAAACAGGTAGAAAAGGCGACGGCAAAAGCTAGAAGGATGCTTGGGTGCATACGGAGAGGAATGGCTAGCAGAAAAAAGGAGGTGATAGTGCCTCTGTATAATCTTTGGTGCGACCTCCTTTGGAGTATAGTGTGCAATTCTGGAGACCGCACCTTCAAAAGGATGTGAACAGGATGGAGTCGGTGCAGAGGGTGGCTACTAAAATGGTTAGTGGTCTTCATTATAAAGCATATGAGGACAGACTTAAGGATCTTAATATGTACTCGTACACCTTAGAGGAAAGGCGGGATAGAGGTGATATGATTAAGATGTTTAAATACCTCCGTGGCATAAATGTTCAGGGGGAAAGCCTCTTTCAATTGAAAGCAAGTTCTGCTACGAGGGGACATGGGATGAGGGTGAAGGGGGATAGATTCAGGAGTGATATGCAGAAATATTTCTTTATGGAAAGAGTGGTGGATCCATGGAATAGTCTCCCAGTGGAGGTGGTGGAGATGAGGACAGTAAATGAATTCAAAAAAGCATGGGATAAACACAGAGGATCTCTAAAGGACAAAAGGGGACTGTTGTAGTTGTTGATATGGAAGGACAGACTAGATAGGCCATGTGGTCTTTTTCTGTCGTCATATTTCTATGTTTCTATGAGTGCAGTGTACCTGAGATTCTTTTCTGCTGTGTTACTGAAAGAGAAACTACCAGGAGGAACAGAACAAAACTTAGGGGCATGTTTACTAAGCCACATTAGGCATTTGTAGCTAACGCGAGCTGCAACAGCCACACATTATCTATCAAGGGTGTATGCAACACTTCCAGCAGATACCGCAGTGAAAAAGCAGAGAACGCAGCACAGCAACATGGTTAATGCAGCAAACGCCATCCATTGAGGTTGCACTCATGATGTCTGTAGAGGGTGCGGTTACTGCATGCAGTCAACGCTCGCGGCAAGCATCTGTTGCAGGGATGCCCACTCTGCCCAAAGGCAGACAGCACAGAAAATTGCTGCAGTAGCTGCATTTGGCCTGCATTAGCTGTTATCATGGCGCGCTTTTCCTCTGCTATTGCTGCATTAGCAGCCAACAGGGTTTAGTAGACCTGCTCCTAAGTGAGTACATTTGAAAATAATCCCTGACTTAACCATGCCCACCAGCAACATTTCTCTTAATCTAGGTAGAGGTATGTGCATTGCAAGTTTAATTCTCGGTAATCTTGCTTGCAAACTCAGTGGTTACTCAGAGAGATCCCTTTGAAAATTGTGCCTTATCGGCTTTGGAACGTTTACCTTTGTGATTCAAGCCTGTAATGCGCTGCAGGCACTCTGTCTGACATGCTATTCTGAATGGATGCTATGTTAGATCTGTTACTGTGTGCATGCAAAACGTTAGTGGGGCAGAGTGGTGCAGCAAGAACCAAAGTAACACAGCATTGTTAGGAGCGAAGACACCAGGAGAGTTTTCAGACTTCTCCATTTTTTAAAGAAAAAAATAGATTAGCACTAAAGATATCATAACTTGTGCCATTCTGTGATATTCTGGGTCAGACTAAAGGTCCAGCGTCCTGTTCCCTCAGTGCACTTTCTAGCTGCAGATGTATTAATGATCAAAAATAACCTGTCTTCTGGCTGGATATTTACTTAGTAAACTTGCTTCAGTGACTTAGGGGTATGTTTACTAAACCGCGCACACGTGCGTGGCGCACATTAGCGGACGCTAATGATGCACTTAAGTGCTCTTAAGCGCCGCACACACGTGCGCATCACATTAACGGGCCGGCGCACATGTGCGGGGCGCTGATGTGCGATAGAGGCGGGGAAAGGCTTACGGAGGGCGGAGGAAGGCCCCCGAGGGGCGGAGGGACGGGGTCAATGGGTGGAGAGTGGGAGGGGAGAGGCTCCCCGCACAGGAGCGGGGCTGAATTTCGGCATTAAAAATACCGCGAGTGAAACCCTCGCGTTAGAGCCGATTTAAAGGGAAGAGAAACCATTTCCGTCAGCAATGTACAGCAAAACCGGGGAAACCTGAAAAACGTGAGCAGTGTGATACATGTGCACAGAACAAAATAGCAAATATAAATTGAAAATGACCACAAAAAATTCCAAATAAATCATAATCCAGCTGGGCAACAGTGATATTAATGGGCAACCATAAAAAACACTCCCAGGAAAGCTCCAAAAAAAAAGAAATGATTTTTGGAAGGGTCTACGCTCCGTAGACTCGTTCAAAAATCACTGCATTTTAATGGAGCTGTCCTGGGAGAGTTTTTCATGTTGCCCATAGATATCACAGATGCCCAGCTTGGTTTTGTTTTTTTCCCCTTTTTTGGAGGTCATTTTTGAGGTTTAATTGCACCCCTGTCCCCATACAAGGTAAACGATCCCACAGTAAAATTGTGCAGAGCAGGGTGTCTGACTTGTGCGGACAGGTTTCCTATCTCCAGAGAGTGCACTGTCTCTGTGGCCACAGTGTGGTGCAGCAGACACAGCCAGTGCCTGTAGTACTAGAGGGTCACAAGTTCAAATCCCAGCTGGGGCTCCTGCCAACCCAGTCCTCATAGTTTTACCCACCACTAAACAGTGATAGTACAGACACTCCTGTATGGCAGAGAACATAAGCATGGTTCCAACACCTATATTTTACCCTACACCGCACACAAACCATAACAATGGGCATTACCTACAGCCGAGTCCCCCAAATTCAGTCCGGGAGTGCCACAACTCAATCAGGTCATATGCTTCTTTCCAGATAGGGACATGTCTGCATGTTGGTGGAAGGGTACAGGTGGTGGAGGGGGCAGTGACTGCAAACCACAGCAGACAGTGGCCTAGGCCTGTGCAGGCTGGCACCGTCCACCGCAACAGACAGGCTCTGTCGGATGTACAGTCATGGACTCCCCAGGGAACACAACATATTTGTGGCAACACGGTGGTGCAGTGCACACAGACAGTGTGTGCAGGAACAGAAGGTCACAGGTTCAAAGCCCAGCTGGGGCTACTGCCAATCCAGTCCACATATTTTTCCCACAACTAAACCGTGATAGTACGGACAAACCTTTATTGCTGAGAACATACGCATGGTTCATACGCCGATATTTTACCACACCAAACACAGACACCATAAACAGCCGCATTACCTAGAGCAGAGTCTCCCAAATGCAGTCCTGGAGGGCCCCCACACCATTCAGGATCCATGCTGCCTCTAATAAAGATGCCTGTGCTGCATATCTATGCACCACTCCCATGGTATGCTGATGTAGCTCATGCATATCTATGAGGGACAGCATGAAAACCCGAACAGTGGTTCAAACACCAGGACTGGAGTTGGGACACTCTGCCGTAAAGCAGCAGCCAACAGGGCCAGACACACCCACACACACCCCCACAGGCCCCATTGGCCAATGCCTCATGGAGAGGCAGGACATTGGGCCCTGCCTGTATCTCCCAATACTAGCAGTTGCATACCTTAGCACTGCCACCCTACATCTGGGTATATGGTACACAGCTATCAAACGTTGCCCATGATAACTGGCAGATATAAATTCCTACGTTAAGCACATTTTGCTCATTGATCTCCACCATAACAATCATTGTGATGTCTGCGGTGTGCACTGCAGGTCTGGTCTCTGTGCACTGCAGGTCTGGTCTCTGGAGTGACCCCCAACAGTAGTGCGTACCATATCCATGCCTGTACTGTACCCAGGACTGGTGTGGTGGGTATGGCTGCTGGACTACTCTATAGTAGCACAATGCTGGCATAGGTGTGGGGTGGCTGTCTGCCTATGCAGTGTGTGGTGGCTGCAAACACCTTCCACAGCCCACACTGCCAGCAATGTTGCCAGTATTGGGCTGCCAATGTGCATAATGAGGAGTAAGGTACCATGGGTATAGGCCGGACAGGGTGGCCTGGCCAGGGTGCATCTGCACAGGGCATAGGGCACTGACTGGGACATTTTAGTGCCCAGCCACCACCTACACAGACAGGGTGACCTCAGTATGTCCTGCTGAGAGATCACTCTCACCCTGACTGTGCAGTGACCACAGCATGGCTAGGCACCCCCATAGTACTATATAGCATTTCTTTCATGTGATAGATATGGGTTTCCATTTGGGGGCCCAGTCACTGATTTATCTGCTTGCTGTGTATGCTGACATCCCAGTTCTGGGTGCATGCATCTCCACTGTGGACTAACTAGCACACTGTTTGCAGCTGGTATGTGTTGTGATGGGGCAGCTTGCAGGGTGCAGTGGCTGATGACTTGCTGCAGGAGAATGCCAGATAGTGGTGGGGTGCAGCTCACCATATTCAGGCCTAATGTCTGCTATTGTATTATGCATGTGTATAGAGCTGCATTGACTGCCCTGTGGGGTGTCTGCTCCTCAGCAGGACTGGGGTTGATGGATCCCTCTACTGCCACCTTTGCAGGGAGGTAGGATGTGGATCTATTGATGGGAGGCCCTGTTTGCTGCCCTCGGCCTGGGGGGGGTGCATGGCCCACCTGGGGGTCCATGGGGGCTACACCTGATTGAGTCAGACAAAGATATCCAAGGTGTTTAGTGCAGGAACTACCTATCTCACACATTAACACTGCTTTGGACCTCTGGCATAGCCTCTTTCAGTCATGGAAGGTGTTGTGGACCTGGTCTTGGGCGCCTCATTGCACCCTCAGGGTGAGCACAGTACCCGCACAATGTGACGGTGTGTAGCTACTCTGTGCCAGTAAAACACACGGTCAGTACCCCCTACCAGGCCGAGGTGGTGTGTGGGTGCACATGGTCACTTCCCTCTAACGGGCCGAGGTGCTGTGGGGGTGCATTGCACATCTTGTGTTAATCTGTGGACAGCTGATTTGCATGTGCAGTGCATCATGGGTATGGGTGGGCTAACCCTATCCTGGTGACCACAGCAGACTGTCTGTGTGGTGACATGCATGCTCTCTGCAGCCAGCCAGGGGCTTACTAGCAGCTATAGCGCTGTAGCCCAATGGTTAATTCATTGCCTCTGAAGCCAGAGGTCATGGGTTCAAACCCACAGTGGGGTTATTTGATAGGGTTGTCCAATGCATCTTTTTTAATGTACATATTTTGATGCCAGCAAAAACACCCTCAGCGTACTGTACCCATAAGGTGCCTCTGAGGGTGCTTTATTGGGCGCCCTATAGGGCACCTTATGGTTCCCGTCCACATAAGGTGCACTATACAATATCCTGTGACGCAACCTATAGGGTGCCCTATAGGGGACATTTTAGGGTGCTGTGGCAGACAGTGCAATTTATAATGTGCCCTATGGAGTGCCTTATAGGGTGCCTTATACGGCACCTTCAATTACGGCAGGTGAGGGCGTGTTTGCTGGAAGCAATTAATAACATAAAATTAAAGTGCTGCAGGACAAAATATGTACAATGCAAAGCTGATGCCACAGCCAGCCTTACGTATTAGGCACACTGGGGAGCAAACTCATGACCCCTGTATCAGTAGTCAGTGCCTTAACCATTGTGCTCCACTGCTGCTCCTCCTTGCCTGTCAGCGCACCTACTTATGCTTTTCATTCCTTAAACTGCACAGTGCTGCCATAAAAACCAGTACACTGACCTTGCGGTACCTCATACGGCACCCTCTAAAGCGCCCTATAAGCAACATTCTAGGGTGCCTTGGCTGACAGTGCACTTTAAATTGTGCCTTATAGGGCACCTTATGTTAACACGCTTTGGGAGTGCGTTTGCTAGTAGTGATAATTAAAATATGAATAAAATGCCTCCTAAAGCAATCTTCCCCTTAATATGTTATGCCTCAGCCAGCCTTATTCATTGGGCACAGTGGGGGATTGAACCCCTGATCCCTGCAGCATTGGGCAGTGTCTTAACCATTGTGCTGTGGTTCTGTTCCTGTGTTTGCACATCAGCGAGCCGCCATATGCCTCACAATATTAAAATGCCCCCAAAAACATTAGCGGGCAGCCTTATGCCCATCAGCGTGCCGCCTTATACTGCCCATTATTTATATGCCTCCTAAAATGATGCCTCAACAGCCAGCCTTGTTCATTGGGCACTGTGGGGGATTGAACCCATGATCCTTGCACCATTGGACAGTGTCTTAACCATTGGGCTGTGTTTTGGTTCCTGTGCTTGCACATCAGCAAGCCGCCATATGCCTCACAATATTAAATTGCCCCCAAAAACATTAGTGTGCTGCCTTATGCCACCCATTATTAATATGCCTCCACAAACATTATGCTGCCCATTATTTCAATGCCTCCTAAATCAATGCCTCAGCCAGCTGCCTTTATTGGGCTCTGTGGGGATTGAACCCCTGATCCCTGTACCATTGGTAGGTGCCTTAACCATTGTGCTGTGGCTCTGCTCTTCTGCTTGCCCATCAGCGTACCACATATGCCTCCCACGCAGCCATCTGCTGCGCTAAGGTGCGGGGCGCACAAGGGCACCACGCACCTTAGCGCATATTTAAATTCCGGCTTTTCTTTTTCAGGACGGAACACCCACTCTTTATATGGCATCCGCACTCTACCGCGGCCCGCACTCTACCGGGGTTTTAGTAAACATACCCCTTAGAGCAGGAACATGGTCTGCAGTGATAGCATATCCCTGAATGTACTTTACCCCTCTCAACTCTACAAAGCATTGTTGATTTTCTGAGCCATTAGCTAGAATACTCAGCACCGGAAAATATTTAACCATAAGGCATGGACCTAACTGAGTATTAGAAAGCAGAAACTGAGATATCTTCCATTTCGGAAGTTAGGAAGTGACTGAGTGACTGATCCTGTTTTGCAACATCTGCAGAAAGTGGTTGAATCATATGTGATACCACTGACAAATAGGAGTGGCCAGGAAAAATGCTTTCATGTAATTTTGTTTTGTTTGGGTGTTTTCTTGTCTCATTCCAGTTTTCTTTTGAGCATGTGCTAAACCTGCTAAATGTGCACTAAGAGGGTAATTTTTTGAAGCTTTTTTCATGTGTAAACAGTGGCATAAATTGTGTCCAGGCAGCCACCGCAATGCAGGGGAGGCCCGGCAGGGAAGGCAAAGCGGCAAACATACTTTCAAGTCTTTGCCGCACTACCTCCTGTTTTTCTTTGCTTCAAGCCTGGCAGCCTTCACCTCCCACCACCAGGCCTGGGCCAAAGTAAGTTTGCCAAGGGAAGGGGGTGGTGGTGGCTGCTGGCCACAGCAATGGGGGGTCTTTGGCAAAATTTTGCTTGAGGGCCCCTTACTGTATTAGAACTTATACCACTTTGTGTAAAGCTTGTTTTGTATGTGCGCAGGTGTCAAAGGCAGGTGAACTGCAAGACTTCACCTACTCTTAAGTGATCTCTACATAGGCATAGCTTAAGGAAAACTAAGGAAAATAGTGTTGTACATCCATTGGGAAAAACGTCATGAAGTTTCTTCTCCAGGTAAACCTTGTTTTATCTATGAAAAATGGCTTTGTTTATATCAAAAGCACATTCCTAGTATTAATGATTAAATGACACTGAATTGTTGAGGACACCGACAAATATGCATTTCTGAGACATAGCATTCTTCGTTTCCTCTCTACATAGACATCTTGGGGCTGATTTCTATAAAGCACACAAAACATTACAGCGTCAGGTTGATTGATTGATTGGTACAGTCAAACCTCGGTTTTCGTATGCCCTAGTTTTCATACGATTCGGTTTTCGTTGACTTTTTTCGTTGAGATTTTGTCCCAGTTTTCGTACATTGTCTCGGTTTTCGTACAGTTGAAAATGGAGCACCATCTTGTGGCCAGAAGTGGGATTTTCTTTATTTTGATTCTCTTACTGATTGACTGTCTTCCATATGCCAACAAGAGTCTTCAATAAAGGTAAAAGTGATGTTAAATGTTCATTTATCCATTTCATTAGTCATTTATATTTATTTCTCATTGTTTTCTGTATGTAAAAATATAGTTTTTATCTATAAAATGTATTTTTTGTTAATATTTTTGGGTGTCTGGAACAGATTAATTGGATTTACATTATTTCTTATGGGAAATATTGCTTCAGTTTTCATACATTCGGTTTTAGTCAGACTTTTTCAAACGGATTAATCTCGAAAACCGAGGTTCCACTGTATTTAGCTCATGACTTTGCAGTGATAGTTCAAAGCGAGCTACATTCAGGTACAGTAGGCATTTCCCTGTCCCTGGAGTGCTTACAATAAGTTTGCACTTGAGGCTAGCCTTTATAACCAGGCACTGTACAAGAAGCTCCAAAATTGGGCAGCTGGGCACCCTAACACCACACAATGACACTTTGAGACCAATTCCCATCGGGGCACATCCGGCCCATCCAGACATCCAAAATCTGGACAGGCTGGTCCTACACCTGATTCTGATCCCACAGGGCTAGACGTCCCCTTGGAATCAGAATTCGGTGCAACGGGCCTGGATGGGCAGGCCATGCCCCGATTCTGAGGGCCCAGGCGTCCAGCCCGTTCCCCGCACAACGCAGCCACGGTTCCTGCAGGGAGCCCGGTGCCATGGCACTGGGATGCCATGCAGGAGTCTCGAGTGCCAGCCGGCTCCTGCTGCTCATGGTTCCCCGCCGCCCGACCCCCAATTGGGCCTCCCCAGGCTGGGAGAGGGCTGCGGGGAACCTCCTGTAGCTGCTCACCTCCTGCTTGGTCCACACTGCTTCTGCCACAATCAAAGCTAAATAATAGATTTTGACAGCCAGAGGGGGTGTAAAGCTCGAGCTTCACCTAGGGCTCAAACACTTTGGACAAACTCTAGGGTTGGCCCTTCCTTGAACCCATAGCTGTGCTTCTCCCCTCCCTGTGGGTAGGCCCCAGAGCACCACAGCCAAGATTCCTGAGTTTCTGCTCCTTCCTGTTGCTTGGCTTATTCTATTGATGAGAACCAATCAGTAGACTCAGTACTGCTGAGACAGGAGAAGCTGCAGGGCACTCATCAGTGTTTTCTCCTATTTCTGTGACTGCTACAGGTTTGCTGATTGAGGAGAGAGGAAAAGAGCTCAGATGCAAGTTGGATGGAGTAAGAGAGCTGAGAGTATTACTTTGGCACAAATTGTCATGCCAATATTTTTATTTTCCTGAATCTGAAGCGGGGTGGGAAGGAAAGGAGAAAGGCGTGAGAGTAAGGGGTTTGCGGTGGTGGTGAGGGAGATGAGAACAAGGTGCAAGGATATTAGCAGCCCTAGACCAGCCTTTAATCTTGAACACCCCCCCAATCTGAGTGTCTTGCAGCTTTTCATCTCCTTCTGTTTTAAAGCAGGTAGCATCCTTCTGCTGCATCAGTGCTCTGATAGGCACCACAGCCAGACCAAAGCAGGCAGACCGACAGCTGAAGCAGGAGACCTCAGCACATGCACATGCTAAAGGCCTGCGGTATCCGTGCCATTGCCCACTCTGTAACAGGAAGTTGGAGGGGACTCAGTAGGCCTTCAGTGCTGAGACCCCCCTGCTTCCTTGTAGTTGAGCTGCTGATTTGCCTATCAACCTCCATCTGTTCTACCTGGGTCCAATTGGAGGGGGAAGAAGGATTTAAAATACCTGCCTGAGCGATCTGATGAGTTTTGCTGCCCATGGAATCTTGGTGCTCCAGGCAACTGCCTAGTTGCCAAATGGCAACGCTGGCCCTGGGGAGAGGTGACAGTATGGTGATTAGGGAAAGAGGTGAGACAGTAGGGTAAGCAGTGAAAGCAAAATGGATTGGGGTAAGGGGAGGAATGATCTCATGAAACATACCTAGTGTGGTAATTAAATGCAAAGCACTTCAGTTAATTATCATGCTGGGTCCTCTGGAAGTAGTACAAACACCCACTTCCAGCAGGACCTTTACTTTCTGCACCTTTGTTATGCTGCAGCAGGAGTCAGAAATATTGAAATCACAGGCCTGTAACTGATACTCCCTGATCACATTCCTCTTCTTTCGTCCTTGCCCCTTGTATTGGCTTTGTTCTTTGCTGCTTTTCAAGAAATGAATGAATAATGATCTCGTTTGTTAGCAGCTGTTTGCAGGTGCCTGAGACAGGGCAAACCAGGAAACCTCTGACACTGCAAACAGGTTAGCCCAGCCTCTGACACTGTTTCTAGGAAATCCTCACAAAGGATTTCCAAGTCAGTGCAGACTGAGAGACAGAATCATGGTTTATTCTAAGCTTTTTGGCAGGGAGTACTGTTGTCATATCGTAAATTTTGTTTATTTTAAAATTGATTTGACAGTTTTGTTTTAATTAAATGGCATAAATCCTTGTGAACAAAGGAGATATGCCTCCACTCAGTCTAAAATAATGTGAACAGTGGAAAACAGTTTACTAAAGTTTAGTAAATATGTTTACTAAGGTTACCGGATGTCCCCGATTTTTTGGGGGGTGTCCCCAGTTTTAGAGCTGTGTCCTCAACTCATACCTGTTTGACAGCCTCCTGTCCCCTATTCCAGCAATGGGGACAGAGAGAGTTGAAAAACAATGTTATTTTCAATTTAGCGATTTGAATATGTCAGTTTTTAGAATTTACATCTATTATCTTTGTATTTTGCACAGTATAGGGAAATACATCTCTGTTTCTATTTCTTTGGCAATTTATTTGCTTGGCAGTGATATTTTTGCTGTCATGGGATTTGATGGTGGGGGGCAGGGTAATGACTTTTACTGTTGTAATACACTTTAGTATAACAATAAGAAAAAGAAGAAAAAAAATGAAAGAAGTGCCTGATAGTGATATACAGTATCGATTATCATAAGACTGATCATCCAAACAAAGAAATAAGGTGACAAACTGTGAGTAATAAACATCATCACCTATAAAATATGTATAGAAATGTATAAGAAATATATATGCTAACAAAAAGGACTCAATAAATATCCATAACCAATGGGTATAAATTTATCGACAAAATTAGTAAAATGAAGTAATATACACATACGTATAAGCAATCTGCTTGTTGGGATTTGGGGTTTTGAAGAATGAGGGGGGGGGGGGCAATTATGCTTCTTCCTCTGGCCTTAGAAACCAACTCAAAAAGCCATAAATTCCAAAGGTAGAACTCAGCTCCTTCTATAATGCATACCTTTTTTAAATTTGTGTAATCGCTTTTCTAAAATCACAGCTTATACATGTAAGCCCATTTACATGTGTAAACTAGCTTTTTAACATATGTCAATACTGCATAATCCTAAAATGGCCTCCTTATTGTAATATAAAATCAAAACAAGAAAAGAAATGGAAAACACCTAAGGGGACATTCCAAAGCTAGATGGGGGTGGGAAAGGGACGGATTGGGGGTGGCATTAATGCGGGCAGTAGGTGGTAATCGGCTCCGGACGTACAGGGCCAATTACAATGTCAGTCCTGTATGTCCAGGGCCGGCGGCCTGAATGGGGAACTTCCCCTAGTCAGTGGGAGGCAGGGGACGGTGGACCCAGGGCCCTGAAAGGGCAGGAGGGGGCACATGACATTTATTGTGGCCTGACCCTGGCATTGGGAGGCCAGAATGGGGGTCAGGCTGCGAGGAAAGCACTTTTGGAGCAGCCAGGGATCGCAGCATTTCAATGCAGCCGCAGTGCCATGGCAACTGGACGCCATGGCACCATGGCTCCATTGAAAAGCCCTGAGTGAGCCAGCCAGGCAAGGCCTGTATGTGCAGGCCGGACTGAATCGGGGTTCCAGTCTGCACATACAGGCCTGAACACGATTCTGATCTTGTGGGGTTAGATGTGCTCCGCGGGATCAGAATCCCTGTTAACTCTGTGCATCTGGTTCCGACCGGATACACAGAAGGTTGGGACGTCCACGTCGGAATCGGGCTCCTAATGACTATTCCAGAAAATGACTTTAACAATGAACAGCTTGTAAATGTTTCAGGCAGTATTGTTAAGCACGGCAGCCCAAGGGTGATGCGGGCCATGTGTGGAGACTCATTGTGAGGCCTTATTTGCATAAATATGTGCATATCCACTGGGCCTCATTTGCAGAAATGTATTTTATTTTAAAAATGAATATACTGCCCATCCAAAATTTTAGGTGGCTTTCAAGGAAGCCTTTCACAAGGTTCTATTTTTGTCCCAGCAATGACTTAGAGGCATGTCTACTAAACAATAATGTGCATTAAGTACCACTGCGCCAATAGAAATAAATGGGTGCTGCTGCACTTAACACATGTTAACACTTTTGAAAGCGCATTAAC
Source organism: Ichthyophis bannanicus (assembly GCA_033557465.1). Lineage (NCBI taxonomy): Eukaryota > Metazoa > Chordata > Amphibia > Gymnophiona > Ichthyophiidae > Ichthyophis > Ichthyophis bannanicus. The sequence continues at coordinate 499,541,515 of CM066034.1, forward strand.
TTTTAGTAAACATGTATCATAATGAGTGTTTGAATACCATTTGCATGGAAAGTGAGGATAAAGAAAGGACTACCAGATTTCTACATTACTATCTTCCAGTGACAACTACCAGGTACATTAGGAAGTACTACAAAACTATATTCATGTAGAACCCATAGCAAACCTGTCATATCATAGTAGCACTACCAGGACTACTACTACTACTGTTACTACTACTACTGAACATTTGTATAGCACTACAAGGTGTACGCAACGCTGCACAGACACATGTAAAAGATGGTCCCTGCTCATCGGAGCTTACAATCTAGTAGAGATAGACAACACAGTAGCTCTAGACATGGTATTCAGCTAGGGGGAATGGTAAGGAAAGACAAGAACATTAGGTAGGTCAAGATCTGAAAGTGGCAGCGAAGAGGTGAGTTTTCAGCCTGGATTTGAAAAGTGTCAGAGAAGGTGCCTGACGTACAGACTTAGGTAGTTTGTTCCAGGCATAAGGAGCAGCAAGGTGAAAGGAGCGGAGATGGCGATAGAAGAGAAGAGCACAGATAGAAGCGATTTGCCACAAGAGCGGAGTTCCCAAGGAGGGGTGTAGGGAGAGATAAGAAAGGAAAGATAGTGAGGAGCTGCAGAGTGAATGCACTTATAGGTCAGCAGGAGAAGTTTGAACTGGATGCGGAAATGGATAGGAAGCCAATGAAGATACTTGAGAAGAGGGGTAATATGAGCATGATAAGGCTGGTGGAAGATTAGCCATGTAGTAGAGTGTTGAACAGATTGAAGGGGAGAGAGATGTCTCAGAGGGAGACCAGCGAGGAGCAGGTTACAATAATCTAGACGGGAGGTGACTAAAGAGTGGATAAGTGTTTTAGTAGTGTGTTCAGAAAGGAATGGGCAAATTTTATTGATGTTGTAGAGAAAGTAATGGCAGGTTTTAGCTATCAGTTGAATGTGTGTAGAGAAGAAAAGAGAGGAGTCAAAGACAACCCCAAGGTTACGAGCTGAGGAGACAGGGAGGAGTAGAGAGCTAGTCACAGAGAGAGAAAGGAGGAAGGGGAGAGGAGGGTTTAGGGGGAAAATAAGAAGCTCAGTTTTGGCCAAATTCAATTTCAAGCAGCGGTGAGACATCCAAGCAGCAATGTCAGAAAGGCAGGCAAAGATCCAGGCCTGGATTGCAGGAGAAATTTCAGGTATAGAGAGGTAGATCTGGGCGGGCCGTACTGAGGTTGAATTGCGCCCTGTGCGACTTGCACAACGGGCGCGTGCCCCCTCCCCCACAGCGGGAGAGAAGAGGCACGCCCACTATGTAAGTTGCCAGTGCGCTAAGCAGATCTGTCCCTCCCTTCTCTGACGTCGCGTCAGAGCAGGGAGGGACAGATGTGCTTAGCATGCCGCAAGAAGGCTTAAGGAGCACATTTCAGATGTCTGCCGTTGCCTGCCGCCACTGAGAGAAGAAAAAGTGGCAGCAGCAGGCAACAGCAGACAGCCAAAATGCGTCCCTTAAGCCTTTGCGCCCTGGCCACACCGCTCGCACAGGGCTAGGTACGGTCTTGGATCTGGGAATCATCAGCGTAAAGATGGTACTGAAATGCATGGGACGAGATGAATGAACCAAGGAAGTGGTTATAGAGAGAGTAAAGGAGTGGACCCAGGACTGATCCTTGGGGTACACCAACTGAGAGCGGGATAGCAGTACAGGAGGATTCACCAGAATAAACACTGAAAGAGCGATGGGAGAGATAAGAAGAGAACCACAATAGCACAGAGCCCTTAAAACCAAACAAGGACAAGGTATCAAGGACAAGGTTGTGGTCAACAGTATCAAAAGCAGCAGAAAGGTCAAGAAGGATGAGGAATGAGTAAAGGCCTTGGATTTTGCCAGGAACAGATCACTGGAGACTTTGGCAAGAGCTGTTTCAGTAGAATGTAAAGGATAAAAGCCAGATTGTAGAGGATCCAGAAAGGCTTGAGCGAAGAGAGGGTCAAGGCAATGGCAGTGAACTGCACATTCAAGTTGTTTATGAAATGAAGGGGAGGAGGGAGATGGGTCAATAGTGAGAAGGACAGGTAGGGTTTCTTGAGGAATGGAGTGACCACAACATGCTTGAAGGCTGCAGGGAAAGTTGCAATGGAGAGCGATAGGTTGAGAATATGAGAGGTGGAAGAGATGACATTGGAGGAGATGGAGCTAAGGAGGTAGGTGGGAATAGGATCAGAGGAGCAGGTAGTGATTTTGGATGGGGAAAAAAGGCGAATGGTTTCCTCCTTGGAGATCATAGAAAAGGAAGAAAGGGTAGCAGAGATAGGGGGGAAGGTTGGAAGTGAAGAGGGGGAGGAGGGGGAGAAGGGTGAGTAGCTGACCTCGTGGGGAATTGAAGTGTGATCTTGTGGATTTTGTCATGGAAGTAGTCAGCCAGGGTTTGGGCAGAAAGGGAGGGAGGGTCAGAGGTGGAGGCACCTTGAAGAGAGAGTTGAGATTTGTAAAGAGACAGCGAGGGTCAGAGGCAAGAGAATTAGTCAGATGGACATAATAGTCTTGTTTGGCAAGTGCTATGGCTGTCTGGAAAGAGGCAAGCATGAATCTGAAGTGTAGAAAAGCAGCAAGGATGTGGGATTTGAGCCAGGCACGCTCAGCTGAGTGGGCACAGGAACATAGATAGCGGGTAGTGGAAGACAGCTAGGGTTGAGGTGCAGTACGCTTCACGGGACGTGGCATTGGTGGAGCAAGAGCATCCAGAATAGAAGAGAGTGCAGCATTATAGGAAGCTACTGCCTCCTCAACAGATTCAGATGACATACTGGAGGAAAAAGGTGATGAGACAGTGGAGGACAGAGCCAACAGGAGGAGTGGAGGAATGGAGGAATGGCCTAGTGGTTGGGGCAAGGTACTTCAGGTCGGGAGTTCAAATCCCACTAGAGGACAGCAACCTTGGGCCGGAAGGACTGGGGTTTCTAGTCCCACAGGTGCTCCTTGTGGTCTTGGGCAAGCCACTTAACCCTCCATAGCCCATGTGCCCTGTAAAATAGTTATCTCCAAGTTATAATGCCCTGTTCAATGTAATTTCAGTTTGTTCAATGTAAACTGCACTGATGCAGAATAGCGCAGTATATAAGAGAATGTAAATAAACAGGTCAGTAGTATGAAGATTTTTAAAGAGGTTGGAGGAGACAGGACTCAAACACCAAACCCTACTTATCAAAAGGCAACACTGCAAATATTAAACCAATACATCTCAGAGAACACCAATACAGTATATCTCCTACTGGGAAAAGAGAACAAGTGGGACTGTTATATAGAAACTATGGACCCACTATTCAACTGGACAGCGCTAAGCGCCTTAGCCGCTTAGCCCTGCTTGCCAACCCCTTAACCCCAGATATTCATTTCCGCAGCAACGGAAGTGAATGTCCAGGTCTGGCCGCACTGCTGGGAAGCCACTGAGGCTAACCGTGCAGCACTGATATTGGAAGATGCACAGTTAGCCTCAGCGCCTATAAGATAGGTGAGGGTTTTCCTCACCTATCTTATAGGCGCTGAGCACTAATTGTGCAGCTTCCAATATTGATGCTGTACAGTTAGCGCCGGTCCCCACTTCCACTCTGCCCCAGCATGCCCCCGGCACGCCCTGATGCTAGCTGACTAGCATCGTGGCGCATAGGGGACTTAGTTGGGGATATCCGATGGTAGTACCCATGTATGTGCCGTCGAATATCTGGTTAACAGACATTTTCATGGTTAACTGGCTGTTAACCATGTAAATGCCTTTTGAATATCGGGCCCTACATGAACAGAATACCGCAGCTTGGTCACACACACAAAATACACACTGTCACCAAACACAGAACAAGGGATCACAATTTAGAAATATGAAGACAATAATTAAACTGGGAACCCCAAAAGCCAAGCTTGGAATGTACAACAATGCTGGAGAAATAAAACTATTAATTAATTTCCTCTTGTACTAAACAAAACACTAAGGGTCCGATTCCATTGAAGACGTAGATCTCCTTTGTACGTCTGGGCTGACCCGGAAGTACAAAGATCGCGATTCTGATCCTGCGGGGGCACGTCTAACCCCACGGGATCAGAATCGCAAACAGCACTGTACATGCAAGCTGGGATTGCGATTCAGTCCTTGCCTGCACATACAGTGCTAGCCCGGCTAACTCAGTCAGGACTTTTAAATGGAGCCACAGCGCCATGGCGTCCTGTTGCCATGGCACCGTGGCTCCATTTAAAGGCTGCGATGCCAGCCACTTCCCACAAAGTTAATTCCCCGCATCCCGATCCCCGATCTGGCCTCCTAAGGCCAGTGTCGGGCTGCGGGGGATTAACTTTGTCCCCCCCAGCCCCTTTGGTGCCTCGACGCCATGAAAAAAAGAACGTCTGGGGAAGTTATTCCACCCCAGGGAAGTTTTTCCACCCCAGTGGTGGAATAACTTCCCCGGACATTGTGCTGGCCCTGGACGTAAATGGCCGACATTAGACAACCGCCCACTGCCCGCCCATTCTTTAGCCCTGGGCCACCTCTTCCCCGCCCCCAACTAACTTCCCTGCACAACTGGCGGGGAACGTATTCGGGGACTTGCAGCCGCACAAATAGCACTAACGTCTTAGGGGGTTATTCTGAACCATTTGTGGTTCAGAATAACCCCCTAAGACGTTAGTGATGCACATTTCCCAGAGCTGACATATTCCAGTTAATAAATTAAAAATAAAAGTGTTTTTCTACCTTCTGTTACTTGGGTATTTTGTTTTTCAGTCGTAGTTGCCCCAGTCACTTTCTTCTGCTTTCTTTGTGTCCTCTGCTAATTCTCCATTGTTTGCTGTCCATTTGTCCTCTTTTCTATTTGTTTTCTATTCTCTCTTTACATCTGCCTCAATCATATTGATCTTTCCCCTTTTGCTCTTTCCTCCATTTCTTTCTTTACTCCTTTTATATCCATTCAAATTTCACCCCTCTATCCTCAATTCCCTTTTGACTTTTCACCTATCACATTTCCATCTACTTCTCTAACTTACAGTCCAGCCTATCTCCTGAGTTATCCCATTTCCCATCTCACTCTTTTGCTAACTTCTTATTCCGTTCTATCTTTCACCCACTCCCCATTACCACATACCTGTAATCACCATCCTCCTCTCATTCATCTGCTTGCCAACTTCCCATGGCCTCTTTCACATAGTTCCACCATGCCCACCATCTCCACGCTCTTGCACCACTCCAATTCAGCATCCCCCAAACCCTCACCCTTCCCTGTATACCCCACAAATCCACCTCCCTTGCCCTTTTACCCTTTTTCTGACCCATAGGCCAGCAGCTTTCTATCCCCTTCCCCTTCTTCATCCTTTCCCCCTCCAGTAGTCCAGCATCCTTTCCCCCTCTCCCAGCCCAGCATCTTCTCTCTCAACCCCATTCCCACCCTCAAATTTATCCCTTCTCTCTCATAAACCAAAATCATCTTCTCTCTCTCTCTGTATATATATATATATATATATATATATATATATATATATATATATATATATATATATATATATATATATATATATATATATATATATAATATTGTATGGCACCATTCTTGGCATCTTCTTTTTTTCTCCAAGCCAGAGCAGAAAGATTGCAGAGCACCATCCCCATTTTCATCTTTCTTTCTCTGAGTCAGCATGCAGCAGCCAGTGCTGCCTGTAGCATTCACTTTCAGTACACAGTTCAGTGGCTCTGTGCACTGGAAATGAATGTTACAGGCGGCACTGGCTGCTGTCGCTGATTCAGATAAAGAAAGATGAAGCTGGGGATGGTGCCACATGATGTCACAATCTTTCTGCTGCCAGAGATGAATGCACAGTGTGTTGTGCCCGCCCTGGGCCAGCCACCTGAGTCCCCACTTACTCTCCCAGTACCCAGCCAATCTTAAGAGTCTGTCTTCTTCTTTATTCCCACTGAATTTTATTCTCCACCTAAATCCCAATCTCTGCTCAGCCCCATCTCCATATCTCCAGTACCTCCCCCCCCCCCCCCGCCTTCTATATCCCTACCCCACACCCACCCAACTACTTCCTTCTCCAATATTCATTGCCCTGCCATTCCTCCTTCTTACCCCAGCATCTATTCTTATGCCCCTTGTACTGTTTGATCTTGTTTCTTCCCTCCTACACAAAGTATCTGTCCCCCTCTCCATCATCACTCCCCCAACTTCTGCTTCTTTTTCTGTACCCTGACCACAGCATCTGCCCCCTTTCAGACTCCTAGCCCTAGCATCTGTCCCTTTCAGACTTCCAGCCCATGCATCAGCTCCCTTCTAGTTCCAGTCCCTTCCAGCATCAGCTCTCCTCCAGTCCCTCCCAGCATCAGTTCTCTTCCAGTCCCCGTCCCTCCAGCATCATCTTTCTTCTAATTACAGCCTCCCACAGCATCAGTTCCCTTCCAGTCCCAGTCCCTCCCAGCAGCCTCTCCCTTCCAGTCCCAGTCCTAGTCCTCCTATCCCCCAGCATCAGCCCATTTCCAATCCTAGCTCACCAGCAGTCCTCTTCCAGTGCCAGCCCCCCAGCATCTGTTCTCCAGTTCCAGTCCCTCCCAGCAATCATCTCCCTTCCAGTTCCAGTCCCAGTCCCTCCATCCCCCAGCATCAGCCCATTTCCAGTCATAGCTCCTTAGCAGTTCTCTTCCAGTGCCAGTCCTTCCCAGCATCAGTCCTCCAATTACTGTCCCTCCCAGCAGCATCTCCCTTCCAGTCCCAGTGCCCCCTTCCTCCAGCATCAGCCCATTTCCAGTCCTAGCTCACCAGCAGTCCTCTTTCAGTGCCAGCCCTCCAGCATCTGACCTCCTCCAGTTCCAGTCCCTCCCAGCAATCTCCCTTTCAGTTCCAGTCCCAGTCCCTCCATCCTCCAGCATTGGCCTGTTTCCAGTTGAGTTCCCCAGCAGTTCTCTTCCAGTGCCAGCCCCCTAGCATCTGTCTTCCTCCAGTCCCAGTCTCACCCAGCATCATCTCCCTTCCAGTCCCAGTGCCCCTTCCTCCAGCATCAGCCCATTTCCAGTCCTAGCTCACCAGCAGTCCTCTTCCAGTGCCAGCCCCTACAGCATATGTCCTCTTCCAGTTCGAGTCCCTCCCACAAATCATCTCCCTTCTAGTTCCAGTCCCAGTCCCTCCATCCCCCAGCATCAGCCCATTTCCAGTCATAGCTCCTCAACTTTTCTCTTCCAGTGCCAGTTCCTCCCAGCATCAGTCCTCTAATTACTGTCACTCCCAGCATCATGTCCCTTCCAGTCCCAGTCCCTCCATCCCCCGGCATCATTCTGTTTCCAGTTGTAGTTCCCCAGCAGTTCTCTTCCAGTGCCAGTCCCCCAGCATCTGTCCTCCTCCTGTCCTAGTCCCTCACATCATCATCTCCTGTCAAGTACCAGTGCCTCCATCCCACAGCATCAGCCCATTTCCATTTCTGCCTCTCCAGCAGTCCTCTTCAGTTCCAGTCTTCCAGCCCCCCAAGCAGCAGTCCTCTTCTGGTTGCCCCCCCCCATCAACATCAATTCCACTCACTCACCTTTTCCCCCGTGGCCCTGCCACAGCCCACATTCCTTTCACAGCCACAGGAGCATTTTACTTTGCTGCCCGTGGCTATGTTAAGTTGCAGCCACTGGCACTGCGAAATTCGTAAAAGTAACATGTGACATTTCTTGACTCTTGCGCAAGATAGGAAGTGCCCTGGTTTCACATTTACGAGCACCACGGTGTCAGCCGCTGCAAGTTAGATGATAGCTGCAGGAGTAAAGAAAAATTCTCCCATGGCTGTGCAGAGATGAGCCAGTGAGGCAAGTTTCAGACCTCACTGGCGCACCTCTTAAGCCAGCCAGCTCCACGGGGCTCTCAGGGAGTGGGGCCATGCCTAGGGTCAGCCCTGTTTTCAAAACTAAGAATTAGAAGGTATTTATTAATTTAACATTTCTTATATACTGCCTTTCATGTTTATATTGAACAAACTGAAATTACATTGAACAGGGTATTATAACTTGGAGATAGCTATTTTACAGGGAATGTGGGCTATGGAGGGTTAGGTGGCTTGCCTAAGCCCACAAGGAGTGCCTGTGGGACCAGAAACCCCAGTCCTGCTGGCCCAAGGTTGCTGTCCTCTAGTGGGATTTGAGCCCCCAACCTTTTGGCTTGAAGTAACTTGCCCCAACCACTAGGCCACTCCACCCCTATTTGAGCTATGAACTAATACAAGATCCTGCTAATTTTTACAGCAATATGGCAATGCTGTATACAGCAGGCCCTGCCATAATGGAAAGCAAAAATTTCTGAATGTGAACTGTAAGGAGATTTTTGAAACATATGTGCAGGAAATTTAAGTATGCACAAAATGAAAATGAAATAGCAGTTGCAATGAAGAAATATGAGGAAGCAGAATTAGAAGATGATAGCTGTATGTAAAATGTCGACATTGGCAATCAATCCCAAACTTTGGATTAAGGCAGCCTCAGGCTAAGCCCAGGACTATATAACTTGAGCTGAACCACCCATCCCTCCTGCAGGGCTGGGCAAACCATTAGGTGAGACTTGTCAGCCACCTAGGGAAAAATCTTCTGAAGGATGTCTAAGGCAAAGCAGTCAAAGCAAAATGATAGATTCTGAGAGCCATACAAACTCAAAGAACATCAACTCATTCTTTTAGCTGCTCGGAGAATGGGCACACTATACATACAAAGCAAAGTTTATTATTTGAAAGTATGAAGCCTAATTATCATTTTTTACAGGATTGATGCGGAAAGGATGATCATGATTGTTGAACTTAATTGTCAAACTCTTGCAGGGGCCTGAAGCTGAAATCTTGCCTAGGGTGCCCAATTCCTTTGCACCAGCCCTGCCTCCACTTCCTTCTCTGTGATAGTGAGGAGTACAAGGGATGGAAGAGGGGTAATGGTTCTTCCAGTAGGAGGAGGACAGTGTTTTGGTCAGAGTTGAGGGATAAATTTGCCTCAGTGGCTCTTGATGAGGTGCAAGATGCCCATCAACCCTCTTGCAACATGACAGCTGCTTGTTGGGATTGGGGGGGGGGGGGTGAGGGGTTGTAACGGCTTATTGTGTTTTTGAAATGTAACCTCTCCATTTCCTAATTTTTTGGGCTTTGGTTTGCTGTGGAGAGTGGGCTGTAGGAACTACTGGTTTCATTTCATTTATTTACTTTAGACCTTCTATGAAAACCATCTAAGCGGTTTACAAAATTACATTCATTAAAAATATAATGCAAACAATTCACAAATACAACAAAATACAAAAAAGAAAACAACAAAATATATATTAAAAATACAGTTCGTATGTCATCCTAAAGTATGTTTAGGTTTAGTAGATATCTCTGTATGATACTGCTGGAGGAATTAGTGTAATCTTCCAATGGTGTTAACCCTTTCTGCGGTTCCCCTATACACAATCTCGCATCACTGCAGTTATGATTGGACAGAGGGCACTGGCAGGTGATTGTTTACCTCATCACAGCTAGATCGTCACCATCTAGCTGGATGCCAATGATGGCAGCAGGCAACCCTATGGCAAGTCACCCCATATATGGCTTATGCTATGCAAAGGCATTGGCACAAAGATATTTATTTATTTTAAAGAATTTTATTCTGTGCTATGGAAACCTAAGCAGATTACAATGTAACAAACATAAAAATTAAAATAAAATAAAAACTACAACAGTAGTATAGTTTACAGCATAAAATATTTAAACACAAATGGAAGGGGATATGTTGGCCAAAGTGGTTGTTTCTGGATATCATATTACAGTTAATTCTGTTTGTAAATGTTAATAAAGCTGCATCCCTGTTCTGCCACTATCTAGTTGTGTGTTTGTTGCTAATAAGGAGATGGGGTGGGGCATGAATGACCATGTTGTAATATCCACAAAGTCCATGCCCATCATTTTCAGAAACTGGAGAATTAAGACAAACCAATATTTTGAAAATTTTAAATGTGTATACAGAAAATGAATTTTAGTTTCCAATCCTCAGGTACTATAGACAATTTTAGTGATAGTTTACAAATCACTAATAGGAGGTCTGCAATTTCATTTTTGAGTTCTTTCAGCACCCTGGAATGTATTCCATCTGAACCAGGTGATTAGCTACTCTTTAGTTTGTCAAATTGCCCTATTACATCTTCCAGCTATCTCCCCTATTTCTTCTTCAGTAAAGACAAGCAAATAATTCATTTAGGGGCATGTTTGTGAAAGTAAGCTAACTGTTAGCATGGAGTTTGCTACTGTCTAAGCATGCTGCACTGTTAGCGTGGGCCCCAGGGTAAAACTCCACTAACCAGTTAGCAAGCGATTGGCCCGGGATTGGGTGGGTTGGGGCACAATGTAAGTATTGAGGCTGCATCACAGACAGGGCAGGTGTTATGGGCATGTGCTAACCACGAATACTGCTGTTAGTGCAGGTGTACTTAATGACACCTTGAGAGGTCACAGTAAACGCACCTGCGTGCCAGTTAGTGCAGTGCAGGGCATTATCAACATACTAACAGCAGGTGGACAGGCACACTAATGATATGCCCTTTAGTAAACATGCTCTTAGGGGTATGTTTACTAAAAGCCGCACAATTGCGTGCCGCACAATAGCGCACGGAAACGCGGCACTCAAACGCTCAGAAACGCTCTTAAACGCCCCGCAAAAGTGCGCGTGGGCCCCGCACAATTGCGCGCCGCACCAACGCACCCCGCACAAGTACCCGGCCCGCAAATGTCCGATAGAGGCGTGGAAAGGCATTCTGAGGGCGGAGGAAGGCTCCCGAGGGGCGGAGAGACGGGGTCAATGGGCGGGGAAGGGGAGGGGAGAGGCTCCCCGCACATGATCGGGGCCGAATTCACAGGTTAAAAATAGCGCGAGTGAAACTCACACGGTAGAGGGCATTTAAAAGGGAAGAGAAACCATTTCGCGTCAGCAATGTACAGGGAAACCGGGAAACCTGCAAAACGTGAGCAGTGTGATACATGTGCACAGAACAAAAGTGCAAATAAAGATAGAAAAAGACCCAAACAAACATATTAAAAATAGGAAGGCAGCTGGGGAACCCCGATAATAATGGGCAAACATAAGAAACACACCCAGGAAAGCTCAAAGAAAATGAAATGAAGGTTGGAAGGGGCTACGGAGGGGAGACCCTTCCAAAAACCATTTCCTTGTTTCTGAGCCTTCCTGGGAGTGTTTGCTATGGTTGCCCATTAACATCACTGTTGCCCAGCTTGGTTATATGTATCCCCAGTTGTTCGTGGTCGGTTGAGGGGTGTATTTGCAGTTATGTCACCAGACATGGTGACGGAGCGCACAGTACAAATGTGCAGAGCAGGGTTTTTGACTCTGTTGGTCAGGTTTCCCACCCCCAGGGACTGCACTATCACTGTGGCCACAATGTGGTGCAGCAGACAGAGGCAGTACCTCTAGGACCAGAGGGTCACAGGTTCAAATCCAAGCTGGGGCTCCTGCCAACCCAGTCCCCATATTTTACCCACCACTAAACAGAGATAGTACAGACACTCCTTTATTGCAGAGAACATAAGCATGGTTCACACACCCATTTTGTACCCAACACCGCACACACACCATAACAATGGGCATTACCGACAGCCGAGTCCCCCAAATGCAGTCCTGGAGTGCCACAATGCAAGCAGGTCATATGCTTTTCCAAGATACGGACATGCCAGCATGTTGGCGGTAGGGTACAGGTGGTGGAGGGGGCAGTGGCTGCTAGCCACAGAAGACAGTGGCTGAGCCATGTGCAGGCTGGCACGTCCACTGCAACATAGGCCCTGTCGGATGTACAGTCATGGACTTCCCAGGGAATTCAGCACATCTGTAGCAACACAGTGGTGCAGTGCACACAGACAGTGTGTGCAGGAACAAAAGGTCACAGGTTCAAAGCCCAGCTGGGGCTACTACCAATCCTGTCCACATATTGTCCCCACAACTAAACCATGTTAGTAAGGGCAATCCTTTATTGCTGGGGACATACGCATTGGTCATACGCCATCTTTTACACCACCAAGCACAGACACCATGACCAGGGGCATTACCTAGAGCAGAGTCTCACAAATGCAGTCCTGGAGGACCACACACCATTCAGGTTCCATGCTGCCACACATACAAATAACTGTGCTGTATATCTATGCACCACCCCCATGGCATGTAGATGTAGCTCATGCATATTCATGAGGGACAGCAGGAAACCCCAACCAGTGTATTGCAAACCTGGACTGGATATGGGAACCTCTGCCGTACAGCAGCAGCCAACAGGGGCAGACACACCCACACCCACAGGCCCCATTGGCCAATGCCTCCTGGAGAGGCAGGACATTGGGCCCTGCGTGCAGCACCCAATACCAGCACCTGCATACCTTAGCAATGTCACCCTACACCTGGGTATATGGTACACAGCTCTCAAACGTTTGCTATGAGTACTGGCAGATAGATATCCCTACGTTACGCACAGTCTGCTCTTTGAGCTCCATCATAACAATCTATCTGATGTCTGCGGTGTGTGCGTCAGGTCTGGCCCCTGACAGTGTTTACCACCCTGGGGAGTGACCCCCAACCGTACTGCATACCATACCCATGCCTGTACTGTGCCCAGGACTGGTGTGGTGGGCAAGGATTCTGAACCCCTCTATAGTAGCACAATGCTGGCATACGTGTGGGAGTGTGTGTCTGTCTATACAGTGTGTGTTGGCTGCAAACACTGTCCACAGCCCACACTGCCAGCACTGTTGCCAGTTTTGGCCTGATGATGTGCATAATGAGCAGCAAGGTACCATGGGTATAGCTCAGACAGGGTGGGCTGGCCAGGATGCATCTGCACAGGGCATAGGGCACTGGCAGGGACATTGTAGTGGCCGTCCACCACCTCCACAGACAGGGTGACCTCTGTATGTGCTGCTGGGCTTTCACTCCACCCTGACTGTGCAGTGACGGCAGCATGGCTAGGCACCCCCATAGTGCTTCATAGCATTTCCCTCATGTGATATATATGGGTCACCTGTTGGGGCCTAGTCACGGATGTATCTGCTTGTGTGTGTTGCCATCCCAGTTGTGGGTGCATGCATTTCCAGCGGGACTAACCAGCAGACTGTTCACAGCTGGTATGTGCCCTGCTGGAGTGCCGTGCAGTGGCTGATGGCTTGATGCAGGGGAATATCAGATGGTGGTGGGGTGCATCTTAGCATATCCAGGCCTACTGTCTGTCTGATATTGTGGTCTGGGTGTGTGTGGGGCTGCTTGGACTGCCCTGTAGGGTGTCTGTTCCCCAACAGGACTGGGGTTGATGGTCCACTCTACTGCCAACATTGCAAGGGGGGGGGGGGGGGGGGGAGGAAAGAGATCTGTTGATGGGAGACCCTGTTTGCCACCCTCGGGGGGGTGGGGGTGGGGGTGGTGGTTGGTGGTACATGGCCCACCTAGGGGTCCGTGGGGGTTCCCCTGACTGAGACAGACAGAGATATCCAAGGTGTTCCATGCAGAAACTACCTATCTGACAGATTATGACTGTTTTGGAGCTCTGCCATGGCCTCTCTCAGCTATGGAGGGTGCTGTGGACCTGGTCCAGGGCGCCTCATCGCACACTCAGGGTGAGCACAGTTCCCGCACAATGTGACTGTGTGTAGCTACTCTGTGCCAGTTAATCACCCGGTCAGTACCTCCTACCTGGCCAAGGTGCTGTGTGGGTGCACACGGACACGTCCCCCTACCAGGCCGGGGAGCTGTTGGGGTGCATTCCCCATCTTGTGTTCATCTGTGGACAGCTGATTTGCATATGCAGTGCATCATGGGTATGGGTGGCCTAACCCTATCCTGGTTACCACAGCAGACTGTCTGTGTGGTGACATGCAGGCTCTCTGCAGCCAGCCAGGGGCTTGCTGGCAGCTATATAGCTGTAGCCCAATGGTTACTTCACTGCCTGTGGAGCCAGAGGTAATGGGTTCAAGCCCACAGTGGGGTTATTTGATAGGGTTGTCCAAAGCTTTTTTTAGATTTAATGTACATATGTTGCTGCCATCAAACACACCCTCAGTGTACTATACCCATAAGGTGCCTCTGAGGGTGCTTTATAGGGCGCCCTATAGGGCACCTTATGGTTGCTGTCCATATAAGGTGCACTATACCTTATCCTGTGATGCAACATATATGGTGCCCTATAGGGGACATTCTAGGGTGCCTTGGCGGACAGTGAACTTTAACATGTGCCTTATGGGCCGCCTTATGTTAACACGCTTTGTGAGTGCGTTTGCTAGTAGTGATAACTGAAATAAAACTAAATTGCCCCCTACAGCACTCATCCCCATAATATGCACTGCCTCAGTGAGCCTTCTTCATTGGGCACTGTGGGGGATTGAACCCCTGATCCCTGCACCATTGGTCAGTGTCTTAATCATTGTGCTGTGGCTCTGGTCCTGTGCTTGGGCATCAGCGCACTGCCTTATGCCGCCCAAAATTAATATGCCTCCTAAAGCACCTTTACCCATTAAAATTAGTGCCTCAGCCAGCCCTTTTTGTTGCACACAATGGGGAATTGAACCCATGGCAGCTGCACCAGCTGTCAGTGTCTTAACCATTGTACTATGACTCTGTTCCTTTGTGTGTGCATATCAGGGCGCCACTTAGCCTTCCCACACACTATTTTGCACGGCGCACATTAGCGCGCCGCGCAAATGTGCGATCGCTTACTCCCGTTTTTTTTCTTTTTTCTGCCTGACCCGCCCACTACCGCGGCCCCGCACGTTAGGAATGTTTAGTAAACATGCCCCTTAATCTCTCAGTGATGGCCTTGTCCTGCCTTAGTGCCTCTTTTACTCCTCTATCATCTAATGGTCGAACTGAGTCCCTCACAAGCTTTTCACTTGGAATATAGCTGAAAAAGCTTTTATTATGAGCTTTTGCTTCCACAGCAGGCTTCTTTTCAAATTCTCTCTTTGCTTGCCTTCTAACATTTTTTAGGAATGATAAACTTTTTGATGGACTTTCAATTTTTTTGTTTGGTGATTTCAGACAGTTCCCTCTACTTGGTGACAGTTACATCTGCAGCAGTGGTTCTTAAAACAGTCCTCATGACATGCCCAAGTAGTTGGCTTTTCAGGCTATCCACATAAATAAATTAATTGGCACAGAGTACATTTATTCAGCAATTTATTTATTCTGTGGCATTTTCATTAACTCCTCTCACTTTTTTCTTTTTGTCATGGACATTTATTGGTAGGCAGTGGTGGCCCGAGGGTTTCTGCCACCTGAGGGTTTCTGCCACCCTACGCAGACCCTCTGTGCCCTCCCCCCAAGGACTGTGCCACCGTCCTGCCTGTCATGCTGCCCCCTCCCTCTGCATCCACCTTCTCCTTGTGCTGAAGCAGCAGTTGCTGAATTGCCGTTTTAGTGTTGTGTCGGGCCTTTATCTTTATTAGTAAAGTTTGATATACTGCCCATGCCGGAGCATCAGAGCGGTGTACAATACAAATATATATTGGCTACTGGAAAATAAAGTCAGAAAAGAACGCCATCAGTGGACAGGACAGGGATAGATAAAACAGAACAAGAAAGAGGACAGAAACAGATCTAGAAGGAAAAACATGGTGAAAAAGGACAAGGAAGGGGGAGAGCAGAGGAGTACTGAAATTATGAGGATACCACATTATGAAAAGTGGGGGGCACGGCTGAGGGATGCGGGGCCAGCGGTGGGAATGGGGAGATTGTAGGCCTGGCAGAAAAGGTGAGTTTTGAGAAGAGCTTTGAAATGGGGGAAGGATAATTCAGTGTGAAGAGGTTGTGGGAGCGAATTCCATAAAGCGGGGCCTAAAGAGAAAAATGCAGAGTGACAGGTGAGTTCAAGGTGAGCCTGAGACGGGGAGGGGTGGAAAAGGCGATTGCCGTGAGCAGAACAAAGAAGACACGGGGATGGTTGGAGGTGGATAATGTCAGCCAAATACTGAGGGGTGCTAGTATGAAGAGCCCTATGTGCAATGATGAGTGGTTTATAAATTAATCTAACCTTAACCAGAAGTCAGTGGAGAGTGAGAAGGCAGGGAGTGACGTGAGAGTGAGCGGGGGATTGAGTGAGGAGACGAGCGGCTGTGTTTTGGACTAACTGGAGACAGCGAAGCTGGTAGGAGGGGAGGCTTGCAAAGATGGCATTGCAGTAGTCTAAATGAGTAATCACAAGTGACAGAACAAGGGTGAAAACAGAAGAAGAAGGGAGAAACGACCGAATAGCCCTGATCCGACGAAGGCGAAAAAAGGAAGTACGCACCACAGAGGAAATATGTTGAGGAAAGAGAGAGAAGAGCCCAAGGTGACGCCCAAATACCATAGAGTTGATACCAGGGGGATGGGGCGAGATGACTTAACAGGTGATAGATCAGGAGAGGGGACCCCGAAGGAGGACCAGATAGCAGAGGATTTAGCGGTGTTAGTGTGGAGAAAGTTTTGATCGAACCAGGAGGCAACTGAGGTAAGACAGGAGTTAAGTGGGGCGAGGCCAGGGGAGGAAGAAGATGTGTGATGAACCAGGAGAATGTCATCAGTGTAGATGTAGGCAGAAATTACAGCTTGTTGAATAAGCAGGGCAAGGGGGACAAGAAAGACATTAAAGAGTAGAGGGGCAAGAATAGAGTCCTGAGGAACACCACAGATTGAAGGGAACAAGGGTGAAGCGGAGGAACCTGAGTGGACAGCGAAGGAACGAGAGAAAAGAAAGGAACGAAACCACTGTAGAACTGTGCCACGAATGCCAAAGTCAGACAGATGGGTGAGAAGAGTGCGGTGATCTACAACATTGAAAGCAGAGGAGAGATCCAAAGAAACAACAAGAGAAAGGTCCCCACAGTCATGAGCGCGGTGAAGTTCTGAGAGCAGTGCTACGAGGATAGTCTCTGTGCTGTGGCCGGCTCAAAAACCCGATTGGCATGGGTGGAGTGAAAAGGTAGCGTCGAGGTGGGTGGCAAGTTGTGAGAAAACAAGCTTCTCGAGGATTTTTGAAAGAAATGGGAGGTTGGCAACTGGCCGCCAATTGGCGGGAAAGGCAGGGTCGAGGGTGGGCTTTTTTAGAAGGCGGCGTACTATGGCGTGTTTCCAACCGGAAGGGAAGTGACTGGAGGTGAGACTGGAATTAACAACGGAGAGAACATAAGGGATGAGCGCGAGTGCAGGGTTGAGCAACCAGGAGGAAGGTAGGGGATCAAGGGGACAAGTGGTCTGCTGGGAGGAGGAAATGGCTTTGATGAGTTCAGGGGAAGTGATAGGCCAGAAAGAGTGCCAGATATGAGGAAAAGTACAGGAAGGGGGTGAGGAAGCAAGAGGAAGGAAGGTGGGGGGGGGGGGGGGTCAGGAGGGGGAGAAAGAGGAGGAGGGCAGAGAGGGAAAGAGGAACGAAGGGAAAGGACTTTGCGAAAAAAGAGGCAAGGGTAGAGGACTAGGGGTGGAATGAAGTGGAGGGGTGGAGGGGTGGAGGTAGAAGGAGAGGAAAGGGATTTGAGAATATGAAAAAGGCATCTAGAGGAGTTTGAGGAGGAAGCTATGAGTTGAGAGTAATATGATTGCTTGGCAGAAGTTATCATAGAGCGATAGAGGAGGTGTGCCTGATGGAACGCAGTGTCAGAAGCAATTGACGGGTTCTTCCTCCACAGACGCTCTGCGTAGCGAAGGTGCCCACACGCATACGTGCTCATGGCCTACCACTCTTGACCCCCCCTTCAATGCAACTTCTGTGGAGGGGGCAGAAGCAGCAGGCTGAAACTGCAAGCATGCGCGTGGACATGTTAAAGTCTGCCGCAGCGCTGAAGCAGCAGTTGAGCTGCTGTTTCCTGGGGGGGATGTTAGCAATACCGCCTACCAGGGTCTGTCACTCTAGGTGACCCCCTAGTTTGCCTAGTGAATGGCCCTGTCATGTTGTGGGGGTTGTTTCCCTCCTCTTTTTTCTTGTGTTTTTCATCCATATAAATGTGTATTTGCCACATTTGCACACAACGTAGGTAGTGATGCAAATCTGTCTCATGCATATTCATTGTGGATATCCCGAAAAGCCAGCTGGCTGATGAATCCCAAGGGGTGGGTTGAGAACCACTGATTTACAGTGTATCTGCATCAGAACCTCTTGTTGTCACAGCTAATCCTACACTATGGCAAAATTTGATTCTGATTGAACTAAGAGAGACAGTGAGACAGAGGGATAACCAGTTCTTTATAACTGCTTTAAACCATAAAGCAGATGGATTAAGGAGTGCAGAAGATATTGCATTGATGAAGTCATGATATATAGATAAACAATCTACACATCATTAGATAATCACAGTTTTTTTTTAACAAAAGCCGAATAGATGCATACAGCCAGATGTTGGGGGATATTTTAGAAGCCTTGTTAGCAGTTTTAAACATGCAAATGCTGGTACTCAAACAAGGAAATGGCATCCATGTGTAAGTGGTGGTTAGAGAAAGGGTTGAATTTACCCATAGATGTTCTTACTATGTGGAAGTTTCAAGGGGACTTGTCATTTATATAGTGCTACAAAACTTACACAGTCCCTGCTCATCAGAGCTTACAGTCTAAAAGAAGTCAGAAAATACAATAACTGAGAACAGGGGTACAAATAGGGAAAGGTAGGGAGACACAAAGAGAATAAGGGATCGGGATCCAAGAGCAGGTGGGGAATATACACATGTAAATCCTAACATGCACATTTTTGGTCATATGAGCTCCCTGGCAGATACGAGTTACAGGTTTACAAAAAGTACTTGTTGTGACTGGCCTTTTGCTGATGGGATTAATGGGGGTTATCTTCCTTAATCCCCCATATTTCCTTCATTGTTTTTCCCACGTGTAAGCTTGTATAATGCTCTCCGTAGATGTGTAGCTACTTGTACTTCTGCTGTTCCTTTTTGGTGCTTTAGAAACAGCTCCACATCTAACAGAGCCCTTGCCCCTGGAACTGTAAACGCTGCAACCTCGACGTCTCAGTTCTGACCTCCACATCTTTTATAGAATGATCCATTATTATAGGTGAAACAGTCATAGCGACATGCTTGGGCATGGTGATGGAAAGTGGATCAATTCAATCCAAAATAGTGCTGCAGAAAAATTACTCAGGGATACTTTAGATTTCATCAGTGCTAAGCTTAGGCCCATCCTTACTGCTGCATTTGCAGGTATCCATCTTGCTACTTTTATACCCCTTCTTACCACTGCATTTATACCCATACTTACGGGAACCTGAATTCTTATCAGCGATCATAAATGATAGCATTTTAAAAATCAGATTTTTCCCTTGCTATGCCTGTATGTCTCCTTATGACCCTTCTATTTTATTTTCTACATCTCCCTCCTCTCTCTCCTCTCTCCTCATTTTCCCAGTCAGTAACATCAGAATCCACATCATGAGCTAAGATACTCATTTCTAGAGCTATTTCTTAGTCAAAAATCCCCAGATTTCATGTTACAACTCAGTTCAACTCAGTAGAGCCACTGTGTGAAATATTGCGGTGGCTTGTGATATTTCCTCAGATAACCCCAAGTGTCATTTATCTAGGCTACCCAGGCAACTTGCTACCTATATTTCAGCAACAGCTAAGGAGGAGTGGGTTGGATGAGGTTGAATAGGAGTTTTGTGGGGTGAGCCGTTGGAAGGGGTATTGTCTGTGGTTTCTGGGCCCCATATTCAGCGGTGGTAGCGGCTAGCATAAGTACAGTGCCTAGCTGTCTCCGCTGAAGAGTTAACCCGGCTATTCAATGGCAGGACCATATCCGGCCAGCAGCATCGAATATCCGGGTTTGCAGCACAGTCATGCACAGCGCAGAAACTAACCGGTCAGCGGTGAAATTCAGCCACTGCCCAGTTAGCTTCGATGGCAAACGTTAGGACAGCTTTTGCTGTGCCTAACTTTCACTGCTGAAAGATAATTGGACAGGGGGCTGAATATCGTTGCTGACCAGTTATCCCCGGATACGAAAGATAATTGGACAGGGGGCTGAATATTGTTGCTGACCAGTTATCCCCGGATACTGGCCCTGTAATGCCCCCGACACGCCCCGATGTTACTGATTGGGAAAATGAGGAGAGAGGGAAGGAAGACATGAAGGCCGAGAGGAGACGTGCCCTGTGTTATTACCGCCGAATATTCCGCTTAGGAGTATTTACATGGTTTACAGCTCTGTAAACCGTGTAAATGCCTTGCAGTATCAGGCCCTATGTTTCTATATGATGTTTTAAAATCATAAATCACTTTGGATAACCTGTGGTCAGTAAGGTAGTATATAACAGAAAGGGGCATGGAAAGAAAAATTTGGTTAATTTTTGTTATTTTCCTGTATTTTTTCTGATTTTCAAGGGTTGGTTTTTTTGTTAGTTTCACTCATTCATTTTAATAGGGGATTTTTAGTGTGTGCTAAACTGATTTAGGGGGTTTCTTTTGTGAACGCTTGGAGAGAAATAAACGGATGAACGGTTTGGGAAAATGGGTTGGTGATAGTGAGGGGAATATGGAAGCGATTTTAGAGTTGTTGGGTATGTTAATTGGGAGTATTAACCAATCTTTATGCAGTCTTGATCCCTGTCAGGCTCTGTCAGGAGTGACTAAATAGGAAAGCTGTAAGCTAGTGAAGAGATCTTTGGAGGAAGGTTGCTTTCCTGAGAAACTGTGTTGGTTGTGCTTCTTTTGGTCCTAATTTGAAGGAGGATTCAAATCTTTCTGATTGTGCCAATTAGAGACCTGCTTCCAACCTATAGATTTGTCTAGGGTATTGGAGAAAACTATTTTTGTAGAATTGAGTGTGTATTATTGGCTGTGCAGGCAGAGGTTTTGCATTTTAGGGATTCAGGCAGGGCCAGCCCGTAGACTAGGCTTCTGCCTAGGGTGACAGACCCTGGTGGGAGGCAGACAATAATTTTTGAAAGTGGCAGCTTTGTGCCACTGCTTTAGCGCTCACTACAGGCCATGAGCTTCAGCATGAAAATCATAGTCTGTTGCTCCTACCCCCCTTTGATACAACTTCCTGTCAAAGGGGGGCAAGAGCAGCAGGCCATGTGGGCGCCGAAGAACATAGCTGCCTCAGTCACCAAAGTGGCAGCCCAAGCTGCCACTTTCAAAATAGAGTTGTACAGCCGCTGTCACCCCCCACCTCTGCAAGATGAGATGATGGATTCGGGGGTTGGTGGCAGTGGCAGCAGGAAGGGAGGGCGGTATGACAGAGGGTGATGGTGCAGCAGGGGAAGGGCAGCACAGTTGGGGCTTCAGCCTGGGGCAGCAGAAACCCTTGTGCTGGGTCTTGGATGCAGGGACTCAAGTTGTATTAATTTTGTTGAAGCTTTCAGCAGCTTTTAATTTGATGAACTGGGATATTTTGATTCATCACTGTAATTTGTTAGGAATTTGATCTAAAGCGCTCTAATGGATTGAATCTTTTATCCAAGGAAGATCTGCTGTTGTGAGGAGAGTTCAGTTGATGTCTTTTTTGTATCCTATTTCTTGTGGTGCACTGCAGGGGTCCTGTTAGTCTTCTCTTTTTTAAAAATTTGTATTGAAGCCATTCGGGGTGATTTGTCGACTTTTGAGATTTTGCGTTTTGTTGGTTCAGAGGTTGTTGTTTTTTAAAATATTAAAACACTCAGCTTCACTCTCAGGATTTTAAATATATATGAAAAAACCCTAATGCATTTGGAAAAACCAATAAAACTCAAGTTGGGTATGGAGGCATCCAATGGCTAGTACCATAAGTGTCAGCAGTTAATGATTTTTATGTGCTCAAAAATAAAGGAAAAAAGAAATGACTCTTAATGATAGTAAACAATTTGGAACCAATGATTAGATCAAGGAGGGTGTGCAGAGCAACTGTATTAATATTCCCTTCTACCGATGATTCATTCTCCACAGCTTAACTTTGAAAGTTGCTCCACAATTGTATATTGGAGTGGTTTCTTGGATTATATGCTCTTATGAAAGAGGCATAGAATATGGGCACTAACCACATTTTCTGCATTTTTTAGGCATCCCATTATAACATTCCCTTGTTCATAGTAACATAGTAAATGACTGCAGACAAAGACCAGTATGGTCCATCTAGTCTGCCCAGCAAGAGTAGGTGCACCTGCTGCTCCATGCAGGTCACCCCTTCCCATACCTTTGTTTAGGGGTGTACCCACTGCTCCATGTAGGTCATCCCTATTTGTTGAGACATGAGAGACAGTGGAGGAGTAGCCTAGTGGTTAGAGTAGCTGCCTAGTACCCACAAAGTCAAGGGTTCAATTCCTACTGGCACTCCTTGTGACTTTGGGCAAGTCACTTTACCCTACATTGCCTTGGAAAAAAAGGCTGGCAATCTACTTCAGGTGATGCATTGCCAAGAAAACCCAGAGGTAACTGGGTCACTATGAGTCAGCACTAAAAAAAAAAGAGACAGTTATATTTGTTTTGATTTTATCCTGTCACTATAAAGAGATCCACTGTGTCTGTCCCATGCCATTTTGAATTCTGTCACTGTGTTTACCCCCACCACTTCCATCGGGAGGGCATTCCAAGCATCTACCACCCTTTCCGTGAAAAAGTATTTCCTGACATTGCCTTTCAATTTACTCCCTTGCAGCTTCATGTTATGCCCTCTAGTTTTACAACTTCCCCATCTTTGGAAGAGGTTTGTTTGTTCATTAATACTCTAAGTATTTAAAGGTCTATATCATATCTCCCCTGTCCCTTCTCTCCTCTAGAGTGTACACATTTAGGTCTTCAAATCTCTTCTCAAAAGTCTTCTGACGCAGGCTCCAAATCATTTTGTTCACCGTCCTCTGAACCCTTTCCGGTCTTTTTATATCCTTTGCGAGATACGGTCTCCAAAACTGAACACAATAGTCCAAGTGAGGCCTCACCAGCGACTTGTACAGTGGCATTAGTACCTCTTCCTTTCTGCTGGTAATTCCTCTCTGTATGCAACCCAGCATCCTTCTGGCTTTTGCCACCGCCTTGTCACACTGTTTCACCACCTTGAGATCCTCAGAAATAATCACTCCAAGGTCCTTCTCATGGTCTGTGTACATCAACCTCTTGCATTTTGGTAAAGCTTATAGTTCGAACACCATCTG
Organism: Ichthyophis bannanicus; assembly: GCA_033557465.1. Lineage (NCBI taxonomy): Eukaryota > Metazoa > Chordata > Amphibia > Gymnophiona > Ichthyophiidae > Ichthyophis > Ichthyophis bannanicus. Next base: position 499,564,607 of record CM066034.1, read on the forward strand.
CTTAAGTCTAGCGTGTGCTCTGGTTATACACCTAATAGATGAATAGCGCAAAACATAACATACTTTAACTGCAACGCCTCCACGTTCACTGTCGGGGGTGTGTACAGCATGTACCTGGCAGTTAACATGTGGTGCCTTACAGCAGACTGCATGGGCTAATGTTTAACAAATATGGCCCTAAGCTGCAACTCTCTAGAGTAGACCATTCTTTGAGCTTGGCTAGATCCCTTTTCATGCTTTCCACACTTTCCAGGGTGTTTGTTGCAGATTTTGGTATCCATCTGCAAGAAAGCAAGGTTTTTCTGATAGCCCTCACGCAATATCATGTGTAAAAATGTATAATCTGAAATATATTTTACATGGCTTTTCTTGAGGAGGTACTCAGCATCTTTTTCATTGCCTGCTAAAGCTGACCCATGGCCCTCATGTATTAATGAAAGAGCCCTGCATATGAGTACTAGCATATTTTTTTGCTAGGAAAAATACACTGTTTTTTGATATCTGCCATAGCATATATCTGAGGTCTTGCAGTTTGTTACTTATGTCAAGTCTATGTCCTGCAGGAGTTAGTAAATGCTATATTGCCAGTTTTAGGTGAGAAAGTGTGTTTTGTACACTGCAACTTTGTTTCTCCTCCCCCTGCCCCGCCCATCTCCTTGAAGCCTTGTATTCAGTAGTGGTTTCTTGTTGTTTTGATGTGTATGGGTGTTGGGGAGCGGATAATTTCTTTGTAACTCCTTTGTATTTTGAAACTGTTGTAACTGCCTTGAATGTCTGTGCATACGGGGTCTACAAATGTTTTAAAATAAATAAATAAATACGTTCACTATTCCTATTGGCCTCTCTGTAATAAGATCACCATGTTTGTCTGCTTGGTCGTGTGTCTTCCCCCTCCTCCCCCATTAACCTTTGAACCATGCATCCAGCTTCATCCAAATTTGTGTCATAGATAGTAGAGCACGGAGTGACCCCTACTTTAAACTTTCAGGTGCCCCCAACACTTAGGGGTATGTTTACTAAACCGTCTTAACGTAGCAGCGGCGATAGTGTGCAGGATGCCATAAAAGGAGTGGGTGTTCCGGTCTAAACGTAGCAAACCTGGATTATCGTGCGATAACGCGCGCTGCGCACATTATCAGGCAATGGATTGAGCTATGCACGTTAAAGCGTGTTAATCTTAAGTAGGCATGCTGACGTGCAAACAAAGCAGCAGAGGTGTAGCACATTGGTTAATACACTGACTGATGGTACAGGGGTCATAGGTTTGATCCCCCAGTGTGCCTAATGAATAAGGCTGGCTGAGGCATTACCTTTTACATTTAAGCAGTGCTTTGTGAGGCATTTTATTTTTATTTTAATTAGTGCTGCCAGAAAACACACCCTCACAGTGCCGTAACCTAAGGTGCCGCATAAGGCACCCTATAAGGCACTCCAGAGGGCACATTATAAAGTGCACTGTCCGCCAAGGCACCCTATAATGTCCCCTATAGGACACCTTATAAGGCACTTTATAGGGCGCCTTATAAGGCACTTTATAGGGCGCCTTATAAGGCACCTTATCAGGCACTTTATGGGGCGCCTTATAGGGCACTTTATGGGGCGCCTTATGAGGCACCTTAAGGTTACAGCACTGTGAGGGTGTTTTTGCTGGCAGCACTAATATACATTAAAAATAGACAATGCCTCAGATAGCCCTATCAAAGAACCCCACTGTGGGATCAAACCCATGACTTCTGGCTCTATAGGCAGTGAAGTAACAAGTGGGCTACAGCTACTAACAAACCATTGGCTGGCTACAGAAGGACTGCATGTCACCACACAAACATTCTGCTGTGGTTACCAGGATAGGGTCAACCCACCCGTACCCATGATGTACAGCACATGCAAATCAGCAGTCTACAGATGATCACAAGATGGGGTTTGCACCCCACAGCACCTCATCCTGGTAGGGGCAACTGACCGAGTGCACCCCCACAGCACCTCAGCCTAGTAGGGGATGCTGAGAGTGTGTGTTAGTGGCACAGAGTAGCTACAGACCGTCACATTGTGTGGGTATTGTGCTCACCCTGAGGGTGCGGTGGGGCAGCCAGCACCAGGTCCACAGCACCTTTCATGGTAGGAATAGGCCATGTTGCAGGTACCCATCAGTGCTAGTGCGTGCGTGCGTGCGTGCGTGCGTGCGTGCGTGCGTGCGTGCGTGCGTGCGTGCGTGCGTGCGTGCGTGCGTGCGTGCGTGCCAGCCAGCCAGCCAGCCAGCCAGCCACACCTAGGATACATTAGTGTCCATCTGTAGTTGTCAATCAGGTCTAGCCCTTATGGGCTATGATGCACCCAGAATAGTGCATATTCTGTGTTCGTAACATGGGGGAGGGGGGTGTTTGGAGCCATAGGCAGATTATGTACCACCAACCCCCCCCACCCCGCTGTCTATGACTCAGGGTGGGAGACAGGATCCCCCACCAACAGATCCACATTCTACCTCCCTGCAATAGTGGCAGTAGAGAGGGGGCCATCAACCCCAGTCCTGCTGGGGAACAGACATCCTACAGAGCAGCCAATGCACAGCTGTACACATCCATAAGGCAATGGCGGAAAGACAGTAGGCCTGGAAATGCCAAGCTGCCCCGCCCACCCCACCCCACATGCCCCCCTATGGGTTTTTCGTAGGGAGGAGCTTCCTGCTCTCATCACAGAGTCCATGCAGATGTTGAATCTAGCGCCGCAGTCAACCACTGAGGTAGAGGTTGAAGACCCAGTGATTCAGGCGGTGAGACAAACGCACGTGGTATTCCCAGTGCACCAGGTGGTTGACCAGATGATCCAGGAGGAATGAGACCAGCCGGAATCGGGGCTTAGGGGTATTCACAAGCTGAATAGACTTTACCCTTTAGCCGATAAAGATAAGGAGCGGCCTTGAAGGATGTACAGGACCGCAAGGTTGACGGTCTCCTGAAACAGGTTTTTGATGCGGACGCACTCTCTTTTCAGGTCTCCATCTGTGGGGCTTGGGTAGCTCGGGCCTGTTTGCGCTGGGTCCAACGCCTTCGTCTGTCCCCGCACCTCGGCCAGGAGGAGCTTGCGGAGTTGGGCCGCCTGGAGTCCGGAGCGGCGTATCTGGCAGATGTTCATTACGATCTCATTAGAGCTCTTGCTAATAGCACAGCTTCGGTGGTGGCCGCTCGTAGATCTGTGTGGTTACGGAATTTGTCCGCGGATGGCTCGTCCAAGTCCCGGCTCAGCAAGTTGCCTTTTAAGGGTAGGTTGCTGTTCGAGGAAGATTTGGATAAATTGGTAAAGGACCTTGGGGAGTCCAAGGCTGGTAGGCTGCCGGAGGATAAGCCAAAGCAGGGGAAGTCTGGTCAGAACGTTTGTGGTTCGTTTCGAGACTTTCGGAGATTTCGGTCGTCGCGATTTGGGAGTTCGCAGAGGGGTCGCTTCATGTCGCAATGTCAGGGATTCTGGGGATTTCGGGGAGCAAACAGGTTTCTCCTTGAGTTCTGCCTCGACAGTTAGGAAGCCGCAATGAAATGAGGCGGGTCCCGGCAGAAGGACCTCCGATAGGCAGGAGGCTGCGAGAGTTTCTTTCTGCTTGGACCCACATCACATCCGACCAGTGGGTGTTGGAGGTCATTCGTCAGGAGTACGCGCTGGAATTGGCGCATCCGGTGCGGGACTCCTTTGTCATGTCGCCCTGCAAGGGGGCAAACGAAAACCCTCACAATTCAAAGTACTTTACAGCGACTTCTTCAGTTGGGGGCCGTTGTGGAGGTTACAGAGGTGGAGTACGGCGTGGGTCGGTACTCCATATATTTTGTGGTGCCAAAGAAGTGCAGAGCGTTACGGCCTATTTTGGATCTGAAGGGCGTAAACCGTTGTCTGCGAGTTCCACATTTTCGAATGGAGACCCTCCGGTCCGTCATTGTGGCAGTGAGGCAAGGGGAGTACTTGACGTCTCTAGACCTCACGGAAGCCTACTTACACATTCCCATTCGGTCGTCTCATCAGAAGTTTCTCCGCTTTGCCATTCCTTGGGGTCACTATCAGTTCCAAGCGTTGCCTTTCGGCCTGGCGACGGCACCGCGCACTTTCACCAAGATAATGGTGGTGGTGGCGGCGGCATTGCGCAAGGAGGGAATTTTAGTGCATCCCTACCTAGATGATTGGCTAATCCGGGCCAAGTCCAAGGCGGAGAGCGTTCAGGTGATGGGCAGAGTGGTGGAATTTCTGCAAAGCCTCGGGTGGGTGGTCAATCTGGGCAAGAGTCGGTTGGAGCCTTCCCAGAACCTAGAATATCTCGGGGTGTGGTTTGACACGGCGAGTGGGCAGGTGTTTCTACCGCAACACAGAGCCCAAGGTCTCAGGAGTCTAGTTCGCAAATTCATGGTGGGGCCAGCTCCTTTGGCATGGTCTTACCTCAGGGTGCTGGGGACCATGGCGGTGACGCTCGAAGCGGTGCCCTGAGCCAAAGTACATATGCGTCAGCTGCAGAGATCACTCCTTCACCGGTGGTCGCATCAGGTGGATGCGTTGAGCCAGAGACTTCCTTGCCCGCTCAGGGTCAGACAGTCGCTACGCTAGTGGCTGCGCCCGGTGTCGCTGGCAGCCGGAATGCCCCTGGAGCAGCCGGAATGGCTGCCAGTGCTAACAGATGCCAGCCTGGGGGGATGGGGGGCCCACTGCGACGGCAGGTTCGCGCAGGGATTTTGGTCGCCTCGGGAGACTTCGTGGTCGATCAATCGTCTGGAGCTGCGGGCAGTCTGGCGGGCGCTGCAGGAGTTCGAGACCGTCGTGGTGGGTCGGGCAGTCAGAGTCCTGTCCGACAACTCAGCGGCAGTGGCCTACATCAATCGGCAGGGCGGCACGGGGAGTGTGGCCATGGAAGAGGAAGCGGATCTGTTGTTCGTTTAGGTAGAGAGCCGGTTGACAGCAATTTCGGCGGTGCACATTGCCGGAAAAGACAATGTGACGGCCGACTTTCTAAGCAGGGTCCGAGTGGATGCGGGAGAGTGGGAGCTGCACCCGGACGTGTTCGCTCAGATCGAGGAGTGCTGGGGGAGCCCTGTAATGGATCTCATGGCAACCTTTCAGTCAGCAAAGGCCAACTGTTTCTTCAGCAGAAGGAGGGAAAGGATGTCGGAAGGAATAGATGCGTTAGTGCAGCGGTGGCCGACCTCAGGTCTTCTGTATGTCTTTCCTCCGTGGGCTTTGATCGGCAGAGTGGTGCAAAGAATCGGAGCCCATCCGGGACAAGTTCTTCTGGTGGCTCCAGACTGGCCGCGGCATCCTTGGTACGCGGATCTGGTGCGGCTCGTGGACAGCACCCCGTGGCGGTTGCCCATAAGGGCGGATCTTTTGCACCAAGGACCTCTCTTCATGCCACAAGTCGATCGGTTCTCGCTTACGGTATGGCCATTGAAAGGGCTAGGTTGAAGAAAAAAGGTTATTCTTCCGCAGTCATTTCAACGATGCTTAGGGTTCGGAAACCGTCCACATCACTGGCGTATGTTCGTATTTGGCGGATATTTGAGGATTTGTGTTCGAGGAAGCAGATCCGAGCAGCTACGGTTTCAGTTTCATCAATCTTAAGTTTCCTACAGGATGGTTTTGATAAAGGTCTGGCGGCCAGTTCTCTGCATGTACAAGTAGTGGCTCTATCTTGTTATCGAGGAAAGGTGCAGGGCGTTGCACTGGGAGCTCTTGCGGACATTTTGCGTTTTCTCAAAGCCATTTCCAGGTTGCAATCGTCGCGTAGGGCGATGATTCCACCTTGGGATCTTAATTTACTGCTGACAGCTTTGGCCAGGCCGCCCTTTGAATCATTGCGTAGGGCGTCGGTGAAGGATGTGACCTTGAAAATGGTTTTTCTAGTGGCGATCTGTTCAGCGAGACGTGTTTTGGAGCTCCAGGCGTTGTCTTGTAGGGAGCCATTTCTGGTGTTTTCGAAGGAGAAGGTGGTATTGCGACCGGTTCCATCGTTTTTACCGAAAGTAGTTTCTCCTTTCACCTGAGTCAGACGGTTGCGCTGCCAGTTCTTGGTTCTTTGCACAACGGCGCTCAGGAGCGCAACTTATGGCAGTTGGATGTCAAATGAGCATTTCGGCAGTATCTGAAGATTTCCCAGCCTTTTCGCAAGTCTGACCGGTTGTTTGTCTTGTTCGGAGGAGTTCGCAAGGGAGAGGCTGCTGCAAAGGCTTCCATTTCCAGATGGATTCGGGAGGCTATTGCTTCCGCCTATCTACTGCAAGGTTGGAAGGTGCCTTCAGGGTTGCGTGCGCATTCTACAAGAGCACAGGCGTCGTCATGGGCGGAGCACAGCTTAGTGCTGCCAGGGGACATTTGCAGGGCGGCTACTTAGTCGTCGCTGCATACCTTCAGCAAGCATTATCGGCTTGACGTGGAAGCTGTGAGTGATGCCGGTTTTGGGTCAGTGGTGTTGCGTGCCAGATGGAAAGGCCCCTCCCGTTGATTACTGCTCTGGTACATCCCAGATGTAGAGGACTGAACTGGAGGAACGATAAGGAAATGATAATTACACTTACCTGGTAATTGTAGTTCCTTGAGTGACGACAATTCAGTCCTCATTCCCACCCGGAGTGTTTCCTTTCATGGTGTGTGTTTGGCTGGCAGCGCCAAAATACGAATCACAGGTAGATTCTTTAGTTCTTTTAAAATTGATCATTTTCACTCCTTTGCTCTTATTCTGTGTTTCGCAGGGAGGAGTGTAAGAAAGTTTTTCACAAGGTCTGCAGTGATGTTCAGTTTCAGGTTTTCAAGTTTATATATTGATTATATTGCTTATTTGTTGCTCTTTGAGTCTGCTTTGTTAATAGTTCACACTGGGGCTGATGAGAGTGTGCAGCAGGCTATATCCAGTGATGTCAGAATTCTGATATGCCAGTCTCCAAGCTGCAGGAGGAGGTTGACAACCCAGATGTAGAGGACTGAACTGTCGTCACTCAAGGAACTACAATTACCAGGTAAGTGTAATTATCATTTCTCCAGGACCAAGCAGGAAGTCAGTCCTCACATATGGGTGTCATCGCCGCCGATGAAGCCCTAGCGGAGCATTTCCCCAGCTTTCTATGAAAGCCTTTGGGAATGCAGGCACGCATGCGCGGTTCCCTTCCCGCCTAAAGGTGCCATCTTACCTCAGTCTCTTTTTTTCTGAGAAGCCCACTGGACGTGTGTCCTATCATCCCGGATAAAAGTTGATTTTTTTTGGCGATTCTCGCTGTTTTTTCTCCCGGTTCGACGCCGGTTCCCCTCCCGCCGGGTTCGGTACACCTGTATCGAGCCCGATTCTTCTTTTTCGTTTTTTGCCCTTCGTGGCTGGCGTTCGCGCCCTTTTTTGTTTTTCCCTGGAAGGCCGGTCCTTTGACCTCGCGGGGACTCTTTTTTCCCCGATGGCTTCCAGCGGTTTCAAGAAGTGTGATCAGTGTAAGAAATTAATGTCTCTCACCGACACACACAACTGCTGCCTTCGGTGCCTCGGTCCTGATCACGACCCTAAGTCGTGTGGACCACGTGGGAAGATGTCTTCCAAGGCACTCTGAAGTTGCCAGCAGCAGAAAAAAAGGCTTTTCTCAGACTCAGCCTCTGGCCAGGCCCGGACCTTGTCTGAGGTCTCGACATCTCGGGATTCGGATCCCAAGCGCCGTCGAAGCTCCTCGGACAGGGGGTCCCCCGACCGGGAACGCAAGAGGAAGAAGCGGCTCATGAGGGCGTCGGAGGAGGAGGTCCCTGGCTCCTTGAGGGCCAGGTCTAAGACCCCCGACCGTCACCCCGGGCCCGTGGAACAAGAGAAGCCTGTCAAAGTTCCTCGCGTGGAGCCGGAGTCTGCTGGACATGTAATCCCCGTAGTCCTCGAGGACTCTCCTCCCAGAGAGCCGACATCGGGCCCGGCGCCGCCGGGGCCCAAGTCGGTGGCTGCTATGTCTCCCGAGCTGAGTCTCAGGATGACAGCCTTGGAGAGCAGACTGTCTGCCTTTATGGAGCAGCAGCGGGCACTGATGGCCAGCCTGTCTGGCGAATCTGCCCCGACCACTGGGACATCGACTTCAAAGTCGACCCCCGAGACCGAGCCGATACTCGAGTCCATCATGGCTCGAAGTCGACCTCGGTCGAGGTCTCCCTCGACCTCCCGCTCGGGACCGAGGGCGTCGACGCCGGTGCCTCTGGCGTCGGGGCGGGTGCTCCAGGGCCCAGCGGGGTCGGACCCTGACTCCTCGTCGGACGAGTCCGCCTGGGAGACGGAGGATGAGGAGTCCCCCGATACGTTCAAGACTCAGTGCGTCCCGTCGGACTCACCGCAGTCTGAGCCCCGGAGTAGATCCCCTCCGGAGGATACTCGGTTCTCGGAGTTCGTCCGGGATATGGCCACTGTCTTGGCTATTCCTGTGGACCCTGAGGAAGAGCCTCGAGCTGAAGAGATCGAGGCTCTGCAGTATGACTCTCCTCCGAAGGAGGCCTTTACTGTCCCGGTTCCTCCGATGCTGGAACGGCTCCTCTTCAGGATGTGGGAGGCACCAGCCTCGGCGCCGGTTTTAAGCAAGCGAGTCGACTCGATCTATCGACTCAGAAAGAGCCCTGGTTTTCAAAAGGCACAGCTACCACACCATTCCATGGTTGTGGAATGAGGCCATGCATCGTCTGAAGAGCCAGAAGATGCACTCTGCGGTGCCCCCCGGCAGGGAGGCCCGGAACCTCGATGGCATCGGTAGAAAGTGCTTCCAGGGCTCGATGCTTGCTTGCCGTGTCCAGTCTTACCAGCTGTACATGGGCATGTACTTGCGGGACCTGGCCAAGGAGTTGGCCGGGTTCTCTGCTGGACTCTCCGGGGAACCCTTGCAGAGATTCAAGTCCTTGTCCTCGGGGATTCGGGACTGCTCGAAGTTCATGTCCCACGCCGCCTACGTTGGCTTCGAGGCTTCGGCCCGAGTTGCGGCAGCCGGCATCGTGGCTCGATGCCAGGCATGGCTGCAGTCATCGGACCTCGAGCCATGGGTTCAGGACAAGTTGGTCGATGTCCCTTGCCGAGGTGAAAACCTTTTTGGCAAGCCCATGACTGAGAAGGCCGCCCAGCTCGAAACAGAGCACCTTACACGGACAAGGCTGTCTAGGAAGACCTCTGCCCCTTCTCATAAAAAGAAGGGCTCGGGTAAAAAGCCCTTTTACCCGAGGAAGGGCACTGCCTACAAACAGTACCCTCAATATCAGGCTGCCCAAGCTGCACCCCAGGATCAGCAAGCCAAGTGGCAGGGTAATGGGCCCCATAGGCAGAGGACCCCCAAGCCTCCGGCCCCTGCTCCCCCTCAGCAGGGTGGGGGTTTTTGACTCCTTGAGCGTAGCCTCTCCATCCCTGCTCTGCCGACCCTGCACAGGAGGTCGCCTCGCTCTCTTTGCCCACCAGTGGCCCCTCATCACCGGGGACAGTTGGGTGTTGGACATAGTCCACGAGGGCTATGCCCTGCATTTTCACCAACTGCCTCCTCCATACTTTCCAGGGGAGCCTCCAAGGCCTCCCCTGCACACAGACCTTCTCCTTCAAGAGCTTCAGGGTCTGTTGGTGGACAGGGCGGTGGAGCCTGTGCCTCCCCACCTGCAAGGTCACGGATTCTACTCCAGGTATTTCCTGGTGCCCAAAAGAACCGGTGGCCTTCGACCCATTCTGGACCTCAGAAACCTCAACAAGTTCCTAGAGAAAGAAAAGTTCAAGATGCTTACTCTTGGAAGACTTCTGCCCTACCTCCAGCAGGGAGATTGGCTATGCTCCTTAGATCTAAAGGATGCGTACACTCACATCCTCATTCATCCAGACCACAGAAAGTACCTCAGGTTCATTGTGGGAGGAAACCATTTTCAGTACCTCACCTCCGCTCCCAGGGTCTTTACCAAATGCCTGGCAGTGGTGGCGGCCTACCTGAGAAATCAGGGAATCTTTGTCTTCCCCTATCTGGACAACTGGCTCATTAGGGGTCAGACGTGCCAGGAGGCCAGACAAGCCACCCTCAGAACTATTGCTTCTTCAAAGCCTGGCATTTGTAATAAACTTCGCAAAGTCCACTTTTCTCGCCTCCCAGAACTTGGAGTTCATAGGAGCAAGGCTGGACTCTCTGCTGGCAAAGGCTTTCTTGCCAGAAGACAGAGCCCAAAGATTGATAGCCTTGGCAAATCAATTTCTCAGCAGGTCACTGGTCTCCGCCAGACTCTGCCTAAGGCTGCTTGGCCACATGGCTTCGACAGTGCATGTGACCCCGATGCCAGGCTCCATATGAGGCCTGCGCAGTGGTGCCTTCGGACTCAGTGGTCACAGGCCACAGGCAGCCTCAGAGACAGGATAAGGGTGTCCAGACAATTTCTGCACTCCCTCAACTGGTGGCTGCATCCCCCCAATCTACTGAAGGGGGTGCCTTTTCAGATTCCTGGGCACACAGTGGTGCTGACCACCAATGCCTCCCTGCAGGGCTGGGGAGCTCATTGTCTAGGCAAGTGCACCCAGGGCCTGTGGTCTCCTTGGGTAGCTGCACAGCAGATCAATCTCCTCGAACTCAGAGCTATTCGATTAGCACTCAAAGCTTTTTCTCCTACCCTGGCTCATCAATCTGTCCTGGTTCAGACAACGAAGTAGCCATGTTTTATGTGAACAAACAGGGCGGGACCGGGTCCAGAATTCTTTGTCAGGAGGCTCAGGACCTTTGTTCATTTGCCCTCAAGCACAACATGCTCCTTAAGGCTGTGTACCTTCCAGGCCAGGACTACTGCGTGGTCGACAGATTAAGCAGGATTCTGCAGCCCCACGAGTGGCAGCTGCATCCTTCAGTAGTTCAGAAGATCTTCCTAAAATGGGGTCTCCCTTTGATAGATCTCTTTGCCAGTCCAATGAACAAGCAGCTGCCAAAGTTCTGCTCCAGGCAACCGCATCCTCTGAGGATAGCAGCAGATGCTTTTCTGATTCCATGGTCTCAGGGCCTCCTGTATGCGTTTCCTCCCATGCCCTTGGTGGCCCGAACTCTCTTCAAAATTCTTCAGGACAAGGCCTCGGTCCTGCTGGTGGCTCCCAGGTGGCCGAGACAGCCTTGGTTTCCGCTTCTACTTCAACTGGCGGTGGATCCCCCACTGCCTCTGGGGTTGCAACACAACCTTCTCTCACAGGAGCAGGGTTCCCTTTTGCACCCCAATATCAAAGCTCTCAATTTGATGGCCTGGAGGCTGCAAGGGTAGTTTTGGCTCCCTGGGGCCTACCTCAGGAAGTTGAGGAGGTTGTCCTCGCCTCTAGGAAACAGTCCACTAGGAAAACCTATGCTCTCAAATGGAAGAGGTTTTCTGTGTGGTGTCAGCTACGTACAGAGGATCCTTTCTCCTGTACTGTGCCAGTAGTGCTTCAGTACTTACTGCACTTATCCAATCAGGGACTTAAGTCCAATTCTGTTCGGGTCCACCTCTCAGCTCTAGCAGCTCACCACTCACTGGTGGAGGGACATTCTCTCTCGGGTCACCCCTTGGTGTCCCGCTTTCTCAGGGGCTTGCTTTTACTCAAGCCCCCAATCTGTCCTCCTGCCCCTGAGTGGGAGTTGAATGTGGTCTTGCAGCAACTGACTCGCCCACTTTTTGAGCCCATGGCTACTTGCCCACTATGCTTCCTCTCCTGGAAGACACTCTTGCTGATAGCCCTTACTTCGGCTAGGCAAGTGAGTGAGCTTCAGGTCCTGGTCTGTGATAGGCCTTACACCAGGATTTATAGGAACAGAGTAGTCCTCAGGACTCTTCCAAAGTTCCTCCCAAAAGTTGTCTCCTCGTTCCACCTCAATCAGGAGGTGGTTCTTCCAACATTCTTCCCTAGGCCTCATGCAAGCCAGGCTGAAGCAGTTCTGCATAACCTGGACTGTAGGAGGGCCTTATCCTTCTACCTTGACCGTACGCAGGGGCATAGAAGGGCTACTCAGCTCTTCGTCTCCTTTGACCCTAATAAGTTAGGGTTGGCTGTGTCCAAGCGTACCTTGTCCATCTGGGTGGCTGACTGTATCACCTGGGCTTACAGGGCGGCTGACCTTCCTTTGCAGGGTCGGGTTACGGCCCACCGTGTCAGGGCAATGGCTGCCTCAGTGGCTCATCTCCGCTCTTTGCCCTTGGTAGACATCTGCAGGGCTGCAACTTGGTCTTCAAGCCAGACTTTTGCGGCCCATTACTGTCTGGAGAGGGAGTCCCGTAGGGACAGTGCTTTTGGCCAAGCAGTACTCCGGAATCTCTTTGAGGTTTAGGCAACTCCTGCCCTCCTGCCCTCTGTTGGGCTACCGGTGGAGGTTGTGTCTTTGAAAAGCCTTTCTTTGCTGCTGGGACTAGAGGAAGTTCTCTTGTTCAGCCTGGGTTCCTCGGTAGCCCAGAGCTAGGGAGCCACCCATATGTGAGGACTGACTTCCTGCTTGGTCCTGGAGAAAGAGTAGTTACTCACCTGTAACAGGTGTTCTCCAGGAGCATCAGGAATCAGTCCTCACAACCCTCCCTCCTCCCCTTGGAGTTGCAGTTGTACATAGTTTATTTTTTTATTTTTTGTGTGCTGTTCTTAGCTATGTCATTTGACTGAGGTAAGATGGCACCTTTAAGTGGGAAGGGAACCGCGCATGTGTGCCTGCATTCCCAAAGGCTTTCATAGAAAGCTGGGGAAATGCTCCGCTAGGGCTTCATCAGCGCCGATGACACCCATATGTGAGGACTGATTCCTGCTGCTCCTGGAGAACACCTGTTACAGGTGAGTAACTACTCTTTAGGGTGGCATTGCTAAGGTATGCAAGTGCTAGTATTGGGAGATGCACACAGGGCCCAACATCCTGCCTCTCCAGGAGGCTTTGGATAATGGAGCCTGTGGGTGCGGGTGTTTCTGCCCCTGTTGGCCGCTGCTCTAGGGCAGAGGTTCCCAATTCCAGTCCTGGTGGGCCAAACACTGTTTGGGTTTTCATGCTGTCCCTAATGAATATGCATGAGATACATCTGCATACCATGGGGGCGGCGCATAGAAATGCAGCACAGGCATCTTTATTAGAGACAGCATGGAACCTGAATGGTGTTTGGCCCTCCAGGACTGCATTTGGGAGACTCTGCTCTAGGTAATGCGCATGTTTATGGTGTCTGTGCTCTGTAGGGTAAAATATAGGCGTTTGAGGCATGTTTATGTTATCTGCAATAAAGGTTCTGTCTTTATTACCACAGTTTAGTAGTGGGTAAAATATGGGGACTGGGTTGACGTTTTGTTCAGGCCATTTTCAATGTTTATTTGCCCTTTTGTTTCGTGCACATGTATCACATTTATCACCTTTTGTAGGTTTCCCTGGCTTTGCTGTACATTGCTGACGGAAATAGTTTCTCTTCCCTTTAAATCTGCTCTAACGCCAGGGTTTCACTGGCGTTAGTTTTCAGCCCCGGCTTCCACAGCGTTAGTGTACAGGGAGCCTCTCCCCTCCCACTCTCCACCCACTGACCCCTTCTCTCCACCCTCTGGGGTGCCTTCCTCTGCCCTTCAGCGCTGGATTTCACGGCGTTAGGGTGCCTTAACGTGGCAGGCGCGTTATCGCACGATAAGGTACGTTATCGCGCGTTAACGCGCCTTGTTCGCCCTGTAATGTACCTTATCGCATGATAATACCGCCGCTGCTACGTTAAGACGGTTTAGTAAACATACCCCTTAGAATCCTTTATCTTTTCGCCCCAGTTCCACATAGAGAAACAGGACTGTTCAGTTAAAATTTTGGGAGGGGGGGAAGGGGGGAGATAAGTGAAAGCCACAGCTAAGTAAAACATTAAATATCTCTGTAGAAATGGGTAAAAGGGGCAACATCTGGAAAGCGGTGCGCATAAATCTCCATAGCATGGGAAATAAGATCCCATTGCTGAGGATTTAATGGAAGAGGCTGACTTGGATTTAGCGGTGGTTACGGTGACATGGTTCACAGACAACAATGACTGGGATGTAATTATACCGGGTTATATTTTATTCTGAAAGGACAGGGTAGGAAGAAGGGGAGGGGGAGTGACACTATATGTAAAAAATAATATTAAAGCTATAGAATTACAGGGCCTAAAAGGGAGTGAGGAGGCACTGTGGGTTAAACTAGAAAGAGCGAAAGGGAAATCCATTTGCATTGGTATGATATACAGATCTCCTTCACCAGCAGAAGAAGTGGTCAGAGATTTAATAGAAGTCATATGCGGTATTGCCATGAAAGGAGATGTGTTACTGGTAGGTGATTTCAATATGCCAGATGTTGATTGGCACATCCCTGCTGTGGTGTTGTCTAGAAATAAGGAGATCCTGGATTCTCTACAGGGAAAACTATTCAGGCAACTGGTAACAGAACCCACATGTGAAGGGGTCATACTGGACTTGGTACTTGCCAATGGGTAAAGTGTTTCTGATGTTATAGTGGGAGACCATCTCACATCCAGTGATAACCAGATGGTGTGGTTCAGTATTAGGACTAGGGATGATAAAATCTATTCAAAAGTGAGGGTCTTAGACTTTAAGAAAACTAACTTTGTCAAGATGGGACAATTCCTCAGGGTGTCATTAGCGGAATGGGAACAACTGGGGGATGTAGAAAAGCAATGGGCAAAACTGAAAGGGGATAATTTAAAGGCAACAAACCTTTTTGTTAGAAAGGTAAATAAATGTAAAAGGGAAAGGAGGCTGCTATGGTTCTCAAAAGAAGTAGCTGAAAAGGTGAAGAAAATACAAGAGATCACAGATAGAGAAAGACAAGCATCAATATTTAGAAGAACTCAGAGAAGCTAGCAAAGTAATCAGGAAAGCAGCAGAGAGCTTGTAGTTGTACATTTAATAGTCACTCAGGGCCTAGCATCAGAAAAGTACTTTTAGTTTTAAAACACAGGAGAACTTTCTGGTTACATTTCATACCCAGCAGAGAGCTTGTAGTTTAAATTTAATAGTCACTCAGGGCCTAGTAACAGCAAAGTACTTTTAGTTTAAATTTAAAACACAGAAGAGTGTTTTCTGGTTAAATTTAGAACCCAGCAGAGAGCTTGCAGTTTAAATTTCATAAGAAGTTAGAGCCTAGCAGCAGCTAAGAGCTATAATTTAAATCAAATCAGAATTTAGCTTAGCACAAAAGTCAAAACAGGGTCTGTACTCTTTGAGCAACAAATAAAGTCTTCTAGAGACCTTTACAAAGAGGCCTTCTATCTAGGGGGCAAGAGACCTGTGAAACCTTTTCAATAGGTGTTAACACCAGGTGGCAGATCAAAAGGTCATTTTGAAAGACTCCTCCTATCCAAGCAAGGACTGTTAATTACCCAGGAAGTTGGTCACAGCTTACTTCAGCAGCACAGGCATAAATAGCTCAACCAGAGCTCTGTGATCCTCTGTCTTGAAGGACTAGAAAAAGGGACTGTTAGGTCTGGAGAGAGATCTGCAACTGTGAGTATATACTTCTGGTAATTTTCTAAAAGGAATTCTTTATATTAAAGCTAATTAATCTGTGAACCCACTATTTTTGTTAAATCAGTCAGGGTCTAGTAGCAGCAGTTTAAGTTTAAATTTAAAACACAGAGGAGAACTTTCTGGTTACATTTCATACCCAGCAGAGAGCTTGTAGTTTAAATTTAATAGTCACTCAGGGCCTAGTAACAGCAAAGTACTTTTAGTTTAAATTTAAAACACAAAAGAGAGCTTTCTGGTTACATTTGGAACCCAGCAGAGAGCTTGTAGTCTAAATTTAATAGTCACTCAGGGCCTAGCATCAGCAAAGTACTTTTAGCTTAAATTTAAAACACAGAAGAGAGTTTTCTGGTTAAATTTAGAACCCAGCAGAAAGCTTGTAGTTTAAATTTCATAAGAAGTTAGAGCCTAGCAGCAGCTAAGAGCTATAATTTAAATCAAATCAGAATATAGCTTACCTCAGCAGCACAAGACAGGGTACTGTGTAGCAGCCCTCTTTTAATAAGTGTTATTTCCCTCCCTCCCTCCCTCCCCACACCCACCCACCCCTGGGATAATCTTTATTTATTTAGCATATATTTGTATGCCGCTACTTCCAGTGATCAGTAGCGGCTTGATTACAGGCGTGATATTGAGAAATCATTACATAAATTTAAAGGAGGATACAATTGATTTGGAAGTGAAAGCACGGCACAGCACACAGTGTAGGGTCTTAAGGAGAGGGACAGATATTCACATATTCACATATTTACATATATACATAACTGCATCAATGATCTGTCTAGGTGATGCCGTAATGGGATTGGAAAAGATGGGTTTATAGGTAGCTTTATAGGTACTTACACATCTTAAAAGGCAGGAGGTGCTCTCAGGTGAAGCTCATTACCCAAATCAGTCATACACTAAGGGGCATGTTTACTAAACTCCGAAATTGTGCGGGGCCCCGTTAGTGTGCCTGTGCCATATAAGGAGTGGGTGGTTCAGGCAGAAAAAAGAAAAAAAAACAGGAGAAAGCGACCGTACTTGTGCGCGTCGCGTAACTGTGCGGGGTCCGTATTAGCACATGGGAAGGCTAAGTGTCACGCTGCTGGGCACACAAACGAACAGAGCCGTAGTACAACAGTGAAGACACTGAGCAATGGTGCAGGGGCCACGGGTTCGAACCCCCACTGGGCGCAATGAACAAGGCTGGCTCAGGCAGTACCTATTACAGGGAGGATTGTTTTAGGAGGGAGCCTAATTTTGTGCGGCAGAAGGCGGCGCGCCAATGTGCAAGCACAGGAACAGAGCCACAGCACAATGGTGAAGACACTGACCAATAGTGCAGGGAGCAGGGGTTCAATCCCCCACAGTGCTCGGGCTCACTGAGGCAGTATTTTAGGGGGCATGGAATGAATGGTCAGCATAAGGCGGTGCGCTGATGTTTTAGGAGGCACTGTAATAGTGGCCGGCAGAAGTGGCGTGCTGATGGGCACGCACAGGAACCAATGGTGCAGGAGCCAGGGGTTCAATCCCCCAAGGTGCCCAATGAAGAAGGCTCACAGAGGCATTATGTATTATGGGGATGAGTGCTGTAGGGGGCAGGTTGTTTTTTTTATCTCAGTTAACACTACTAGCAAACGCACTCACAAAGCGTGTTAACATAAGGCGGCCCATAAGGCACATGTTAACATTCACTGTCCGCCAAGGCACCCTAGAATGTCCCCTATAGGGCCCCATATATGTTGCGGTACAGGGTAATGTATAGTGCACCTTATATGGACGGCAACCATAAGGTGCCCTATAGGGCGCCCTATAAAGCACCCTCAGAGGCATCTTATGGGTACAGTACGCTGAGGGTGTTTTTGCTGGCAACAACATATGTACATGACAGTTAGAAAAAACATTGGACAACCCTCTAAAAGAACCCCACTGTGGGTTTGAACCCATGACCTCTGGCTTCACAGGCAGTGATGTAACCATTGGGTTCATCGCACGTGTGCGGGGCGCTTAAGAGCACTTAAGTGCTGCTTTTAGTGCGTTATTGTGCGGCGCGCAATTGTGCGTTTTTTAGTAAACATGCCCCTAAGGACCTGAGATTAGTTAAGCTTCAGGTGAGCAAGATATATTACACATATTAGGTACAGTTTTATTAGTATAAATATCCATAGCAACCCTTAGTAAGTAAAGAACTTAGATCTAAACACAAACTTAAAACTAAGACGCAGACAGCAGTCCAGCAGCGGGATGGGGGCTTTCCAGTCTTTTGCATTGAGTGTCATATGTACGATTTTCTCCCAGTTGGTGAGAGGTCTTACGTGTGCACTAGGTGCAAGGAGCTCTTTGCTCTCAGGGAACGAGTCCGTTCTCTAGAGGCTAAAGTAGCAGACTTGGAAAGCATAAGACAGACAGAGAGGTACATAGACGAGACCTACAGGTATATAGTCCTGAAGTCCCACCTCCAGTCTGGCAGCATCCCTGTTGCCATGGAGGAGAGAGGTCATGTGACAGGAGAGCATCGCCCTGGTGTGGCAGGAAGTGATCCTGTAACTAGGACCTGTTCTCCAGGTGATGTAAAACCCTCTCGCACCGAGGAAGTTTCTCCAGGGCCATGTGCCCATGAGGGAAGGGTTAGGACAGCCGTTATAGTTGGTGATTCGATCAATAGGCATGTAGATAGCTGGGTGGCTGGTGGACATGAGGATCGCCTGGTAACATGCCTGCCTGGTGCGAAGGTAGCGGACCTCACGCGCCACCTAGATAAGGTCCTAGATAGTGCTGGGGAGGAGTCTGCTGTCTTGGTACATGTCGGTACCAATGACATAGGAAAACGTGGTAGGGAGGTTCTGGAGGCTAAATTTAGGCTTTTAGGTAGGAAGTTGAAATCCAGAACTTCCAGGGTAGCATTCTCCGAAATGCTTCCTGTTCCACGCGCAGTACCCAAAAGGCAGGCAGAGCATCGGAGTCTCAATGCGTGGATGAGACAATGGTGCAGAGATGAGGGTTTTGGATTTGTTAGGAACTGGGGAACATTCTGGGGAAAGGAGGAGCTCTTCCGAAGGGATGGGCTTCACCTTAACCGGGATGGAACCAGGCTGCTGGCATTAACCTTTAAAAAGGAGATAGAGCAGCTTTTAAACTAGATATTAGGGGAAAGCCGACAGTCACCAAGAGCGGATGGTTCGGAAAAATGTATCTTTGAAGGATACTACCAAAAGCAGAGAGGTTCCACAAAAGAGTAAAGTAGCCCAAATGCCCTCAAGTATGGAGCAGACAGAGCTTAAAGATTCCAAATTACCCATGTCTAACAATAGCCAAATTAATATGAATAAAATACATTCTCTAAAATGCTTGTATGCAAATGCTAGAAGTCTAAAAAATAAGATGGGAGAGTTAGAATATATAGCAATAAATGAAAGGTTAGATATGATTGGAATATCAGAGACATGGTGGAAGGAGGACAACCAGTGGGACACTGTGATACCTGGGTACAAACTATATCGAAATGATAGAGCTGATCAAATTGGTGGAGAGGTTGCTCTCTATGTTAGAGAGGGCATTGAGTCAGAAAGGATTAAAGTTTTGCAGGAAACAAAATCTGCTGTAGAATCTATATGGATTGAAATTCCATGTAAAAGGGGGAAGGCAATGGCAGTGGGGGTGTACTATTGAGCGCCTGGCCAGAATGACCAAATGGATGATGAAATGCTCAAAGAAATCAAGGAAGCTAACAAAAGTTACAGCGCAGTAATAATAATGGGTGATTTCAACTACCCCGGTATCGACTGGGTCAGTGTCACGTCAGGACATGCTAGGGAGATAAAGTTCCTAGATGAAATAAATGACTGCTTCTTGAAGCAGCTGGTTCATGAACCGATCAGAGGGGAAGCCATATTAGACCTAGTCCTTAGTGGAACACCAGATCTAGTGCAAGAGATAAGGTTGTTGGGGCCACTTGGCAATAGTGATCATAGCATGATCACCTTTGATTTAATTAGTGGAGGAGGGATAGTAAGGAAATCCACAGTACTACCTTTGAACTTTCGAAAGGGAGACTATGATAAAATGAGGAAAATAGTTAAGAAAAAACTAAAAGGAGCAGTTGCAAAGGTTAAAGACGTACATAAGGCTTTGTTGGCTGTTGTTGAAAAATACTATCTTGGAAGCCCAGACCAGCTGTATTCCACGCTTTAAGAAAAGTGGAAGGAAGTCCAAAAAACTGCCAGCATGGTTTAAAGGTGAGGTCAGAGAGGCTGTTGTTGCCAAAAAAGCATCTTTCAGGAAATGGAAAAAAGAGCCAAACGACGAAACCTGGAAACAGCACAAGCACTGGCAAGTCAAATGCCAGGCATTGATAAGGCAGGCAAAGGGAGAATTTGAGAAGAAGCTTGCTGCGGAAGCAAAAACGCGAAGTAAAGACCTTTTTAAGTACATTCGTAGCAAAAAACCTGTGAGAGAGTCAGTTGGTCCATTGGATGATAAAGGGGTTAAAGGAGCACTAAGAGGAGACAAGGCGATAGCGGAGAGACTGAATGAATTCTTTGCTTCAGTCTTTACTGAGGAAGATGTAGGGATGTTACCCATGACTGAAGTGGTATTTAAATGTGTGGAAGAATTGAAGGAAATATCAATACATCGGGAAGATGTATTACAACTATTAGATAAACTGAAGAGTAGCAAATCACCTGGGCCGGATGGTATACATCCAAGGGTGTTGAAAGAACTGAAATATGAGATTGCAGACCTGCTATTAGTAATCTGTGAACTATCATTAAAATCATCTCTAATACCTGAAGATTGGAGGATCGCCAATGTAACACCAATTTTTAAAAAGGGTTCCAGTGGTGATCCGGGAAACTACAGACCGGTGAGCCTGACATCAGTACCATGAAAAATGGTAGAAACCATCATAAAGAATAAAATTACTCAGCATGTAGATAGTCATGACCTAATGGGAGACAGCCAACATGGCTTTAGACAAGGAAGATCTTGTCTTACTAATCTGTTATGTTTTTTTGAAGGAGTGAATAATCAGGTGGACAAAGGTCAGTCGGTTGATATTGTGTATCTGGACTTTCAGAAAGCCTTTGACAAGGTCCCTAATGAGAGACGTTTGGCAAAACTGAAGAGTCATGGGATAGGAGGCAGTGTACTATTGTGGATCAGGAACTGGTTAAAAGATAGACAGCAGAGGGTAGGGCTAAATGGCCAATTTTCCCAATGGAGAAAGGTGAATAGTGGTGTACCCCAGGGATCTGTGCTGGGTCCGCTGCTTTTTGACATATTCATAAATGACCTGGAAAGTGGAATAACGAGTGAGGTTACCAAATTTGCAGATGACACAAAACTATTTAAAGTTGTTAAAACCCAGGAGGATTGTGGAAAATTGCAAGAGAATCTTGATAAATTGGAAGACTGGGCATCAAAATGGCAGATGAAATTTAATGTGGACAAGTGCAAGGTTATGCACCTAGGGAAGAACAACCCAAACTATGGTTATACGATGCAAGGTTCCACATTAGGAACTACCAGCCAGGAAAAAGATTTAGGTGTCATTGTGGATACCATGTTAAAACCCTCGGCCCAGTGTGCAGCAGCGGCCAAGAGAGCAAATAGAATGCTAGGTATGATAAGGAAAGGAATGGAAAATAAAACAAAAGATATTATAATGCCTCTATATCGTTCCATGGTGAGACCGCACCTTGAATATTGTGTGCAATTCTGGTCGCCGTATCTTAAAAAGGATATAGCGATTTTAGAAAAGGTTCAGAAAAGAGCCACGAAAATGGTAAAGGGGATGGAAGGATACTCCTATGAAGAAAGGCTAAAAAGGTTAGGGCTCTTTAACCTGGAAAAGAGACGGCTGAGGGGAGATATGATAGAAGTCTATAAATTAATGACCGGAGTGGAACGGGTTAACATAGATTGATTGTTTACCTTATCAGAATATAGAAAGACTAGGGGACATGCAATGAAGCTACAGGGTAAACTATTTAAGACTAATAAAAGAAAATATTTTTTCACTCAACGTGTAATCAAACTCTGGAATTTGTTATCGGAGGATGTAGTAAAGGCTGTTAGTGTAGCTGGGTTTAAAAAAGGTTTGGACAAGTTCCTGGAGGAAAGGTCCATAAACCATTATTAAGAAGGGACCCAGGATATATTGATATATTGAAGCAATACAAGCATTGTGGAACCTGTGTCCCTTGGGGAAACTTCTAGGTACATATGACCTAGATTGGCCACTGTTGGAAACAGAATACTGGGCTTGATGGACCTTGGTCTGACCCAGTATGGCATATCTTATATTCTTATGTAAAGATGCAAAAAGAATAAAAAATAGCCAAAGCAATAAAATGGAGGGACAAGACATTTTTCAGATATGTTAGCAAGAGGAAGAAGTGCAAAAGTGGTATTCTCGGACTCAAGGGTGAAGGGGAGGCATATGTATAGGCTGATGAAGATAAAGTTGAATTGCTTAAGAAATATTTTTTTCTGTTTTCACAGATGAAGGGCCAGGAACAGGACCTCAGAAAACATCCTTAAATAGGAACAGAAGTAAAGGGGATCTTAAACAATTTTCAGAAGACTATGTTTGTGAGGAACTAGCTAAACTAAAAGTAGACAAAGCAATGGGACTGGATGGGATATATCCAAGATTATTGAAGGAATTTGGGGACGTTCCATTAACTGACCTTTTCAAAGCTTCTTTAGAGTTGGGCATCATCCCAGAGGACTGGAGAAAGGCACAGGTGGTCCCTTTATACAAAAGCGGAAGTAAGGATGAGGTTGAGAACTACAGGCTGGTTAGTCTGACCTCTGTGGTGAGTAAATTAATGGTAATGCTGATAAAACAGAGGATAGTGACGTTTCTGGAATCCAGTGGATTGCAGGATCTGAGGCAGCATAGGTTTACCAGGCAGGTCTTGTCAGACAAATCTGATTGATTTCGTGATTGATTTCATTGACTGGGTAACAGCCCTAGATGATTGATTTCGTTGACTGGGTAACCAGAAAGTTGGACTGAGGGACAGCCCTAGATGTGGTATACTTAAATTTCAGTAAAGCCTTTCACACTGTTTCGCACAGGTGACTTATAAATTAATTGAGCACCCTAGGGATGGAACCTAAAATTATTGACTAGGTTAGAAATTGGTTGAGTGGGAGGCGACAAAGGGTACAGGTAAATGGAGCTCACACTGAGGAGAAGGATGTTACCAGTGGTGTACTGCAGGGATCTGTCCTTGGTCCGATTCTTTTTAACATCTTTGTTAGTGATATTGCGAAAGGGCTGTTGGGTAAGGATTGCCTCTTTGTGGATGATACAAAATCTGAATGGTCTGGAATTTGGTAGCTGAGATTTAATGCTAAAAATGCAGGGTCATGCATTTGGGCTGCAAAAATCCAAGGGAACGGTACAATGTAGGGGGAAAAGTACTTCGTTTCATGAAAGAAGAGCGGGACCAGGATGTGATTGTTTCTGATGATCTTAAAGTGGCTAAACAGGTAGAAAAAGGTGATGGCGAAAGCCAGAAGGATGCTTGGGTGTATAGGAAGAGGAATGGCCAGCAGAAAAAAGGAGATGATAATGCCTCTGTAGAAGTCTCTGGTGCAACCTAATTTGGAATATTGTGTGCAATTTTGGAGACCACACCTTCAAAAGGATATAAACTGGATGGAGTTGGTACAGAGGGTGGCTGCTAAAATGGTTAGTGGTCTTCATTATAAAGCGTATGTGGACAGATTTAAAGATCCTAATATGTATACTTTAGAGGAAAAGCGGGATAGAGGAGATATGATAGAGACATTTAAATATCTCTGTGGCAAAAACACAAGAGGAGAGCCTCTTTCAATTGAAAGCAAGCTCTGCAACGAGAGGACACAGAATGCTGGTGAAAGGGGATAGACTCAGAAGTAGTATGCGGAAATATTTCTGTATAGAAAGAGTGGTAAACACATGGAAGAGCCTCCCAGTGGAGGTAGTAGAGACGAGGAAAGTATCTGAATTCAAGAAAACATGGGACAAACACAGGATCTCTAAAGGGAAAAAGAGGACTATAGTAATTGATATGGAAGGGCAGACTAGATAGGCCATATGGTCTTTTTTTGCCATCATGTTTCTATGTACTTTCACGAAGCGACTTTAAAATTACACCCAGGTTGTTAATTCCTGTGATTACCAGCTGAACACAGAAGGAAATTAAGTACCTTGTAATGTTGACAAGGGTCAGTGTTTTTTTTAAATGTCGACTGCAGCATTTACATCATTCATATATATTCAGCGCTGCTCTGCTTATACTCAATGCCACTGGATATATGTGTAACAATGAGCTATATGTATAGAAATCATATGCAGCTGCTATCTATATACTATAGCTATGTGGTCTAAATTAGGACAGGCTTATTAGGCTAATTTAGGACCACTTAGCTATATGGATAGTGACTGAATATTGCCAGCTATCCATATAGTTGAGCAGAATGTGCCCACTCTACTGTGTCTCTGCTCCTGCACTATCCAATTAGTATTTCTCTGGGGGTTATTTTAGAAGTCTTATTTGTGTTTTGGATGTGTACACAGATGTCCAATTCACAAGGGTGTTCCTGGAGCTATTGTAGAAACCGAGTATATGGACATCCCTAGCATGAGGATGTCCAAGTAGAACAAGGATGTGCCAAAGGAGTTGCCTAAGTGGAGCAAAGAAGATGGTTTATGGGTTATTAAAAATATGTTATTCCACGTTTTGAATCAACAGAGTGCTGTACATAATAGATCTTTCCTATTTTTTACTGGAGTTCCTTTCCCTTTTTAGAAAACAGTCACATTTATAGCAAAAGTGAAACTTAAGGGAAAGGAGGAGATTAGTCAGGCTTATAGAGAGGGTGTATGAGATGCGGTATCATTGATAGAGTCTGATGGACTTCTGAGAAAAGCTGTTCTTGCTAGGAACAATTCTGCACTTGTAGTATGAATCACCAAGGAAATTGAAAAGAAATCGCTTAGAAGAAGAGATATAAATAGGTCAACCAGAGCTCAAAGATATTCAGTCTGAAGGACTTCTGAGAAAAACTGCTCTTGCTGAGAAGGATTCTGCACTTGTAAGTATTTACTTGCTGTGAATTTCTCTGACTCTTTGCTTAAAGGGAACTCTTTCTATTTTCTGTCTATTTTAAAGTTCTGTGTTTTTAAAAATCACTCAAAGCAGTTTTAGCAAGCCAGCATTTACTAAGCGCCGGATTCCAGCCCTGCTAGCTGCCTGCACCATATGCCTCTTCCTAGCCCCCCTGCATGCATAGAGCCGCTGTGCGTGCTGCGGGGGATAGGGGCGTCACGGGGTGTGGAGAGTGGGCAGAGCATGGGTGGGACAGGTCCCCAGACGTACTGGGCTGATTCAGGTCATGACCCTGTATGTCTGGGGAGTACCGTGGAGGGGGGGGGGGGAGACGGCCAGCCTATTCCACATCTGAGCTGGAATAACTGCTGGCCACCCCTCTGGATCGGCTGGCCAGTCCCCAAGCAGCAACAGCACAAGCCAGGTTAGTCCCCGCCACCTGATCTGGGCCTTATTTGCCCTTGCCGGGGATCAGGCGGCAGGGAAACTGGGGTCTCCAAGGCAGCGGGCTGGATGTACCACTACTACTACTACTACTACTACTACTTAACATTTATAAAGCACTACCTCATACGCAGCGCTGTACAGACATATAAGGGTGACAGTCCCTGCTCATCAGAGCTTACAATCTAATCAAGACAACAAAACACACAGAGCAACAGTCTAGTTAGGGAAAAACCAGGTTGGCTGTCCCCCATTACTACTATTAGTACTACTGCACAATTATAATTAAATAAATAAGAGACAGACAGACAATCCCTGCTCGACAGAGCTTACAGTCTAGTCAGGACAGTAATAGAGACAGTCCCTGCCCATCAGAGCATACAATCTAGTTGATACAACACAGGGAGATTATGATCTGGTTAGGATAAACAGAGAGGTGAGAGTAGGAGTGGATAGGGGGAGAGGGGATAAGGTGGGTTAATGGGTTACATTACAGCAGCATATACTACACACGCAGTATAAATAATTGCAGTCCAGGCAGGTTGAGCATCGTGGGTTCCATTACATCACAACGAGGGTTACATTACAGGCAGGCTGGGTAACATGGGTACATTGGATTACATTAGACTGGAGAATGCTTACATGGTGAAGTTCTAGTGGTTCCGGTGCCTCTGGTCTGGTCTGCTCTTCGGTGGAGTTGCTGGAGTGGGGCAGAGGAGCAGAACGCGGCTGTTCACAGTACCGCGCCTAAAGGCCACACCCAAGGGCCCTTAGGCGTGGCCTTTAGGCGCGGGCCTGCCAGACGCAGGCGCGCCTTGGAGCGCTTTAAATTTAAAGTCCTGTGCCGGGTGGTTCTTCGGCCTGATTGGCCATGCGGTGGGAAGCAGGGAGGAGCATACCTGCCTGCTCCCTTCCCCAATGCTGATCGGGCCGGTGGCTGGTCTCCCGCGCCTTGGAGCGCTTTAAATTCAAAGTCCTGTGCCGGGTGGTTCTTCGGCCTGATTGGCCATGCGGTGGGGAGCAGGGAGGAGCATACCTGCCTGCTCCCTTCCCCGTCGCCGATCGGGCCGGTGGCCGGTACCAGTGGAGGACATCCCCGTGGCAATGGAGGGGCACACCGGGCCATCTCTCAGTGCCCGATCCTGTACCCATGGGAACATCTTGCTCCCATGGTGCAGAATCGGGCGCTGATGGGCCCATCCTGTTTGGGACCGTCCAGACAGCCTGAACGTGTCCCATCTGGGATCGGGCTCCACATGTTTCTTTCCCTCCTACCCATTCCAGCTCCCACTCACCCCAGGCCTAATCTTAAATTTATATGCTTTTGCACCTCTTAAAGGGGCAGAGGTGGAAAAATTCACTTCTAGGTTTAGCTCGTTATCCTCATCAGGTATAGCTTAATTAAGGCCCTGAAATTTAATTTTGATGCAACAAAGTCTCTTAAACCAATTAGATATAGTTTATTTAGTTAGATAGTTTTGTATACCACCTTATCCTTCAATCAAAGTGGTCACAGCACAATTGGGGGATACATTTAACACAAGGGTATATGAGACACATACACTAATACTTACAGGGAACATATAGTTGTGTTTGTACAACCATTTCTAGCAACTTTAAGTAAGTAAACAACTTAAATATCTAAACAAATCCTTAAAATTAAGATGCAGACAGCAGTCGAGCAGCGAGGTGGGGGCTAGCCAGTTTTTTGCATTGAGTGTCACATGTATGATTTTCTCCTAGTTGGTGAGAGGTCTTATGTGTGGCACTAGGTTCAAGTAGCTCTTTGCTTTCAGGGAGCGAGTCCAATTTCTGGAGGGAGATATGATAGAGGTCTATAAATTAAGGAATGGAGTGGGACAGGTAAACATAGATCGGTTGTTTAATCCTTCGAAAAGTAGAAAGACTAGGGGATATGAAATGAAGCTACATTGTAGCTCATTTAAGACTAATAAGAGAAAATGTTTTTTCACTCAACGTGTCATCAAACTCTGGAATCCGTTAAAGGAGGATGTAGTAAAAGCTGTTATTGTACCTGGGTTTAAAAACGTTTTGGAGAAGTTCCTGGGGGGAAAGTCCATAAACCATTATTAGAGAGGACCAGGGAACAAGGCCAGCCCTAGACATGTGCAGGCATGTTGCTCGCACATAGCTTTGTACCACAAGGGGCCCCACGCACTCCTGACCAGCTTAAGATGGAGCTGGCTCAAAGCCCGGCTCCTCTCTGCACAGCCACAGGAGTGTTTTCCTTTACTCCCGCTGCAGTGCTAAGTCAGAGCTGTCAGCACCGCTGAGTTCGTAGAGTTTAAACAGGGGCACTTCCTGTCTTGCGCAAGAGATAGGAAGCGTCCCTGTTTAACCTCTATGAACTCAGCGGCATCAGTGGTTGCGACTTAGCACAGCCGCAGGAGTAAAGGAAAACGCTCCCACAACTGTTTACTCCTGCGGCTCCTCTGAATCCCGTCAGGCACGTGCGGGGCCATGTGGGGGGGGGGGGGGGAGCTGCTAGCACTGCAGGTAGACTGATATTGGGGGGCTAGGACTGGAAATGGGCTGATGCTGGGGGATGGGGAGAATGGGACTGGAAGAGAGTAGATGCTGGGAGGAGCTGGAACTAGAAGGGAGCTGATGCTGGGGAAGGACTGGAAGGGACTGGGGCTGGGTGGAGACAAAAATAAGCTGGGGGAATGAAGATAGAGAGGGAGACTAATATTTTGTGTAGGAGGGGAAAAAAAAGGTCATACAGAGGAAACAGTTGAGAGGGAGGGGTATGAGAATGACTGCTGGGGTAAGGAGGAGGAAAGGCAGGTTAATGAATTTGGAGAAGCAAGTAGCTGGATGAGTATGAGGAAGGAATGTAGGAGGCAGTACTGGGGATAGGGAGATGGGGAGGTCAGGGACTGGGATTTAAGTGGTGACTTTAAAATTGGGTGGAAGAAAAGAAGACGACAGAATCTAAGATTGGTGGGGTATGGGGAGAGCAAGTGGGGACTCAGATGGTGGGCCCAGGAGCTGGCACAACTCACTGCATGCAGCTCTGGCATCGTGCAGCTTCATCTTTCTTTCTCTAAGTCAGCAACAGCATCCAATGCTGTCCATAGCATTCACTTCCAATCTGCAGGGCTATTCACTGGAAGTGAATGCTACAGGCAGCACTGGCTGCTGCTTGCTGGCTCAGAGAAAGAAAGATGAAGCTGGGGTGCTATGAGATCTTTCTGCTGCTGACTCAGAAAAAGAAAGAAGACGCCAGGGATGGTGTTGTATGATATTTTTTCCCAGGAGGGAAGACAGAGAGAGGGAGTAAAAGAGAGATGGGATATGCTGGATCGGGATGGGAGATATCTCTCTTGTTCTCCTAAGGTCTGAGAGTGAAGTGGTATATTGGCTCGGGATGAGGAGGAACAGGGGGAGAGAGAGAAGATGCTGGGCTGGAAGGGGAGATAGGAGAGATGCTGGACCACTGCAGGGGGAGAGGAAGGGGAAGGGGATAGAAAACTGATGGTCTATGGGGGGAGGGGGAGGAAGGGCCTTGGAGGTGGAAGAAAAAACATGAGATGTTGGACTTCGGGGGTAAAGCAGAAGGGTGAGGGGAATGGGAGATGCTGAATTGGAGTGGTGAGAGAGAGAAAGGGGGAATGGTGGGCATAATGGAAATACATGAGAGAGGCCATGGGAAGCTGGCAAGGAGATGAGTGAGAGAAGGATGATGATTACAGAGGGTTGCAATGTGGCAATGGGGAGTGTGTGACAGGGGAATAAGAGGTTAGCGAAGGAGTGAGATGAGAAATGGGGGAGCTGGGCTGGAGGTTAGTAGATGGAAAGTTGTTACGTGAAAAGTCAAAAGAGGATTGAGGATGAAGGATTGAAATTTGAATGGATGAATGAGTAAAGAAAGAAATAAAGAAAAAAACAAAAAGCAAAAGATCAGTATGTCGGGGCGGATGTAGAAAGAAAATGGAAAAAAAATAGAAGAGAGAAGAAATGGCAAATGGACAACAGACAGTGGAGAGTTAGCAGAAGACACGAAGAATGCAGAAGAGAAAGACTGGGGCAATTGTGACTGAAAAACAAAATGTCCAAACAACAAAGGGTAGAAAAAAGTATTTTATTTTTAATTTATTAACTAGAATATGTGAGCTCTGAGAAGTGTGCATTGCTGATGTCTTTGTGCTTTATTCAGTATAAGAGAAATTAATTTTGTAGTTTTATTATTCCAGTGTTGTGGTGCATTCAAAGTTTGGCTTTTGGGGTTCCCAGTTCAATTATTGTGTTCATATTTCTAAATTGTGATCCCTTGTTATGTATTTGGTGATGGTCTGTCTGTTTTGCGTGTATGACAGAACTGTGCTATTCTGTTTGTGTTATTTCTGTGTAGCAGATCCACTTGTTCTCTTTTCCCAGTAGAAGATGCATTGGTTTAATATTTGCAGTGCTGCCCTTTGATAAGTAGGGTTTGGTGCTGTGTGAGTCCTGGTAGTGCTGTTATAATATGGCAGGTTTGCTATGGGTTCTAAATGAGCAGGGTTTTGTAGTAATGCACCTGGCAGTTGGCACTAGAGGATAGTAAAGCAGAAATATGGTAGCCTTTCTTTATCCTCACTGTACTTGCAAATGGTTTTCAGCCACTCATTAGAGGCACATTTACTAAAGGATAATGTGCATTCACAAATTTGAATGTGTGCTAAGTGCAGCAACACTCATTTATGTCTACAGGACAGTGCAACTTAACACACATTAATGTTTAGTAAACATGCCTCTAAGAGATTGCTGGACAAAAAGAGGCTTGTAAAGGGCTCCTTTGAAAGCTACTTAAAATTTTAGATGGGCAGCATATACATTTTAAAATAAAATAAATTAGATTTATACAAATGAGACCCAGTGGATATACAAATATTTATGCAAATGAGGCCCCAAAATGAGTCTCCGCACATGGCCCCGCAACACCCTTGGGCCACCCCTGCCAAGGAAATCCACTGCTTACCTCCGATAAAGAATCGTGGAATCTATGTATCTCTTTGGAACCTGACAGGTACTTGTGACCTGGACTGGCCATTACTGGAAACAGGACACTAGGCTTGATGGACCTTGGTCTGACCCAGTATGGCATATCTTATGTTCTTAAAGAAGCAGGATTCTGCATCACTGAGGGACTAAGTCAAATACTAAGTCGAATAAATGGGTCTTAAGAAGTGATTTGAATTTAGCGTAGGAAAGTTGCACGTTGTGGTGCGATTCCAGAATAGCACAAGCATGTCAGGCCCTGGTTGTTGAGGCATCCGTGCCTATACCTGTTCCTGGCTACGAATAAGGAGCAAGAAAGTGCTTGTTTCATAGCAATAACGCTACTCGGGGAAAGAGCAAAATGCACTGTTAACGTCACTCTTAATATTTCCAGGGCAAAGAAACCTGTATGTAAATACAAACCCAAACAGAGTACTAACCCACAACTGTATATCCGAGTGCTTTCCATGTTACTGAACATGGTTGTACCCCTTCTGCAAAATGCCGGCAGGGATTTCCAAGAAGCAATTTTTGTAGCCATCCTTTTGGGGATGTCCAAGTTTATAAAATCGGGCTGAAATGTAAATTTCCCTGGGGTTTTCTCAGACATTTTCACCTGGATTGTACCTGGATGTCCTTTTTAAAATGCCACTTCACATGTTTAGTGCCACTGAAAATTCACAGATGGCACCTATTCGTTTAGAGGTAGTTGTTGAACAGCTAATTGCTTTAGTATATTGGGCTGTTTGGTTTTTAAATCAGCTTTTTGGATCCCTTCAAAATATTTTTTATCAGATATGACAATAAGGTGTTTTTAGCTCTCCCTCTTTAGAAGGAGGATTTTTCTCTTATAACGCTGGCTGAGCTGTCTGCATTTTCTTCTACCTGAGAAGTTCCAGACTCTCGGTCATTTCATTTTTTCACTTCCATATCTCCCCTCTGGGACGTTTTGTTGTTGGCAGGTAGACTGCAAGCTAGCTTGATACCTGATGAACAGCCCTTTGCAGAAGTCCAAATAGTGCAACTGTATTCAGTGTTGGTCCAATAAAAACTGCCACAGATCTACTTTGTTTTCTTTTAATTAAGCAATGGTACAAATAGTGATGTGAGTACCTGTAAAGCGCTACCATCTTTAGACTGTGCTTCTCAGTACTCCCCTTTAGCTGATTCAAGGAAGCAAAACACCTCTGTCCGTGCCATCAGCATCAGGCAGGGCAGAAAGCACATCCTTCTGACCTGTAATGGTGTAGACTAAGGTTGGGGTTTGGATCACACTCTTTAAAAAACCGAATCAAATATTTTGGGGGGCTTTTTAAAATACGGAGTTGAGAGGGAATCTGCGAAGCGATAGAAAACTCTTATACGGCCAGATCAATTTCCGTCTTAGCTCATGGATAAAGCAGTACGGTCACCGCATCACGCCATATTTGTTCTTTTTTTCCTTTATTGACCTCTGCTTCCACTTCTTAGCTCATGAACTCCTGTGATTTCAAATGTGAGTGTTTCTTTCTTTGCTTTTGTTTGTTATTCTCTTCCTCTGTCTTTTGCCATCGTCTTTGCAGGCAGCATTACATTTCACGCGTTAAAGAAAAGGAGGTAAACTTTCATGAATGGAAACTGAACTAAAAAGCAGTTTAGGAGTATCATAGAGCAGTGCCTCACAACCGGGACAATGTGAGCATGTGATTTCAATAGCGGCGGTGGTGGCAGCGGCTCAGTGTGTAAGTTGAACTAACATGGCTTTATACTGCCTCGATAAATATATATGTGTTATGATACGCTGCTTAGGCTTTAAGGCAGGAAATACATCTGGATAAATAAGTTTTATCAGAATTCCTAACATGATGCATGTCAAAGCAGTTTACAATAACTGCATAAAATCATTGACAGCGAAACTGATGAGGACACAACAATAAACATTGAGAAAAGAAGGATGCAAATTGTTTGCAAAGAATACAGAAAGAAAAGGACATGAGGACAGGGGAGATACATAGCTATTTAGTTCTGGAAGACAACAGAACAAGAGTCTATGGCAGGGGTGGGCAAACCTTTTGACTCGAGGGCCGCAATGGGTTCATATATTGGACCCGGGGGCCGGACCAAGAGTAGATGGACGGTGTGTATGTGTGAATTAATATAAATTAAATTTAAATTTGTAACATTAAATGTTTAGATTAATTTAAGGTAGAAAAGCATAAAAATAGTTATTTTACAAAACTTTTATGCAATGTATTTCTTTCATAAAATAGTACCTTCAATCTGGCAGATAGTTTCCCGTACTGAGTTATCGTTAAAAACTTCTTTATTACAGTTGTCTAAATTTACCACTGAGACTGTTGCTATGTTATCTGAACATCAAAACAGGATTGCTTTACTTGAATCTCAAGATGTTAAGCTAGCAGGGCAAATATCGTCGATGCAGGGGGCCCTGACGTCATCAGTTCAGGACTCCCTGGTTTTGCATCGTCGTGATGAAATATTGGAAAATGCCTTGCGTATGAAAAATCTTCGTTTAATTAATTTTCCCCGCACTCATTTTCTCTCCCCAACTATTTTGTTTCTTAAATATTTGAGAGATGTCCTTAAGATTTCGGATCCGGAGTCTATTCCCATATCTAAAATTTATTATTTACCTTCTGGTGTTAAAGTTAGTCCGGCTCCTGAATCTGAGGCTCCAAATATTGACGGGGGAGAAATGGATCGCCTTTCTGTTCAAAGTTTAGATCTGTCCGCATATTTGGAAACTTCTGTAGAGGAGCTTCCAATACGTGCTACGCTATTGGTTTCTTTTTCTTTAGAAAAAGATAAGGATAGGATTTTTCAGGTGTATTTCAAGCATCGTCGTGATAACTTCTTTGGTCAGGTTGTACAAATGTTCCCGGATGTATGTCGAAGTACCCAACTAAAGAGGAAGGCTTTCCTTGCATTGCGCCCTCGGGTGCTTGCAATGGGAGCCTCTTTCCTACTTAAGTATCCCTGTAAATGTTTTGTTTCCTTCCAGGGTAATTCTTTTACCTTTTTTGATTCTCTTCAATTAGAGGCTTTTTTGCATAAGTCAGGATGATATACAGATTGTGTTTGTTTAATAATTAATTTCTGGGGTTTTTTGCTAAGAAAAAGGGGTTAAATGTTTAATTTTCTCCACTCTCTGTTTCAGATTATTATTATGCTTAGGGTGACAGACATGCTCCAATTTTGTGGACTATTTTTTGGGAATGAATATTTTGTTAATGCATTGATCGTGTTATATTTTCTGTAATGCCTGAGATTTACCAAATAAAAGAAATTTAAACTTAAAAAAAAAAAAAAAAAAAAAATAGTACCTTCAATTTTAGTGGGAACAGTGTTGTTGGTCTCCCTTTTTTGTTAAGGCATCAAAGTCAGGAGATAGCTTTGTTGTTGCAATTCGCAGAATAGATCTGAGGTGTTGGTCAGTTAACTGGGATCTGTGACGGGATTTATTGATGTTCATGACGCTGAACGTCTGCTCACACACATAGGTCGAGCCAAACAAGGCCAGAATCTTCTGTGCCATCCCCCGGAGGTTTGGAAAACAGTCATCTTTAAGTGAGGCATAGAACTCTTTTAGTGGAAGAGAGTGGAAGTTCTCCTTTAAGATTGCATCAGATTGAAGATCGATTAGTTCCAATTGCACTTCTTGTGGTGCTGTTTCTGGGTCTTGTGACAAGGGACAGGCCACCAGCTGAAGTGACTTTTCAATTTTTTCCAAATCTGAAAACCGACGGCAGAATTCTTCATGCAGGTCATTCAGTGATTTGCTATATTTATTCACATTTTGGATGGCCTTTTCCTGTGTGGCTAATGTGGGAAAATGAGAGAAGTTTTTCTTTGAAATTTGCCTAGAAAAAAAAGTCAACTTGGCTTTGAAGGCATTTACATTACTATACATGTCGTGAATATACAGGTCTTTTCCCTGTAGCTTGACGTTAAGCTCATTCATGTGAGAAAAAATGTCAACAGCAAACGCAAAGTCACACAGCCAATTCTTGTCGCTCAGCTCTGGAAAATCATCAGACTTCCCCTTTAACTCCAAAAATGTATCAATTGCTTCTTTAAGATCCCACACTCGTTTAAACACTTTGCCCAAACTCAACCAGCGGACACGAGAGTGGTAAAGCAAGTCTTGGTGGTCTGCGTCGGTTTCCTCCAGAAATGCAATGAACTGACGGTGCTGAAGTCCCTTTGCTCGTATGCAGTTAACAAGCTTTATAACTGGATTCACAACATGACTAAGCTGTAATACAGATTTACACAAAGATTCTTGGTGTATGATGCAGTGGAGAAAAATAACTTCTTGCTCAGGGTTTTCCTCTTTCACTTTATCCTGAATTCTTTTCAGCAATCCCACATTTTTTTCCAGTTAAATTTGGAGATCCATCCGTAGTGACATTAGCAAGTTTACTCCAAGGTAGCTTCATACTCTCGATGACAGCAGACACCCGGTCATACAAATCTTCTCCCCGTGTTTTTCCTTTAAGTGGCTCCATGGCCAAAAACTCCTCTGTTATTTCAAAACTGTCGCTAATCCCTCGGATAAAAATTAAGAGCTGAACTGTGTCTTTTATGTCTGTACTTTCGTCCAGTGCTAGCGAATATAATTTAAAGGACTCTGCAATATTATTTAACTTGTTTGTTATGTCTTCATCAATCAGTTCCACACGACAAGTCACTGTCCTGCGTGATAAACTGAGTTTTTCAAACTTGTCTTTGCTCTCTGGACACAAAAGACCTGCGGTCTCTATCATGCATTCTTTCAAAAACTCTCCTTCAGAGAGGGTTTACTAGCTTTTGCTAATTTGAATGAGAGCATAAAACTTGCTTTGGTACTTGACTCTTGAATCGCAGTTTGTCTGTGAAATAAATTTTGCTGAGCCTGTAATTTAGCCATCAACCTCCGAGCTGTAGACCCCCGTTCTTGGGGCGAGTGCTTGCTAGCATAGTTAGCA
The DNA here is from genome assembly GCA_033557465.1 of Ichthyophis bannanicus. NCBI lineage: Eukaryota > Metazoa > Chordata > Amphibia > Gymnophiona > Ichthyophiidae > Ichthyophis > Ichthyophis bannanicus. The sequence continues at coordinate 499,599,553 of CM066034.1, forward strand.
TGCTTCGTGGCAAAATGACGGCTGATATTATATTCTTTGAAAACCGCAACAGTTTCCTGACATATGAGACATACAGCCATTGATCGGACTTCCGTAAAAAAATATTTTGCTATCCATTCCTTATTAAACACTCTGCATTCACTGTCCACTTTTCTTTTCTTTGCCCCACTCATTTTGGGATTCTGCAATAAAGATCTATAAATAAAAATAGGAGTTAAAAACAGAAATTACTAAACACAACAGAAGAATAATAAAAATTAAAATAAGCAAGTGCAAGTAGTAGTAGTTTGCTGTTTGGTGAGGTTTTCTTCATATTTGGTCCTTTAGCAGGAGATTGGGCATTGTCTGTCTCATTTAAGGGCCCTTCAGTTTCTTTGGATTGGGCATCCTCATTCGCCAAAGAAGAGAAGGCATTATGCAGGGATATCTCCTGATGGATAGGATGCCTCTGAGCGCAATAACTGTCTGTGGTATACTTCTTACATTATTGTACAAGTCTTGATACTTTTTGATCGCACCTCATATGCATAGCACCAGCAAAGAAGCATGTATATTTGGCATTGTGCATAACTGGAATAACCATTTAAAAAGACAAACATGAAAATAAGAGAGTGACATCGCTGGCAGATGCTTTTAAATCTGTGCACTTGTGGGGAACTGATTAAAAGCCAACTTCCAAAAGTCAAACCTTTTGCAACTGAAAGATACTTTTGAATGCCAAATAGTTAAGTTACAATTCCCCCTTCAAGCTCTCCTCCACAACAGGTAAAAACAAAAATTTGCCAAGAGATGTATGTGACTTGAAACAGGTTTAACTGTGTAATGAAGGATTTCCCAAACTATGCATACAACACATGTATGTCTGCATGCTGCAACTTACATGTACAACTACATACATACTGATTTAAATATGTAAATATGCTTTTTACATGTGCAAACGTCATGCAACTCTTCTAAATGTCTTTGGATCATCCATAAGCACTGGTAATACAAATTAAGCCTACACAATCTGCACTGAAACACCAGATACAATCAAGGCTGAAAGCGCACCCGTTTTTTGTTTTTTTTTACCTTTATGGAAGGCCAAGCAACAGTTGTAAATGACTAATAAATTCAAAATGTCAAGATATTACATTAAGATTGGTGGCGAAATGTGGTAATGGCTCAACCTCTCACGTTCTCACCCTTTATCTGCATGACACAATTATAAAACAAAATGACTGCCGGGCGCCGCATGGATCGCTCCTCACTAGCAGGCGCGCGGAAAGGCAGTTGACGTCATCTCCCTGCCTGCGCCTGCATGTACGGCAGAGGGGCCGGATTAAAAGGTCCGCCGGGCCGTATACGGCCCGCGGACCGTAGTTTGCCCACTCCTGGTCTATGGTATCATACCTTTTGAGAATGTAAAGGTTCAGGAAGTCCGTACCTCCAAAAGCATCTTAACCACCTAGAAAACTGGCGGTGAAGGAGGCAAGACCTTTTTGGCCATATTTATTTTATTTATTTTTTTATTCAACTGTTTTATAATACCGTCTTATCCTTCAATCAAAACAGTTTACCTTGAACAAGAATTTTCTGCAGTAAAACGAGTGAGGAAACTGTTACATTAAACATATATATACCCCAATTCCTTATGAAAATCATTCTGTTTTGAATGGATGGAAGACCCTGTAAAGATGATCAGGGAATACTGAAGCTTCAGCTTAGTGGCAGATCATCATTATGCTACATTACAGAAATATTGCATAGTTTATATTATAGTTCACTAAGGTCTTTTGAAGCATTAACATGAATGTATCTCACATTTATGAGCTTTTACTGGGGTCCTAGAAAATAAATGAGGGTACTAAAACCAGGGATAATAAATAAGACAAAATAAAGACTGGATCCCTGAGTTAAATCCATCTCAAACATCAACAGCTAGTTTCCATTCATGAAAGTTTACCTTTGCCAGGCGAAGGGCTCCTTTAACACATGAAATGTAAAACAAACAAAAACAAACAAGGAAACACATTTGAAATCACAGGATTTCATGAGCTAAGAAGTGAAAGAAGAGATCACCATGTCGGCATTGCAGATGACCTGCATATTCTGCGAATGGTAGGCCTTCTGGTTCAAATATGTGGCCTCGTGGTGGCGCAGGGGACAGAGGGCCACATGTGTGCAGTCAATTGCACCCAGGACAGCTGGGAAGCCGGCAACCTCTTTGAACTGCAACATGACCCGCTGCTGCTGGTGTGGGGCATGCGGGAAGGAGATGTACTGTGAAGCACGTGCCACAAGAGCGTTCAGGACCCCAGTGATGCAGAGTGACGCAGCTGCCTAGTTAAGACCGAATCCCGTTGCCAGCACTGGCTGGAAGATGCCAGTTCCCAGGAAGGCGAGGGCCATGAGCATCCTCATGTGTATGGGAACTGTGTCCTGTCTGGATGCGTGCGGTGCCGGGTCTGCTTGTATGGCAGTACGATCAAACCTATAGTGAATCACGCAGAGCTTATCACTCAGGCCCAGGTACTGGCAGCACAGCCTGGGTATGCTGGGTTATGGGTGTCACCGTCTGCCCTTCTGGCATTCTTGCTTTGCAGGAACAGAGTATGGCATGGGGGGGGGGGAGGCGGGCATCCAGGACACAACATGGTACCAGTGCCCTAGTTATCTGGTCTGCCCACCGGGTTACCCAGCCTCTCTCCTACTTGGGGCTGCAGCACCATGGCACCATGTTACCATGGCCCCACGGCTACATGCAGGGGTGGCGCTCTATGATGGACTGGTTGTTCTTCGCTCTGCGTGATTTTTGCTTCTGCAGTGTTGCTACACAGCACATCCATGCATCTTTTATGGGGTTTGGAATAACCCCCATAGAGTCTGAAATACTATTCTGGGGATGTCTATGTAGATGCCCCTGCAGATATCCATATTGGGCACATCCATATTTGTGAAATCAAGCTTGAACTTGGACATGCCTGCTTCTTTTTTCAGACGTTCTGACTTGACCATCTCAGAATGCACTTGGACATCATTTGTAACTTCATATATATAAATTAAAACTGATTCAGTATAAATTTGCTTTAAAATAAAGGAAAACATTCTTTACAGACCTAATGATTTAGCTCAGACTTAGCTTTTAATCAGAATTACAGAGACATTCTAGCTTTACCAGCTCAAAAAACTGGCCAAGCTTAAATTCTTTCAGAAATATGCAGCACTAAAATATATCATTTCATGGAGTTCCCCACTTTTTAAAGTTTGTTTGTTAAATCTAAAATTGTATTCTTCTATAACATCATATGTGTTTTTCTTGTAAACAAGGACTTGGTGTCCTAATTAACAAAAATTATATTCTTGACCCAGATTTTATGTGATGTCTTGCCTTATTGTTCTTATTGTAGTAGTGTATTATTGGGGGGGGGGGGGGGGTTTCAATTCGAGAGGGGGCTAGGGTAACTCCTGGTTTCCTTCTGTTTCTTTGAGCTCTTAGGGTGAGATCCAGTGCGATGAGACTTCATTTACAATTAGCTGACTTTGTCATCTTAGCTATGTGGGAGACAAAAAAATATGCCCGGTGCCACATCTGCTGAGGATTTTCAGTAAAAACAAATTGCCAAAATTCAGGCTGAGCTGATCCTTACTCTATTAATGCAAACATAGAAAATGACAGCTGATGAAGGCCATACGGCCTATAAAGTCCACCCAGCCATAAGAACTATTGAGTTCTATAAACGCTTCCTCTCCATCAGAGAGCCTCTGTATTTGTCCCATGCTTTCTTGAATTCAGATGCAGTTCTTGCATCTACCACCTCCACTGGGAGGTTGTCCCATGCATCCACCACCCTCTCCACAAAGAAAAATTTCCTCAGATTAATCCTGAGTCTATTTCCTTCAAATTTCATCCTGGTTCCGAAGCTTCATTTCAACTGGAAGATGGCCACTTCCTGTGCATTTATACCATGAACATATTTAAATATCTCTATCATATCATCGCTCTTCCACCTTTCCTCCAAAGTATACATATTGAAGAGTGGAGGAGTAGCCTACCACCCCAAAGATCTGGGTTCAATTCCCACTGGCACTCCTTGTGACCTGGGGCAAGTCACCTTATACTCATTGCATAAAAAAAAAGGCCTGGCAATCTGTTTCTGGTGCCAACTTGCCAAGAAAACCTACGGGCTGCCAGGAGTTAGCATTGACTAGAAAGCACTTTAAAAAAATTACATATTGAGATATCAATGCTGATCCTGCTAGCAGAAGGAGAAGTGTCTCTAGATCCTATGTCACCACCAGTCTTTCCTAATTGCACAGTATCTGAATTCAGGGCACTTCCAGCAAGAGAAGTTGGGGTTGTCCTAAGGAATGCTAAAGCCCTTTGTTAATTTGATTTAGTACCTAGCATTGAGTAGTTGTAATGGATCACTCTGAGTATTAACATTTCACTATCAGAGCAAATTGAAAAACCTTCACCTGAGGTAGAGGTTGTTGATAAGTACAGGACTGCCTGAAGCATGCCCTTTATGGGAAATATTGTAGAACAGGCTGTATTGTTGCTGTTTACGGAGTTTCTAGATGAGGTTAGTAGATTGGGTGTGTAGAAGTATAAATGTAAACTTGGAAATGGACTATGGGGATTTTTTTAGTAATGGGTGCTAGCTGGCATCACATATTCTGTCAATCATTGAAGGTGCACTGGGACACATGTTGCCAGCTAGCATGGAGCCATGACAGTTAGCACGGGATGATTCCTGTGCAACCCGCATTAGGGTTGTGGGTGGACAGGTTGGGGTGGAGAGTGGGCGTGATGAGCTCAGCACAGTTAGATGGACTTAAATACACCTGCATTAATGCTGCCGTGTTAGGGGAAAGTTCTCCCCGTTAGCTGCTGGGTAAATGCTTTCCACACCCCCGACAGTTAACACGGTGCTGTTGCACCTATTATGTCATAGTTTTAGCACTTTTGGCGCATTAAGTGCAATACCCTAGTGCCCGTTAGTAAAAGGGCCTCTTCATTACTAGGGATTCTTGATATAATTTGTGGACCAAGAATGACAAAGGGAGATTCAATTTTCATATTCCAAAATTTGAAACCTGCTTTTAATTCTCTAGACCATGCAATCTATTTGGAATGCCTGGGAAATCTAGTTATATAAGACACTAGGGACATGCATTTGTTAACATGCATTCAGTTCATTAAGTTCCTGTAAAAGAAAATAGGGGAATGTTTACTAAAGTTCGGTAAGGTTTTGTAGTTACCACACCTTAACAGGAAAACTTAAAGCGCAGTAAGTGTAAAGTCTGTGCGATAAATGCAGAAGGCATCGCAAGCATCTGCCCTGCATTTACTGCACAGGACAAACAGGGGCTTGTTTACAAAGCCGCGGTAGCGATTTCCGATCGTTATCGGAGCCGCGGTCCCATTGATTTCTGAAATCATTGGGGCCGCAGCTCCAATAACGATCGGAAACCGCTACCGCGGCTTTGTAAACAAGCCCCTTACTGTATGGGGCGGCATTACATGCATTGGCAGATAGCATGGGTGCACCCATGCTATCTGCTGATACATGTAATGCGGACCATCAGCGCTGCCTATAGCAGCAGTTAAAAAAACCCACATCAGCAGATGTGATCACCAAGCCCTTCTGATGCAGACCCCCCCCCCGATCAGAAAACCCCCTTGATCCTGACCCCCAATCCAATCCTCACTTCTCTGATCTAGACCCCCCCCCCCAAAAAAAAGTACCCCGTCAATCAGGACCTGCACTCCAATCCCCCCTCCTCGTTCATGAGCCCCACATAGCTGACCAATCCTCCCTCCCTGACCAAGAACAGGGCCGGCTCCAGAATTGGTTTAAGCTGTTGGCTCCCTAGGCAAAACCTAAGCCTTACGTCCTTTCTGGCTGTCAAAATCAATTGTTTACCTTTGAATGCTCTGCTCCTTGTTGCCCCCTGAAGTTGCCTGGTGGTTAGCCCAGCCCTGACCAAGAGTCCACTATAAATGACCAGTGGATCCTCCCTGTGACCCCGAACTTCCCCCTTCTCTTACAGAAGACTCCCAATTCTATTTTGTGATATTAAAGCCTGATCTTTTGATTTTATTCCAAAGGCACCAGGCCGTCAGAAGCCTTCCTATCTGGCATTCATATAATACTCTACATAAGAACGCCATACAGTAAATTACATACGGGAACAAATTCCCTTCGTAAGGGGCTTAGAATCTAGGTGGCTACTGGAATCCATGGGAAATAAGGAACCTATTTTATAAAGCATGTGAGCAGCGACAAGGGCATATAACATATCTTAATGCCTGCACTGTGCCTTAAGAGGCGTTAATGGGTATTGATGGGTTTGCATTAATGCAAAGGTAGAAATGTTTCCACTGACAGGTAAGCTCTTTAAATGAGCTACTAAAATGCAGCATCATGCCGAACCTTCATCTGCATGAACTTGGCCATAAATACAAAGCTTTAACTACACCTGTAAAAGTTTATACTGTCAAGAAAGGCTTTTGCCCTAACAGCGAATGTTACTACATGATTTTAGTGCATGTTCCTTATCGTTCCTCCAGTCTAGTCCCGAACCTTAAGGTTATCTCATTCTCCAAGCAGCTGGAGGACTGGTGAGCCTGTAGGTTCAGGCTCACTAGAGGAGCAATTAAGGAGAGTTAGTGTAGTATAGTTAATCTATTGAACAGAATCTGTTTGATTTGGTTTCTTTAAAAAAAAAAAAAAAAAAGAAGGGGTTAGGGTTAGTGTTTGGTCTGTAGTGCAGCCAGAGTGACCACGGTGCTGAGGCCTTTCCTCAGCCCTCCCCCCTCCCCCTTACAGCATCCCTTCCAGAAACCCTTCCATTACCTTGAGGAACAGTGCCAAGAGGAAGGTCAGCCTCGGGACCAAGCACCTTCTGCACAAGTGTGGAGTGCATGAGTTCAGCCCGCAGTGCCCACAGAAGGTGTGCCTGCAAACGCTAGCGGGCGAGAGCCAGTGCAGGGTTGCAGTCTTCCTTCTGCTGGGTCCTTCGCACAGCTTTCAGCTCCCGGGGCGGTGAATCCCGCTCGGCGGTTGAGCCAGGGAGCAGAAGAAGAGAAGCACTCCTTCCCAGCTTGGGGGTAAGCAGGATACCTTTCTTCAGCGGTAGAGTGGGGCGTTGGCGAGCCTACCCGTTGCTAACACCGGTGCCCTGAGACGCGGCTGCTAGTGCGGCAGGACCAGCCGCGTATCAGAAGCGCAGGAAGCAGGTTCGGCCTGTTTGTTGATCAGCTTTTCAACGGCAGTAAAACGGCCGGGAAGCTTCGTTTTGCAGCGGTTTCTTCAGTTTTCGCCTGGGAAGATGGTTAGGAGCCCCACAGTTGTTTTGGAATATAAAACAAAAAAAACCGACGAATGGCTGTGTAAGGGATTCGGTGCAAGTTCTCTTTGGTGACAGAGCTCTGTGGCTGGCAGGCCATCGGGATAGCTTCCAGGCAGTGCAGAGGGGGTTGTCGGTGTCCTCTCCAGGGAATGCCTGCAAAGTCTCGTTGCTTGCTCTGTGGGGCAAAGAGGAGTACTGTGTCAGAGGCTGGAGTATGTAGGGACTGCACTCCCGAAGCAGCAGATACGGATCAGCTCTCTGAGGTGGGGGAGGCTGACCTTAGGGGAGCTCCGGGAGCGGTCCCGGACCCTGCTGCTACAATACTAGACTGGACTGGACTGGACTGGACAGGACTAGACTAGACTGGAGTTCCTCAAGGAACAACAATTAGCAGGTAAGTCTAATTTCGCCTTATTGCAGCACCTCAAGGCACTAGTCACGTAAGACTATAAAGCTTATAGGAAGCTATAATCAAATTACTTATGTTGGTACAAACCTCATGTGTTATTATTACCCTTAGGGTTTGTACCAATAAGCAAAGCAAATTTTGGAAGTGATCCTGTAAAGCATTATCCAGATGTAAAGCAGGTTTTGTATGCAACAAATGGCTCATAAAATTGTGCAGATGTATATGTTTATTGTTTGTTTATTTTGCAGGGTTTATATACTGCTTTTCACCCGGTCAAAGCAATGAACCTATAACAAAAGAACAGTGGTCACATAGAACAATTAACTGTAATATGCTACTGTACATAGTTAACTATATACAAATGGTATTATAATACAGTTAGGTATATACAAAGAGTTGCTTAGAGGGGGGGAGTTTTATCAAGCGTTGGGTAAAAAGTGTGTGTAAAAAGTAGGCAGACAGACAACATATGCCGCTGTCAGCCAAAACAAAATCTGGATATTCAGTGCTGGTATTGGGACAGTGGTTGGTGCTGAATGTCCAGTTAATACAGATAGCAACAATATTCACTCTGCAGCCTTTTTGGTGTTCTAATTTTTCTGAATAATTCACTGCTCTACCTTTGCTCCGCCCATGGACTATCCACATAGTGCTGCTGAGTATCGGCGGATAGCCATAGACAGAGGCACTTATCTGGATAGCAGGGCTGGTGGATTTAGCTCAGCCTTTGTCAGGGGTAACTTAAAGTAAGTTATTTATTTATTTATTTAGTTTTATTTATTTAACAGCTTTTATATACCGCGCTATTCATCATCAGTGCGGTTTACAATTTAACAACTTTATACTTAAAACATATAACATATATCAAGTTTACAGATAACAGGGAATAAAACAGGGATAACTGGGGTAACAAATATTAACAACTATGTACAGTAAATTAGCATGTGTTTTGGGCTCTATAGGCTAAGGATGAATGAGATTATAATTTGGAGCGAGCAATACAGTTTAGGGAATCATTGATTAACCATAGTCATTGGTTTGAGTTGGAAGGGGAGGGGATGGGGAGATATTGCCTTGGAAGAAGTGTTGCTGGAAGAGGTGTGTTTTTAGGGCTTTTCTGAATTGGGACAGGTCTTTTTGTGATCTGATGTTGGTTGGCAACATGTTCCAGCATCTGGGGGCGAAGGATGAAAGTGCTCTCTTGGTAGTGGTCTGAGTAAGTTTTGGTAGGTCTTTTGGGGCCATTAATGTGTTTTCAGTTACAGATCGTCTAGATCTGGTGTCCTATACATGGTAAAGGAGGTCAGTTAGCGAGGATGGTGATATTCGATGGAACGCTTTAAAGGTCAAGAGGAGGGCTTTGTATAGAATCCTACATGTTATCGGGAGCCAATGAAGATCGATCAGGATGGGAGTAATATGTTGACTTCTTGAGGCTCCATAAAGAACCCTGGCTGCTGTATTCATGTTATATTCCTGTCTCTAGAGGGCTTGCGATCTAAGGGGCCTTTTTACTAAAGTGTGATAGGATTTTGCACCTACCATCATTTAATGCTAAAACTAATACGCAGTAAGTGCAAAGCCCCTGTGGTAATTGTTGATAGCGTGGCCCAACAGTTACAGTGCAGGAAAGCCTCTTAGTGCAAGCTCCAGCCCTTAGCAATTATTCCAGGTGCACCTAACGCCAACTATTGAGGTAGCATTAGGGGCACTCATGCTACTGTCATACTACTGGTGCCCATGCTAATCGCAGTGTGTAGTCAACACCCTCTCTCTGCCCCAACCTTGCTCAAACTCCTTCCCATGTCAACATGTGGTAATTGTCCCATCTGTGCAGTAACAGGTATGCATGCTGAAATGCACATTAACTGCATAACACACAAGAGCCCTTAAGTTTGTACCTGAGGCAATAGAGGATTAAGTGACTTGCCCAAGCTCAAAAGGAGCAACAGTGGGATTCAGTGGCTACCCTGTTTCTCAGTTTGTGTTTGAACCATTAGCTATCCCTCCACTCAAACCTTTGCTTTGAAACTCTAGGCTACTGGAAGAATATGGGTACTTTGTAGCAGGTGCAAACACGTATTTGTAAGTATACATGAGCTTTCAAGGCTCTACAATGGAGTCACGGCGCCATGGCATCCAGTTGCCATGGCACTGCGACTCCATTGTAAAGCTGCAATCCCAACCGCCGGACTTCAAAGTGACTTCCCTGCAGCCTGACCCCCGATCTGGCCTCCTAAGGCCAGGGGCAGGCTGCGGGGAATGTCCTCGGGCCCCCCCTACCCCATCTGCACCCCAGGCCTGAAAAAAAACTGTCCAGGGAAGTTATTCCACCTCGGAGATGGAATAACCTCCCAACACAAGTCGCCGGCCCTGGACATACAGGATCGACATTAGAATCGGCCATGTACTTCGAGGGCTGGCAACTACCCACCGCCTGCCCAGACTCCACCCCCGAGTCGCCCCTTCCCCACCCCCGTCTAACTTCCCTGTACAACCAGAGGGAAGTTAGACGCCAGCAAGAAAAGCATGAATAGTGGGGATGGACGTCCCTTCCCTCCTTCATACTTCCAGACATCGCACTAAAGACAGCCGCTGATTTTATACAGGAGGGTGCCTTCTGCCGTCAAAGGGCTGTCCTTTACATTGCCTGTCAGATGCTGAAGCAGGTAGCAGTAGCAACCACAATAAGGCCATTCCAGGGGGGCAGATGGAAACCTCTTCCCTCCTTTGCACTTACAGACACAGTACCCAGGAAGTGATTTTCTGAAAAAATTGATATCTTAGAAAGATGTAGTTCAGATTTTTGTAATAAATTCCCCAAATCCATTTGCTTGTTATGGAAATGGGCCAATATCATAAGAAAAATTCTCCTCATGGAACCTGGACATTTCTGTGGACCTAATTGCAGGATAGTCCATTGCCCCCCCCCCCCCCTCCGAATTGTCATTTGCCGCAATCCATTTTAGTCCCATCACAGGAGAATCGACAGAAGAGCGATCACAAATTACAGACTGGCCATCCAAAATTGAGGCAGGCGCCAAATGTTACATTTTAATCAGTATCCTCTTCTGATATATGTGCCAAACAGATGCCATCCTAGTGCCATGCTAAAGGAGAAGCTTTTTCTGTGATCTGCATCATCTCAGCAGGGCCGGTGCTAGACATGGAGAGGCCCTGGGAACAAACTGATGAGGGGGGCCCCAATTGCCCTGTATGCCACCCCCTAACACTGGCCGTGCATCTCAGGAATCACTGTGAGCCCTTTTAATGTTGTTAGGGTGTAAAGGATCACATTAATATTCCATAGCTGCATGCAGCCTTTGTGTACAGAAGGTAATCGTTATGGTAACTCAGCAGGGTAGTAGCCATGCATCTGGCAGTAGGGGAAGGAGGCAATGCTATTACAGGTCTAATCCCGTTTGTGTGGCTCTTGGTTTCTTTTATGTTCCTGAGTGATAATCTAATTGCTCTGTTGACCATGTAAAGAAAAAGAACCCCATCTGTTCCATTCTGTTGTTGTATGCCACACCAGCATCTAGTGTAACACCTTGTATTAATATCAGAGTGCTGCTTTCTGCCTTCATTAAGAACAAAGATATAAAAGAATATTAGCTGTTAGTGTGACCTAATTGCTGCATTAAATAGCTAACTTGGAAATCTCTTTCAGGGAGGCAAGGACTGAGCCTTGCAGATAATGCGTGGGTCGTTAGCGCACTTTAATTTCTAGCACCACAGATAATGCAGAACAGTTAAGAGCACCTCAAGAGATGTAGCCATGTTATCAACCAGGTTGTTACCCCATGGTGGTGGCCTGACTGACAGCCCAAATGTCCAGGGAAAGCCTCCAACAGTTACCGCAGAGATTTTGCACCTACTGTAGGGTATCTTAACTTTTGCAGTTAGGGTCGAAGCCTGGGCAGTTCAGATAGTACATAAGATTTTTTCCTTTTTTTCAATATAGAAGCAAGGTTTTAATATGTAACTGATATAGAACCGTAATTACAGACATATCCAATGATAGCTGTTACAAGCTGAGTTAGTGCCAAAACAGAGCGTGGGCACTCCGCCTAACTCTACGGAGAGTCAGTAAGATTTAGATACTATCTATATAGCTACACAGATATGGGTTCATTGATAAGGAGCCGCGTAAAGTGACGCACCGTCAATAGACAGAAATGTAGTGATTTACATGCATAAATGGGCACTTATGCATGGACTTTACCTGGTCACTATTTTGTAAGGAAGCATGTCAAGCCGATCGTGCATGCTTTCACTGTGAGCATGCACAGGGCGGAGTTTGTGTGGAGTGCAAGGTTACACATGTAAATGATAGAATCCTATAATTTGTATACATTCTTAAAAATTTAGGCATGGGCATTTACGGCCATTTATGCTAGCATTTTATAAAGGCAAGTACACACATATTTCACTTCATAAAATAGGTGTGAAATATGTACATAAAAATGTGCACGAAGCAGACAGAACATTTTAAAATTGCCCTCATAATGAGTGAATATTGCTGGCTGTTCATACAGCGGCAATGCTCACTGCTGTATACATATATTCAGTGCCGCCGCTTCTGCAGACAGTGCAATCTATTGAATAAAGCCAAACAGGTCAAATACGAAAATTAGGGAAGTTCATTCATTATGGGAAATGGTTGATAACAACATGGACATGATCAGAAAACCAAGTTGAGATTTAAAAGCAGCGGAGGGCTTTTGGACTGGATTTGAATAAGGCCAGAGAGGTAAGAAAGTAGAGATAAAAATGCTGAGTAGAGATAGAAAGTAGAGTAGAGAAAGTAGAGATCGAAATTGGAAGTCTATTCAAATGCCATGAGTGAAGAAATATTTTCTTTTATTAGTCTTAAATAGTTTACCCTGTAGCTTCATTGCATGTCCCCTAGTCTTTCTATATTCTGATAACGTAAACAATCGATCTACGTTTACCTGTTCCACTCCATTCATTAATTTATAGACTTCTATCATATCTCCCCTCAGCTGTCTCTTTTCCAGGTTAAAGAGCCCTAACCTTTTTAGCCTTTCTTCATAGGAGTATCCTTCCATCCCCTTTACCATTCTGGTGGCTCTTCTCTGAACCTTTTCTAAAATCGTTATATCCTTTTTAAGATACGGCGACCAGAATTGCACACAATATTCAAGGTGCGGTCTTACCATGGAACAATATAGAGGCATTATAATATCTTTTGTTTTATTTTCCATTCCTTTCCTTATGATACCTAGCATTCTATTTGCTCTCTTGGCTGCCACTGCACACTGGGCTGAGGGTTTTAACATGTTATCCATAATGACGCCTAAATCTTTTTCCTGGGTGGTGGTTCCTAACGTGGAACCTTGCATCGTGTAACCATAGTTTGGGTTGTTCTTCCCTAGGTGCATAACTTTGCACTTGTCCACATTAAATTTCATCTGCCATTTTGATGCCCAGTCTTCCAATTTATCAAGATCCTCTTGCAATTTTCCACAATCCTCTTGGGTTTTAACAACTTTAAATAGTTTTGTATAATCTGCAAATTTGATAACCTCACTCGTTATTCTCCTTTCCATGTCATTTATGAATATGTCAAAATGCAGCAGACCCAGCACAGATCCCTGGGGTACACCACTATTCACCTTTCTCCATTGGGAAAATTGGCCATTTAGCCCTACCTTCTGCTTTCTATCTTTTAACCAGTTCCTGATCCACAATATTACACTGCCTCCTATCCCATGACTCTTTAGTTTTGCCAAAAGTCTCTGATGAGGGACCTTGTCAAAGGCTTTCTGAAAGGCTTTCAACACTAACAATAACACTTATTAAAAGAGGGCTGCTACACAGTATCCTGTCCTGTGCTGCTGAGGTAAGCTGTGACCAACTTCCTGGGTGATTAACAGTCCTTGCCCGGATAGAAGGAGTCTTTCAAAATGGCCTTTTGACCTGCCACCTGGTGTTAACACAGGTCTCTTGCTCCCTAGGTAGAAGGCCTCTTTGTAAAGGTCTCTAGAAGACTTTATTTGTTTCTCAAAGAGTACTGACCCTGTTTTGCCTTTTATGCTAAACTATATTCTGATTTGATTTAAATTATAGCTCTTTGCTGCTGCTAGGCTCTGACTTATTATGAAATTTAAACTACAAGCTCTCTGCTGGGCTCTAATTTTAACCAGAAAGCTCTCTTCTGTGTTTTAAATTTAAGCTAAAAGTACTTTGCTGATACTAGGCCCTGAGTGACTATTACATTTAAACTACAAGCTCTCTGCTGTGTTCCAGATTTAACCAGAAAGCTCACTTCTGTGTTTTAAGTTTAAACTTAAACTGCTGCTACTAGGCCCTGACTGATTTAACAAAAAAACCCCAGTGGGTTCCACTCTGTGACTCAATGCCCTCTGTAACAGAGCACAACCTCACGACACAAAAAAGAGCACTGACTCGCAGAGCTTCCAAACAAAACAAGAGAGTGAGCAGGATGGGGATCACTTGCACTTTATTTTAATGAACAAACCCCGACGCATTTCGGCAGGTGCATTCATCAGGGGGCTAAAAGGACTGCAAACAAGATAAAAACATTAACAATAAATCAATAGATAAATACTAAAGAAATATACTAAAAAGATATATATTTTTAGTATATTTCTTTAGTATTTATCTATTGATTTATTGTTAATGTTTTTATCCTGTTTGCAATCCTTTTAGCCCCCTGATGAAGGCACCTGCCGAAACGCGTCGGGGTTTGTTCATTTAATAAAGTGCAAGTGACCCCCATCCTGCTCGCTCTCTTGTTTTGTTTGTACAGAGCACAACCTCTCCACCAATTTGATCTACTCTCTTATTGTGATATTGCTATATATTCTAACCCTCCTATCTTATTTTTAATAAATATAAAATTTTAAAAAAGTTCTTGCTCAGTGTTTGCCAGGTCTAATACAGTAGATACGAGGGGGTACCCCAAAAAAATAGGAATAACATTGCCGTGGGCGGAGCTTGTGTAGTACGCACTTCTGCCGCTAGGCGTGTATAGTGCAACTCATTGTCAGTTCAGTGCCGCCTGTGTTGTCGACCTGGCTTGTTCTGTTCATCTGCAGTGATTGTTTTTGCTAGCGCAGTTTTGTTCTTGTTTCTTTTTTTATAATTGAATTGTTAAGGCGTCAGAAAAAGGGGTTATCTCTTTAAAGTTGGACAAAGAAAATTAAACGGATCACATACTATATAAGATAAGTGTTTGTACATTAAGAATTTTTAAATTGCGTGCAACAGAAAAAGAAAAAAAGCCGAAGGTCATTGATGTAAACGGACACAAAATTGGGGAGTTTTCCTTACCCATGCAAAGAGTGTCAACACTACCGTTTATCTGAGACCTGTAGGCAAGAAGTAAAAAATTTTTTTAAAAGATATATTTTGAATATACTTATAGAGTGAATTTTCTTGGTGATAGTTCTTTTTTTATAATGACAAGTTTAAGTGAACAACGTGCAGCTGTGAAATTTTGTTTTCTACTCAGTAAAAATGCTGCTGAAACTGTTTTAATGTTGAAAACAGCTTATCAAGATGACGCTATGGGAAAAAGTCAAGTGTACCAGTGGTTTGCTCGGTTTAAAAATGGTGACATGTCGATTGATGACAAACCTCGTTCTGGGCGTCCATCAACTGCCCGAATCGACGAAAATATTGAAAAAATTAGAGAGCTTGTGCTCACAGACCGTCGACAGACAATTGATCAACTGTCAGAGATTAGTGGGTTATTTTGGAGCTCGGTTCAGCGAATTTTAACGGAAGATTTGGGAATGAAAAGGGTTGCTGCCAAGTTTGTTCCTCGGGTTCTGACTGACAATCAAAAGGAACATCGAGTTGAAACATGTCGTGTTTTGAAACAACAGCTTGAAACTGATCAAGATTTTCTGTCAAAGGTCATTACAGGTGATGAGTCATGGTGCTATGGTTACGACCCAGAAACAAAGCAACAGTCAAGCCAATGGAAGACGTCATCGTCACCCCGTCCAAAAAAATGTCGTCAAGTCAAATCAAACATCAAAACAATGCTGATTTGCTTTTTTGATGCCAAGGGGGTAGTTCATTCAGAGTTTGTTCCCCCAGGTCAGACCATCAATCAAACCTTTTATTTGGAAGTTTTAAGAAGATTGCGCAACAGTGTTCATCAAAAAAGACCCGATTTGTGGCAGACAGGAAACTGGTTCTTCCACCACGACAATGCACCTGCACACACAGCCATCTCTGTTAGACAGTTTTTGGCTAAAAATGGCATGGTTCCGCTGCCCCACGCACCTTACTCGCCTGACCTGGCTCTGTGCGACTTTTTCTTATTTCCACGCATGAAAAGGGGCATGAAAGGACACCGATTTGACAACATTGAAGAAGTCAAGAAAAAAAGGAGGGAGGAGCTGTCAGCCGTTTCTAAAGATGACTACAAAAAATGTTTCGAACAGTGGAAGCACCGGTGGGACAAATGTATCAGTTGTAATGGAGAGTATTTTGAAGGGGATAAGGTTGTTTTGTAAAGAATTTGAAATAAATAGCTTTTAAAAAATAATTCCTGTTTTTTTTGGGTACCCCCTCGTATATATCCTTTTTTTTAAGTGCCTTCAAGTCAAATCTGACTCCAAGATATAACTGGAAGTAGATTGCCAGGCCTTTTCTTCCAAGGCAATGGAGGATAAAGTGGCTTGCCCAAGGTCACAAGGAGTGTCAGTGGATATCAAACCATGGTCTCTTGTGTATGATGCTGTTGCTCTAAACATTAAGGGGTATGTTTACTAAAGCGTCTTAATGTTACCGGCGCTAGTTGCAGCAATAATGTGAAGGATGCCATATAAGGAGTGGGCGTTCCGGTGGCAGAGTGGCAAGAATCTGTATCGCACGATTTTGGGCACCATGGCACGTTAACACGCGTTAACCCTAAGTTCATGCCAGCGCAGTGCTAGAAGCAATAAAGATGTAGCTCACTGGTTACTGCAATGACTGTGGAGGCAGAGGTCATGGGTTTGATTCTGCAGTGGTGTTATGTAAGAAGGCTGTCTGAGGCATTTCCTTTTAATCTAAATCAGTGCTGTCTGAGGCATTTCCTTTTTGTAATTTAAATCAGTGCTGCCAGGAAAAACACCCTCACAGTGCAGTAACCTAAAGTGCCGCTTAAGGCGCCCTATAAGGCACTCCATAGGGCACATTATAAAGTGCCCTGTCTGCCAAGGCACCTTATAATGTGCCCTATAGGGCGCCTTATGAGGCACCTTAGGCTATGGCACTGTGAGGGTGTTTTTGCTGGCAGCACTGATTTAAATTAAAAGGAAATGCCTCAGACAGCCTTATTAAATGACACCACTGTGGGATCAAACCTATGACCTCTGTCTATGCAGTCATTGGAGTAACCAGTGGCCTACATCTCTACAACGTCTAACACACCGCTGGCTGGCTACAGAAAGACTGCAGGTCACCACACAAACTGTCTGCTGTGTTTACCAGTATAGGGTAAACCCACCTGTACCCATAATGCACTGCACATGCAGATCAGCAGCCCACATCTGATCACAAGATGGGGTATGCGCCTCACTGGCACAGAGTAGCTACAGACTGTGACACTGTGTGGCTCCTGTGCTCACCCTGAGGGCGAGGTGGGGCGCCCAGCACCAGGTCTGCAGCACCTGGCTTGGCTGAGGTAGACTGCACTGCAGGTCCCCATCAGTGCTAGTGTGTGATGGGTAGTCCCTGCAGACACACCTAGGATAAACCTGTGTCCATCTGTATTTCCCAGTCACGTCTAGCCCTTGTGGACTATGATGCACCCAGAATAGTGCATATCCGGTGTAGTGCCATGGTCACATGTTATAAGAGAAGGGTGGTGGTTGGCCCCAAAAGCGGATTATGTAGCACCACCCAACCTACCCTCTGTGAGGCAGGGTGGGAAGGACAGGATCTCCCACCAACAGATCCACATACTACATCTGTGCAATGGTGGCAGTAGAGGGGACCATCAACCTCAGTCTTGCTGGGGAACAGGCACCCTACAGGGCAGTCAATGCAGATCTGTACACACCACATAGGGCACTGGCTGACAGGCAGTGCCTGGGAAAGCTCAGCTACCCCCCACCACTATCTGACATTCACCAGCAGAGGGCACAGTCAGTCTCCACCTGCTGCACCCTGCAAGGTGTGCCAACCATACACATGCTAACTGCAGACAGTCTGCTAGCTAGTACATAGTGCATGTTTCTGGAGGAACTGTGTGCACCCACAAATGGGATGCGAGCACACACACCAAGCAAGTTTGTCAGTGATTGGACCCCCAAAAAAAGGAACTCATAGATATCACTTGCAAAAAATACTGTATAGCACTATGGGGGAACCTAACCGTGCCTTGGTCTCTGCTGAGTCAGGGTGAGAGTGACTTCCCAGTATGACATGCTGTGGCCACCCTGTCCGTGCAGGTGATGGTTGGGCACTACAATGTCCCAGCCATTGCCCTATGCCCTGCGCAGATGCATCCTGCCCAGGCCGCCCTGTCCGGGCGATACCCACAGTACCTTGCTCCTCATTATGCACATTGGCAGGCTAACACTGGAAACAATACAAGTAGTTTGGGCTCAGTAAGGCATAGGCAGCCACAAAACACTGGATAGACATACACACACTCCCACATCTATGCCAGCATTGTGCAAATATAGAGTTTTTTGGCAGCCCTGGCTGCCACACCAGTCCTGGGCACAGTGCAGGCATTGCTATGGTACGCAAATACTGTTGTGGTCACTCCCCGGGGTGGTAAACATTGTCAGAAACATGCTCTACAGATATCAGAAAGGTTGCTATGATGCATCTCTGTCAACAAATTGTGTTTAACTTAGGATTTGTAATCTGCCATTAATCATAGCAACCTTTTGATATATGTGTAACGTGTTCCCAAGTTTAGGATGGCATTGCTAAGGTATGCAGGTGCTACTATTGGGAGATGCTGCTCCGTGCAGGGCCCAACAGCCTTACTCTCCATAAGGCTTTGGATAGTGGAGCCTGTGGGTGTGGGTGCTTGTGCCCCTGTTGGCCGCTACTCTAGGGCAGAGGTTCCCAACTCCGGTTCTGGTGGGCCAAACACGGTTCAGGTTTTCATGCTGTCCCTAATGAATATGCATGAGATACATTTGCATACAATGGAGGCAGTGCGTACAAATGCAGCACAGGCATATTTATTAGGGACAGCATGAAACCTGAATGGTGTTTGGCCCCCCAGGACTGCAGTTGGGAAACTCTGCTCTAGGGATTGCACATGTTTATGGTGTCTCTGCCCTGTAGGGTAAAATATAGGCGTTTATGGCATGTTTATTTAATCTGCAATAAAGGTTCCGTCTTTATTACCACGGTTTAGTACTGGGTAAAATATAGGGACATGGTTTGCTTGAGCCACAGCTGAGACTTGAACCTGTGACCTTCTGCCCCTGAACACACTGGCTGTGTGTACTGCCACAGAGGCAGATCATTCCCTGGGCATACCATGACTGTTCATCAGACAGACCTTGTCTGTTGCAGTGCACGGCACCCACCTAAATGGGGCTTGGCCGTGGTCTGCTGTGGGCAGATGCCACTGCCTCCTCCGCCACCAGCACCCCTTTGCCACCATGCTGACATGCCCTTGTGCCGGTGGTGCTGGTTGTGTGCAGTTCCAGGCCATCTAATGTGCCAGTAGGGATGGGGATGGGGTAGGGATGCCTGCCTAGACATCCACGCTTCCCCCCGTAACCGCCTGCCAATGTTATGTGCCATTTGGGGTACTTGCTGGGTACTGTCCCCTAGGACACTGTGGGACACACACTCGTGGCCATGTTTGCCCTTGGTCAGTTGCTGTCTTGCTGGTTTTCCGCTTCTACATTCCTATGTTTCACCTAGGCATCTGCCTAGCCCACCCTGTGCCCCATCTGCCCCACTGCATGTCCCGCCTGCAGTCCCCTGTACCCTATTTGCAGCCTCACAGTAATGCCCTCTCGTACTTGGGCACTATGATGTTGCTGCACATGTATCACTACTATCACTTTTTGTGGTTTCCCTGCCTTTGCTGCATATTGCTGACTGAAATGGTCTCTCTCCCCTGCAAATGTGCCTCTAGTGCTAGGTTTTCACTGGTGCTACTTTTCAGACCTTCATTTCACGGTGTTAGTGTGCATGGAGCCTCTTCCCGCCCACTCTCCACCCATTGACCCCTTATCTCCGCCCCTGGGGAGCCTTACTCCACTCTCTGGGGAGCTTTACTCCACTCTCTGCGCACCTTACCGCCGCCAGAGACGTTATCGCACGATACGTGATGTTCTCGCACGGTAATGCGCCATTATTGTGCGATAAAGTCATGTATCACGTGATAACGTCACATATCGCGTGATAATGTCATAGCTGCGCCGTTAGCGCCGTTTAGTAAACATACCCCTAAGCTACTCCTCCACTCATTTGGTTTGTTACTGCACCATAAAAATTTTATTGTGCGCCAAATGATTTAAGTGACTGCTAATCTATGAATTAATATATAATAAAATAAATAAAATACAATAAAGCTGATTTGCTTGCATTAAAAAGTTCCAATGCATATTAATTTTTTTGTATTAATCTGAATCAGACAGAAGTTGAAAAATCTAAAAATGAATTGCAAAGAGTTTCCCTGTGCACATCCATCATATATTCCATTTATTACATCTTTTGCTATATTGCTTAGTGATTGGTGTTGAAACAGTAGTGCCTATCTACTGCCAAAAATAACAAAGAGATGCAAAGCTGCTTAGGCAAAGGATGTGATTATGAGTAGACTATGTCTGGGAGCTATCATCTTGGAAAAGAACCCTTGTTACACCTCAGGGAATTATGTGCCACAAATTTCTAAACTGTGCAATGAAAAATCTGAATTATGCAAAATTATGCACGTCAGTACTTTTATTTTTCACACGTATAGATTAAATAATGGTATAGAAGCTGCTCACAAATAGATGTGGGTATTTTTGCAACAGTTATGAGAATATATATTCCTTCATCCACATTCCTGAAACCAGTGCCTTCTTAGGCCACTCACCGACTGAATACGATGTATGGCTGCATGTGTGGAGTGACCGAGTACAGTATGTTGGATGAGGCAGTGGGTGCAGTGTGTTAGTGAGTGTGTGACTGCATGGCTAGTGAACATAGAAACATGATGGCAGATAAAGACCATACAGCCTATCCAGTCTGCCCTTCCATACCAACTACTAAGCTTTACAGTCCCTTTCTTTCTTTAGAGATCTTCTGTGTTTGTCCCATGCTTTCTTGAATTTAGATGCAGCCTTTGTCTCTTCTACTTTCACTGGGAAACTATTCCATGAATCTACCACTCTTTCCGTAAAGAAATGTTTCTGCAAATTACTTCTGAGTCTGTCTCCTTTCACCTTCATCCTTTGCCCCATAGTTGGAGAACTTTTTTTCTATTGAAAGAGGCTCTTCTCCAGTGCATTTATGCCACGGAAGTATTTAAATGTCTCTATCATATCTCCTCTCTCCCATCTTTCCTCCAAAGTATACATATTGAGAACTTTGAGTCTGTCCCCATTTGCCTTATGATGAAGCCCACTGACCATTTTGGTAGCCATCATCTGCACCAACTCCATCCTATTTATATCTTTTGACCACTTTGATTGAAGGATAAGGTGGTATACAAAACTGTCTAAATAAATCTTTTTGAAGGTGTGGTCTTCAGAACTGCACACAATACTCCAAATTAGGTTTCACCAAAGACTTGTACAGAGGCATTATTACCTCCTTTTTCCTCCTGGCCATTCCTCTCCCTTTGCACCCAAACATCCTTCTGGCTTTCGCTGTCACCTTTTCTACCTGTTTAGCCATCTTAAAATCATCAGAAACAATCATGCCTAGGTCCTGCTCTGTTTTCATGGACAGAAGTACTTCACCTCCTTTACTATACCACTCCCTTGGATTTTTGCATCCCAAATGCATAACTCTGCATTTTTTAGCGTTAAATCTCAGCTGCCAAATTTTTGACCATTCTTCAAACTTTGCTAGATGCCTCCTTATGTTATCTACTCCTTCCTGGGTGTCTTCCCTATTGTAGATTTTGGTATCATTCACAAATAGGCAAACCATACCTTCTGCAATATCACTTACAAAAATGTTAAAAAGAACTGAACCAAGGACAGATTTCTCAGAGTGAGCTCCATTTACCTGTACCTTTTGTCGTTTCCCACTCAACCAGTTTCTAATTCAGTCAGTCACTTTAGGGTCCATCCCTAGGGCACACAATTTATTTATAAGTCGCCTGTACGGATTTCAGTGACTTTACTGAAATCTAAATACCCCATATCTAGAGCTCTCCCTTGGTCCAACTCTCTGCTCACCCAGTCAAAAGAATTAATGATTTTTGTCTGATGAGATCTGCTTCTAGTAAAACCATGCTTACTTGGATCCTGCATTGTATTCCAGAAATCTCACTGTATTTTGTGTTAGCAGCATTTTCATTATTTTACTCACCATAGAGGTTAGACAATTGGCCTGTAGTTCCCAACTTCATCCTTACTTCAGCATTTGTGTAAACTGACTACATGCACACTTACCCAACTCTAAAGAAGAATTGAAAAGGTCAGAAAGGGAAGCTGCTTGAACTTCAATACTCTTGGATGTATCCCATCCGGACCTATCACTTTGTCTACTTTTAGTTTAGCTAGCTCCTCATGGTCACAGTCTTCTGAAAATGGTTCAAAATCTCCTTCACTAGTATTCCTATTTGTGGGTGTTTTCTGAGGTCCTGCTCCTGGCCCTTCATCTGTGAACACAGAACAAAAATATCTGTTAATAAATTCTGCTCTATCCTGAACAGCTACTACATATTCCTTCCCTTCACCCTTCAGTCTGACAATATCACTTTTTATACCTCCTTTCACTAACATATCTGAAAAAATGTTTTGTCCTCATATTTTACTGCATTGGCAATTTTTTCTTCCAGTTGTATCTTTGCTTTCTAGACTACTTTCCTAGCTTCTCTTAGCTTTTCCAAATATTCATACTTGTCTTTCTCTTTCTGTAATCTCTTGTATGTTATGAAGACCACCCTGTTTTCCTCACCTTTTCAGCTAATTCTTTCGAGAACTATAGTGGCCTTCTTTTCCTTTTACATTTATTTACTTTCCTAATAAAAATGTTTGTTGCCCTTAAAATATCCCTTTTAGTTTCATTCACTGCTTTTCTACATCTCCCAGCTGTTCCTATTTTGCTAACGACTCCTTGAATTATTGTCCCATCTTGGCAAGGTTATCTTTCCTATATCAGCCCTTGTCCTAATACTGAACCATACCATGTGGTGATCACTGGATTTTAGATGATCACCCACTATAACATCAGAAACGCTCTCTCCATTCGTAAACATCAGGTCCAGTATGGTCCCCTCAGTATGTTACCAGTTGCCAGAATCATTTTCCCTGTAAAGAATCCAGGATCTCCTTACTTCTAGATGACACTGCAGCAAGGATATCCCAATCAATATCTGGCATATTGAAATCCCCTTTCAGCAGCACTTCTCCTTTCATAGCAATGCTGCAAATGTATTCAATTAAACCTCTGTCTACTTCTTCTGCCTGTGAAGGAAGTCTGTATACAACCCCAGTACAGATTGATGCTCCATTCCCTCTTTCCAGTTTAACCCACAGTGCCTCCCTTTTCTCTCATAAGCTCTGCAATTCTGTAGCTTTAATATTATTTTTAACATATAGTGCCACTCCTTCTCCCTTTCTACATACACTGTCCTTCCTGAATAAACTATAGCCCTGTATAATTATATCCCAGTCATGGTTCTCCGTGAATCATGTCTTTGTAACCACCACTAAATCCAAGTTAGCCTCTTCCATTAAAGCCTGAGATGTGCACAGAGTGACTGCTAGATGTGATATGTCCCAGTGGATGAAATGAGGGTCTGAGCTCTATTTGTGAGGGTGAGCAATAGGATTTGGAATGTGTGAGTGGATGGGGGCTTACTTTGTGTGCCTGTCCATGGTTAAGTGGGGATGGAGGGAATATATAGGTGGAGAATATGTTGCAAGTGGGGGTTGTCATTAGCAGGATGTCTGCAAATTTGTAGTTTGGCTTTGTGAGTGCATGGTCTGTAAGTGAGACAAAATGGGTGGGTATGCTTTTCTGACAGGTATGGGTATGTTTACTAAACTGTGGTAACGTAGCAGCGGCTACGTTAAGGCGCGTTATGTAACGTTAAGGTGCCTTAATGTAACGTTAAGGCGCCTTAACATTACATAACGCGCATTAACGTTACATAACGCGCCTTAACGTTCCCGGCCGCGGTAAGTCCAGAAAAGGGTGGAGAGAGGACGGAGAGAAGGGGTCAATGGGCGGGGAGTGGGCGGGGAGAGGCCCCTTCCACACTAATGCGGAAAAAGTAAGGGCTGAATCCTAACGCAACTGAAAACTTGGCGTTAGCACACATTTGCAAGAAAGAGAAACCATTTCAGTGTCAGCAATGTATAGCATAGGCAGGGAGCCCAAGAAAGGTGATACTAGTGCTCCATTTGCAGCAACAGCATAGTGCCCTGGTATGAAAGGCCACTATGGTGATGGCGCATATGGGGCATGGAGGCTGCAGGCGGGACATGCAGTGGGGGCTACTGGGACACAGGGTGGACTAGGCGGTTGCCGAGTTGGCACATAGGAATGCAGAAAATGGAAACCAGCAAGACATCAACTGACCAGGGTCAGACATGCCCATGAGTCTGTGGCCCACAGTGTCCCATCCAGGAGACACTACAAAGCAGGCACCCCAAGGGGTGCATAACATTGACAGGCAGTCCCTGGGAAAGCGTGGACATCTATGTAGGCACCCCTACCCCAGAACCCACACCTTAGGCAGCCACCTACCTGCCCCCTGGATGGTCTGGTATGGCGCAACACCGGCATCGACAGCATATGGTCATGGCGGCATGGCAGAGGGGGTGGGTGATTGTGCTGGAGGGAGCAGTGGCACCCGCCTGCAGTGGACCTAGGCCATACCCTGTACCAGTACATGGTGTGCAGTGCAACAGAAGAGGTCTGGCCGAGGAACATAAAGATAGCCCCAGGGACCACTATGCTGCTGTGGCAACAGTGTGGTGCAGTACACTCAACCAGCATGTCCAAGAGCAGAGGGTCAGAGGTTCAGGTCCCATCTGTGGCTCCTGCAGAGCATCTCCCCATAGTTTTAGCCCACACTGCAGTCACAACAACAACATGGGCAAACCCCAACGCAGTGGTGCATAGGGGTACAGACATCCACTCACAAGAGCTCCACTATCCACAGCTTCATGGAGTTTCAGGCTGTTGGCCCCAGCACAGAGCTGTAGTTATCACCAGAGCACTTCTACTACCCCCTGCACAGATTAGCAATGTTGGCACTGTGATCAGGACAGTGCAGCGGGTAGGGTTGTCAACCACCTCCATCTCTGCACAATGCTGAGATAGGTGTGGGAGTGTGCGTATGTCTCTCCATTGTTTTGTGTCTGCCAACACCTCACTGAGCCCACATTGCTCACACTGCTTCCAGCGTTAGCCTGCAAATGTGCATAATGAGGAGCAAAGTATTGTGGGCATGGCCCAGACAGGGCGGATTGTCCAGGATGCATCTGCACAGGGTGGAGGGCAATGGCTGGGACACTGTAGTGCTCGACCACCACCTGCATGGACAGGGTGGCCACAGCATGTTACACTGGGGGGGGGGGGTGTCGCTCTCACTCTGACCGAGCAGTGACCATGGCATGTTTGTGTTCCCACATAGTGCTACACCTTATTTGTTTCCAGTGATACCTGTGTGTTCCTGGTTCTAGGGCTTAATCACAGAGATTACCTGCTTGGTGTCTGTGCTGTGCATCCCACTTCTGGGTGCACAGGGTTCCCCTGTGAGCATGCATTATGGACTGCTTAGTGGGCTGTCTGTAGTTTGCCTGTGCATGGTGGGAACACCCTGTAGGATGCTGCAAGTGCAGTCTGTTGGTGAATGGCAGACCGTGGTGTGGGGAAGTTGAGCCTTCCCCTGCCTACCCCAACCATCACTGCTGGTCTGAAGTGGCACTGGCCCAGCAGCCCTGGAGGGTTGTCATCTGCCAGCAGGACTGTGGTTGCTGGTACCTGCAGCCATTCTGTAGGGGTGCAGGCACCTGTCCCACCACACCCTCATCTACAAAAAGGGATGATTGAGGCCTCTTGGGGTATATAAGCACATACCACTAACAATCATAGTGACAGTGCTGCATCACCCTCATGAGAGTCTAGACACCCCACTGCCCTGATAACAGGTACCCATGGCAGCCAGACCATAACACCGGGTACACACTAATCTAGGTGGTGTTTGGTCCCAAAGGGCCACATGTGACTGCAGAATACAGTTGGAACAGATGTACCTTCACTTGCACTGCTGGGAACACCTGTCACACACTGGCAGTGCTGGGGATGTGCAGCAGGACCTATCTCTAGCACCACATGTACTGTGGACCTAGTGCTGGGTGCCCATCCTATCCCTCAGGGTGAACACGGAGCCTGCACAATGGCATGGTCTTTAGCTACTCTGTGCCAGTAGCACGCACTGTCAGTCCGTCTTACCACGCTGCAGTACCGGAGAGGTGCAGACCCCATTTGATGGTCAGCTGTAGGCTGCTGTTCTGCATGTGCAATGCATCATGGGTGCTGGTGAGGTTACCCTATCTTGGCACACAGAGCAGACAGTTTGTGCAGTGACCTGCAGTCTTTCTGTACCCAGCCATTGTTGTGCAACAGGCTATAGAGGTATAGCCTACTGGTTAGTACACTGACATTCTAGGTCAGGGGTGGGGAACCCTGGTCCTGGAGAGCCGCAGACCAGTCAGGTTTTCGGGATATCCCTAATGCATATGCATGAGATATATATGCATTAGAGATATCCTGCCAACCTGACTGGTTTGTGGCCCTCCAGGGCTGGATTTGGAGACCCCTGCCTTACACCGCTGTCATTTAAGATTGTGAGTGGGCAAGGTGCAGATGTCCTAGACATCGAAAGGGTATATAGAATGTGTCACATTCCTCCTCGATTCTCACCACCACCAAAAAGTTGTCTAATAGACAATATTTTGGTGGTGGTGAGAAGTGAGGAGGAATGTGACACATTCTATCTAACCTTTTTGATGTCTTGGACATCTGCACCTTGTCCACTCACAATCTTAAATGACAGAGGTGTAAGGCAGGGGTCTCCAAATCCAGCCCTGGAGGGCCACATTTGCATAATACCTCATTTGCATAATGTTACCATACATTAACTTTTAGTAAACATGTCTCTTAATGAATGTATGGATAAAGAAAGACTAAAAGATTTCTACATTACTATAATCCAGTGCCAACCGCCAGGCACATTAGGAACTACTACAAACACTGCCCATTTAGAACCCATAGCAAACCCGCCGTATCGTAACAGCACTACCAGGACTCACAATGCACCAGACCCTACCTATCAAAAGGAAACACTGCAAATATTAAACAAATACATTTTAGAGAACAACAATACATGACCTACTGGGAAAGAGAACAAGTGGCAATGTCAAATAGGAATAACATAAACAGAATACCTCAGTTCAGTTACACATGCAGAATATAGACCATCACCAAACAAGGAATCACAATTTAGAAACAGGAAGGCAATAATTAAACTGGGAACCCCAAAAACCAAACTTGCAATGTACAACAACACTGTAGAAATAAAACTATAAATTAATTTCCTCTTGTACTAAACAAAGCCCAGACGTTAATGATGCACATTTCCCAGAGCTGACATATTCCAGTTAATAAATTCAAAATAAAGAGATATTTTTCTACCTTTTGTGCATTTTTTTTTCAGTTGCAATTGCTCCAGCCACTTTCTTCTGGTTTCTTCGTGTTTTCTGCTAACTCTCCATCGTTTACTGTCCATTTGTCCTTTCTTCTCTCTTCTAGTTTTTTTCCATTCTCTCTCTCTGCATCTGCTTTAACATACTAATCTTTCTCCTTTTGCTCTTTCCTCATTCCTATTTCATCCACTCAAATTTTACCCCTCCATCCTCAATCCCCACTTACTCTCCCAATACCCGGCCAATTGTAGATTTTTCATCCCTCCCACACAAAATATTTTTCCTCTCTCCATTTCACTCTCCCAGCCCCATCCCATTCTAATCCTCCCCCAACATCAGCTCCCTTCTAGTTCCAGCCTCACCCGGCATCCGCTCCCTTCTAGTCCCTGCATCAGCCCACTTCCAGTCCTATCCGAGTCCCTCCATCAGCTCATTTCCAATCCCAGCCACCCCATCAGCCCATTTCTAGTCCTTTCCTAGCCCCACCATCAGCCCATGTCAAATCCTAGCTCCCCTCCACTCAGCTCAATTCTAATCCAAGCCCCCCATGAGCCTACTTCCATTTCTAGCCCCTACATGAGTCCATTTCAATCCAAGCCCCCACCACAGCCCATTTCCAATCTTAGCTCCCCCAACAGCCCATTTCCAGTCCTATCTTAGTTGCTCCATCAGCCCATTTCCCTTCCTAGCTCCCTCCCCTCACAGCCCATTTCCATTCCAAGCCCCCCTCCCCATCAGCTATTTGCAGTTCAAGCCCCCCTTCCACTCAGCCCATTTCCATTCCAAGTCCCCGTCCCCATCAGCTATTTGCAGTTCAAGCCTCCCCTTCCACTCAGCCCATTTCCAGTCCTAGCAACCCCCCAACCCATTACCAGTCCTAGCCCCCCATCAACCCACTTCCAGTCCTAACCCCCCATCGCCCCATTTTCAGTTTAAGCCCCCCCCCATAGCCCATTACCAGTCCTAGTCCCCCATCAGGGCACAGCCCATTACCAGTCCTAACCCCATCAGCCCACCTCCAGTCCTAGCCCCCCATAGCCCATTTCCAGTCCTAACCCCCCCCCCATCAGCCCATAGCCCATTACCAGTCCTAACCCCCTCCCCCCCCCATCGGCCCAGGGAAAATTTAAAAAAAAAAAAGCTGGCTGCAGCGGCAGAATCAATTGTCCCGCCGGGCCCCCCTGCCCGGCTGAATTCTCCCTGCCCGGCTGAGCCTCTCTGCGACGGCTTTCAGATCCGCGAAGGGAGAGTGTCTCACTTTCTCCCTCGTGGCTCTGTTAAGCCCGCAGGGAAATTTCCCATCAGCCCCTGCGGGCTTAACAGAGCCGCGAGGAGACACTCTCCCTTCGCGGATCTGAAAGCCGTCACTGAGAGGCTCAGCCGGGCAGGGGGGGGGGCCCCACAGGACAGTCGATTCTGCTGCTGCTGCGGCGGCAGCGGCAGCAGCCAGCTTTTTAAAAAAATTTAATTTATTTTTAAAGCAGAATGTTCTTTGCGCGGGGCCCCCTGAAACGCGGGGCCCTGTGCAAAAAACATTCTTGCTCAATGGACAGGCCGGCCCTGGGTATCCGTCAGGTTATAGACACAAAACAACGCATAGAAACGCTTTGAGTGGCGTTGTAGAAGTGGATAAAAAATTATAATGAATTTAGAATGATGCAGCCAGGTTTTATCTAGTTCAAATCTTAGGGACATTTCAGCCATGTTTTGCCTAATTTATATTTGTTCCTGGGTAAGTATTGTTCGGAGTTAAAAAGGATGATGTTAACATATAAAGTGAAATGTAACTATGAGTTTTTCCACAAACAATATATTTATTTGTGATATTTAACAGTTAGAGGGGGTCCTTTTACTAAAGGGCGCTATGATTTTAAACTTAATGCATGAATAGCGTAATTAATGCATGCTAAATGCAAAGCCTCCCTGTTAGTTGCCGGGGGGTGGGGAGGAGGAGTGTACAGCATTAATGTGCAGCCTTGTGACCTAACATGGGACACTATTACCATAATTGCACTTACCTCCACTTACTGAGGTGGAGGTAACTGCACTCGCGCTAGTTGCACCACTGAGAGGGGGCAGTGTTTACTCCCACACTAACTGCAATACGCTCACCACATCCACTCTCTGCCCCTAACCTGCCTATTCTACACCCAACAGATGACTGACCATTAGCACACAAATCAGCGCATGGTAACTGTCATACCCCTGTGCTAAGAGTTCCTGAAAGTCCGAGTACGCTGTTACTATGTGCCAAAACATGCGCTATCCACTTAATGTTCTTACTGAAAGGGCCCCATAAAATGAAATATCGAGAGGCCACTGTGTCCTTAATAGATTAGGTCATTTCATAAGACCCACACTGAGTACTCAGATCATCGCAAAATGTACTGCTTCGTATTCCACCAATGACACAGGCTGAAATATCTGGAGCCTGTGACGGTCCTTCTCTTAGGGATGTGCACTGAATGCTTTCTTTTTCTACTTGTTTTGTTTTGCTTCTTTAAAACAAAACAAATGAGAAAACAAAAACATCCTCAGAAAAATCTCCACAAAAAAACAAACTAAATAAAATGAAAAAGTATCTGCCCCTACCCTGCAACCCCCAAGCTTCCATCTCACCTACCCCTAGATCCACCTCTTATCATTTATAGTACTCTTAGGGCAGGATCGATGCCCTTTTGCTCCTGCCTCACTGCTGCAGCTTGCCAAGATGGATTCCATGCGTTGCTTCAGGCTGAGTACAGTTTCAGTAGGAGTCTTGATTAATGAGTTCCAAAGGATGACAATCAGTGATTAGAACTTCCTGCATGTATCTCCAGGCTTAGCTCTCAGCAGTAAAGCCTTGATTCAAAATTGTTAGTAACTGGAATTCCTGCTTAGAAGAATGAGATGCACCAACAAAGATCCAATTTGCTTCTTTCTTTTGATGATTTTTGATGTCTACTATCCTTCTTAGCAGGGGCTACATACCTGAGATCATAGTCTGAATGGCGCCCACAGTGTCTATAATTTACTGCTTCCATTCTGCATTCTGAATGCAGAAAGATGGTGTAGACAGAAGTACTGTGGAATGCTGAGTCTCACTGTTGTGGAGCTGGTTGCTGGGGAAATTATGGACACAAGCTTAGTAAAAGTATTAGAAAGGAATTAATCCCTTTCTTGGAAAGCAGAAACACTTATAACTCACTATGATGTAATTTCTTAGGGAATATGAGAGCTTGTGCTATATTGCATGGCTTTCTTAACATAGTAACATAGTAGATGATGGCAGAAAAAGACGGATTGGTCTGTACCGTCTTCCCAATTATTTCCATCTGCACTGCAAGGATGAATCCCAACTCTCAGCCATAGAAGCATGATCACCTTTGATTACTACTACTACTACTGAATATTTGTATAGCGCTACAAGATGTATGCAGCGCTGCACAGACAAACGTAAAACTTAGTCCCTGCTCATCAGAGTTACAATCTAGTCAAGACAGACAACACAGTAGCTGCAGACATGGGATACATCTAGGAGGAATGGTAAGGAAACACAAAGGAGATCAGGTGAGTCAAGATCTGAAAGCTGCAGCGAAGAGATGAGTTTTTAGCCTGGATTTGAAAAGGGTCAGTGAAGGCACCTGACATACAGACTCAAGTAGTTTGTTCCTGACATAAGGAGCAGTAAGGTGTAAGGAGCAAAGTCTGGAGTTAGCAATAGAAGAGAAAGGCACAGATAGAAGTGAATTGCCAGAAGAGCGGAGTACCCGAGGAAGGGTATAGGGAGAGATAAGAGAGGAAAGGTAGTGAGGAGGTGCAGAGTGAATGCACTTAAAGGTCAACAGGAGAAGTTTGAACTGGATGTGGAAACGGATAGGGAGCCAATGAAGTGACTTGTGAAGAGGGGTAATATGAGCATGATGAGGCTGGCGGAGGATTAGCTAAGCAGCAGAGTGTTCAACAGATTGAAGGGGAGAGAGATGATTCAGAGGGAGACCAACAAGGAGTAGGTTACAATAATCTAGACAGGAGGTGACTGAGGAGTGGATAAGTGTCTTAGTAGTGTGTTCAGAAAGGAATGGGTGAATTTTGTTGATGTTATAGAGAAAGAAGATTTTAGCTATCAGTTGGATGTGTGTGGAGAAGGAGAAAGAGGAGTCAAAGATGACCCCAAGGTTCCAAGCTGAGGAGACAGGGAGTAGAGAGTTATCCACAGAAACTGAGAAAGGAAGAGGGAGAGAGGAGGGTTTAGGGGGGAAAATGAGAAGCTCAGTTTTGGCCATGTTCAATTTCATGCTATGTGACCTTCCATGTGTGTGCTTGACAAAAACAATTAAGCAGTCACTTTTCAGAGCTTCGTTTACTGTAAAGTAATTCTAAATTCTTCAGCTCCACTCCTTAACCATGAGATTGTAGCTTAGTTGTTCCTATTAAAATGTGTCTGAAATGTATTTTTATTAAAGCAATAAGGTCTCAGACTAAAGTAAAGCAGTCGTCTAAAATTCAAACTTTCAGACTATATGCTTACAGTTGCATCAATGACCTTAATTGTTGCTTGTTTTTTTATTTTTTTATCCCACAATTATTTTTTCTTATTAAAACTGTATGTTAGAAGAATGGAGAAACAGTGTTTATCTTTAAATATATCAGTGATTGAAAAACCATAAAGATGGTACTGAAAGCCATAGGAAGAGATGAGTGCACAAAGGGATGGGTATAGAGAGAGAAAAGGAGCGGACCTAAGACAGATCATTGGGGCACACCAACTGAGATGGGATAGTAGTAGAGGAGGATCTACCAGAACAAACACTGAAAGAGCGACGGGAGAGATAAGAAGAGAACCAGGATAGCACAGAGCCCTTAAAACCAAGAGAGGACAAGGTATCGAGGAGAAGGTTGTGGTCAGTAGCAGCAGACAGGTCAAGAAGGATGAGGATCGAGTAAAGGTCCTTGGATTTAGCCAGGATTCTGTTCACACCTTTTTGGTACTAGCTCAAAATGAGTTATATGCAGGGACAGTAGGTATTTCCTTGTCCCCAGACGGCTGACAATCTAAGGGACCATTTTACTGCAGTGTGGTATTTTTTTGCCCCTAATGCACGAGACAAAATCAATGGGCATTAGATGCCACCACACTGCAGTAATTGTTGGGAACATGGCCAGCCCTTGGCAATTACTGCATATGCACCTAATGCCATCTATTGAGGTGATATTCAGTACACCAATGCTAACTGTAACATTGGCTATTAGCACATGCTACTGATGCCAGCATTAACCAGAATGTGCAGTCAATGCTGATTCTCTACCTCAACCCTGCCCAGACTCCACCCGACTGCAACATGCATGGTTAATGCACGTTTCAAGTATATTGAAAACAAGAAACCTGTGAGGGAATCGGCTGAGCCATTAAATGACTTGGAGATTGGAGTTGAATGTGTGGGGAACAATGCTGTTTATGTTAGGGGGATTGTTTTGAGATCAAGGGAGCAGGAGGGTGCAGCATGAGCGTCCGGCAGAGGGTATGATATTGTTTCCTCAAGTTTGCAACATTGGCAGACAACAATGAGGAGAGGGAAGGGGGGGAGGGGTGGAGCGAGGGAGGAGGCGGGGATGGGGAGAAGGTGGGGAGGGGGCCTGGTAGTGCACTTGGAGATGGATGGTTTTGGATGGTGTCTGATACTTGTTGAATGGTTGATGTTATTGCAAAGGATGCTTGTTGCTGTTACGAATGTGCGAGGAGAGGTGGGAGGAGCAATATTTCACATGTTGAAGATTCTAATATTTAATGTTAAAGGCCTCAGTTCACCCCGAAAGCAGTTACTTTTGTTTAAAGAACTTTGGTTCCTGGGGGGAGATGTAGTTCTATTGCAGGAGACACACCTCAGCTCTTCTTGTATCGAGTGGCTACAAAGGCGGCCCTTTATGGAAGTCTAGGCGGCGTCTGATGCACGAGGACATAATAAATATGGGGTAGCAGTTTTGATTCACCAATCTTTGCAGCCCGTGGTCGAGGAGGTGCAGCAACACAAAGTGGGAAGATAGCTCTTTCTAAATGTGCGACTCCATGAGACTACACAAAAGCTAATGTGGGCCAGGCCGCATTTTATGCTTCCTTGAAGGAATCTTTGGCTGGCTTTGCGTGGGACCCATTGGTCTTAGGATGGGATTGTAATTCCTGCCTGCAGCCACGACTAGACTCTAGGGGGTCGAGGAGCACATAAGCTGACTGGAGCTAGTAGGACCCTGGGAGGGACTTAGGACTCTGTGACGCATAGTGTGAGTTTCATCAGGGGCTTCACGGGTACATGTATAATTCCCTGGTGCATCAGGTCCACATTCAGATTGACTACATGCTGCTCAATCAACGGTTGATGGGACAGGTATTAACGGCAGAGTTGGGAGTTATAACTTGGTCTGATCATGCTCAGTGCTGGGTTGAATTGGTGAGCGTGAGGGGTGACACAGGTGCCTGGAGCTGGGCTCTGCAGGGAGATTTTTTGGAGGGCGGAAGCTCTTAAGGCACATGGCCTGTTTATACAGGAATATTTTGAGTTGAATGCTACGAGGGAGTGGCCGACCCAATCGTGTGGGATGCTTTTAAAGCTACTGCTCAGGGACGACTTATGGTAGAGGCAGCAGGGTACCGGAGAAGATGTGAGAGGAAGTTGCATTCTTTGTGGGATGAAGTCCAGCGCCTGCAGCTTCAGCATGCACAGTCGAGATGAAAACGGCCCTGGACACAGTGAATGGCAGTTAGGGCACACTCGGACGAGAATGTGCAGGGGGGCCTAGAATCCATGTGGTGCCGGCTGTGGCAAATGTTCTACAACAAATGCAACAAGGTTGGTAAGTTTCTGGCATTACGTCTGCATAAACAGGTGGATCAGATAGTCCCAGAGATTAGGGATCATCGGGGGCAGATTCAGGTGGGCTTCGGGGAGATATGTGCTATTTTTGCAGAGTTCCTAGAAGACCTGTACACTGGGGAGCCAGTGCCCCGGAAGAGGATAAAATGAGGTGGGCTTGGAATCCCTTACAGATTTGGAGAAGGAGCACCTGAAAGCTAAAATTTTGGCCCAGGAGGTACAGCTGGCCATCCGGGTCCTGCCAGCTGGGAAAGCCCCTGGAGCTGATGGATTTGCCCTGGAGTACTACATGAAGTATGAAGCCTGGTTGGCTCCGGCCTTAGCTTAGGTTTACAATGCTGTCCTGTGGGACGTAGATTTGCCACCCACATAGATGGAAACAGTGATTACATGGATACCCAAGCTGGATAAACTGTGAACCGAGGTGGCATCTTATCGTCCCATATCCCTGTTAAATGTGGATGTAAAAATGTTGGCAAAGATACTGGCTACCCAACTGAATCTAATTCTTCCCCAGCTGATGCATGGTGATTATGTGTGGTTTGTGGCAGGGAGACAAGCAGTGGATAACATTTGGAGGATGTTGCAGGTAGTTTATACGGCTAGGCACGAGAAGCAGCCTGTGCTCTATTGCCAACTCCAGATTCCGCTCATTTCACCTTGCTGCCCCTTACGCTTGGAATAACCTTCCTTTGTCTTTACGCCAGGCATGTTCTTTGTCCTTCTTCAAACTTAAGTTAAAAGCTCATCTTTTCGCCTGCGCCTTTGGCTCTTGATTTTGCTGTTCTTATTCTTCTCCTTGTCTTGCTTTGTCTTTTTTAGATTGTAAGCTCTTTTGAGAAGGGACTGTCTCTTGTATGTTTTCATTGTACAGCGCTGCATGCGCCTGGTAGCGCTTTATAAATGCTTAGTAGTAGTAATAGTAGTGGTAGTGCTCCTCCTGGGAGTAGATGTGCAGAAAGCCTTTGATAGAGTGAATTAGGATTTTTTTGTGGGGGTTGCTGGAGAAGATGGGATTTGGGCCACACTTTCAGAGTTGGGTATGAAGCCTCTACCATGTGCCTATGGCTTCTGTCCACATTAATGGAGGGAACTCTCATTTTTTTAGTCTGGGGTGGGAAACGCGTCAGGGGTGCTCATTGTCCCCGCTGCTGTTCACCCTTGCTATGGAACCCTCAGCCCAGCAGTTTCACGCCTCCCTGGAGGTGAGTGGTGTTCAAATCAGGGATGGTGAGTACAAGATTGCATTCTTTGCAGATGATATTCTGCTGTCTCTGACATGGCCTCTCGTTTCCCTCCCTAGTGCTATGCACATATTTGAGACTTACACGTGTGTTTCTGGTTTTATGACCAACTATTCTAAGTCTGAAATCCTAAATATTTCTCTTGCTCCAGAGACATGTGCCCAGCTGCAGGGGAAGTTTCTATTTAGGTGGGTGAATACATCTTTGCGCTACCAGGGAGTGCACCTTACAGTGGATTCTGGGCGTTGTATAGGGCGAACTATGTGCCATTACTACGACAAGTGCAGCAGGATTTGGAGAAGTGGAATGGTCTACTGCTATCCTGGTTCGGCAGGATAGCAATGATTAAGATGATGGACCTCCCCTGCTTTCTCTCTCTTACAGGTACTGCCTATTGGGCTTCCACTGGGTGCCTTGGAGACCTGGCAGAGGCTGCTGCTGATGTTTATCTGGCAGTACCACTGCTCTAGAATAGCACAACTGGTGTTATATTCCACACTTTTAAGAAAAGTGGAAGGAAGTCCAAAAAACTGCTATCATGGTTTAAAGGTGAGGTCAGAGAGGCTGTTGTTGCCAAAAAATCATCTTTCAGGAAATGGAAAAAAGAGCCAAATGACGAAACCTGGAAACAGCACAAGCACTGGCAAGTTAAATGCAAGGCATTGATAAGGCAGGCAAAGAGAGAATTTGAGAAGAAGCTTGCTGCGGAAGCAAAAACGCGTAATAAAGACTTTTTCAAGTACATTCGTAGCAAAAAACCTGTGAGAGAGTCAGTTGGTCCATTAGATGATAGAGAGGTTAAAGGGGCACTAATAGGCGACAAGGTGATAGCGGAGAGACTGAATGAATTCTTTGCTTCGGTCTTTACTGAGGAAGATGTAGGGATGTTACCCATGACTGAGGTGGTATTTGAAGGTGCGGAAGAATTGAAGGAAATATCGATACATCAGGAAGATGTATTACAACTATTAAATAAACTGAAGAGTAGCAAATCACCTGGGCCGGATGATCTACATCCAAGGGTGTTGAAAGAACTGAAATGTGAGATTGCAGACCTGCTATTAGTAATCTGTGAACTATCATTAAAATCATCTGTAATACCTGAAGATTGGAAGATGGCGAATGTAATACCAATTTTTAAAAATGGTTCCAGGGGTGATCTGGGAAACTAAAGACCGGTGAGCCTGACATCAGTACCGGGAAAAATGGTAGAAACCATCATAAAGAAAAAAATTGCTGAACATGTAGATAGTCATGGCTTAATGGGAGACAGCCAACATGTCTTTAGACAAGGAAGATCTTGTCTTACTAATCTGTTATGTTTTCTTGAAGGTGTGAATAAACAGGTAGACAAAGGTGAGTCGGTTGATATAGTGTATTTGGACTTTCAGAAAGCCTTTGACAAGGTCCCTCATCAGAGACTTTTGGCAAAACTAAAGAGTCATGGGATAGGAGGCAGTGTACTATTGTGGATTAGGAAATGGTTAAAAGATAGAAAGCAGAAGGCAGGGCTAAAGGGCCAGTTTTCCCAATGGAGAAATGTAAATAGTGGTGTAACCCAGGGATCAGTGCTGGGTCCGCTGACATATTCATAAATGACCTGGAAAAGGGAATAACAAGTGAGGTTATCAAATTTGCAGATGACACAAAACTATTTAAAATTGTTAAAACCCAAGAGGATTGTGGAAAATTGCAAGAGGATCTTGATAAATTGGAAGACTGGGCATCAAAATGGCAGATGAAATTTAATGTGGACAAGTGCAAAGTTATGCACCTAGGGAAGAACAACCCAAACTATGGTTACACGATGCAAGGTTCCACATTAGGAACCACCACCCAGGAAAAAGATTTAGGCATCATTGTGGATAACATGTTAAAACCCTCGGCCCAGTGTGCAGCGGCGGCCAAGAGAGCACATAGAATGCTAGGTATCATAAGGAAAGGAATGGAAAATAAAACAAAGGATATTATAATGCCTCTATATCGTTCCATGGTGAGACCGCACCTTGAATATTGTGTGCAATTCTGGTCGCCGTATCTTAAAAAGGATATAGCGTTATTAGAAAAGGTTCAGAGAAGAGCCACCAAAATGGTAAAGGGGATGGAAAGATACCCCTATGAAGAAAGGCTAAAAAGGTTAGGGCTCTTTAACCTGGAAAAGAGACGGCTGAGGGGAGATATGATAGAAATCTATAAATTAATGAACGGAGTGGAACGGGTAAACGTAGATTGATTGTTTACGTTATCAGAATATAGAAAGACTAGGGGACATGCAATGAAGCTACGGGGTAAACTATTTAAGACTAATAAAAAAATATATTTTTTCACTCAACATGTAATCAAACTCTGGAATTTGTTACTGGAGGATGTAGTAAAGGCTGTTAGTGTAGCTGGGTTTAAAAAAGGTTTGGACAAGTTCCTGGAGGAAAGGTCCATAAACCATTATTAAGAAGGGACCCAGGATATCAATGCTTGACCCAATACAAGCATTGTGGAACCTGTGTCTTTTTGGGGAAACTGCTAGGTACGTATGACCTAGATTGGCCACTGTTGGAAACAGGATACTGGGCTTGATTGACCTTGGTCTGACCCAGTATGGCATATCTTATGTTCTTATTTTCTTATGTTCTTCTATGCTCATCCTAAACGGGGGAGGGGGGGGGGAGTCCCTAATTTGCATTGAGACTATGCGGCTGCTCAGGGCAAGCAGGAGTTGAATGGATAAACCCAACCAGTATTAAGTGCTGGGTTCAAATGTAGAGGAAATTGGTGGGGTGCCCAGAATTAGGGGAACAGGTGTGGCTGTGAGCTGGTCTTTGTCAGGGTTGTGCCCGTGTGAATCCCTATGTGGATCATACCATACACTTCTGGGATAAATACGTCTAGCTGCAGGGGGTCTTCCTTGTCCCCTCTGTCTCCCATTGTGAACAACAAGGTCTTTGGACAGGGAAGCATCTTGGTTGTCTTTCGCTTTTGGGGACAGGAGGGTCTGAGTCGTGCAGGCTAACTGTTTGAGGATGGTCGTCTGCCGTCTTTTAGCGAGCTGCAAGATGAATTTGCTCTGCCACGCCTGCATGCTTTTTATCATGCCCAGTTGATCCAGTGGGTGGGGCGAAAGCAATTAAGAGCCAGGTGGCGCAAACACTGTCGGACCTGGAATCCCTATATGAGGATGGGACCTCTAGGGAGTTGATTGCTGCTCTCTATGCGTGTCAGCAGAAACTGGTCCATAGGGGTGAGGAAGCACAGGGAGTACTGGGAATGGGAATTGACTCTGTCCTATATCGAGCAGCAATGGGAGCAAGTCGAAGGGCGTCTTTGGAAGAGCACGCTTGCAGTTAATGCCAAAGAAACTAACTATAAAATACTCTATGGCTGGTATATGACTTTGGAGAGGCTTGCTCGGACCTACCTTACTAGTATATCAGATTTTTTAAAGGTGTTGATCTGAAGCCCAGTTTTGTAATGTGTGTCTAGGTAGCAACAGCTATTTTTTTTTTACAAAGTGTATAGTTCTAAGAGTTTACACATGTAAGTGCTCGCTAATATATGTATAAGTGCTGATCATGCAGCATACATGTGTATTAAACGTGTAAGTGCCAATTTCACAAAACTACATGTACAAGAAGAGTCAATTAAGGAGCAAAAGGAAACTAATTCTTTTGTAAATTTTTGAAGTGGTGCCAGGCACCACAGAGGTAAGCCCAACTGCCCCCTCAGTCACTACTATATTTTTTTTGAACTACCAAATCATGCGCAGAACAAACTCCCTTCAAATCTTTGCACCCCACGGCTTCTACATGTGTAAATTGCAGCGCTGGAAAATCAGAACTGACACTTGTTGTGCATTTATACATGTAAACACAGCTATTTATACATGCAGAATCCATGCAAGCTTTTAAAAATGTCCTCCATTGTGTACAGTATTTGGATTTTTAGAAGACCTTTGACAAAGTGCGTCAGAGACTCCTCATGCGAGGAGAGGCAATGTCCTATTGTGGTTTGGGAACTGCTTAAAATGTAGGAAACAAAGGAAGAATACATGGTCAGTTTTCCAATGGGGAAAGGTAAGTAGTGGACTGTGCCAGAGATCGATAATGGGGCCAATGATATTTAACCTTCATAAATGATCTGAAAAGATCGATAATGGGGCCAATGATATTTAACCTTCATAAATGATCTGAAAATGAGAGCAATGACTGATTTGATCAAATTTGCATATGGCACAAAATTATTGAAAGTCATTAAAATACAAGTTGATTGTAAGGATTTGCAGGAAGACCCTATGAGACTGGGAAACTGGACTGCTAAATGGCACATGGGACACTTAAAAGCTGATTTTATAAGGAAGCCGTGTAAATATATGCACCATTTACATGCATAAGTTACTATTTTCAAGGGGTGGCGTTTGTGCAGAGCACAAATTTACATGGGTAAATTATAAAATACTGTAACTGAAGCGTATTCTAGGAAACTCTAGACACAGGCATTTGGCAGGTATAAGTGTTCACACCTAGTGTGCACTTGTGCCCCTATTTCATAAAGTATAGTAGGTGTATACTTCAGTTTATAAAATAGTCCTCAAAGTTGCACATGCGAAAGTGGGTTTATTTCGGGGACGTTTATAAAAGTATCTTCCACATGTGGAGAAGTGTGAAATGATGCACATAGGAAAAAAGAAGGCTGGGTTCCATATTAGGAGTCACCCAGGAAAAGGATCCTGGAGCTGTTGTGAACAATATGTTGAAATTCTCTACCCAAGGTGATATTGCAGGCATATGAATTAAAAGCAAACAGAATGTTAGGAATTATTAGTCTCTGTTTTATTCTCCATTCCTTTTCTATCTTAATGTCTCTGTATAGCTTCATGGTGTGACCACACTTTGAGTACTGTCTGAAGTTCTGGTTGCCTAAACTCAAATAAGATATGAGTTAGTAAAGGTACAGAAAAGGGTAATCACAATAATTAAGGGGATAGAATGATTCTCGGATGAGGCAAGGCTAACAATGGGTTAGGGCTTTTCAATGTGGAGTAAATATGATAAAAGATTCTGGAGGTGGTGAAGACCAGCAAACATTCTGGAAAAATCCAGGCCTGATTCTGCAGTTGCAAAGGAAGGGACCCTTGTATATTATAACCACCTCGCCTTTGTTCTACCCTTATCCCCTAATATATATTTTTATGCATCTGTCTTGGATAGATTGTGAGCTCCTTGAGCAGGGACTGTCTCTTACATGTCTCTGTAGAGCACTGCGTATGCCTTGTAGCGCTATACAATTGTTAAATAGTAGTAGTAGTAAAAGGATCATAGCACCAGATCCCAGTATTATGGGCAGAGAGGTAACAAGCCAACTAGGCAGAGATGTGGAGGCAAATTCCAAGTTGGCCGCCCAGGCCCCTCTGTGCTGGATCGGAAGTGGAATGCACAGAGGCAGACCCGATTCTGATTGCGCGGTGGCTAGACCTGCCCCACGGGATCGTAATTGGGTCTGGTCCTATATGTACAGGCCTCTGCCCGGCTATCTCAGTCAGGCTCCTGAATGAAGCCGCGGTGCCATGGCACTGCGGATCCATTCAGGAGTCGCAATCCCCAGCTGCCAGCCACTTGTTCCTTTCCACACAGCCTGACCCCCGATCTGACCTCCCATGGCCAGGTTTGGGCTGCGGGGAACCCCCTGCACCCCCTCACCTCACTTCTGCCACCCGGGCCTGCCATCCCCCGATGTCCAGGGGGACTTATTCCACCTCTGAGGTGGAATAAGTCCCCTGTTCAGTCTGTCGACCCC
This sequence comes from Ichthyophis bannanicus, assembly GCA_033557465.1. Classification (NCBI taxonomy): domain Eukaryota; kingdom Metazoa; phylum Chordata; class Amphibia; order Gymnophiona; family Ichthyophiidae; genus Ichthyophis; species Ichthyophis bannanicus. The sequence goes on from CM066034.1 coordinate 499,641,029, forward strand.
GGACATATAGGGCTGACTTCAGAATCAGCCCTGTACATCCAGGGCCGTGGACCACCCACTGCCTGCCCTCATCCCGCCTCTGCGACACCCTCTCCCGCCCCCGTCTAAGCCTCACCATACAAATTCCTTGTTCGTACGGGGAGGTTTTTGTTGAGGATGGCAAGGGGGGTGAATAGCGGGGATGGACGCCCCAACGGAATAGATGCATGTCGGAATAGATCCCATAGTAAGTGTATACTCCCTGACCCTTCTGCTCCTATAGTGTATGCCTCGTTTTTAAACATGAATTATGCACTATCTGCCCATATTACTGGGATCTGGAGTTAAAGGAAGGTTGGCCTTTTAAACTTTATGGGGCTGATTTTCAAAGGCATTTACATGGTTTGCAGGCGGTTAGTGCCACTGAATATCCGCAAGTGCTGCCACTTCATGCCCTGATGCTCAGCAGTTATCATCGGGGCATTCCAGGGTGGAGCGGAGGCAGAACCCAAAGATATTGTGCCGCTGCCCAGTTAGGGGAAACATGGCAAAAGTCAGGCACAGATAACCCTGGCCTAACTTTCACCCCGATAGCTAACTGGACAGTGGCTCAGTATTGCCACTGCCTGGCTAACTTCGTGGCTATCTGGCAAACCCAGATATTCATTGCCAGGGACAGATATGACCCCCGCTTGAATATCCAGGTTTAACTTTCTGCATCGGTGGCAAGCCAGGTTGGCAGCGCTAGTTGCTGGTGCTGAATATCCCGCCTATAGTTTAAGCAAGGCTTTTACCAAGGAGAAATCCTGGATTCTGTGAATCTGCCAGGGACCCCTCCATGCCCCAGACATAGTGGATTCTCTCTTTCTACAATTCTTAATTTAGATTTTATCTTCCTTTCACCTCTCAATAATTCTGAATTTTTCTGTTTGGTGTGTAGAACATTGATTTCAAAAATGAAATGTATCAAGAGGTATACAGCCTACACCATCAGCCTTGTAATGTCCTTATAAAACTCTTTAAGACAGAGAGATCTGGATAAAACAAGCACAAGGTGGCTAGACTGGAAACATCAAGTAGTGCAATCTAATCTAGCAGGCTTCCAGTTGCCCTGAGGAAAAGACTTGTGTAATATATCACTGGTGACCTCTGATTAATCCAATTTAATGTGACACCCAGAGAGCATTCCAGAACAGCCAAGGACATGTAGCACTGTCTGTAAAATGAAGGGATATCCAAGGACATATAATGCTCTCCTTAGCATCCAGGGATCTCTAGCACAGCACAGAAATATGCAGCATCTTCTATAATATCCAAAGAACTCCATCACAAAGCAGGAATGTACTGTAAGACCCATAGTACTTTAGCACAACCAGGGCTGGTGTTAGACCTGCAGGGGCCCAGGACAGAAACTAGTGAGAGAGCCCCAAAGCCTGCTTGTGGGCTATGCCCCCTTCGGTTTGAGACCAGCTTGGGGTCCCCTGTGGCATGGGAATCCCAGAGCAATTGCCCTGTTTGCTACTCCTTAACATCAGCCCTGAGCACAACATAGGAACATACTGTTCTATTCAGCAAGACAGTTGCTACACAAAACAGCACCTCGGACAAGTGTGTCTTCCTTACCTTTGAGGCTTGTGGGCTCACAGACTGATTCAAAATGGGAGCATGGCATGCACCTGGGCAGATTGACCTCCTTGCCCACCCCTTGTAACACTCCTGCTTTCCAGGTATAAACAGTAATCTAATTTACAGCATAGGATTATGAAACACATTCTGCAATATCAAGACAGTGCTAGCACAGTACCATACAGAGAGCAATTTGCAGGAGTGAATAGCAATTTCCATGTATGGAATGGCTGTAGGGTTGCCAACTGGCTCTAGATACACCCAACAGGCTTGATCTAGTCATAAGAACATAAGATATGCCATACTGGGTCAGACCAAGGTCCATCAAGCCCAGTATCCTGTTTCCAACAGTGGCCAATCTAGGTCATACGTACCTAGCAGTTTCCCCAAAAGACACAGGTTCCGCAATGCTTGTACTGGGTCAAGCATTGATATCCTGGGTCCCTTCTTAATAATGGTTTATGGACCTTTCCTCCAGGAACTTGTCCAAACCTTTTTTAAACCCAGCTACACTAACAGCCTTTACTACATCCTCCAGTAACAAATTCCAGAGTTTGATTAGACGTTGAGTGGAAAAATATTTTCTTTTATTAGTCTTAAATAGTTTACCCTGTAGCTTCATTGTATGTCCCCTAGTCTTTCTATATTCTGATAATGTAAACAATCGATCTACGTTTACCCGTTCCACTCCGTTCATTAATTTATAGACTTCTATCATATCTCCCCTCAGACGTCTCTTTTCCAGGTTAAAGAGCCCTAACCTTTTTAGCCTTTCTTCATAGGAGTATCCTTCCATCTCCTTTACCATTTTGGTGGCTCTTCTCTGAACCTTTTCTAATATCGCTATATCCTTTTTAAGATACGGCGACCAGAATTGCACACAATATTCAAGGTGCAGTCTCACCATGGAACGATATAGAGGCATTATATCTTTTGTTTTATTTTCCATTCCTTTCCTTATGATACCTAGCATTCTATTTGCTCTCTTGGCCGCCGCTGCACACTGGGTGGAGGGTTTTAACATGTTATTCACGATGACGCCTAAATCATTTTCCTGGGTGGTGGTTCCTAATGTGGAACCTTGCATTGTGTAACCATAGTTTGGGTTGTTCTTCCCTAGGTGCTTAACTTTGCACGTGTCCACATTAAATTTCATCTGCCATTTTGATGCCCAGTCTTCCAATTTATCAAGATCCTCTTGCAATTTTCCACAATCCTCTTGGGTTTTAACAACTTTAAATAGTTTTGTGTCATCTGCAAATTTGATAACCTCACTCAGTCCTAGGTTTATCCTGTTGCATGCAGTTACTTGTAGTCCTGCTTTGCTTATGGAGTTAGTGCCACTGAATATCCCAGATCTTCTCCCTTACACGCTCCAGTGCTAATCGCTTAGCCTCGGGGTGTGTCATGGCGTTCTGGGGAGGAGTGGAGGCAGCGACAGTTGATAACCGGGCAGTGCGATATTGCTGCAGTTAGTGACCTGCGGCTAAGAGATAGATGAGGCAAAAGCTCGCCTATCTTTTAGCTGCAGCAGCTAACCGGTTTGCATGCAATGTTGTGCTGCTCGGTTATCTACTGCATCTGGAAGGCTGTGTGGCAAACCAAGATATTCAATGCCAGGGCTGCATATGACCCCAGCATTGATTATCCGGGGTTAAGGGTCAGCATACAGGGCTATGCGCCGTAGTGGCACATAGCTGGCATAATTCAATATCAGGCCCTATATGTCTCTGCATGCAATAGGGCAAAGCCAGGACTGGATCCAGCCTGTAGGGTGCATCTGGAGCCAGTTTGCAACTCTGAATTGCTGTCTGATAATTGCCTTCCATCAATGTGGCAAAAAGCCTGCAGGTTGTTTCACAATTGGCATAGTTTTAGCCACATTTAGAGGAAACATTCCCTTGGGGTTGATTTAGGCCAGGGGAGGAAATGAATGCATGTAGACCACAGTTTCAACTAATGTCATTTGCTTGAAAATGCAGCCCCTCCCCAAAAAGCAGATGCAAAGATTTCTGTGTGTGTGTATACTTACTCTCCAAAAATTAGTGTAAAGTCGAAAACAAAAAGCTTCTGAGGACTTTGACTCTATCTATGCAGCAGTTTGAAAATAGCCTCCACAAGCTGCTGTAAGTTTTCAGAAGGGATTTGTTCCTTGTGTGCCACTTGTAATATTTAAACAAAGAAATGTAATATGAGATAGTATAAGGCCTTTCTATCATGCCCTGTTTTCTTCTGGTTACCATACACTCAGTTGCTCTTTGGCTTTTCACTTCTTCACAGCTAAGAATAGTCGTGTACGCTGCTGTCTTGAAATCCATGCATCCACTGTTTCAAAGTTAAAAATAAAGACACTAAACACAGATGGCACACTGGAACTATGACCATCAGAAGGTCAAAGGTAATAACAACAAGAAAGTAGGAAAACAGTGAGCTATAACAGTGAGCCACTAGATGGCCTCAGTATAAGTTAACTTCTGTAATATCTCCCTTTTTTTTCTTTCAGCCTATGCACAACTTTCTATTGTAAATCATCTACAGATCATGTCACCAAGATGGCTCTGAATGTTGGCCAAGGCAAGCGTAGACAGGGTTTTTCTGTACATGCAGCTGTTGATCCCTGTCTGGCATTGATGGACTGTTATCCAAAATAGCAAGTGTATTTCGTATCAGACTCCTACACATGTGCCCACTGGCTTGGGAGTCTCATCCCTGCCATTCTCTGCAGAATCTGTATTCTTCATGCTTTGGGATATACTGGCTGGCTGGTGTACACTGGATATACACCTGGCTGGTGTAAACCGTCATTTGAAGCCTGACCAGTTTCTTGAAGGATCAATTGCTGCCCAAATGATTGGAACTGCTGAGAAATAGACTGGAGTTGTGAAGAGATTGAAAATTCCATAGCAGAAAAAGCTTCCCATAAACTCTACATAGTAAAAGTCAACGGTCTCGCCATCTTTGCAGAAGAACCCTTCATAGATGATGAACCCTTACCCAGGGTCTCCAGATCCGGAGGGCTCAATGAAGGAGAAACCAGCAGTCGAGTTTCAGAGTCTTCCTCCTTCTTTTCCTCCTCTACTCCAGAACACTCAGCCGGGAGTCCTTCCCCATGATTACACAACCTCGGTGGAATCTGCTCTGTATCCAGTACCATAGCAAGCACCACACCAACTCGTGCGCTCGCTCCCACACGGTCCTGCAGGATCTTATTTGCCGGCTGTTCCAGAGGAGTGCAACACTCTGGGCTAAAGGACACATCGAGCCCAACGGTAGACAGAGGGCCTCCTTCCGCTCCTGCCATACCCAGCAGGCTTCCTGGAGCTCCTTCACCCCTCGGAGCGGGTCGCATAAAAAAATCCATGGGTCCACAACCCACCAGCTTCTCTCCACCCAGAGCCTCCGCCGCCAACAACTTTGCCTTCCTCTTATGCCCAGAGTGCGGCATGAGGGAGAAAGCAATACCACTCAAAAGAAACACTCGGGTATGAGCTCCAACAGAGAGATGTTAACGAGCATCCATGTCCGATGCCATCATGCCCTCGTGGAATTGCTACCTTTATATTTTATACAGCACATGGAAATACATCTCTTCTATTTCTCTGGTATTGCACTGCATGCAGAATCTGGCTTCTTGAAGTTGCAGTTTAATTTTTATCTACATGTGTTTATTTTTAGGTTATGGTCACTTATTCTGTACTTGGTGAGGGTCTATGTTATGAGTGTGCGACCAAGACCGGGTGTTCTGTTAACATGGAGTTTTATTTAGGAATATGTACTGTAGTAATCTGAATTGTTCAGCTTCTTAAATAGGAGTTTGGATGTTCCAGGGCCCACTGTAGTATTTACAGTGATGCTTTTTTTGGATGGGCTCCTTATGTGAGTTTTGGAAGTTGGTGCTGATATGATATGGTATGGTATAGTAGATTTGCTCTGCAGATACTCAGTGACTTTGTTGTAGGGTTTTGTTTTAGTTCACAATATGTCTGGTACTGAAAAATGTTTGTTGTTGTTAGTGAGATGATCAGAACCAGATTTTTTTAAAGATATTGAGTTCTGTGGGTGAATGTCCTGGTTCTGCTCTGCAGCCACTGTTGAAGGGGGTTCTGTGGATGCAAAATATATGTTCAGAAATTAAAAGCAAGAACCATAACATGATTTATAACAACAAAATAAAAATGAGTTATAATTTTGTTTTATAAACTGTGCTGTGGTTCTCACTCTCTTTTAGTTCCTTGGTGTGCAAACATCTTGCATTTCCTCCATATAATCTAATCGTCTTTTTGGTTTGGTTCAGTCCCTGACTGGAGTTTTGAGAAAGCACCCCCCCGCCCCCCCTCTACGGGATGCTTGGTGCCGACCTCATTTTCTCTTTCAGACACATGACATTATATGTTTCCCCAGAATCCAGCTGACAACCTGGGAAGATTGTACCAAACAAATCTGATTGATTTCTTTGACTGGGTGACCAGAGAATTAGATCAAGGGCATGCAGTGGATGTGGTCTACTTAGATTTCAGCCAAACCTTTGATATAGTTCCTCAGAGGAGGCTTGTGAATAAACTGAGCAGCCTGGGGATGGATTCCAAGTTTGTGAACTAGATCAAGAGCTAGTTGACTGACAGGCTACAATGGGTATTGATGAATTGAACCGACTCTGAAGAAAGGAGGGCCTCAAGAATTGGTCCTGGGACCACTACTCTTCAATGTTTTTGTGGGTGATATTGCTGAAGGGTTACAAGGAAAAGTTTGCCTTTTGTAGATGATATAATGCTTTGCAAACAGAGATGATACTTCAGAGGCAGTAGACAACGTGAGAAAAGATTGACAAAAATTAGAAGAATAGTCGCATGCTTGGCAATTGACAATTAATGCAAAAAGTGCAGAGTGATGCAGTTGGGATGAAGAAACCCAAAGGAACTGTATATGATAGCGCATGAGAAACTAGTGTGTACTGACCAAGAGAGGGACTTGGGGTTATAGTATCTGAGGATTTCAAGGAGGCAAAGCAGCATGACAAGGCAGTGGCCAAAGCCAGAAGAAAGTTAGGCTGTATAAAGACCGAAATAACCAGCAGGAAGAAGGAGGTATTAGTGTCCCTATACAGATCATTGGTGAGGCCTCATTTGGAGTATTGTGATCAACTTTGGAGACCATACCTCACAAAAGATATAAAAAGACTTGAAATGGTTTCAAAGGAAGGAGACCAAGATGATATGGCGCCTGTGCCAAAAGGAATATGACATAAGACTTGAAGACTTCAATATGAATATCCTAGAGGAAAGGAGAGACAGAGGGGATATGATACAGACATTTAAATACTTAAAGGGTATTAATGAACAAACAAATATTTTTCAAAGATGGGGAAGCTGAAGAACTAGAGGACATGAAATGAAATTACAAGGAGGTAAACTTAAAAGCAACATAAGGAAATACTTTTTCATGGAAAGGGTGTTAGATGCCTGCAATACCCTTCCAAAGGAGGTGGTAGGAGCAAAAACAGTGACAGAATTCAAAAATACATGGGACATAAGAGCATAAGAAATGCCATATTGGGTCAGACCAAGGTCCATCAAGCCCAGTATTCTGTTTCCAGCATTGGCCAATGCAGGTCACAAGTACATGGCAGGTTCCCAAAAAGGTACATGGGTTCCATAATGCTTGTCCGGGGGTAAGCAGTGCATTTCCCAGATCCTCTTTAATAATGGTTTATGGACCTTTTCTTCAGGAACTTGTCCAAACTCTTTTAAACCCAGCTACCCTAACAGCTTTTTTACTACATACTCCAGTAATGAATTCCAGAGTTTGAGTACGTGTTGAGTGAAAACATATTTTCTCTTTAGTCTTAAATGGGTTACATTGTAGTTTCATTGTGTGTCCCCTAGTCTTTCTGATTTTTGATTGAGTAAACAACCAATCTATGTTTACCCATCCTACTCCATTCATTAATATATAGACCTCTATCATATCTCCTTTCAGCCATCTCTTTTCTAAGTTGAAGAACCCTAACCTTTTAAGCCTTTCCTCATAAGGGTATCCTTCCATCACCTTTACTACTTTGGTGGCTTCTCTGTACCTTTTCTAATTCTGCTATAATCTTTTTAAGATATGGCGACCAGAATTGCATACAATATTCAAGGTGCAGTCATACTATGGAAAGATACAGAGGCATTTTAATATCCTTTGTTTTATTCTCCCTTCCTTTCCTTATGATTCTTAGCATTCTATTTCCTTTCTTGGCCGCCGCTGCACACTGGGTGGGGGGTTTCAATGTATTATCCATGATGACGCCTCAATCCTTTTCCTGGGTAGTCGTTCCTAATGTGGAAACTTGCATCCTGTAACCATAGTTTGGGTTGTTCTTTCCTAGGTGCATATCTTTGTACTTATCCATATTAAATGTCATTTGACATTTGGATGGCCAATCTTCCAGTTTATCAAAGTCCTCTTTAAAAGTTTCACAATCCTCTGCTGTTTTAACAACTTTGAATAATTTTGTATCATCTGCAGGTATGATCATCTCACTCATTATTCCCATTTCCAGGTCATTTATGACTATGTTAAAAAGCAGCAGACCCAGCACATATCCTTGTGGTACTCCACTATTCACCTTTCTCCATTGAGAAAAATGGCCATTTGGCCCTACTCTGCTTTCTGTCTTTTACACTGCCTCCTATCCCATGACTTTTTAATTTCCCTAACAGTCTCTCATGAGGAACCTTGTCAAAGACTTTCTGAAAATCCGACTCAACTTTATCTACCTGTTTATTCACACCTTCAAAAAAAATATAACAGATTAGTAAGACAAGACCTTCCTTAGCTAAAGCCATGTTGGATTTCTCCTAATAAACCATGTTGAGTAATTTTGTTCTTTATAATGGGTTTTACCATTTTGCCTGGTACTGACGTCAGGCTCACTGGTCTGTAGTTTCCTGGCTCACCCCTCGAACCCTTTTTAAAAATTGGTGTTACATTGGCCATTCTCCAATCTTCAGGTACTACAGATGAATTTAATGATAGTTCATAGATAACTAATAGCAGGTCTGCAGTCTCATATTTCAGTTCTTCCAGCACCCTCGGATGTATACCATCCAGTCCAGGTGATTTGCCACTCTATAGTTTATCAAATAGCTGTAACACATCTTCCCGTTTTATCAAAATTTGTTTCAATTCTTCTGATACATCACCTTTAAATACCATTTCAGCTATGGGTAATTTCCCTTCCTCTTCTTCAGTAAAGACTGAAACAAAGAATTTATTCAGTCTCTCCACTATGGCCTTGTCCTCTCTTAGCATCCCTTTAACCCCTCTATCATCTAATGGTCCAATTGACTCTCTCACAGGCTACAAAATATACTTGAAAACATTTTTATTGTGCGTTTTTGCTTCCATGGCAAACTTTTTTTCAAATTCTTTCTTTGCCTGCCTATTAATGCCTTGTATCTAACTTGCCAGTGCTTATGTTGTTTCCCATTTTTGCCATCTGGCTCCTTTTTCCATTTCCTGAAAGATGCTTTTTTGATTACAGCAGCCTCTCTGACCTCATCTTTAAATCATGCTGACAGTTTTTTGGCCTTTCTTCCATCTTTCTTAAAGTATGGAATACATTAGGTCTGGGCTTCCAAGATGATATTTTTAAACAACACTCATGCTTGATGTAAACTTTTAACTTTGCAGCTGCTCCTTTTAATTTTTTCTTAATCATTTTCCTTATTTTATCATAGTCTCCATTTTGAAAGTTAAAAGGTAGTACTGTGGATTTCCTTGCCATCCTCCCTCCATGTATTATGATCACTATTGCCAAGTGGCCCTAACACTTATCTCGTGCACCATATCCTTTGTTCCACTAAGGACTACGTAGGTCCAAAATTGCTTCTTGGAGCAGCTGGTTCATGAAATGACAAGAGGAGACGTTGTCTTTTATTTTATCTAGAAATTTTATATCCCTAGCATGTCCTGCTGTGACATTGACCCAGTCCATTCTGGGGTAATTGGTATCACCCATTATTACTGTGTTTTATTTCCTGCAAAATGTTTATCCCATGTGACCCAATGCCCTCTCTAACATAGAGCGCAACCCCTCCACCAATTTGATCTACCCTATCATTGCGATATAATTTGTACCCAGGTAATCTGGTATCCCAATGGTTGTCCTCCTTCCACCAGGTCTCTGAGATGCCAATTATATCTAATCTTTTATTCAGTGCTATATATTCTAGCTTTCCTATCTTATTTTTTAAACTTATAGCATTTGCATATAGGCATTTTAGAGGTTGTATTTTATTCATATTAACAATCTGGTCATCAGTTGCCAAGGGTAATTTGGAATCTTTCAACTCTGTCTGCTCTGGATTAAAAGCATCTGTATTATTTTTATCTTTATTGGAACCTCCCTATTAGGATGCCCTAACTTCCCTCTTTTGCTAGTATCCGGGATCTCTACATAACAAGAGGATGGAATCAAAACAAACATAAATAACTTCTAAATAGAGAGGGGTTAGCTACCTGGAACAGCATGTACAACTACTACTATTAATCATTTACAGTATACAGTGCTGTACCGGCCCTCTGGAACTCCCTCCCCTCTACTCTCCGTCTGGAGCCCCACCATCCTACCTTCAAGCACGCCCTGAAATCTCACCTCTTCTCCCTTGCCTTCAACCTCTCTCCTCCCTAGCCTCCCCTTTCCCCTTTTGATCCTCCTTTCCTGTACTCGCTTTTCTACTTTTACCAAGTTGTAACTTTCTTTTCCTTTTCCGGCCTTGTGCCTACTGCAATGAAAAAATGTTTTTGTAAACCGCTCTGCTTACCCACGAAGGGCGGTCAATCAAGTTAATAAACCTAAACCTAAACCTAGGTCCGTAGTACATGTGGTGCTAGAGATAGGTCCTGCTGTACATCCCCATCACTACCAGTGTGTGACGGGTGTTCTTTGCAGTGCATCTGAAGGTAATTTGGTGTCCATCTGTATCCTGCAGACACATGTAGCCCTCTGGGACAGGACACTTCCCAGATTAGTGTGTACCCTGTGTCAGGGCCGGATTTACATTGAGTGAGGCCCTACGCCAACAAAAATTGTGGGCCCCCAGAAAAGATAAAAACGAGCACGCCGGATCAGCTGCGCGCTGTTGGCCCTGACGTCATAATTAAACTGGGAATCCCAAAAGCCAAACTTGGAATGTATAACACTGTAGAAATAAAACTATACATTAATTTGCTCTTGTACTAAACAAAGCGCAGACATTAATGATGCGCATTTACCAGAGCTGACATATTCCAATTAATAAATTCAATACTCATACTGTTTTTAAATTGTGTCCCATAATAAATGTGACTCCCTATTTTCTCAATTTGTCCTGCTTGTCTGTCTTGAACAGATTATAAATTGAGCAGGGATTCTCTCACATATATACAGTGCTACATACATCTGGTAGCACTACAGAAATGATAAGTAGCAAAAGTGGCAGCAAGTGTCCAAGGTGAAGGGGGATGGGCTTTGGTGCATTAGCTACAGCAATTTAAAGATGCCTTGGCTATCCAGCACAAAACAGCAACGGTAACCCAAGGTCCCTGGTTGTTGCATGCAGTCAATATTGCCTTTAGGCAGTGCAAGTTTACTTTAAACTTATATTTTCCATATCAATAGAAAAGTACAAGGTAGATACGCAAATATCAGTATGAAATGCTAATAGCCCTTTTCTATGGTGACAATATTACAGGCTACCATATCCCCAACCAACAAGTGAGGTGACAGAATACAATGATCTTACAGAGGGCCTTCTCTTTGCATTCTCATCTACTCTTTACATTTAAAAAAATAGGGAAACTACTACCGAGTTACAAAATACGGACTAAAAATTCAGAGTACTTTCCAAATTAGCCAACTGAGGTAAAGCTGAAAAAACGAGTGCAAAATCAATATTTTGAATCACAAAACAGCAACAGTGATACCGATACAACCTCACAAATTGTAATGTAAATCACATATGTCCAATTTCAGGAAAATTTCGTCAAATTTGAAAATTACTGCAACATCCCAAAATTAAAAATTTCAACACGGAAACTACACTTTAAACACGAGATGCAAATTATTACACCACTGCATTAACGAGTTAGCAACACTATAAATATACTAAACATCAACAATACCGCTAACAACAAACCATGAAATGTTGTATGCTTGAAATATAATTTTACATGTGCAAATGCAATTCAAGAACCTGCAAGCGCAAATCAGTTTAGCACGATAATAGGATACAGTCTCTATGCAATGTACAAGCGTATAAATGTGACTAGCGACGGGCGGGTAGAAAGCATAGGTGCGCACGGCGGGCCCCGGCTCCTCTCACGTGTCCGACGGGAAAAGCCGGAAACCCACTCGCTTGCTAAGTGACAGCCGCGGCCTGGAACGAACTCTCTACATTACCTGTTTACTCTTGGCGTAAGGCTTGGCCGCGATGTGATACCTCCGGGTGCGGATTTTGCCTCCTCCCGCCGCTGCCGCCATGACTCTGGGAGGAGGAGTCGTCGTCAGAGGCTCAGATAGGAAGCCTCCCGCTCTCCCCGCGCCCGACCAGAAGGCGCCATCCTCGCCGCCTGCCCGACCCCCTCCGCGCGTGCCGCGCAACACGAGCCCGGCGAGTTCCGAAGGGGAGGGAGGGGGCGCGCGTGTGTCTCTGTATGCGGACCCTCAGGGCCTCGTGCTCAGTTCCTCTATGCTCTGTGACTCCGCAGCGCTCTCAAAAGCTTACGATGGGCGCGCTCCGCGCGACTATCTCTCCACCCCGCTCCACTGCAGTCCTCCTCTTCCTACTGCTTCCGCTTCCGCCCTTAGCGGCATATACCGCCACTATCCCACTGCTTCTTTCCAGACGGCAGAGCAGCAGGTGTGTCCTGCCCCAGCCCCTCCCTTCCAGGCGTTCGGGGGGGTGAGGGGCAACCTTCCTAAACCAGCCGCTCATCTCCTGTTCCTCTTGCCCCTGGTGCCTTCACGGAGGGGCTCAGCCGGGCAGAGGAGGCCCCGCGGGACAGTCCATGCTGCCGCGGCGGCAGCCAGCGTTTTTTTTTTTTAAATTTGTTCAATTTTTGTGGGCCCTTGCCAGCTGTGGGCCCTACGCCACAGCGTAGTTGGCGTATAGGTAAATCTGGCCCTGCCCTGTGTTAGGGTCTGGCTGACACGGGCACCTGTTATCAGAGCAGAGAGGTTTCTAGACTTGCATGAGGTTTGTGTAGCAGTGCCTTTACAGGTCAAAGTGATGTACTCGATATACCCCTAAGGGCCCATAATCACCCTTTTCATAGATAAAAAAACAGGTGCCTGAGCCCCAGTGAAGCAACCTCCCATCCTGTTACTATAAGACAGCCCTCCAGGGTTGGTGCGCCAGAGCAGTGACTAGGGCAGTGGCAGACCAGCAGTAATGCTGGGGTTAGGGCTGGAAAACCCCAACTGCCTCACACCACTGTCTGTCAGTCACCAGCAGACAGCACAATCAGACTGCACTGCAGACAGTGCACTAGCTAGTCCATAGTGCATGCTCACAGAGGAACTAGGTGCACCGAGCAGCATCTCAGTGAGTAAGACCCCAGCACTAGGAACACAAAAGTATCAGTGAAAACAAATAGTATAGAGCGCTATGTGGGAACCTAGACATGCCATGGTCACTGCACGGTCAGAGTGAGTGCCCTCCCAGCATGCCATGCTGTGGCCACCCTGTCCATGCAGGCGGTGGTCGGGCACTACAGTGTCCCAGCCATTGCCCCACACCCTGTGAAGATGCATCCAGGCCAATCCGCCCTGTCTGGGCTATACCCACAATACCTTGCTCCTCATTATGCACATATTCAGGCTAATGTTGGTAACAGTGGAACATTGTGGGCCCAGTGAGGTGTGGACAGCCACAGAACAATGGATAGACATACACACACACACTCTTCTATGGCAGCATTGTGCAAAGATAGGGGTGGTTGGCAACCCTGCCCACCACACTGGTCCTGATCACAGTGCTGACATTGATAAACTGTGCAGAAGGTAGTAGTAGTGCTCTGATGATAACTGCAGCTCAGTGCTGGGGCTAACAGCCTGACTCTCCATGCAGCTTTGAATTGTGGAGCCTGTGTGAGTGGGTGTTTATATCCCTGTTCGCCGCTGCTTTGGGCTTTGCACATGCTGCTGTTGTATCTGCATTGTCGGGTAAAATATAGGGACATGCTTTGCAGGAACTTGAAATTGTGACTCTCTGCTTCTGGAGACACTGGCTGGGTGTATTGCACCACACTGTTGCCATAAATGCATGGGAGTCCCTGGAACTACCTGTACTTTTCCTCAGCCAGACCTTTTATGTTGCACTGCACACCACATACTGGTACAGGGCATGGCCTAGGTCCACTGCAAGCAGGTGCCACTGCCCCCCCTCAGCACGGGCACACCTCCCCCTGCCATGCTGACATGTGCTGTCGGTGCTGGTAGTGCGCAGTCCCAGGCCATCCACTGTGTGGGTAGGCGGTCGCCTAGGGCGCAGAGTCCGGGGCAGGGGGGGCATACATGAGCATCCTCACATCCCCCCCATCACCGCCTACCAATAGTATGACCCTTCCACTTGGGGGAGGGTTGGTTGGGGGGATGTCAGGTCAGTGCCCTGGCAGCTGTTGGCTCGGGTGGACCAGGTAGATGTAGGTGGATTGTGTTTGGCCTTTGTCAGCTGCTGTCTTGCTGATTTCCGGTTTCTATGTTCCTATGTGCCACCTAGGTGCCTGCCTAGTCCACCCTGTACCCCAGCTGCCCCCGCTACATGTCCCGCCTGCAGCTCCCTATGCCCCATTTGCACCATCGCCATTGTGGCCTTTCATACTTGGGCACTATGCTGTTGCTGAAAAAGGAGCACTACAATCACTTTTCTTGGGCTCCCTGCCTATGCTGTACATTTGCTGACACTGAAATGGCTTCTCTCTCCTGCAAATGTGCATCTAACGACAGGTTTTCATTCACGGTACTTTTCAGCCCTTCAGTTCCCCGCGTTAGTGTAAAAGGAGCCTCCTCGCCCATTGACCCCTTCTCTCCGCCCTCTCTCCACCCTCTGCGGTGTTTACCACTGCCGGGAATGCTGCCGCTCGTTAGGTAACGTTAACACTCGTTAATAGCGCGTGTTAACGTTACCTAACGAACGTTAACGTAGCCACTGCTACGTTACTGCAGTTTAGTAAACATACCCCTAAGTTTTGCTTTGTATGTAGGTGTGTTTCTGCTCTTTCTGCAGGTAAAAGAATATGCTGAGGGCTCTTTGAGTTTGTGTGGCTTTCAGAATCTATTGTTTTGCTTTGACTGCTGCTGTTCTTTCTTGCCCCCTCCCCCCCCAGAGCTGCTGCGCTAGGCAACTGCCTAGCCTTGCCTAATGGTTGGGTCAACCCTGGGCCTGGCAATTTACTTCTGGTTGCACCCTGCCAAGAAAACCCAGTGGATAATCATAACATGCCAGGAGGCAACATTGACCCAATGGCACTTAACAACAAAAATTGAGCAAATCTTCATCATCTGACTCTGATATCTCTTCCAATTTAGCGCAGCTTATTTGCTATGTTCTGCATCCTGCTTGATAGGCAACACCCTTGGACAATGATTTGGGCCACAACATACATAGCTAATATGATTTCCCATATACTGGACAGCATTCTTTCACTTGCTTATGTGCATTACCACAGTACTTAAAATGCAGCAGATTTGTTTGCAGATAAGTTACTCTGCTATTGCTTGTTACAGCAGCTAAGCACAGCTCACTGATGCTTGTTTATTTTATTAACACTGTCAGTGTGCTGGTCCTATTCTATTGTTGTCCGTTGCAAGTCTGTGAATTCTGCAGTATGGCATGTTTCAATGGCTGTATTCAGAGTTGAGTCATGTCCTCTTAAAAGACGACAGCATGTGTACTCATTGGTAATGGCAAGAGCTGTTTTATTCTGAATAAGTTTATCTTTCATTGGGCTGTAGTCTCATGGCACTGTTTTTTTTCTCAAATGTGCGACAAAGTTGTCAATGGATTTACCTTTCTCTTGTTTGCAACTGCCAAATATGACTCTTTCGTTTTACATTTTTGGTGGGTTTGAAATAGGTTTTTAATAAGTCCTGGATGACTTTGGTGTCCTTCTTCTGCTCCTCTGTCAGACTCAAATTGTGCTTATAAACATTATGGCATGCAGCACTCATCACCCTTCTCAGTACAGCTGTCTGCACTTCAGCTGGTTTCTCTTGTAAACCTGTTGATAGAAAATAGAAAATTTCAGAGCCGAATTTGAAGACTTTTTGCCAAATAAGTTCATACTAACCTTTATGCCCTCTAGGGGTAGAATGCTATTAGCAGCTGCCATAATGCTGTAATGCTTTTGTGGTTCTGTGTCAACTGACAGCACGTGCAATTTTAGGCTGATCAGTATCAATGCACACGTCACCGTGCACTCCTAGTTCTGCAGCCCACTGCAATCTAGAAACTCTCTCCATCATATGTAGGAAAACAGCACTGATTGAAAATCATTTGACACCATGTTTAGCGTTAAAAATAAAGACACACTAAACAGAACTGGAGCACAGAAACCATGATGTATTACATCAGGTGGGCAAAGGTAACAAGAAGGAAGAAGGAAAAGTGGCATCAGTATAAATTAACATCTGTAACATCCACTACCCTTTCTATGAAGTAGCATTTCCTTGTGTAATGCATGACTCCCTCCTTCCCCCCCTCTTTTGAGCTTCAGTCATGACTTCTTCTTATAGAACTTCTTTTCCATTGAATGATGTTTACTTCTAGTTCATTATTTATATCTGCATTTCCTAACCCTCTACTGGAGTTGTACCTTTCCAGTCAGGTTTCCTGCATATCCATAATGAATCTGCAAAAGATAGATTTGCACACACTGGAGATCTAGGGGTATGTTTACTAAACAGCGATAACGTTGCAGCGGTGCAGTTTGCGCACGTTACGTAATGTTATTGCATGATACGTAACGTTAGAGAGCGATAAAGTAACATTAATGCGCGATAGCGTGAGGTTTCGCGCGAACACGCCTCCTGCGGCATTAAGGCACACAGAGGGTGGCGTAAGGCTCCCCAGAGGCCGGAGAGAAGGGGTCAATGGGCGGAGAGTGGGCGGGGAGAGGCTCCATGCACACTAATGCTGTGAAATGAAGGTCTGAAAATTAGCGCCAGTGAAAACCTCACGCTAGAGGCACATTTGCAGGAGAGAAAAACCAGTTCAGTCAGCAATGTACAGCAAAGGCAGGGAAACCATGAAAAGTGATAGTAGTGATACATGTGCAGCAACAGCATAGTGCCCAAGTAGGAAAGGGCACTATGGTGAGGCTGCAAATGGGGTACAAGGGGCTGCAGGCGGGACATGCAGTGGGGCAGCTGGGGCACAGGGTGGACTAGGCAGATGTCTAGGTGGCACATAGGAATGCAGAAACTGCAAATCAGCAAGCCAGCAACTGACTACGGTCAAACATGCCCACGAGTGTGTGCCCCACAGTGTCCCAGGGGACAGCACCCAGCAGGTACCCCAAAGGGCACATAACATTGGCAGGCGGTGCCAGGGGGAAGCGCGGATGTCTATGTAGGCACCCCTACCCCAGATCCCACACCATAGGCAGCCGCCTATAGGCACACTGGATGGCCTGGGACTGCGCACCACCAGCACCACCGGCATAAGGGCATGTCAGCATAGTGGGGGAGGGGTGCTGGTGGAGGGGGCAGTGGCAGCTGCCCACAGCAGACCAAGGACAAGCACTGTTTAGGTGAGCGGCATGCAGTGCAACAGACAAGGGCTGTCTGAAGAATAGTAATGGTATCCCCAGGGACTGACCTACCTCTGTGGCAACAGTTTGGTGCAGTACACACAGCCAGTATGTTCAGGGGCAGAAGGTCACAGGTTCAAGTCCCAGCTGTGGACCCTGCAGACAGTGGCCCTATATTTTACCCTCCAGCACACATACACCATAAACATGTGCAGTCCCTACAACACCGGCCAACAGGGGCACAAACACCCACACCCACAGGCTCCACTATCCAAAGCCTCATGGAGAGTCAGGCTGTTGGGCCCTGTGCGGAGCAGCAGCTACCAATACTAGCACCTGCATACCTTAGCAATGCCTGCACTGTGCTTAGGACTGGTGCGGTGGCCAGGGCTGCCAACCATCTCTATCTTTGCACAATGCTGAAATAGGTGTGGGAGTGTGTATGTCTATCCAGTGTTTTGTGGCTGCCTACACCATACTGAGCCCCCAATGCCTGCACTGTTTCCAGTGTTAGCCTGCCTATGTGCATAATGAGGAGCAAGGTATTGTGGGAAAGGCCCAGACATGGCGGTCTGGGCAGGATGCATCTGCACAGGGCATAGGGCAATGGCTGGGACATTGTAGTACCTGACCACCACCTGCACAGACAGGGTGGCAACAGCATGTCATGCTGGGAGGTCATGCTCACCCTGACTGAGCAGTGACCATGGCATGGCTAGGTTCCCCCATAGTGCTATCTCTCAAGTGATTTCTATGAGTTTCTTTTTTGTGGGTCCCAATCACTGACATACTTGTTTAGTATGTATGCATCCATCCCACTTTTGGGGGCACACAGTTCCTCCAGGAACATGCACTATGTACTAGCTAGCAGACTGTCTGCAGTTAGCATGTATATGGCTGGAACACCTTGTAGGGTGCAGTGGGTGGGGACTGACTGTGCCCTCTGCTGGTGAATGTCAGATTGTGGTGGGGAGCAGCTGAACTTTTCCAGGCTTGTCTGCCAGTGCCCTATGAAATACATACAGATCTGCATTGACTGCCCTGGAGGGTGCCTATTCCCCAGCAGGACTGGGGTGGTGGTCCCCTCTACTGCCTCTGATGTAGAGTGTGACTGTGTTGGTGGGAAATCCTGTCCCCCACCCTGACCCGGAGAGGGCGGGTTGGGTGGTGCTACATAATCCGCTTTTGGGTCCACACAACACCTTTCTCCTATAACATGTAACCATGGCAACCACACAGGTTACACACTATTCTGGGTGCATCTTAGTCCACAAGGGCTAGACATGACTGGGAAATACAGATGGACACAGGTGTATTATAGATGTGTCTCCAAGGACTACCTGTCACAAACTGGCACTGATGGGGACCTGCAGCACAGCCTATCTCAGCCAAGCCAGGTGCTGCAGACCTGGTGCTGGGCGCCCCACCTCACCCTCAGGGTGAGCACAGGAACCGCACAATGTTATGGTCTGTAGCTACTCTGTGCTAGTAACACACACAGTCAGTTCCCTCTACCAGGTCGAGGTGCTGTGGAGGTGCATACCCCATCTTGTGATCAGATGTAGACTGCTGATCTGCATGTGCAGTGCATCATGGGTACAGGTGAGAATAACCTATCCTAGTAACCACAGCAGACAGTTTGTGTGGTGACCTGCAGTTTTTCTGTAGCCAGCCAGTGCTGTGTTAGAAGCTATGGAGATGTAGCCCACTGGTTATTACAATGACTGTGGAGGCAGGTAATGGGTTCAATCCTACAGTGGTGTTCTTTCATAAGGTTCTCTGAGGGATTTCCTTTTAATTTAAATCAGTGCTTCCAGCAAAACCACCCTCACAGTGCCGTAACCTTAAGGTGCCTCATAAGGCGCCCTATAGGGCGCCCTATAAAGCACCCTATAGGGCACATTTTAAGGTGCCTTGGTGGACAGGGCACTTTATAATGTGCCCTTTGGGGCACCCTATAGAGCGCCCTATGAGGCACCTTAGGTTACGGCACTGTGAGGGTGTTTTTGCTGGCAGCACTGATTTAAATTAAAAGGAAATCCCTCAGACATCCTTATTAGATAACAACACTGTGGGATTGAACTCATGGCCTCTGCTTCTCATGGTCATTGTAATAACCAGTGGGCTACCTCTCTATAGCTGCTAGCACAGCGCTGGCATGGACTTAAGGTTACCGCGCGTTAATGAGCCAAGGCGCCCTCTATCGCGCGATACAGATTCTTGCTACCTTGCTGCCGGAACACCCACTACTTTATATGGCATTCCTCACATTAACGCTGCAACTAGCGCCGGTAACATTAAGACGGTTTAGTAAACATACCCCCTAGTGTGTACAAATCCTTCTTATGCATATTCATTGTGGCAATGCTGAAAACTCAACTAGCAAGGTGTGTCTCCAGAGAAAGGATTGGGAAGCATCAATTTATACCTAACATAGTCTCTCACCTCTCTTCTAGGACATTGGTTTTCAACGCTGTCCTGCATTGGGTTTCCAAGATATCCATACTGAATGTGCATGATATACCCCTGTGTAACCTGCAAGGCCCTCTATTTTCCATTAGGATTTGTAGTTTGTTGGGGCAGGTCTGGGATAGTCTTGATGTTCTCTGTCAATGTGATTAGTCATATATATTGTATATATACAATTGAACCACATATGGTTTTAATTCAAAGGGAATATCCTCTTACTTATTGTCCAGTATAGAACCATAATCACAATACATTGACAGTAAACTGTTCATGTATTTTGTTCAGCTGATATATTTTTTTAGATGGTACTTATCCTATTTATCCTCCCTCAACACAATCTGGTCATTAATGGTGGTTTTGGGATTATACTTTATTCCTCATGTTAGCTAAATTGTTGCTCCTGTCTTTTCCTAAACATAAAGGATAGTAAGATAGGAGTTGATATTGAGAACCTGTTGCTGATTGGCCAGTGGGAGGCCAGCTGGCTAAGGGTGTTGACCATGATATTCCGTAGTACTATCCGGATAGTCGCTGAATATCTCTACAGACTAGTGGCATACAAAGGACATGGTGGTGGGTGCAGCCCATCTCGGGTGCCAGAGAAGAGGGGACTGCACCCCCACTGAGTCCATACTTCCAAGGCAGCACGGCAAGCTTACATTAAAACCAGGTTGCTTGCTGCACTGCCTCTAGTCCAGGCCTGAGGCTCTTCTTTCCCTGGCCAAAGTCTTGCAATTCGTGAGATTTCAGTCAGGAGAAAAGAGGCAGTGGGCCTGCTTTGGAGGTAGTGCAACAAGACACCTGGCTTTAAGGTAAGCTTGCTGTACTGCCTTGGAAGTGTGGGGGCGGCTGGGGGGAGGTAGTGTAAGGCCCTGTTACTTACAAGAGACCGATTACTATCACTAATTTCCTGTATAGTCCAGATCCAAAAGTCAGTACAGGTGCAATCAGAATCTCTGTTTATTAGATTACTGATGAACAATACAGGCAGGAGAGGAGAATTTCTGTCTGTCATCAGACATCAGAATCCCTCCTCCCACTGAGTACAATAGTCGTGTTACATATATACGTTTTTTGCTTCTGTGTATGCAGTCTCCACATTCATCCCTCTGTGAGGCCTCTCTGTGTCTTTTCTCCCCCCTCCCTTTGTTTCCTGCTGCTGACCTCTCTGACCCCTCTGTTCCTGTTTCAACATCCCTAAGGCCTCTGTCTTGGTTATACTCATCACCTGTCAACCGTCTACTGTCTTCAGGACTAACGGCCCAGCTTTGCATGGTTTCCTGTATATGTGCCTTCTGCAAAAAGTCTCTGCATGGATCCTTCAATCCAAGCATACACTTTGCTAAGGCTTATAATATATGATATTTCCTTATATGGTTCTTTATGCTGGCCTGTTTCTCCTTGCCCACTGTATAGTAGTTTGGTTGACATATTTTTATTAGAGCAGAATAAAGGCCATAGAGCGATTATGAACCAGGAACATATCCTTATAATCCCTACAGGAGGCGGGGGTGCATTGAACAGTGGAGCAGCGAGCCCTGGGAGGGGCACCGGCCACTAGGTGGGGTGCCTGCCTTGGGGTCTGAGGGGGCTGGGAACACAACTGATAGAGATCACCTTGGCACTATTGGGTTAGTGCAGGGACAGTATCGGCGCTATCCGTATAAGTGCTGACACTTTTGGTTTGCAGATTTTCAATTGGCACCTATCTGGGCAACTTTGGCTACAAGAATATTTGGCCTATGTTGCAACACAGGTAAGTGCCAACTGAAAATCTGCTAACCAGATAAGTGTTTGCATTTATCTGGATAATGCCACTCAGCCTTGATATTCAGTAGCAGCTCCTGTCTGGATACTGCCACTGAATATCCCACTGATATTTAAACACTATGGCTAACCGCTGTGGCCTTTGACCATCAGCCTTTTTGAATATCAAACTAATGGTAACATAGTTGATGATGCTTGATAAAGATCAACATGGTTCATCCAGTCTGATCAGTAGGGTTGCTTGGGCAGAACCCGTGACACAGAGTAGGTTACTCTCCCCATGCTTTTGTGTTTTGAGAGGGCAGGTTGTTCCTGCCAAATTCAGGTTACTTTTCCTATGCTATTTGTTTTCATCATGGAAGTTCCATGATGGGGCTGCTGGATTCCTTTGGTGTCCTGGTGAGCTGGTGTTGCCAATGGCAGATGGCAACAATCTAAGCACCTGTAGGCAATAATTATTTGTAGTTCACATTACATATCAGGTTAGGAATTGTTTAAGAATTACTTAGCAGGCTCAAAAAAAAAGTGACACTGTTTCTTCATATGTGCTATTATCCAAAGTCAAATGTGTCTGGGAATGAACAGGGTAATGAAAATCAAAAATCCTGTGTGATTCAGAACTCTTCAGAAAGCTTCATAGGATAAAACAAGATATAGTTTTCGATGTGTTAATTTTTTCAAAGTATCAAGTTAGACCAAGCATCATCTTGATAAATCCTATCTAGCTGTAGAAGATAAAGTTTATGGGGGGATATGCTGCTACAGCTGCTAGCTGTCAATGTTGAACCTTGTTTTTTATCTTAGGTTCATAACTTTGCACTTGTCCACTTTAAATTTCATCTGTCATTTGAACCTCCAGTCTTCCACTTTATCAAGATTCTCTTGAAATTTCTCACAATCCTCTTGGGTTTTAACAACTTTGAATAAGTTTGTGATGTCTGCAAATTTGACTACCTCACTCGTTATTTCCATTTCCAGTTCATTTACAAATATGTTAAAAAGCAACGGACCCAGCACAGATCCCTGGGGTATTCCAATATGCACCTTTCTCCAGTGGGAAAACTGGCCATTCAGCCCTATCATCTGCTTTCTAACTTTGAACCAGTTCCTGCCTCCTATCCCATGACTTTTTAACTTCGCCAAGAGTCTCTCGTGAGGGACCTTTTTCAAAGGCTTTCTGAAAATTGACCGGCTCACTTTTGTCTACCTGTTTATTCACACCTTCAGAAAAATATAACAGATTAGTAAGACAAGACCTTCCTTGGCTAAAGCCATGTTGGCTATCTATATGTTCAGTAATTTTTGTTCTTTATAATGGTTTCTACTATTTTGCTTGGTAATGATGTCAAGCTCACCGGTCTGTAGTTTTTTGGATCATCCCTGGAACCCTTTTTAAAAACTGGCATTACATTGGCCATTCACCAATCTTCAGGTACTATAGATGATTTTAATGATAGCTCACAGATTGCAGACTTACTATTAATAATCTCATATTTCTGTTCTTTCATCACCCTAGGGCAGAGCTACTCAGTTCCAGTCCTGGTGGCCCGCAACCCTGCAGGATTTTGGGATATCCCTAATGATATGCATGAGATATATATGCATTAGAGATAGCCTGCCAACCTGACTGGTGTTTGGCCCTCCAGGGCTGGATTTGGAGACCCCTGCCTTACACCTCTGTCATTTAAGATTGTAAGTGGGCAAGGTGCAGATGTCCAAGACATCAAAGAGGTTAGAATTTGTCACATTCCTCCTTGCTTCTCACCACCACCAAAATATTGTCTATTAGACAACGTTTTGGTGGTGTTGAGAATCTAGGAGGAATGTGACACATTCTATCTACTCTTTTGATGTCTAGAACATCTGTACCTTGCCCACTCACAATCTTAAATGACAGAGGTGTAAGGCAGGAGTCTCCAAATCCAGCCCTGGAGGGCCACAAACCAGTCAGGTTGGCAGGCTATCTCTAATGCATATATATCTCATGCATATCATTAGGGATATCCCAAAAACCTGCAGGGTTGCGGGCCACCAGGACTGGAATTGAGTAGCTCTGCCCTAGGGTATGATTTGCTACTGTTTAGTTCAGGGGTGGGCACCTCCGGTCCTGGAGGGCCGCAGACCAGTCAGGTTTTTGGGATATCCCTAATGAACATGCATGAGATATATATGCATTAGAGATATCCTGCCAACCTGACTGGTTTGTGGCCCTCCAGGGCTGGATTTGGAGACCCCTGCCTTACACCTCTGTCATTTAAGATCGTGAGTGGGCAAGGTACAGATGTCCTAGACATCGAAAGGGTATATAGAATGTGTCACATTCCTCCTCGATTCTCACCACCACCAAAAAGTTGTCTAATAGACAATTTTTTGGTGGTGGTGAGAAGTTAGGAGGACTGTGACAAATTCTATCTAACCTTTTTGATGTCTTGGACATCTGCACCTTGTCCACTCACTATCTTAAATGACAGAGGTGTAAGGCAGGGGTCTCCAGATCCAGCCCTGGAGGGCCACAAACCAGTCAGGTTGGCAGGATATCTCTAATGCATATATATCTCATGCATATTCATTAGAGATATCCCGAAAACCTGACTGGTCTGCGGCCCTCCAGGACCACGTTTGCCCACCCCTGGTTTAGTTTATCAAATAGTTCTAATATATCTTCCTGGTTTATCAACATTTCTTTCAATTCTTCCTTTAAATACCATTTCAGTCATGCGGAATTTCCCTACATCTTTTTCAGTAAAGACCAAAGCAAAGAATTTATTCAGTCTCTCCGCTATGGCCTTGTCCCATCATAGGGGTATGTTTACTAAACTGCGGTAATGTCATTTGCATTAGGTTCTGCGGTAAAGGTACAGATGCCCATATAAAGGTGTGGGCGGTGCATCGTTACAGCAAGCCATATCAGCTAACACATGTTACAAACTAACGCGCGCTACAAGGCGCCTCATAAGGCACCTTATGAGGCACCTTACAAGCCACATTACAAGATGCCTTCTAAGGTGCCATATAAGTAAGGTGCCTTATAAGGTGCCTTGTAAAGTGCCTTGTAAGGTGCCGTATAAGTAAGGTACCTTATAAGGTGCCTTGTTAGGTGCCCTATAAGGTGCCTTATAAGGCACTTTGTAAGGTGCCCTATACAGTAGGGCTCCTTAGGCTAAGCGCCGTATTAGGCACCCCTGGACAAGGCACATTAGAGGGCACCCTGGGTTACGGAACCATAGGTTAAGGTGGCCTAACAAGGTTATGGTGCCATAGGTTAGTGTGGCCTAAGGTCTGCAAGGTGCTGCAGGATAACATGCATGACCTGTGAGTAACAGAGACAGATGTAGCCCTAACACTAGATAGAGCACTTAGGAAAGGCAATGAACAGGTGATTGAAGGAGGGAGAGCTGGGAGCCGCTGGACCTGCCATATCTGCGGGCATCCCATGTGGCTGCCAGTACTGATGACAAACATGGTGTGGGCAACTGTACCACAGCACAGGGTGTTGGCAATGTAAAGTACTGGAAAGACAATTGGTGGCAGACGATGGGAATATGTGTCCCCCAGTGGAGGCGGAGGTGGCAGGATAGTTACAATGATGGGTGGACAGAGGAGTGGTGGTGCCATGCAGATCAGGCACAGGCGAGGTAAGTATGAAGAGGCGCAATGCAGGAAAGGGTAGCAGTGCAGGACATGGGGTGACAGCCTGCACAGGTAGACAGGACTCTACACAGCTGACAGACGCAGATAGACGGACCGAGGGAATGTTGGCAATTGTTGCGAGGGTATTATGGGCTGGCAGCACAAATCTGCAAAAATATGACTGTTATAGGCATGCACACTACTTGAGTAGGACAGGCATGAGAGGAGGGAACAATGAGGAATTGAACCCATGAACACTGCCAAGAATGGCATTGTATTAACCAGTAGGCTATACCTCCGTGGTGTATGTCACAGCAATGGCCGGATGCAGAAGGACTGCAGGTCACCGCACAAACTATCTGCTCTGAGTGCCAGGATAGGGTAACCCCACCAGTACCCATGATGCAATGCACATGCTGAATAGCTGTCTACAGCTGATCAGCAAATGGGGTCTGCACCTCTCTGGTACCTCAGCTTGGAAAGACGAACTGACAGTGCGTGATACTGTCACAGAGTAGCTAGACACCATGCCATTGTGCAGGTTCTGTGTTCTCCCTGAGGGATAGGATGGGTGTCCAGCACTACGTCCGCAGTACATGTGGTGCTAGAGATAGGCTCTGCTGTACATCCTCATCACTGCTAGTGTGTGACAGGTGTTCCTTGCAGTACAGCTGAAGGTAATTTGGTGTCCATCTGTATCTTGCAGTCACATGTGGCCTTCTGGGACCAGACACCACCCAGATTAGTGTGTACCCTGTATTAGGGTCTTGCTAACATGGGCACCTGTTATCAGGGCAGAGGGGTTTCCAGACTTGCATGAGGTTTATGTAACAGTGCCCTGATACGTCAAAGTGGTGTACACGACATACCCCAAAGGGCTCACATCACTCTTTTTGTAGGTAAGGAACAGATGCCCCAACCCCCGGTCTCCATCTTGCTGATATGTGACAGCCCTCCAGGGTTGGTGGGCCAGAGCGATACCTGTAACTAGAGCAGTGGCAGACCAGCAGCAATGATGGGGTTAGCGCTGGAAAATCCCAACTGCCTCACACCACTGTTTGTCAGTCACCAGCAGACAGCACAGTCAAACTGTACTGTATAGATTTTCCAACCATACACAGTCTAACCGCAGACAATCCACTAGCCCATAGTGCATGCTTACAGAGAAACTATGTGTACTAAACAGGCATCTCAGTGATTTGGACTCCAGCATTGTGAACACAACAGGATCATTAGCAACAGATAATGTAGAGCGCTATGTGGGAACCTAGACATGCCATGGTCACTGCTCGGTCAGAGTGAGTGCCCTCCCAGCATGCCATGCTGTGGCCACACTGTCCATGCAGGTGGTAGTCGGGCACTACAATGTCCCAGCCATTGCCCCACACACTGTGAAGATGCATCCTGGCCAATCCGCCCTGTCCAGGCCATACCCACAACACCTTGCTCCTCATTATGCACATATTCAGGCTGACGCTGGTAACAGTGGGACATTGTGGGCCCAGTGAGGTGTGGGCAGCCACAAAAGAATGGATAGACATACAATCACACTCCTATTGCAGCATTGTGCATACATAGGGGTGGTTGGCAACCCTGCCCGCCACACTGGTCCTTATCACAGTGCCAACATTGCTAAACTGTGCAGGAGGTAGTAGTTGTGCCCTGGTGATAACTGCATCTCAAAGCTGGGGCCAACAGCCTGACTCTCCATGCATATTTGGATTATGGAGCCTGTGTGAGTGGGTTTTTGTACCCCTGTTTGGCGCTGCTTTGGGCTTTGCACATGTTGCTGTTGTATCTGCATTGTAGGGTAAAATACAGGGACATGCTCTGCAGGAACCACAGCTGGGGCTTGAACCTCTGACCCTCTGCTTCTGGACACACTGGCTGGGTGTACTGCACCACACTGTTGCCATGGATGCATGGTGGTCCCTGGGGCTACCTGTACTTTTCCTCAGCCAGACCTTTTATGTTGCATTGCATACCACGTACTGGTACAGGGCATGGCCTAGGTCCACTGCAGGAAGGTGCCACAGCCCCTCCAGCCAGGCACCCCCCCCTGCCATGCTGACATGGCCGTATGCTGTCGGTGCTGGTAGTGCACAGTCCCAGGCCATCCACTATGTGGGTAGGTGGTTGCCTAGGGAGCGGGGTCTGGGGCATGGGGCATACATGAGCATCCTCACATCCCCCCCCATCACTGCCTACCAATAGTCTGTTCCTTTCGCTTGGGGGAGGGTTGGCTGGGGGGATGTCAGGTCAGTGCCCTGGCAACTGTTAGCTCGGGTGGACCAGGTAGATGTAGGTGGATTGTGTTTGGACTTTGTCAGCTGCTGTCATGATGATTTCCGGTTTCTATGTTCCTATGTACCACATAGGCGCCCGCCTAGTCCACCCTGTGCCCCTGATGCCCCCGCTACATGTCCTGCCTGCAGTCCCCTATGCCCCACTTGCACCATCGCCATAGTGGCTTTTCATATTTGGACACTATGCTGGTGCTGGACATGGAGCACTACTATCACGGTTTGTGGGCTCCCTGGCTTTGCTGTACATTGCTGACACTGAAATGGTTTCTCTCTCCTGCAAATGTGCATCTAACGGCAGGTTTTCATTCGCGGTAGGATTCAACCCTTCAGTTCAGCGCGTTAGTGTGCAGGGAGCCTCTCCCCACCCATTGACCCCTTCTCCCTGCCCTCTCTCCACCCTCTGTGGTGTTTACCGCGGCTGGGGCCGTTAACGATCGTTAAATAACGTTAACATGCATTAACTTTACATACCGCGCATTAACGTTACCTAACAAGCGTTAACGTTACATAACACGCGGTCTGTAACGTTACCACAGTTTAGTAAACATACCCCTTAGTGCCCCTTTTACCCTTCTATCATCTAATGGTCCAACTGACTTTCTCACAGTTTTTTTTGCTACAAATGTACTTGAAATAGTCTTTATTATGCATTTTTGCTTCCACAGCAAGCTTCTTCTCAAATTCTCTCTTTGCCTGCCTTATCAATGCCTTGCATCTAATTTGCCAGTGCTTATGTTGTTTCCAGTTTTCATCATTTGGCTCCTTTTTCCATTTCCTGAAAGATGAATTTTTGGCTACAACCGTCTCTCTGACCTCACCTTGAATCCATGCTGGCAGTTTTTTGGACTTCCTTCCACCTTTCTTAAAGCATGGAATACAACTGGTCTGAGCTTCCAATATAGTATTTTTAAACAACACCCAAGCTTGATGTAAATCTTTAATCTTTGCAGCTGCTCCTTTTAGTTTTTTCTTAACTATTTTCCTCATTTTTTCATAGTCTCCCTTTTGAAAGTTAAAAGGCACCACTTTTGCACCAAGGAGGCAAGTTACCTCAAAATCCTCACACCCACTAGCCACCCAGCTATCTGCATGTCTAATGATTAAATTGCCAACCACAGCGGCCAACTTCTACTCTCCTTCATGGACTCAAGCCCTTGGAAACACATCCTTGGCATGAGAGAATATTGTTATAACTTGATAGAGCAGGTGCTGGCTACAGGTTTACTTTCTACTGCACCAGAGTGATAGTGTTCTTCCAGTTGACCTTTCTTCTCTCAGACAGCACAGAAATTGCCATACTGAACTAGGACTTTCCTATTATGTCCCTGTCTCTCTGTCTTAACTCCTTTAAGTCTGCTACTCTAGCCTCTAGATATTGAGCTCTTCTTTTGATAGACAGGAGTTCTTTGCACCAAGTGCACTCATGAGACCTCTCACCAACTAGGAGATAACCTTACATGTGACATTCCATACAAAAAACTGGGTAGCCTCCATCTCACTGCTGGACTACTGCCTATCAGGGCCGGATTTACCTTGAGTGAGGCCCTACGCCAACAAAAATTGTGGGCCCCCAGCAGGAGCGGCCCAAGGGGGGTGCGGGGCCTCATTTGCATAAGGGGCCTCATTTGCATAAATATTTGCATAATGTTACCATAACCAGTGGTCCCCAACCCAGTCCTATGGGGCCCACCGGCCAGTCAGGTTTTCGGGATATCCCTAATGACTATGCATGAGATATATATGCATTAGAGATATCCTGCCAACCTGACTGGTTTGTGGCCCTCCAGGGCTGGATTTGGAGACCCCTGCCTTATACCTCTGTCATTTAAGATTGTGAGTGGGCAAGGTACAGATGTCCTAGACATCAAAAGGGTATATAGAATGTGTCACATTCCTCCTCGATTCTCACCACCACCAAAAAGTTGTCTAATAGACAATTTTTTGGTGGTGGTGAGAAGTGAGGAGGACTGTGACAAATTCTATCTAACCTTTTTGATGTCCTGGACATCTGCACCTTGCCCACTCACAATCTTAAATGACAGAGGTGTAAGGCAGGGGTCTCCAAATCCAGCCCTGGAGGGCCACAAACCAGTCAGGTTGGCAGGATATCTCTAATGCATATATATCTCATGCATAGTCATTAGGGATATCCCGAAAACCTGACTGGCCGGGGGGCCCCATAGGACTGGGTTGGGGACCACTGCCATATACTAACTTTTAGTAAACGTGCCTCTTAATGAGTGTATGGATAAAGAAAGACTAAAAGATTTCTACATTACTATAATCCAGTGCCAACTGCCAGACACATTAGGAACTACTACAAACACTGCCCATTTAGAACCCATAGCAAACCCGCCGTATCCTAACAGCACTACCAGGACTCACAAAGCACCATACTCTACCAATCAAAAGGCAACACTGCAAATATTAAACCAATACATTTCAGAGAACAACAATACATGACCTACTGGGGAAAGAGAACAAGTGGCAATATCAAATAGGAATTATATAAACAGAACACCTCAGCTCAGTTACACATGCAGAACATAGACCATCACCAAACAAGGAATCACAATTTAGAAACAGGAAGACAATAATTAAACTGGGAATCCCAAAAGCCAAACTTGGAATGTACAACACTGTAGAAATAAAACTATACATTAATTTGCTCTTGTACTAAACAAAGCGCAGAGTTAATGATGCACATTTACCAGAGCTGACATATTCCAATTAATAAATTCAAAATAAAGAGATATTTTTCTACGTTTTGTGCATTTTTTTCAGCTGCAATTGCTCCAGCCACTTTCTTCTGGTTTCTTCGTGTCTTCTGCTAACTCTCCATCGTCTGCTGTCCATTTGTCCTTTCTTCTCTCTTCTAGTTTTTTTCCATTCTCTCTCTACATCTGCTTTAACATACTAATCTTTCTCCTTTTGCTCTTTCCTCATTCCTATTTCATCCACTCAAATTTTACCCCTCCATCCTCAATCCCCACTTACTCTCCCAATACCCGGCCAATTGTAGATTTTTTATCCCTCCCACACAAAATATTTTTCCCTTCTCCATTTTACTCTTCCAGCCCCATCCCATTCTAATCCTCCCCCAACATCAGCTCCCTTCTAGTTCCAGCCTCACCCAGCATCCATTCCCTTCTAGTCCCTGCATCAGCCCATTTCCAGTCCTAGCCACCCATCAGCCCATTTCCAGTCCTAGCAACCCCCCAACCCAATACCAGTCCTAGCCCCCCATCAGCCCACAGCCCATTACCAGTCTTAACCCCCCCAAGCCCATTACCAGTTCTAACCCCCCCCCAACAGCCCACAGCCCATTACCAGTCCTAACCCCATCAGCCCACCTCCAGTCTTAACCCCCCCAGCCCATTTCCAGTCGTAGCACCCCCATAGCCCATTACCAGACAGCCCCCATCAGCCCACAGCCCATTACCAGTCTTAACCCCCCCATAGCCCATTACCAGTTCTAACCCCCCCAACAGCCCACAGCCCATTACCAGTCCTAACCCCATCAGCCCACCTCCAGTCTTAACCCCCCCAGCCCATTTCCAGTCCTAGCCACCCCATAGCCCATTACCAGACAGCCCCCATCAGCCCACAGCCCATTACCAGTCTTAACCCCCCCAAAGCCCATTACCAGTTCTAACCCCCCCCCAACAGCCCACAGCCCATTACCAGTCCTACCCCATCAGCCCACCTCCAGTCTTAACCCCCCCCAGCCCATTTCCAGTCCTAGCCCCCCCATAGCCCATTACCAGACAGCCCCCATCAGCCCACAGCCCATTACCAGTCTTAACCCCCCCATAGCCCATTACCCGTTCTAAACCCCCCCAACAGCCCACAGCCCATTACCAGTCCTAACCCCATCAGCCCACCTCCAGCCTTAACCCCCCCAGCCCATTTCCAGTCCCAGCCCCAGCCCCCCCAATAGCCCATTACCAGTCCTACCCCCCCCCCCATCGGCCTAAAGTAAAATTTATTTTTTTTTAAAAAACTGCTGGCTGCCGCCGCGGGGCCCCCTCTGCTGCCGCGGCAGCATGGACTGACCCGCGGGGCCCCCTCTGCAAGCTGAATCAATCGGTCCATCCGTCCCTCCCTCCCTCAGTGCAGGTTTTGAGAGGCGCGAAGGGAGAGTGTCTCCCTCGCATCTCTGTTAAGCCCGCAGGGGCTGATGGGAAATTTCCCATCAGCCCCTGCGGGCTTAACAGAGACGCAAGGGAGACACTCTCCCTTCGCGCCTCTCAAAGCCTGCACGGAGGGAGGGAGGGAGGGACGGACGGACCGATTGATTCAGCTTGCAGAGGGGGCCCCGCGGGTCAGTCCATGCTGCCACGGCAGCAGAGGGGGCCCCGCGGCGGCAGCCAGCAGTTTTTTTTTTTATTTTATTTTAAAAAAAAGCTAATTTGTTCGATTTTTGTGGGCCCTTGCCAGCTGTGGGCCCTATGCCACGGCGTAATGGGCGTATAGGTAAATCCGGCCCTGCTGCCTATATTGCTGAGTTGTTTAGTTATTTAAAGTTTCAAAGGAAGTCGGGATGCCACAACTATTTTAAAGGCCCTTAAGATTATTTAGTATGTTTTATGCAATTTTATGTTTGTTTTTCAATGAATTTCAAATCTGTTGTGAAGGGATAATCATTTGCTGAGAAAATACACTTTGGTGAAAATTTTCCCTCTTGTTCTCTTAAATGAGATAACTATAAATTAAGGAATGTGCTAGTGTGGGTGGGAATTGGGGTGAGAAGGTGGGAAAAGACTAAAGAAAGTAGGACAAATTAATTTCAGATAATTTAAAAAAGTTAATACTCAACTGTTTTGTTCTAGGGCTGTAAAAAACTAAAAATTACCTAGACAAATTTTAGATACCTTAAATAAGCTACTACTTATCTGTTGTAGGGCTGTAAAGAAAAGATAAAACTAGGTCAAATAGATTGTTTTAAAGATCTGAAATGAATATATAACTGTTTTTGTTTCAGGGCTAGCAAAGACTAAATAAAATCTATTTCAAATTGATTTCAGATATTTTAAACAAGCTAATATCTAACTTTCGGTCTGTAATGAAATGTGAATGTTGAATTTATCAATAAACCCACAATCTCTCTTCTATCCCAAGCTTTAAGTCACCAAATTTCTCAACAAAACAATGTTCACTTAAAGCAGAGGCTTTTCCTGCTTTCAGTACTCCCTCAGGATATCTTGGTTGTCTATATTAAAGCCAATACTGGGTATGTGGCATCTGCTTAGTGAATAATATATTCATAGTAAAAGAAAATGGATAAAAATGGGGAGACTTCATCAGTACTAAGGGGCATGTTTACTAAAAGCCGTACAATTGCGTGCCGCACAATAGCGCACGGAAACGCGGCACTCAAACGCTCAGAAACGCTCTTAAACGCCCCGCACAAGTGCGCGTGGGCCCCGCACAGTTGCGCGCCGCACTAACGTGACCCGCACAAGTACCCGGCCCGCAAATGTCCGATAGAGGCGTGGAAAGGCATTCTGAGGGCGGAGGAAGGCTCCCGAGGGGCGGAGAGACGGGGTCAATGGGCGGGGAAGGGGAGGGGAGAGGCTCCCCGCACAGTATCGGGGACGAATTTGCAGGTTAAAAATAGCGTGAATGAAATACTCACGGTAGAGGGCATTTAAAGGGAAGAGAAACCATTTCCGTCAGCAATGTACAGGGAAACCGGGGAAACCTGCAAAACGTGAGCAGTGTGATACATGTGCACAGAACAAAAGTGCAAATAAAGATAGAAAAAGACCCAAACAAACATATTAAAAATAGGAAGTCAGCTGGGGAACCCTGATATTAATGGGCAAACATAAGAAACACACCCAGGAAAGCTCCAAAAAAATGAAATGAAGTATGGAAGGGGCTACGGAGCGGAGACCCTTCCAAAAACCATTTCCTTTTTTCTGAGCCTTCCTGGGAGTGTTTGCTATGGTTGCCCATTAATATCACTGTTGCCCAGCTTGGTTATATTTATCCCCAGTTCGTCGTGGTCGGTTGAGGGGTTTATTTGCACTTTTGTCACCAGACAAGGTGACTGAGCCCACAGTACAAATGTGCAGAGCAGGGTTTTTGACTCCTTTGGTCAGGTTTCCCACCCCCAGGGACTGCACTATCACTGTGGCCACAGTGTGGTGCAGCAGACAGAGGCAGTACCTCTAGGACCAGAGGGTCACAGGTTCAAATCCAAGCTGGGGCTCCTGCCAACCCAGTCCCCATATTTTACCCACCACTAAACAGAGATAGTAAAGACACTCCTTTATTGCAGAGAACATAAGCATGGTTCACATACCCATTTTGTACCCAACACCGCACACACACCATAACAATGGGCATTACCGACAGCCGAGTCCCCCAAATGCAGTCCTGGAGTGCCACAACTCAATCAGGTCATATGCTTTTCCAAGATACGGACATGCCAGCATGTTGGCGGTAGGGTACAGGTGGTGGAGGGGGCAGTGGCTGCTAGCCACAGAAGACAGTGGCCGAGCCATGTGCAGGCTGGCACGTCCACTGCAACATAGGCCCTGTCGGATGTACAGTCATGGACTTCCCAGGAAATTCAGCACATCTGTGGCAACACAGTGGTGCAGTGCACACAGACAGTGTGTGCAGGAGCAAAAGGTCACAGGTTCACAGCCCAGCTGGGGCTACTGCCAATCCTGTCCACATATTTTCTCCACAACTAAACCATGTTAGTAAGGGCAATCCTTTATTGCTGGGGATATACGCATTGGTCATACGCCTATCTTTTACACCACCAAGCACAGACACCATGACCAGGGGCATTACCTAGAGCAGAGTCTCACAAATGCAGTCCTGGAGGACCACACACCATTCAGGTTCCATGCTGCCACTCATACAAATAACCGTGCTGTATATCTATGCACCACCCCCATGGCATGTAGATGTAGCTCATGCATATTCATGAGGGACAGCAGGAAACCCCAACCAGTGTATTGCAAACCTGGACTGGATTTGGGAACCTCTGCCGTACAGCAGCAGCCAACAGGGACAGACACACCCACACCCACACCCACAGGCCCCATTGGCC
Source organism: Ichthyophis bannanicus (assembly GCA_033557465.1). NCBI lineage: Eukaryota > Metazoa > Chordata > Amphibia > Gymnophiona > Ichthyophiidae > Ichthyophis > Ichthyophis bannanicus. The sequence continues at coordinate 499,675,652 of CM066034.1, forward strand.
AATGCCTCCTGGTGAGGCAGGACATTGGGCCCTGCGTGCATCTCCCAATACCAGCACTTGCATACCTTAGCAATGTCACCCTACACCAGGGTATATGGTACACAGCTCTCAAACGTTTGCTATGAGTACTGGCAGATAGATATCCCTACGTTACGCACAGTCTGCTCCAATCCCATCCCTATCTAACATGATACTTTTTCAAGTAATATTACTATCATATGTATATAGTTCAAGTTCTATTATCCTTTGTTACAATTACCCCTGTTTTCCAAGTTTTTCTTCCTGTTCCATGTAAAAACAGATATATGTATCTTATCTTATCTGATGTTTTGTAGTTCTATGTAAACCGCGCTGATAATAAATAGTGCGGTATATAAAAATGTTAAATAAATAAATAAAATAAAATAAATCTATCTGATGTCTGCGGTGTGTGCGTCAGGTCTGGCCCCTGACAGCGTTTACCACCCTAGGGAGGGACCCCCAACGGTATTGCATACCATACCCATGCCTGTACTGTGCCCAGGACTGGTGTGGTGGGCAAGGATTCTGAACCCCTCTATAGTAGCACAATGCTGGCATACGTGTGGGAGTGTGTGTCTGTCTATACAGTGTGTGTTGGCTGCAAACACTGTCCACAGTTTTGGCCTGATGATGTGCATAATGAGCAGCAAGGTACCATGGGTATAGCTCAGGCAGGGTGGGCTGGCCAGGATGCATCTGCACAGGGCATAGGGCACTGGCAGGGACATTGTAGTGGCTGTCCACCACCTCCACAGACAGGGTGACCTCTGTATGTGCTGCTGGGCTTTCACTCCACCCTGACTGTGCAGTGATGGCAGCATGGCTAGGCACCCCCATAGTGCTTCATAGCACTTCCCTCATGTGATATATATGGGTCACCTGTTGGGGCCTAGTCACTGATGTATCTGCTTGTGTGTGCTGCCATCCCAGTTGTGGGTGCATGCATTTCCAGTGGGACTAACGAGCAGACTGTTCACAGCTGGTATGTGCCCTGCTGGAGTGCCTTGCAGGGTGCAGTGGCTGATGGCTTGATGCAGGGGAATATCAGATAGTGGTGGGGTGCATCTTAGCATATCCAGGCCTACTGTCTGTCTGATATTGTGGTCTGGGTGTGTGTGGGGCTGCTTGGACTGCCCTGTAGGGTGTCTGTTCCCCAACAGGACTGGGGTTGATGGTCCACTCTACTGCCATCATTGCAGGGGGGGGGGGTGGTGTATAATGGGGATCTGTTGATAGGAGACCCTGCCTGTTTGCCACCCTCGGCTCGGCTGGGGGGGGGGGGGGTGGTACATGGCCCACCTAGGGGGGTCAATGGGGGTTCCCCTGACTGAGACAGACAGAGATATCCAAGGTGTTCCTGCAGAAACTACCAATCTCACAGATTACGACTGTTTTGGAGCTCTTCCATGGCCTCTCTCAGCCATGGAGGAGGTGCTGTGGACCTGGTCCAGGGCGCCTCATCGCACACTCAGGGTGAGCACAGTTCCCGCACAGTGTGACTGTGTGTAGCTACTCTGTGCAAATTAAACACCCGGTCAGTACCTCCTACCAGGCCAAGGTGCTGTGTGGGTGCACACGGACACGTCCCCCTACCAGGCCGGGGAGCTGTTGGGGTGCATTCCCCATCTTGTGTTCATCTGTGGACAGCTGATTTGCATGTGCAGTGCATCATGGGTATGGGTGGCCTAACCCTATCCTGGTTCCCACAGCAGACTGTCTGTGTGGTGACATGCAGGCTCTCTGCAGCCAGCCAGGGGCTTGCTGGCAGCTATATAGCTGTAGCCCAATGGTTACTTCACTTCCTGTGGAGCCAGCGGTAATGGGTTCGAGCCCACAGTGGGGTTATTTGATAGGGTTGTCCAAAGCTTTTTTAGATTTAATGTACATATGTTGCTGCCATCAAACACACCCTCAGTGTACTGTACCCATAAGGTGCCTCTGAGGGTGCTTTATAGGGCACCCTATAGGGCACCTTATGGTTGCCGTCCATATAAGGTGCACTATACATTATCCTGTGACGCAACATATATGGTGCCCTATAGGGGACATTCAAGGGTGCCTTGGCGGACAGTGAACTTTAACATGTGCCTTATGGGCCGCCTTATGTTAACACGCTTTGTGAGTGCGTTTGCTAGTAGTGATAACTGACATAAAAATAGATTGCCCCCTACAGCACTCATCCCCATAATACACACTGCCTCAGTGAGCCTTCTTCATTGGGCACTGTGGGGGATTGAACCCCTGATCTCTGCACCATTGGTCAGTGTCTTAACCATTGTACTATGGCTCTGCTCCTTTGTGTGTACACATCAGGGCGCCACTTAGCCTTCAGGCGCACAATAGCGCCCCGCGCAAATGTGCGATCGCTTACTCCCGTTTTTTTTCTTTTCTCTGCCTGAACCGCCCACTCCTTATATGGTACAGGCACACTACCGCGGCCCCGCACATTAGGAATGTTTAGTAAACAGACCCCTAAGTCTTCAGTAGCAGTTCCAAGTCAGTTTTGTACTTTTGTAAGTCTTTAGCTTGCCTGACTGATATTTCTTTCCTTTTTTAGGAAAATTAAAAACCTACAAAGCCCAGAATGCAGTAAGGTACAATCTGGAGCCTTGAAACTATCAGTAGTCAGGAGACAAACAAGCTATTACAGACATGCCGAGATTTATTACTGATGGCTTATAGGGGAATTTATGATTCCTGTAAATATTGATCTCACCACACTACTATAATTTCCTCCATACACCCTGTCCTTCGTGCACTGTACAAAATATTTTATTGTATTCCTTTCCGACACAACTCAACTCCAAATCCATTTAAATCTGACCTCAGGAAGCTATACTTGGTGTTTGTTTTGATTATCCTACCTCTACTTCTTGTCTGAGATTTATCCCTTCCCGGTTTGTCATCCCCCAAAGCAAGTGAGATTGATGGGGAACGTCATCAGTGTTTATGAATGTCTATAAAGAAAAGAAAGAGTTCTCAGTGATGAATGTGCAGAATGGCCCCCAGCAAGCCTCTCCCCTTGTATTCGTGGAACATCTCTAGAAAGCCTGCTGTCAAGGAACAGCACATGTAGGTGGATGTAAACATCAGCCAAGGCTCTCCCCTTAGAATAATGAATGCAAATGCAATGTGTGCCTTTGAATCAGTCCTGACTCCTGACAACCCAGAAGCTCCTGGGTTTTCTTGGCAGTGTCACTGGAAGCAGATTACCTGGCCTTTCTTCTGAGGCAATGGAGGGTTAAGTGACTTGCCCAAGGCCACACAGAGTGCTAGTGGGAATTGAACCCTGGTTGTTTGGTTACCAAGCCAGTGTTCTAACCACTAAGCTACTCCTGAATGCAGAGAACACATAAAAGAAGCAAGGGAACTGGATTTAGCTCACACTTTTTCTCAGACGTTCAAACTGAATTACATTCAGGTATAATCTGCACTCTCTTTTCAGTAGGCTAAGGAAAAATTCACTATATCTCATAGTGTAGCAGCAGAGCGCAGAAAAACCAATGATACCAGGAGTCTGTTCAGAAGGTCCAAATCATTTATTTAGAATATGTAGCAGCAGAGCGCAGACAAACCAATGATACCAGGAGTCTGTTCAGAAGGTCCAAATCATTTATTTGTGCACAAGTCTCAAGCAGAATCAAATTCAAAATGGCTGAGCAATGGTTTCTAGCAAAACAACAACTTTTATAGACTTCTTCTCCATTCTAGACATAGGAAAACATTTCATTGGTCCCGGTACCCTCCCGTACACCTTCTATTGGTTCCGGTACCGATATGGCTATCCAATGATGTTCTTTGACTGGGCTTAGCACCTGCTTACCCCCCTTCTAGTCCCAATTACAATGGTCAGTTCACCAACTTAGATACTTTTCTCTTCCAAGGCCATTTAACTAGTTAGCACATGTGGGAAAGCAGGGCACTGTAACCTTTCTTTCAGCAGATTTAATTAATTCCATAGCAGCTGTACTCTCTTATCAGTAGCAATTAAACTTATTTTTCTATATTTTTCTGAGTTTCGATTCTGCTCAGCTAAGCTGATTGTGCTTTGCTAAGTTTCAGTTCTATAGTAGCAGCATATTGGGGGATGTGCAATTCCTATGGGCCTCTTCATGGGCTTCATTTACAGGTCAAGCTATTTAGGCCTGTCTGCTTATTTCAGACACCATGGATCATAGGCCTTCGCCTACCACATTCCCCCCTTTGATTAATCTCACCCTATTACTTAATAAGGTGTGAGAGTTAAATCACTTAATTTGATTATACTGGGGTCGGGTTACGACCATATATAGTGGGCCGAGGATGCCATAAGGCCATAATCTTAGTTGCGGTTTTCCGCTCTACGGTGTTTTCAATAATACTGTTTACAGAACGCATACAACATGGTATTATACATGGTAATAGTAAAAACACAGCAATTATTATTAATATGAGCATAAGGAAAGTAGTAAGTCCTCCTAAACCTGAGAAAATAGAAGCGAACCAATTAGGAATCTTAAGACCATGCCAAGTCTGTACTGGCACGTAAGCTTGTTTCCGCATATTTTCAGCAATCTCCTCAACTACTTGACCTTTATCATCTATCTTCAAACAACAGTTGGTTAAATTCAACTTACCACATACTCCTCCTTCAGCTGCCAACAAGTAATCTAGTGCTAAGCGATTCTGATATATGGCAGTGCGCATTTGTGTGCTCTGTCTAGTTAAAAGTGTGAGTTCTTGGCTAGTCTCATTGGTTATCAATTCAACTACTGCTTGTAAGCGGATAATACGATTAATCATATATACAGGGGTCCGATAGCCCCACATACCATCATCGTTCCATGTGGCCGGTCCATAATAGGCAATGATTCGCTCGGGTGGCCAATCATCACCCTCCCATTTCTCCCATTTGCCTATCTGTAAAGCTGCTCTCTTCTGTCTCTTAGGGGCTTGTTTACAAAGCTGCGGTAGCGGTTTGCGATCGTAATCGGAGCCGCGGCCCCATTGATTTCAATGGGGCCGCGGCTGCGATCGCGATCGCGGACCACTACCGCGGCTTTGTAAACAAGCCCCTTAGTGTATACTGGGTATCCTAGTTGCTCTCCATGTTCTGTGGGTAACAAAAAGAAAGAAGGTCTAATGTTCCCCAAAACACACGCCCCTCCCCAGTGTATAGGGAGTCTGGCATATGCTCGAGTTCCACAAATCCAATACAAGCCGGGTGGGGCTTGCCAAGCATGGGGTAGGGCAAGATTTGTCCATAGATCAGCAAGTTCAGGAAATTTTGCTAATGGATTGGTGGGTTCAGATTCATTAACTCCTGACCACCAAGACGTCTGTTTCGTAGTGTCATTATAGAACTTTTGGCTGAGACAGACCAGCTGTCCCACCTGCAGAGTGAACTGGGGTCCAGTTCGGGCATAACATAGACGTCCAACTATCGAGTGTGCCAAGACCCATTCGCTTGTAGTCTTATGTAATTCAGTATGGTTATAAGTCAGTGAATAATTTAATTCCTTTGCTTCCCATGGCCACTGATCACCCATCTTAGTTCCACCACAAAAGTAGCAATCTGAGATGTGTAAGCTGGAGACTACTGCTCCCGCTAATTCTAGAAATAAATTCTGGGAAGGGTGAGGGATATCAAACTTATTTATATGCATAGTCTCGTAAAAAGTGTTATGTATATGGTATCGTGATGATCTATGGGCCTGGGTGTTCAATCTAATATATATAATGGTTCCGGGATCTGATCCAGAACCTGCAATTCTGAGTCCAAATTTATATCCCTGTTTCCAGGCACTAGGATTTATTACAAGAAACTCTAACGGGTTACAAGCTCCTTTCTTGCAATTCTTTTCTATATCCTTCACATATGGTTTTTGCAAAATCGCCATTCGATTGTCTCTGGTATTTTCTACCATTTTTCCAGTTTTCCATGTGGCATAGAAAACACATTCCCATTTTGGGCAATAGTAGTCTGCTACCGGGGCTGTACTATATTCATTGGCTAGAACTCGTTTACCTGTACATTCTCCCCATCCAGTGGTTCCTTCTGGACACATGTACTTATCATTAAGAGCATAAGTTTTCTCCCAATCAGCACATTTTGAACGATTATCCCTATTGATAGCATCACAGGCATCAAAGTATAATACAGCAATCTTAGTAGCATCGGTGAGTGGGGAGGTAGCATTAAGGGGCATGTTTACTAAAATCCGCAAAATAGCGCACGGCAACGCGGCACTGAAACGCGTTTAAACGCCCCGCACACGTGCGTGTCACCCCCGCACAGGTACGCGGCTCACTAACGGGCCCCGTACAAGTGCGGGCCCGCAAATGTCCGATAGAGGCGTGGAACGGCGAAAGGAGGGCGGAGGAAGGCTCCGGAGGGGCGGAGGGACGGGGTCAATGGGTGGAGAGTGGGAGGGGAGAGGCTCCCCGCACAGTATCGGGCCCGAATATGCATGTAAAAACTACCGCGAGTGAAACACTCGCGGTAGAAAGCATTTAAAGGGAAGAGAAACCATTTCCGTCAGCAATGTACAGGAAAACCGGGGAAACCAGCAAAACGTGAGCAGTGTGATACATGTGCACAGCACAAAAGTGAAAATAAAAATAGAAAATGACCACAACAGAACTATTAAAAATAGTAATTCAGCTGGGGAACAGTTATAGTGATGGGCAAATACAGAAATCACACCCAGCAAAGCTCCAGAAAAAAGAAATGAATTTTGGAAGGGTCTACTGAGAGGAGACTCTTCCAAAAAACATTTCCACGTTTTGGAGCTTTCCTGGGAGTGTTTGCTATGGTTGCCCATTAATATCACTGTTGCCCAGCGTGGTGATATTTTGTCCCACCTTTCCCGTGGTCATTTCCGGGGTTTATGTGCACGTTTGTCACCAGACAGGGTGCATATGCCCACAGTAGAATTGCGTAGAGCAGGGTTTGTGACTCCATCCTGCCAGGCTTACTGCCTCCAGGGGCTGCACTGTCTCTGTGGCCAAAGTGTGGTACAGCGGACAGAGTCATTACCTCTAGGACCAGAGGGCAGAGGTTCAAAACCCAGCTGGGGCACCTGCCAGCCCAGTCCCTATATTTTACCCACCACTAAATAAAGATAGCGCAGACACCCCTGTATGCATGGGGAAAACACCCATATTTTACACAACACCGCACACACACCACAACAATGGGCATTACCTACAGCCAAGTCCCCCAAATGCAGTCCCATACTGCCACATTGCAATCAGGTCAACTGCTTTTTCTGAGAGAAGTTCATGCCAGCATGTTGGCGGACAAGTACATGTGGTGCAGGGGGCAGTGGCTGCTAACCACAGAAGACAGAGGCCTAGCCATGTGCAGGCTGGCACAGTCCACTGCAACAGACAGGTCCTGCCGGATCCACAGTCATGGACAGTCCAGGGAATCCAACCAATCTGTGGCTACACAGTGGTGCAGTGCACACAGACAGTGCATACAAGAACAGAAGGTCACAGGTTCAAAGCCCAGCTGGGGCTACTGCCAATCCTGCCCACATATTTTTCCCACAACTAAACAGTGATAGTAAGGACACACCTTTCATGGCAGGGACATATGCAATGGTAAGACATCTATCTTTTACCCCACTGAGCACAGACACCATGAACAGGGGCAGTACCTAGAGCAGAATCACCCAAATGCAGTCCTGGTGGGCCACACACCAGTCAGGTTCCATGCTGACACTCATACAAATGCCTGTGCTGTATATCTATGCACCACCCCCATGGCATGTAGATGTAGCCCATGCATATTCATGAGGGATAGCAGGAAAACCCGAACAGTGTGATGCAAACCTGGACTGGAGTTGGGAATCTGTGCCGTAAAGCAGTGGTCCCCAACCCAGTCCTATGGGGCCCACCGGCCAGTCAGGTTTTCGGGATATCCCTAATGACTATGCATGAGATATATATGCATTAGAGATATCCTGCCAACCTGACTGGTTTGTGGCCCTCCAGGGCTGGATTTGGAGACCCCTGCCTTATACCTCTGTCATTTAAGATTGTGAGTGGGCAAGGTACAGATGTCCTAGACATCAAAAGGGTATATAGAATGTGTCACATTCCTCCTCGATTCTCACCACCACCAAAAAGTTGTCTAATAGACAATTTTTTGGTGGTGGTGAGAAGTGAGGAGGACTGTGACAAATTCTATCTAACCTTTTTGATGTCCTGGACATCTGCACCTTGCCCACTCACAATCTTAAATGACAGAGGTGTAAGGCAGGGGTCTCCAAATCCAGCCCTGGAGGGCCACAAACCAGTCAGGTTGGCAGGATATCTCTAATGCATATATATCTCATGCATAGTCATTAGGGATATCCCGAAAACCTGACTGGCCGGTGGGCCCCATAGGACTGGGTTGGGGACCACTGCCGTAAAGCAGCAGCCATCAAGGGCAGACACACCCACACCCACAGGCCCCATTGGCCAATGTCTCCTGGAAAGGCAGAACATTGGACCGTGCATGCAGCACCCAAAACGAGCACTTGCATAACTTACCAATGTCACCCTACACCTGAGGTATACGGTACACAGCTCGGAGACGTTTGCTAGGAGCACAGGCAGGCAGTTATCCATACGTTACGTACATACTGCTAGTTGACCCCATCCAAACAATCTGTTAGGTGTTTGCGGGGCATGCTCCAGGCCTGGCCTCTGACGGTGCTTACCACCCTGGGGAGTGACCACCAGCTGTAATGCGTACCATATCCATGCCTTGCCGTGCTCAGGACCGGTTTGGTGGGCAAGGCTACTTACCCCCTCAATCGTAGCACCATGATGGCAGAGGTGTGGAAGTGTGTGTCTGTCTATACAGTGGGTGTTGGCTGCAAGCCCCTTCAACAGCCCGCACTGCCAGCACTGTTGCCAGTATTGGCCAGTCAATGTGCATAATGAGGTGCAAGGTACCATGGGTATAGCCAGGGCAGGGTGGCGTGGCCAGGATGCATCTGCACTGGGCATAGGGCCCTGGCAGGGACATTGGCTGGGATATTGTAGTGTCCGGCCACCACCTACACAGACAGGGTGGCCAAAGCATGTCCTTCTGGGGGATCACGCTCACCCTGACTGTGCAGTGACCACAGCATGGCTAGGCCCCCCCATAGTGCTGTATAGTAGTTTTCTCATGTGATAGATATGGGTTTCTCTTTGGGGCCCAGTCACTGATCTATCTGCTTGCTGTGTATGCAGACAGCCCAGTTCTGGGTGCATGCATCTCCATTGGGAACATGCACTATGGACTAACCAGCAGACTGTTTGTAGCTGGTAAATGTCTTGCTATAATGGCTTGCAGGGTGCAGTGGCTGTTGGCTTGCTGCAGGGGAATATCTGGTGGTGGAGTGCAGCTTACCATACCCTGGGCTTATGTCTGTCTGCTATTGTGTTATGGCTGTGTATGGAGCTGCCTGCCTGGGGGGGGGGGGGTGGTGGTGGTGTTCCTCAGCAGGACTGGGGTTGATGTTGCCCTCTACTGCCACCTTTGCAGGGAGGTAGAGTGTGGATCCCTTGATGGGGACCATGTTTGCCACTGAGAGGGGGTGCCTGATGGCGGCAGACAGGGATATCCATGGTGTTTGTGCAGAAACTAGCTATCTTACACATTAACACTGCTTTGGAACGCCCACTTGGCCTCCAGCAGCCATGGCAGGTGTTGTTGACCTGGTCCTGGCCACCTCATTGCACACTCAGGGTGAGCACAGTACCCGCACGATGTAACGGTGTGTGGCTACTCTGTGCCAGTAAAACACCCGGTCAGTGCCCCCTACTAGGCCAAGGTGCTGTGTGGGTGCACCCGGTCACTTCCCCCAACAGGGCCGTGGTGCTGTGGGGGTGCATTCCCCATCTTGTGTCCATCTGCGGACAGCTAATTTGCATGTGCAGTGCATCATGGGTACGGGTGGCCTAACCCTATCCTGTTGACACCAGCAGACTGTCTGTGAGGTGACGTGTAGGCTATCTGCAGCCAGCCAGGGGCTTGCTTACAGCTATGGAGCTGTAGTGCAGTGGTTACATCACTGCCTGTGCAGTCAGAGGTCATGGGTTCAAACCCACAGTGGGGCCCTTTGGTAGGGCTGTCCACAGCTTTATTTTTATTTACTGTACATATGTCTATGCCGGCAAGACCACCCTCAGCTTACTATACCCATTAGGTGCCTCTGAGGGTGCTTCATAGGGCGCCCTGTAGGCCACCTTATGGTTGCCATCCCTATAGGGTGCACTATACATTATCCTGTGTCGCAACATACATGCTGCCCTATAGGGGTCATTCAAGGGTGCCTTGGCGAACAGTGCACTGTAACATGTGCCTTATGGGCCGCCGTATGTTAACATGCTGGGAGAGTGCGTTTGCTAGTAGTGATAACAAAATAAAATTATACAGCCTCCTACAGCACTCCACAACATAATACATACTGCCTCAGCAGGCATTTTTCACTGGGCATTGTGAGGAGTTGAACCCCTGATCCCTGCACCATTGGTCAGTGTTTTAACCATTGTGCTGTGGCTCTGTTCCTGTGCTTGTGCATCAGCGCACCGCCTTGTGCCTATCAGCGCGCCGCCTTCTGCCGCCCAAGGGGACCAGTGCGCCGCCTTCTGCTGCCCAAAAATAACTGTGCGCCGCCTTATGCCGCCCAAAAAGCACTGTGCGCCGCCTTCTGCCGCCCATAAATAACTGTGCGCCGCCTTATGCCGTTCCAAATTAATTTGCCTCCTAAAACAATGTTAATCATTACAATTACTGCCTCAGCTGACCTTTGTTGTTGCGCACACTGGGGGATTGAACCCATGGCCCCTGCACCATTGGTCAGTGTCTTCACCGTTGTACCACGGCTCTGTTGTTTTGTATACTCAGCAGCGTGCCACTTTGCCTTTCCACGCGCTAATGTCGACCCCCGCACATTAGCGCGACGCACACACGTCCGGTTGCTTACTACCGTTTTTTTTCTATTTTCTGCCTGAACCACCCACTCCTTATATGGCACAGGCACACTAGCACGGCCCCGCACGTTAGGAATGTTTAGTAAACATGCCCCTAAGTAAGTCTCCATCTGCATCATTCCATCGTATCTCCAAAGTATAATAGGATGGATTCTGATGCGGGTTAAAGCACACCTTAGTATTACCTTTGGTACAAACATTCAGTTCGGTGGTGTTATAAATACACCGGGTTACTTTACCAGTACAGGTATAGTATGAATGATAAAGCAAAGTCTGCGTTACTTTCATTCCAGTCCGAGTGGAAGTAATGCAAGCAGTACATGGAGGCAAGGCACAAGTCAGTTCAAGGCCTCCCAGACAAGCAACCAGGACAAAGTAGAAACAAGGATGCATGTTGATTGGAGTTCTTCTGAATCCTCACTTGAAAATCTTGACCTCGACGTCCTCTTCTTGGCGCAACGCCGTCCCGTTTGCTAATAAAGCAATTCAACGGGTGTTGAATGTTGATTGAAGATCCTCACAATGTCCGTCGTATGCCAACTAACTTATCGGCTACAGTTGGCTCTGAATATTGTTAATCAGTATAGTATCAATCAGTGTACAGGATTGCACACATAAGGTTTGTTTTGAGCAAATCTTGCTGTATTGGAAACAGCAATCCTCTTCGAAAGACTTGTCTAGCGCGAGGCACTGTGGTTGTTGGGGTGATCCCAAAAAGAATCTAGGTCGCTGGTTGCCGTCTCAGGGTGAGTCGCAAAGGTACATCAGGATGTTGTACTGCTGTCCACTGCTCGGAATCTGTAATGGCTGCTGGCTTGACTCTGCTGTGATGGATCCAGGAATCGATCTCTGCTACCTTTACTGCAGTTGGGGTAGACAGGATGACGGTGTATGGTCCCTTCCAATGAGGTTCCAGCAGTGTCTTCTTCCAATCTTTGATCCACACCGAGGTACCAGGCTTGTAGGGATGTAGGGGTTCCGTCAGATTGATGGGCAACTGGTCTTGGATCCACGCATGAAGAGTTTGTAGAACAAAACTAAGAGCTAGAAGTTCTTGTCTGGTTATTTCTGAACTAATCTGGGCTAAACTTCCTTTAATTCCCTGCACTATTGGTGGGGGTCTGCCATACACTACCTCAAAAGGGGAAAATCCTGTTGATTTCACAGGAGCTGAGCGTATTCTGAGCAAAGCTATTGGGAGCACTTGGGGCCACTTTAGGCGAGTCTCCTGACAAAGCTTGGACATTTGGGCTTTCATGGTACGATTCATTCGCTCAACTTTCCCTGAACTCTGAGGTCTATATGCAGTGTGTAGCTTCCATTGTATCTGCAGGGCATTTGCTAACTGCTGAGTAATCTGAGAAACAAATGAGGGCCCATTGTCTGACCCTATTACTGCTGGAATTCCAAATCTGGGAATAATTTCTCTCAGTAAAACTTTGGTAACTTCTCTGGCTTTTTCAGTCCTGGTGGGGTAAGCCTCTACCCACCCAGAGAAGGTACAAACTAACACTAACAAGTAGCGGTATCCACTGGCTTTTGGCATTTCAGTAAAGTCAATTTGCAAGTGGTGCATGGGGGTTACACCTCTTGACTGAACTCGGGGTGGTGGCGTGGGACCCTGTTTGGCATTGTTCTTGGCACAAATTAGACACTGGCGTGCTACTGAGGCTGATATGGCTCCCAGCAAGGCGATGCAGAAATGTGGCTTGAGTGCTTTTTCCATAGCACTTTTTCCATAATGTGTGGCTTGGTGGAAAGCCTTGACAAAGGCTGGTCCCAATAATTCAGGGATTACTATTCGTCCTGGGGTTGGCTGCCCTCGGCAGGCGGCAGCTCAATCCACCCATCTTTCAGCACTCCCTCTTCCTTATTACAGTAGTAATCCAATTCGTTGGTGGTATATCGTGGTGTCCATGAATTAAGGGGTACTGGAAATAATGCTGCCTGCATTGGCATAGCTTGCGATGAAATTTGGCCTGTCATGGCTGCTTTTCGCGCTGAGGCATCAGCGAATCTGTTTCCTTGGGCAACATCTCCTTTACCTGCTTGGTGTCCTCGGCAGTGCATGATGGCTACACGTGTTGGGGCCCATACTGTATCTAGTAACATCAATATTTCTGGGCCATATTTGATCGATTTTCCTCCTGACGTAATGAGCCCTCGTTCTTTGTATAGAGCTCCATGTGCATACAAAGTGGTGAAGGCATATTTAGAGTCCGTGTACACATTTAACAAGAGTTTTGCACCTAATACTAATGCTCGGGTGAGTGCAATCAATTCTGCTTTCTGGGCTGATGTGCCTGAGGCCAGGGCTGATGATTCAATGACTTCATCCCGGGTGACTACTGCATACCCGGAACAACGTCGTCCATTGATGATGAGACTGCTTCCATCCACAAAATAGGTCTGATCAGGATTCTCTAGGGGCACATCTGTCAAATCAGGTCGACTTGAGAATACAGTCTCCATGACTTCTATACAGTCATGCTCTGGGGGTTCTTCGCTGACAGGTATCAATGTGGCTGGGTTCAAGGCATGGCTCACTTCCAATTGTATCTGTGGGTTTTCACATAGCATACTCTGATATTTCAACATTCGGGAATTGGTGAGCCAATGATTCGCTTTCTGTTCCATGAGGGCAAGTACTGCATGTGGCACAGTGACTCGTAGATTCTGTCCTAAGGTGAGTTTATCTGCTTCACTCACTAACAATGCTGTAGCTGCAACTGCTCTCAAGCAAGGTGGCCATCCTTTGGCCACAGTGTCCAATTGTTTTGATAGGTATGCTACAGGTCGCTCCCAATGTCCTAATTTCTGAGTCAACATGCCTAAGGCGTTCCCTTGCACCTCATGCACGAATAGATGAAAAGGCTTGTGAACATCTGGTAATCCAAGTGCTGGTGACGACATCAATTCTTCCTTTAACGTCTTGAAGGCTGCATCCTGCTCAGGTCCCCAATCTAATGGCGACTTTTCTTCTCCTTTGGTGGCTTCATATAGTGGTTTGGCAATTTGAGCAAAGTTGGGAATCCAGATTCGGCAATATCCTGCTGCTCCAGAAAGGCTCTGACTTGCTTTCTGGTAGTTGGGGTTGGGATTCTGCACACAGCTTCTTTTCTTTCTCTCCCTAATTGTCGGCTTCCTTTAGTCAAGCGAAAGCCTAAGTATTTCACTTCTTTTTGGCATAGCTGTGCTTTTGCTCTGGAAACTTTGTATCCAGCTTCATCCAGTAGCTGCAAGAGGTCTTTGGTGGCTTGTATACATTCACTTTCTGATACAGCAGCTATCAGCAGATCGTCCACATATTGGAGAAGTACTCTCTTCCCCGGGGCCACTGGATAGCTTGAAAGGTCTTGGTTCAGTGCAGCACTGAAGATGGTAGGTGAATTCTTGAATCCTTGGGGTAATCGTGTCCAAGTGAGTTGGCCCCGTCTTCCAGAGACAGGGTCCTGCCATTCAAAGGGAAACAGCAATTGACTAATTGGGGCTAATCTTATGCAGAAGAACGCATCTTTTAAGTCCATAACAGTAAAGTGGGTAGCTTCAGCAGGAATCAATCCTAAGAGTGTATAAGGATTTGGCACAACTGGATGTATGGTCTCAACTGCTTCATTCACTCTCCTTAGGTCCTGCACTGGACGGTAGTCACGTGTTCCAGGCTTCTTTACTGGCAGGAGTGGAGTGTTCCATGGTGACTGACATACTTTCAGTAGGCCATACTCTAGTAGTCTTAACAAGTGGCGGTGAATGCCTTCAATTGCTGCTCTTGGGAGGGGGTATTGCTTGACATGTACTGGTACGGCACTAGGCTTGAGATTCACAATTATTGGAGCTATATGTTTGGCTAGGCCTGGGGGGTTGCCTTCTGCCCATACTCCAGGCGGGGCATCAATGCTTTTCAGAGTATGTTCAAAATAGGTGTCCTGGGCAGATTCATTACTATAATATCTCCATTCTTCTTCTCGAGGAACAGTAAGCAGCATTAATCCAGCAGGTTTCGTCTGGGAATTCACTGTCATTTGCATCTCTCCTTTCTCAGTAAAGGATATTTGGGCCTGCAATTTGGCTAACATATCTCGTCCCAGTAATGGCACTGGGCACTCGGGCATATAGAGAAATTGATGTGTTATTTGCTGTCCTCCTAGAGTGCATATACGGTTCTGAAGAAAAGGCTTTGTGGCTTTGGCACCAGTTGCTCTCACAATGGTGACTGCTCTTGCGGAAAATGGGGCAATCTGTTTGTCTACTACAGAATGTTCTGCTCCAGTATCAACCATAAAGTCCATAACTTGGTCTCCTATTTGTATGCTGACCATAGGCTCCTGGAGACCTAAAGCGAATTCAGAGCCCGGTCTGTCCTAATCTGCTTCATCTACGTCGTAGGTCGCTGTGGCCACTGCTTGTATGGCCTCTCCTCTTTCTCGTTGAAACTGTTCTCGATTGGCTCCTCCGCGGTTCCGGGGTCGGCCCCTTCCTCTTTCTCTCCATTGAGCATTATTTTCGTCATCCTGAGGGGCGTTTTCGAGTTCCGGGCATGTATCTCTCCAATGTCCTTCCTCTTTGCAATAAGCGCATTGGTTCATGCCTAGTTGGGGCCGGCTATCTCCTCGGCCCCTCCCTCTTCCTCTGCTCCTTCAACTAGGGAAACCTCCCCTTTTCTGTTCAACTATGGCCGCAGCCAAAAAATCAGCTTTCTTCTTCATCTTTCGATCACATTCTTTCTGCCTTTCATTATCACGATTCACATACACTTTATGAGCGACTTCCAGTAACTGAGTTGCATTCATGCCCGCAAACCCTTCCAGTTTCTGTAGCTTACGTCTAATGTCTGGTTGAGACTGATTTACAAAAGCAGAATTCACCATGCATAAGCTTCCTGGTGCATCTGGATCATAGGGAGTATACATTCTATACGCTTCAGTCAATCTTTCATAAAACACTGCTGGGCTTTCATATATGCCCTGGTTAACTTCGGTCACTTTAGAAAGATTCATAGCTTTCTGGCCCCCCCTTTTCAGACCTTGCATAAGGCCCTGGCGAAATCGTGATAAAGATTTGGATCCTCTCTCTGTATTCGGATCCCACTGGGGGTCTTCATTTGGGAATTCTCTTTGGGCTACTTCTCGATTGTCTATCCCTTGTTCATCTCCTGGTGCTAAAGGGTTATCTGCCAGCCAGTCGACAGCTGCTCGCTTTATTCGTGTCCGCTCCTCAGTAGTGAATAAGGTAGACAGGAGCTGACGGCAATCTGCCCAAGTGGGTTGGTGGGTTTCCATAATGGTATGCATTAATTCTGTTAGTTCCTGGGGCTTGTTGGTATAGGAAGCGTAATGGGACTTCCAGTTTAACAAATCAGTAGTGGAGAAGGGCACATATACTAAACTTAGGGGTCCTGCCACCACCTGATTATCTTCATCTCTCACGGGCACTCCCGGGACTTGCCGTAAAGGCATCATTTTTGCTGTAGTAGTCTTTCTGGATCTGAGGGGGATTTTAGAAACTCTCCTAGCAAGGACTTTCTTCTTGCTGTCCGTGCGCTTAGTCTGGGACGCTTTACTTTTGACTGATGAGCTCACACTGACGGTCGTCTTTATACTGTCAGTATCACTCTGGGAAGACCCTTCCTCTTGCTCTTCTGCCTCTGACTCAACTTTCTCCTCAGTCTCAGTTGATTCATCCTCCTCATCTGAAGTAAGCTTATCTGCCTGCTCTTCAGGTGATGGTTCTGGGGTTGGGTCCCGCTCCCGCTGTCTCTGTGGCTCTGGGGCGGGACGCGGTGGCACCCTTACTGGACGCTGGGCTCGGGGCTGTCGAGTTATCACTTCTGGGGACTCAGGATCTGCAAGGACGGGTTTCCATCTGGATTTCTTACCTGTCCCTGTCTTTTTAGTCTGATCTACTTTCTGTGTTTGGTCTGTTTGTGCTAACATTATTCTGCACTGTTCTTCATAACAGCGCTTCGCCCAAGGGGGTGGGCTCTCACAAATACTCAACCAGGAATCTATATAGGGGTACTGATCGGGGTGCGCTACTCGCACTTTCTGGTGAACTGACTGAATAATTCCTATGGTAAAAGTTCCCTCTCGGGGCCACGCAGGGTCTAAGTCGGGCCACTCCCTAGTACATAAAATCTGTAATCGTGTCGCAGTCATTTTAATTCCATAATCTCCTGAATATCCTTCCTTAAAATGTGTGATCATACATTCTAATGGAGTTTTCCTAGTAGACCCCGCCCCTCCCATCTCGATGTGTGCGCGCAACAACAAACAAAAGGGAAAAGGAGGGCAGACTGTGGGTAAGGGGTCCTCACGGCCCTAGAAACATATAAGGGAAACAAATAACAAGACAAGACGACGGTCGCTTCCTCCTTTTTATGACCTGGACGCGGTCGCCCGGCCAGGAAATGCGTTACTCAGGAGTCCGCCTTCGCTTGGTCCGTGCTGCCAGACCTCTCATTCGCACTTCATTCACACAATCATGCTAGCAACGTATCCCAAAAAACACAGCCCAATCCTGTCTATTCTGACTAGGCCATGTTCAAGTTCCAAAATACAAGAAGACAGTAGTTTCACCCCGCGAATACTCATGCAGGGGTAGTCGGACTGTCTTGAGAGGTGATCAAGCTCTCTTACCAAGTTCCAAGTTCCAAGTTCAAAATTCAAGATTCAAATGGCAGTACTGCTCTGACTCATCTGTCTAGACATACCAAATCAAAACTCTACTCACCGGATCCGGTCCTCAAAGTTCCCAAGCAAGTGCATGAGTTGGACCTCGGACTCCCCTCACTCGGGTTCGAGGTGTTGGCTCCAGCCGGGCCCGGCACCCGCCGAGGTCCGGCCAGCTCCCTCCGATGCAAGGGACCGGTGGCGCCAGGGAGCGAGCCCCCGTCGGAAGGGCGCGATCCCGGCAGGACCAAACCTGTAGAGGCGGAAAGTCGTGGTATATTGCCCTATATACCCTCTATTACCACACTTTCCCGGCCAACGCACCAAGAATATGTAGCAGCAGAGCGCAGACAAACCAATGATACCAGGAGTCTGTTCAGAAGGTCCAAATCATTTATTTGTGCACAAGTCTCAAGCAGAATCAAATTCAAAATGGCTGAGCAATGGTTTCTAGCAAAACAACAACTTTTATAGACTTCTTCTCCATTCTAGACATAGGAAAACATTTCATTGGTCCCGGTACCCTCCCGTACACCTTCTATTGGTTCCGGTACCGATATGGCTATCCAATGATGTTCTTTGACTGGGCTTAGCACCTGCTTACCCCCCTTCTAGTCCCAATTACAATGGTCAGTTCACCAACTTAGATACTTTTCTCTTCCAAGGCCATTTAACTAGTTAGCACATGTGGGAAAGCAGGGCACTGTAACCTTTCTTTCAGCAGATTTAATTAATTCCATAGCAGCTGTACTCTCTTATCAGTAGCAATTAAACTTATTTTTCTATATTTTTCTGAGTTTCGATTCTGCTCAGCTAAGCTGATTGTGCTTTGCTAAGTTTCAGTTCTATAGTAGCAGCATATTGGGGGATGTGCAATTCCTATGGGCCTCTTCATGGGCTTCATTTACAGGTCAAGCTATTTAGGCCTGTCTGCTTATTTCAGACACCATGGATCATAGGCCTTCGCCTACCACAATAGCAGGTTTTGTTCATGTCCTCAAGCAATTTTATAAAACTTTCTTCCATATGTAAAGCATGTTTTACAAGAGGAAAATGGCTGCCATAAAATGTGTATGGGCTATACACTCATAAAAAGAAGGTACATGGATAGAGTGCACCAACTTTCACATCATATATATATAAGCGTTCCCAAAGGCATAATTGGGGCAGAGCAGGCATAAATTTATGTCAGAACATTTGCACACTACTGAGACAGATTCTGTCTGCCTGCTTTATAAACTCACATAGGTGTCTATTTCGCCATTATAAAATAGATATCCTTCCTTTCCCAACTGTGATATAGATGCCCCGTTATAAAATTAGGCCCGCTTCTTTTTAATATCTATGTCGCACTGCTGCAGCAGAACTTTTGGCTTTCCTCCTTCAGTCGCTTGGCTTAACATTGTTTTATGGAGGCCAATTACATACAGATACTTACTACACTTGACCTATATGCTCCTACCTCGGTTTCTGATGTCTCTGTCAAACTGGACCAAGTTGCTGCCTGGCTGTCCACTAGGGCTGAAGTTCAATCCTACGAAGTCTGACACTTTCATTTTTTCTGTGCATCCCCCTTTCTCCACAATGGTTGCCCTCTCTAGACTGTATCTGGGGTGGCTGTTTCCCTGAAGGTTTTACTTGGGGTAGTTTCTCCAAATGGGTTAGTTTTTCACATACCATGGCAGTCGTGAACCTCACCTCTAAGCCAGGGTATATGGAATATGATCTTAATCTCTCAAATTTACTGCTAAAGCTCGGCGTAAGACTTGCATCTGGATTTCCTCCTGGATCGGAGGCTTAGCCTGGATGCCCAAGTCTCATCAGCGGTCCAGAAGTCTTTTTGTCTGCTGAAGCAACTTTGTGCTATCTGCCCTTTATTGGACAGAGACTCATTATGTTCCCTTCTTCTGGCCTTGGCGAACCCTCGTATGGATTACTGCAACACTCTATATCATGGCCTGAGACAGGCACAGCTTCAATGCCTCCAGCTGGTGAGGTAAGAAAGTTTGATCGTATGACTCCTCTGCTTTGTGAAGTGCATTGGCTTCCTGTTAGATATTGGATTTCTTTTAAAAATCTGACCCTTCAAATCCACTACATGGGTCCTCCCTCCTTTCTGGCCACTTCTGAAATTTCCTATGTTCCTGGTCGAGTTCTGACCTCCTCAACATCACTTATTGATCATCCCTTCTCTCGGTGACATTCAGCTCGAGCGTGTGAGGAACTCTCGTTTAGTATGCCTGCTTCCACTTAGCTCTCTCAGTTAGGTTTGAGTCCTCCTGTAAGAAATTCCAGGCTGCTTTAAAACCCATTTCTTTGTTCAGACTTTTCCCGAGTAACTGGAGTCCATTACTACCTTGTCTATCCAAATACTTCGAATGGGTCCAGGCCTAACTGGGGCTTTACTACTCGACTTCCCTTTTGTGTCTTAACTGTTTACTTACTGTTGTATTAGTTCTGTGTTGTTTTCTCTTTGGGTTGTCTTATGATTTATATGGTTCTTATTACTATTTTGTTGTAAACTGCTCAGGTATTTACAATGAGCAGTATATCAAATAAAGAAGCATGAAGCCCTCACAAGAGTAAATTTTACAAAGAGGCAATAATGTAAAACTACTAAAAAAAGTTGCTATTATATAACAGGATAATACAACAAACTTGTAAGTGCTAGAAAAAGAAACCAAATTAGTTATAATCTTTGCCGTTTTCCAGGTCAAACCATGGGGTATGTTTACTAAACGGCGCTAACAGCGCAGCTGCGAAGTTATCGTGCGATACGTGATGTTAACGCGCGATAATGGTGCTTTACCATGTGAGAACATCACGTATCGCGTGATAATGTCTGCAGTGGCGTTAAGGTGCGCAGAGCGTGGAGTAAGGCTCCCCAGAGGGCGGAGTAAGGCTCCCCAGGGGCGGAGATGAGGGGTCAATGGGTGGAGAGTGGGCGGGGAGAGGCCCCATGCACACTAACACCGTGAAATGAAGGTCTGAAAATTAGCGCCAGTGAAAACCTCGCGCTAGAGGCACATTTGCAGGAGAGAGAAACCATTTCAGGCAGCAATGTACAGCAAAGCCTGCGAAACCCATAAACGTGATAGTAGTGATACATGTGCAGGAACCAAAAAGGCAAATAAACATACTAAATGACCAGAACCACATTTGAAATCCCTATAACCAAGCTGGCCAATAGTGCTACTAATGATAAACATAAAGCAACACTACTGACAAAGCGTAAAAAGGAAGATATCATGTTTGGAAGGGGCTATGCTCTGTCCCCCTACAAAGTGAATGATCCCACAGTGAAATAGCGGTGATCAGGGTTTTGTCATTTATATTGGGCAGGTTTGTTATGCTGTGGTCCAGCTGGGGCACAGTGCGGACTAGGCAGATGCCTAGGTGGCACATAGGAATGCCGAAACTGTAAAGCAGCAAGACAGCAACTGACGAGGGTCCAACATGGGCACGAGTGTGTGTCCCACAGTGTCACAGGGGATATTACCCAGCAGGTACCCCCAAGGGCACATAATATTGGCAGGTGGTGCCGGGGGGAAGTGCGCACGTCCATGTAGGCACCTCTACCCAAGAACCCACATCTTAGGCAGCTGCCTACCGGCACAATGGATGGCCTGGGACTGCGCACCACCAGCACCACCAGCATGAGGGCATGTCAGCATGGTGGCGGAGGGTTGCTGGTGGTGGAGGGGCAGTGGAATCTGCCCACAGCAGACCAAGGCCAAACCCTGTTTAGGTGGGTGCCGTGCGGTGCAACAGACAAGGTCTGTCTAACGAACACTAATGGTAGCCCCAGGGAATGATCTGCCTCTGTGGCAACAGTTTGGTGCAGTACACACAGCCAGTGTGTTCAGGGACAGAAGGTCACAGGTTCAAGCTCCAGCTGTGGCTCCTGCAAACCATGTCCCTATATTTTGCCCAGTACTAAACCGTGGTAATAAAGACGGAACCTTTATTGCAGATAAAATAAACACGCCATAAACGCCTATATTTTACCCTACAGGGCACAGACACCATAAACATGTGCAATCCCTAGAGCAGAGTTTCCCAACTGCAGTCCTGGAGGACCAAACACCATTCAGGTGTCATGCTGAATGGTGTTTGGTCCTCCAGTACCTCGGGAGGAGTGGCCTAGTGGTTAGGACAAGATACTTCAGGCCGGGGGTTCAAGTCCCACCTGGGGACAGCAATCTCAGGCCGGAGGGACTGGGATTTCTAGTCCTATAGGCACTCCTTGTGGTCTTGGGCAAGCCACTTAACCCTCCATTGCCCATGTTCCCTGTAAGTATTAGTGTATGTGTGTCATATCCCCTCGTGTTAAATGTATCTTCCAATTGACCGCTTTGATCCGGTGAAAAGCGGGATATAAATACAGCTAAATAAAATAAATAAAAAATAAATGCTGTCCCTAATAAATATGCCTGTGCTGTATTTGTATGCGCCACCCCCATTGTATGCAAATGTATCTCATGTATATTCATTAGGGACAGCATAAAAACCTGAACAATATTTGGCCCACCAGGACCGGAGTTGGGAAACTCAGCCCTAGAGCAGAGGCCAACAGGGGTACAAACACCCACACCCACAGGCTCCACTATCCAACGCCTCATGGAGAGTCAGGCTGTTGGGCCCTGCGCGGAGCAGCATCTCCCAATACTAGCACCTGCATACCTTAGCAATGCTGTCCTAAACTTGGGAACACGTTCCACATATATCAAAAGGTTGCTATGATTAATGTCAGCTAACAAATCCTAAGTTAAACATGATTTGTTAATAGAGATTCATCATAGCAACCTTTCTGATATCTGTGGAGTGTGTTTCAGTTATTGATTCTGACAGTGTTTACCACCCCAGGGAATGACCCCAACAGTTTTGCATACCATAGCAATGCCTGCACTGTACCCAGGACTGGTGTGGCGGCCAGGGTTGCCACAAACCTCTATATTTGCACAATGCTGGCATAGGTGTGGGAGTATGTGTCTGTCTATCCAGTGTGTTGTGGCTGCCTACACCTTACTGAGCCCAGACTGCTTGCACTGTTTCCAGTGTTAGCCTGCCAATGTGCATAATGAGGAGCAAGGTATTGTGGGTATGGGCCAGACAGGGTGGCCTGGGCAGGATGCATCTACATAGGGTATAGGGCAATGGCTGGGACATTGTAGTGCCCGACCACCACCTGCATGGACAGGGTGGCCATAGCATGTCATGCTGGGAGGTCACGCTCACCCTGACTGATCAGTGACCACGGCACGGCTAGGTTCCCCCATAGTGCTATATGGTATTTCTTTCAAGTGATATTTATGGGTTCACTTTTCTGGGGCCTAATCACTGTCATACCTGCTTGGTGTGTGTACTCACATCCTGTTTTTGTATGCACACAGTTCCTCCAAGAACATACACTATGTACTAGCTAACAGGCTATCTGCAGTTAGTATGTGTATGGTTGGAACAACTTGCAGGGTGGAGACTGACTGTGCCCTCTGCTAGTGAATGTCAGATAGTGGTGGGGTGGGTAACTGAGCTGAGCTTTTGTAGCATTCTGCCTGTCTACCATTGCTTTATTGATGCATACAGATCTGCATTGACTGCCCTGTAGGGTTCCTGTTTCCCAGCAGGACTGGAATTGATGGTCCCCTCTACTGCCACCATTGCAGAGATGTACAATGTGGATCTGTTGGTGAGAGATCCTGTCCTCCATCCTGTACCACAGAGGGCAGGTTGGGTGGTGCTACATAATCCGCCTTGGGGTCCAAACACCCCCCTTCACTTATAACATGTGACCATGGCAGCCACACAGGATATGCACTATTCTGGGTGCATCATAGTCCACAAGGGTTATATGTGACTGGGAAATACAGATGGACACAGGCGTATCCTAGGTGTGTCTGTAAGGACTACTTATCACACACTGGCACTGATGGCGATCTGCAGCATAGCCTATCTCAGCAAAGCCAGGTGCTGCAGACCTGGTGCTGGCCGCCCCACCTCACCCTCAGGGTGAGCACAGAACCCGCACAATGTCACGATCTGTAGCTACTCTGTGCCAGTAACACACACGGTCAGTTCCCCCTACCAGGCCGAGGTGCTATGGGGGTGCATACCCCATCTTGTGATCAGCTGTAGACTGCTGATCTGCATGTGCAGTGCATCATGGGTACGGGTGGGTTTGCCCTATCCTGGTAACCACAGTAGACAGTTTGTGTGGTGACCTGCAGTCTTTCTGTAGCCAGCCAGCAGTGGGGTAGTAGCTAAAGAGATGTAGCCTACTGGTTACGTCAATGACTGTGGAGACAGAGGTTATGGGTTTGATCCCGCAGTGGTATAATCTAAAAAGGCTGTCTGAGGCATTTTCTTTTAATTTAAATCAGTGCTGCCAGCAGAAACACCCTCACAGTGCTATAGCCTAAGGTACCTCATAGGCACTCTATAAGGTGCCCTATACAGTGCCCTATAGGGCACATTATAGGGTGCCTTGGCAGACAGGGCACTTTATAATGTGACCTATGGGGTGCCTTATGAGGCACCTTAGGTTAGGGCACTGTGAGGGTGTTTTTGCTGGCAGCACTGATTTAAATTAAAAGAAAATGCCTCAGACAGCTGCTTCAGATTACACCACTGCAGGATCAAACCCATGACCTCTGCCTCCACAGTCATTGCAGTAACCAGTGGGCTACATCATTATAGCTTCTAACACTGCGCTGGCATGTACTTAGGGTTAACGTGCGTTAACGTGCCACGGCACCCACTAGCGCGCGATACATATTCTTGCTACCTTAGGACTGGAACATCCACTCCTTATATGGCATTCTTCACATTATCGCTGCAACTAGCGCCGGTAACAGGACGGTTTAGTAAACATACCCCCATGTCTTAGTAAGTGGAGCTCACGTTGCAGCCATTGTGCTATGTCCACTGCATAGCCATTTCACCCTGAAGAAAGCCACAGCGCAGTGACTGAAATGTTGGTTCCACTTTCTAAGACACAGCATGACCCAGAAAATGGCAAAGATAATGCTACCAGCTGAGGAAGCCTAAGAGAACAAATTAGTTAAACTCACATAAGTAAACTGCAAACTAAGGGGCTGCGTACCTATGGTAGCTGTTACTATGCGGGCAAGACAGCATGTGCTAATTTACGTGCTAACTGCATGCCATGTTATGGGTGGAGAATGGTGATGGGGCAAACGCTGAGTTAGCACATGGTACTATACTGCATGCTAACTCTCATGGTTGACGATAGCATAGATGCACTTAATGCCTCCTCTTAAGGAATCGTTAAGTGTACCTGTGCTATTGGCAGGCAGCCTGTTGCTGAAGTGCCCCCCCCCCCTCAATTTCCCCTGATCAGCATTGTGACCCCTTTTCCATCCCTCCGATCATCCTAGAGCAGCGATGGCGAACCTATGGCACGCGTGCCAGCTGTGGCACGCGAAGGCCTTGCAGCTGGCACGCGTGAAGGTCCGCAAAAAAAGAAAAAGCGGGCTCTGGCTGCTGCCGCGGACGCGGCAGCATGCAGTGTCCCGCGGGGCCCCCTCCGCCCGCTAAGCCCCTCTGCAAGGGCTTTCAGATTCGCGAGGGAGACAGCGTCTCCCTCGCGTCTCTTGTTAAGCCCGCAGGGGCTAATGGGAAATTTCCCATCAGCCCCTTTAGACGCGAGGGACTGATGGGAAATTTCCCATTAGCCCCTGCGGGCTTAACAAGAGACGCGAGGGAGACGCTGTCTCCCTCGCGAATCTGAAAGCCCTTGCAGAGGGGCTTAGCGGGCGGAGGGGGCCCCGCGGGACACTGCATGCTGCCGCGTCCGCGGCAGCAGCCAGAGCCCGCTTTTTCTGTTTTTAAATTTGCCGGGGGGGGGGGGTTAGGACGGCTAATGGGCTGGGGGGGGGTTTGGCCGGCTAATGGGCTGGGGGGGTTAGGACTGCTAATGGGCTAGGAGGGGGGGGTTAGGACTGCTAATGGGCTAGGAGGGGGGGGGTTAGGACTGCTAATGGGCTAGGGGGGGGTTAGGACTGCTAATGGGCTGTGGGCTGATGGGGGCTGTCTGGAAATGGGGTGATGGGGGGTTAGGACTGCTAATGGGCAGGGGGGGGGTTAGGACTGCAAATGGGCTGGGGGGGTTAGGAATGCTAATGGGATAGGGGGGGGTTAGGACTGAAAATTAGCTAGGAGGGGGGGGGGGGTTAGGACTGCTAATGGGCTA
This sequence comes from Ichthyophis bannanicus, assembly GCA_033557465.1. Lineage (NCBI taxonomy): Eukaryota > Metazoa > Chordata > Amphibia > Gymnophiona > Ichthyophiidae > Ichthyophis > Ichthyophis bannanicus. The sequence goes on from CM066034.1 coordinate 499,701,512, forward strand.
GGGGGGGTTAGGACTGCTAATGGGCTGTGGGCTGATGGGGGCTGTCTGGAAATGGGGTGATGGGGGGTTAGGACTGGTAATGGGCTATGGGGGGGGTTAGGACTGCTAATGGGCTAGAGAGGGGGGGGGTTAGGACTTCTAAGGGGCTAGGGGGGTTTGGACGGCTAATGGGCGGGGGGGTTAGGACTGCTAATGGGCTAGGAGGGGGGGTTAGGACTGCTAATGGGCTAGGAGGGGGGTTAGGACTGCTAATGGGCTGGGGGGGTTAGGACTGCTAATGGGCTAGGGGGAAGGGGTTAGGACTGCTAATGGGCTCGGGGGGGGTTAGGACTGCTAATGGACTAGGAGGGGGGGTTAGGACTGCTAATGGGCTGTGGGCTGATGGGGGCTGTCTGGAAATGGGGTGATGGGGGTTAGGACTGGAAATGGGATATGGGGGGGGGTTAGGACTGCTAATGGGCTAGAGAGGGGGGTTAGGACTGCTAATGGGCTGGGGGGGGGTTAGGACTGCTAATGGGCTGATGGGGAGGGGTTAGGACTTGAGGTGGGCTGTTGGGTGGGGTTAGGACTGGAAATGGGCTGATGGGGGGTTAACACTGGAGGTGGTCTGATGGGGTTAGGACTGGTAATGGGCTATGGGGGGGTTTAGGACTGATAATGGGCTATGGGGGGGCTGGGACAAGAAATGGGCTGATGGGGAGGGGTTAGGACTTGAGGTGGGCTGATGGGGTTAGGACTGGTAATGGACTGTGGGCTGATGGGGGGGTTAGGACTGGCAATGGGCTATGGGGGCTGACTGGAAGTGGGGGGTTAGGACTGGTAATGGGTTATAGGGGGGGGGCTTAAACTGAAAATGGGGTGATGGGGGGTTAGGACTGGAAGTGGGTTGATGAGGGGGGGATAGGACTGGTATTGGGTTGGGGGGCTGCTAGGACTGGAAATGGGCTGATGCAGGGACTAGAAGGGAATGGATGCTGGGTGAGGCTGGAACTAGAAGGGAGCTGGTGTTGGGGGAGGATTAGAATGGGATGGGGCTGGGAGAGTAAAATGGAGAGGGGAAAATATTTTGTGTGGGAGGGATAAAAAATCTACAATTGGCCGGGTATTGGGAGAGTAAGTGGGGATTGAGGATGGAGGGGTAAATTTTGAGTAGATGAAATAGGAATGAGGAAAGAGCCAAAGGAGAAAGATTAGTATGTTAAAGCAGATGTAGAGAGAGAATGGAAAAAAAAAACAAGAAGACAGAAGAAAGGACAAATGGACAGCAGATGGAGAGTTAGCAGAAGACACGAAGAAACCAGAAGAAAGTGGCTGGAACAATTGCAACTGAAAAAAAATGCACAAAAGGTAGAAAAATATCTCTTTATTTTGAATTTATTAACTGGAATATGTCAGCTCTGGGAAATGTGCATCATTAATTTTTGCGCTTTGTTTAGTACAAGAGGAAATTAATATATAGTTTTATTTCTACAGTGTTGTTGTATATTCCAAGTTTGGCTTTTGGGGTTCCCAGTTTAATTATTGTCTTCCTGTTTCTAAATTGTGATTCCTTGTTTGGTGATGGTCTGTTCTGCATGTGTAACTGAGCTGAGGTATTCTGTTTATATAATTCCTATTTGACATTGCCACTTGTTCTTTCCCCAGTAGGTCATGTATTGTTGTTCTCTGAGATGTATTGGTTTAATATTTGCAGTGTTGCCTTTTGATAGGTAGAGTATGGTGCTTTGTGAGTCCTGGTAGTGCTGTTAGGATACGGCGGGTTTGCTATGGGTTCTAAATGGGCAGCGTTTGTAGTAGTTCCTAATGTGCCTGGCGGTTGGTACTGGATTATAGTAATGTAGAAACCTTTTAGTCTTTCTTTATCCATATACTCATTAAGAGGCATGTTTACTAAAAGTTAGTGTATGGTAACATTATGCAAATATTTATGCAAATGAAGCACCTTATGCAAATGGGGCTTTAATTGACGTGCTGGCACTTTGAGGAAATTCTTTGGTTTTGTGCGGCAGTTTGGGCACTCGGGCTCAAAAAGGTTAGCCATCACTGTCCTAGAGACTCCTCATCTCCCCTGATAATGGCACTGTACTTCCCCCCTCCTGATCTCCATAAGGCATCTGCTCTTGGGTGCTGTGGATGCTCAAGCACCCCCAATATTGGGACCTAATCCAATGAATCCCTTGTCTGGCAGTACCACTACTTGTGTTCTCTCTGCACATATGTAGCTTCAGACCACCACCAGTCTGCTGCATCTGAATCAGACGAAGAGATGGTGGTGGCTCTGTTTTTGTATGCCATTACTGCAGCACTGCAGCCATATAGCAAAAGCACTTTCGCCTTCACAGTTCACGACAGCACAGCTTCAAAGTGGTGTTGGCTGGCTGTGAATTTTGACAGAAGAGACCAGAGCAGAGCCCCATATAGCCAATTCACGGCTCTAGTATTTTGGCAACCGGGTGCCACTTTGCCTTTGCACTTTATTACCCTGGGGCAGGTAAAGCTATTTTTGAATGGCAAAAACTCTGAAAATGGGGAGAGGGGAAGGGAAGAGTAGTGAAATGGCAAAAAGGCCTTGGACTTCCTGTAGATTGGGAAAGTTAATATTCAAACTCATTTATGTACTGTAGGTAAATTTGATTTACTTGCGTACATTCTCCATCTGAAAATTTCCGTCTGTCCCTTGAGACAAAATGATGGTGGCAGTCTGGCAGGAAGAACGACCAGGATGTGTTGGACTGACAGAGCCCAAGCATGAAGATGGGAGGGTAGGAGAAGAGAGAAGGCACTAGGAAGCACTGGCAGAGACTTGGAGGTGAAGTGGGAGAGCTTGGGAGGGTTTAGAGCATGTACAGTTATTCCTGTATCTAAAGGAAGATTCATTACAGACATTGACTCTAAGTCCCAAATGGTAAAGACCCCTGATAATGGAGCACAAGCGCCCTTTGGAACTCTTTAGTATAAATGTGTACCACCAGGGCTGGCACTGCCATTAGGCAAGCTAGACGGTTGCCCAGAGCACCTGCCTTCCTTAGGTGCTTACTTCTGCCCATTGCTACCACTGGCGCCCCTCTCCGGGGCTGCATCAGTTTCATTCTTCCTAATCTGCTGCTTCCATTTTTGTATAAATCTGAAGTCTGCGGTAGGGTGGGGGGAGGGGGGGCTGAAGCAACAAATTGGGCATAATGAAACCGCAATGCAGCCCTGCAGACAGAGGGCAGTGCTGCATCACAGTTTCAGGGAAAGTTGTCACTGCTGTCAGCTCCGGAGAGGGGTGCCAGCAATGGCAATAGGCTCAGGGAGGTCAGCAGGGGCTGACAGGATGGAGGGTCCACCTAGAGCACCTCCAGTCCTTTCACCAACCATGTATACCATTTATCTCACTGACAATGCCACTTAGCAGTGAAGATGTCTAGAGGAATTACATTTTCATGCTCCTTTTTGATCCTTAGAATTTTTGCTATAATTCTTTTTCTTCCTTAGTGTTTCAATATAGCTTTTAGATAAAAGAGCCACACCGGCTCTAAAGAGCCATGCCTGGTGTCTTGATGATGAACCGTTGTATATTACTGCTGTAAGTATGCACCATTTTAAATGTGCACCCATAGGGTTATACAGCAGAGTTGAAAGGTACCAATTACAGTGCACAACGCAACACAGTGTTACATGTCATTTGGCACTGCAAGATGGAATCAGGGTCCTTGAAACAAGATGTTCCCTACAAGAGATGTCCCATGCTCTTGCAGATTCTCAGGACACTCCTTTCTCCCAAACAATTGTAAATTCTTACCTCGCCCAAAGTACGATGAGTTCTGCCAGATTCCTGCCCATCCCTTTAAACAAAAGCAGGGCATCTTTGCTGCCAATCTGGGCTCACTGCCAAGCACTGGCTGGTTATAAACTAAGCACATGTGTCCCCCACCAAAACAAGATCTTAAGATCAGCAATGTGGTATAACCAGAGGGAGGAGGTGGGTGCGATGCCAAAACTATCCATTTATTAAACAAACATGGAAAGTCAGTAAAAACAATCACAGATACCATAGGCAGCAGTTATAGAGAGTATTAGCCTTTAATTCCTCATGAAGAATGAGACATTGATGTGTCAGAGAACAACACTATTTGAATCCTCAAGGCAGGAGTCTGTATTGTATTAGGAATAACAAGATCTAGGTCACGAGGCTGCTTTGAGGCACGTATGTCCTGCAGTAGCTGGTCCTATGGGTGCAGGAATATCCTGGATGAGTAGATTCTGGGGTAAAGGCAAATTCTAGGTGCTTTTATGAAGCAATGGCAGTTTTTCTGTCTTTTCATAGGACTCAGGAGCAAACCTCTTTGTAGTAAAGAATAGGAAGCAGGATATCAAATGAGAATAAAATAGCAATTCAGAAAATTACAAATAAAAATACAGAGTAGTGACGTGCATAGATTTTTAGCAAAAAGGAAAACCTAAAATTACACACTCTCTAGGCAGTTGCTGTAACCACTAGGCTACTCCCCCACTGCTACTCCTTGTGACCTTGGGCAAGTCACTTTACCCTCCGTTGCCTCAGAAGAACAGGCCAGGCAATCTACTTCCAGTGATACATTGCCAAGAAAACCCAGAGGCAGCTGGATCGCCAGGAGTCAGCACTGACTTGACAGAACTTTAAAAAAAAAAAAAATCTCCCCCCCCCCACACACACACACTGTGGAGGTTATTTTAGAAGTCTTATTCGCAACTACATTGCATCCATGTGTAGATGGCCATTTCAGAAAGGGACCAATTCAGATGTGGCTATCCATACCAGACGGGACAAAATTCTATACACGTATTCCCCATTTCATATAGAGAATGCACATGGAAGCCCAAAATTGTTCATGTCCAGATTTATATTGATTCTACAACACAAATAGGTGTTTAAAAAGTGTTCCTTTTGGCCATCCCTTTATAGGAAGGATTAAGGAGGATATCCTCCTTAATCCCCCAGGGCCCAATATTCAGTGCCAGCAGCTAGTGCTCCTACAGCGGCTAGCCACTGGCACTGAACTTTAAACCTGGATTTTCAATGCTGCTATATGTGGGCTTCTGGGTTGCCTGGATTGCCGCTGCCCGGTTAGCTTCTGCAGTGAATGTTAGGCCAGTCTTTCCTACATGAGAGACTTTCTCCATGTGTCACTGACCAGACAACGGCTCGATATTGCCACTGCTCAGTTTGCGACAGGTGCGGCCCCAGAACGCCCCTGGCATGCCTTGATGCTAACCGTGTAAATGCCTTTGAATATCGAGCCTGCAGTGTTTATTTCCACCTCCAAATTGAAATGACTTCAGAATAGAATCCCCTGTGGTTAATTAAGAGTATTTGTATATCAAGGTTTGCAGAATGGCTCAGCTGCAGATGCCAGTGCCGGCACATAGATGTGCATGGTGCCAGTTGCTGGGTTTTCTCCATCGATTTTTCCCACATATATATTTGTGCAATGGGAATTTATATCCAGGGACAGCAGGAGGCGCCATGTTGTCCCGGCACCTCCTCATTCATGTTTTAGAAATGGTTTTACCTTTAGCGGAGCTCTTTTGAAAATACCAGCACAATTGTAAATGTGGTGACCTTGACGTCTCCATTCTGGTTTCCACATCCTCTCTAAAACATGCCTTCATATCTTTATTAATTAAAGTTTTCTGTTTGGGGTGGGCAGCATGCTAACCACCCTACGATTGTCATCTTTGTACATTACTGCTTCTCTGAGCTGGACTATGGGTAAGTGAAAGGGTTAACCATTTGGTACAGGGCGATGGCGCTAGAATAAGCTCTATGGGCCTACAGTTGGCTCAAAAACAACAATGGAAGGGTGTCTGGTAAGAATCTAGACTGGTACTCAGAATATGAATACAGGGCTTGCCTAACCATTAGGAAGACTAGGTGGGCATCTAGGGCAGCAGCTTCTGGGGGAAGGGGGGAGGGATGGTAGTAAAGAGCAGTAGCAATCAAAGCAAAGCAATGGATCCTGGCAGCCACACAAACTCAAAGAATCCGCAGTGCATACGTTTACTCACAGGAAGATGGGGAAATTTACAAAAGTCTATTTACCTTTGTAAGTGGCTTTTTGACATCTCCCTCATTTACAAACAAAATTTAATTTTTAAAAAATTGTGATGTCCACATATGCATTTTTATAGGATTGTTCTGGGAGGAATGGAGTTGAGGTGATTACGCTTGAGTTTAATAATCTAAATCTCAGGGATAGCAGGCACTAGGAGTCTAAGGGGCGTTAATTTTATTAATACATGTTAAAACATGAAAGTTAAGTGTCCACAGTCCTTTTATTTCTATGGATGCATTGGCACTTAATGGGCGTTAATTTTGTAAACGCACCTTAACCTGCCTAGAGTTTTAGCTGCCCTTTCACCGGCTCTGGATATGTAGTTAGCTGTAACCAGTCTGGTGCTTTTCTTGTCCATTAAAATGGATTGTTTTGGCAATTCTGATAAGGCAGTATCCCTTTGAAATTACAAGAGTCAAACATTAGGGAGATTGTTACTGATTTGAAACTACAAGATTTTACAGTCACGGTAGAAGGCTTCCAGTCCACTACTATGGTGTTGGTGAAGGAGACTGTCATCCTGAGTAGCAAATTATCATTAGTCATATTTGGTATACCACCTTATCAGAATCAAAGCAGTTCACAAAATTTAAAAGGAATTAATAAAGATAAAAGTAAAATAAACAATGAAGGATCTGATAGTCAAATGTCTGCTAACCATGCTACTCCCTTTATCTGGGATATTCATGGGCACTAACACGGTTTTTGCTAAGTGGCAAAAGTCAGGCACAGCTAAGTCTGACCTAACATTTGCCACCAAAGCTAACTGGGTAGCAGCTGAATATTGCTGCTGCCCAGTTAGATTCTTCTTGTGCTGGCCAACACGAATATTCAATACCGATGGCCGGATATAACCCTGACCAAACAAAACCCTGGCGTGATAGAAAAGAACCTCTACAACAATAACTTTTTGTCGGAGCGATCATTCAAAAGAGGGAGGAATCAAAACCCTCCCCTCACCATGACCACTCCTTTTAATCATTTGAAAAACAGTGTAATAAACGAAACACTTAGCTTATAGGCTTTCCACGAGCTTAAAGAAACCACAGAAATTGTGATGAACGATGTGGCATGTTTCGGGTCAGAAAAATTTCTGACCCTGCATCAGGTTGAATGGATCCTGTAGTAGTGGAAGCTTCAATGTCCATAGAGCAGAGGATTCAAACCTTTAAAGAATCGGCGTGTGACGTAAACGCTTGATGAACCCGTGATCATCATTGAAGAACAATCTGAACCAGTTATTCAAAAATAGGGATCTTACTACAACCAATGGAACGTGGGGAAACACTATGAACCAGGGAATCCCCTGTTCCTATTGATTGAATGGAAGGAGGTTGACCATTTGTATAACAAAAATTGACTTGCCAAATTACAACATGCTAAACCATTCCAAGGATACATTTAGACCCGAGGGGGAGACCGTTCCGAGTTTGTAAATCCATCGTTGTTCTAATTTTTGTAATTTGGAAATACGGTCACCGCCCCTGGGATCAGGCAGAACACTGTCAAGAACACACCACTTCAGATGGTCAAAAGCATGTGTTTTTTGTAAACAGTGTTCCACTAAAGGCGCTGTTAGATTCTTCGTACGAAGGCGGGAGGCATGTTCTCCTAAACGGACCTTAATACTTCTCACAGTACGTCCAACATAATACAGGAAACACGGGCATTGGATTAAATAAACCACAAAGGTGGAATCGAAGTTTGTATGCCATTTAGATCTATAAATAACTGAAGTGTGAACATCTGTCCAAAAGGGGCCCAAAAGAGCCATTTGGCAATAACGGCATGAGCCACATGTGTAATGACCTGGGTCTGGATGGACTATGGGAGGCCGGTCAAGAGGAGATGTGGTCTTAACCACCATATCCCGCACATTGGTTCCTCTGGAATAGGCAATCATGAGACGTTTATTGGAAAAACAAGGATGTAGACTTAAAATTGGCCAGAAATGGTGTAATATCTTTACAACCCTAGGTAGTCCACTGAGGTATGGGAACACCCCTATAATTTTATTTTCAGAAAACTGCTCATTCTGAGGTAATCGATGAGGCATCAAAAGCCATTCTCTATGAGAAAATCGTGCACGCTTATACGCTGTTCTAAGCAGAGCGTAAGGATAGCCACGGAGTAGTAAACAATGTTGAAGATCTAGCGCATGTCGCTGAAATTCATCCAATGTAGAGCAGTTTTGACGAAGCCTAAGGAATTGTCCATATGGAAGACCCCGTTTAAGAGCAATGGGGTGATAACTTGAAAAGTTTAATATTGTGTTTCGTTGCACTGGTTTACAGTGTAAAGTGGTGTTTAAACCATCTGGAGTTAATTGAATGGTAATATCAAGAATTTGTAGTTGAGACTGCTCCATTTGAGCCGTAAACTGGATATTGGGCATATGAGCATTCAATGATTTTACAAAAATATCCAGATCACTTGCCGATCCCGTTCAAAGGAAAAAAATGTCGTCCAGGAAACGGCGCCAAAATGCTACATAACAAAAATGAGGCGATGTATAAACAAATAACTCTTCAAATTGAGACATATAGATGGTAGCTATAGAAGGAGCCACTGTAGCCCCCATCACTATACCAAAAATTTGCAGGAAGAAACACTGTTGATATAAAAAATAATTATTATTTAATACCAAATCCAAAAGATTAAGCAAAAAAACTTGTGGGATCCGTGAAGGGAGTATCAATGGAAAGGTAGAAAGACAGGAAAGTACCTCAGCCTTATTAATATTCGTGTATAGTGCCTGAACATCTAGAATAACTAGAAATGTATATGATGTATAATCATTACAAGTAGATAACTGCGTTAAGAAATCACCGGTGTCACGAATATAGGAAGATACTTTTGCAGCTGCCGGCTGCAAAAAAAGTGTCACAATATTTAGACAGCGGTTCTAACAGAGAATCTCGGTAAGACACAATTGGCTGTCCAGACGGGTTATGCAGAGACTTGTGAACCTTAGGGACCAAATAGAAAACCGGAATTTTCTGATTTTTATTGACCAAAAAAGTATATTCACGTTTCGTAATCCATTCATTTCGTAGGACTTCTGACACCATTTTTTCTACCCGATCCAAAAGAGCAGGCGTAGGATCTTCAGTCAAGGGTTGATAATGTCGACAGTTATTGAGATGAATATTGATTTCCTGCTGATATTGGGTAGATGATAATACCACTACTGCATCGCCTTTTTGAATGACTGGTTCAGATTGTTCTTCAGTGATGATCACGGGTTCATCAAGCGTTTACATCACACGCCGATTCTTTAAGGCTTTGAATCCTCTGCTCTGTGGACATTGAAGCTTTCACTACTACAGGATCCATTCAACCTGATGCAGGGTCAGAAATCTTTCTGACCCAAAACGTGCCACGTCGTTCATCACGATTTCTGTGGTTTCTTTAAGCTTGTGGAAAGCCTATAAGCTAAGTGTTTCATTTATTACACTGTTTTTCAAATGATTAAAAGGAGTGGTCATGGCGAGGGGAGGGGTTTGATTCCTCCCTCTTTTGAATGATCGCTCCGACAAAAAGTTATTGTTGTAGAGGTTCTTTCTCCAGGACCAAGCAGGAAGTCAGTCCTCAAATATGGGTGACGTCGGCGCCGACGGAGCCCTCGCGGAGCAATTTTCCCCAGCTTTCAAAGAAAGCCTTTGGGAATTGCAGTGCGCATGCGCGGTCGCCTTCCCGCCCAAGGGTGCCATCTTAGCCAGTCTTCTTTTTTCCGCGGAGCCCTACAGACGTACCCGTTGTGTCCCCGCGAAAAAGTTGATTTTGTTAGTAATTTTCTCTTTTTTCTTCGGTTCGACGCCGGTCTTTTTCCCGCCCGGACTCGCGACGCCGGTCACGAGTCCTCTTCTTCTTTTTCGGTTTTTCTGACTTAGTCAGTTTCGTTTTCGGTTTTTCCCTGGCAGCCTGATCCTTTGACCTCGCAGGGGCCCTTTTTCCCCAGATGGCTGCCAGTGGTTTCAAGCGGTGTGGTCAGTGTGACCGAAATATGTCACTAACTGACACACACGACAATTGCCTCCGCTGCCTGGGCCCGGATCATGAAGAAATGATCTGTGGGGCCTGCGGCAAAATGTCCTCTAAAGCGTTGAGAAGTCGGCGGCATCAGCGGGATAGGATTTTCGCTGACCCCAGCCGTACCCGGACCTCGTCGGAGGCCTCCGCGTCCAGAGGCTCCAGCTCGGACCGCCGCCGGAGTTCCTCCGACAGGGGTTCTCCCTCCGGGGACCATCGACGGAAGGTGAAACCCGCGAGGGCGGCGTCGGTGGACGCTCCTGGCTCCGCGAGGGCCAGGTCGCATAGCCCCGATAGCCGTCCCGGGTCCTTGGAGAAGGAGCACCTCTCGAAGCGACCTCGCCTGGAGTCGGAGCTGCCTGCTCGGGTAAGTCCTGTGGTCCTCCTGGACTCGCCTCCGAGACCGCCGACGTCGGGCCCGACGCCGTCGGGGCCCGAGTCGGGGGCTGCTGGGTCACCTGAGGTCGGACTCAGGTTGACGGCCTTGGAGAGCAGACTGTCTGCCTTCATGGACCAGCAGCGGGCACTGCTCGCTAGCCTCGCTGGCGCCGCTGCCCCGACCGCCGGGACGTCGACGTCTAAGTCGACCCCGGAGACCGAGCCGATCCTCGAGTCCATGCGAACTCGAGTCGATCCTCGGTCGAGGTCACCCTCGGCCTCCCGTTCGGGACCAAGGTCGCCGAAGCCGACTCCCTCGGCGTCGGGGTGGCAGGCGCCGCGGCCTGCCCGGGCCGACCCCACCGATTCCTCATCGGAGTCGGTCTGGGAGTCTGAAGAGGAAGAGTCACCTGATTCCTTTCGGACTCGGTGTGTCCCCTCGGACTCACCTGAGTCCGAACCTCGGAAGCAGTCCCCCCCGGAGGATGCCCGGTTCTTGGACTTCGTCAGGGATATGGCCAAGGCTTTGGCCTTCCCTGCGGATCCCGAGGAGGAGCCTCGAGCCGAAGAGCTCGACGCCCTCCAGTATGACTCTCCCGCCAGGGAACACTTTACTGTACCGGTTCCTCCCATGCTGGAACGACTACTCTTCCGCATGTGGGAGAGTCCGGCCTCCTCGCCGGTCCTGAGCAAGCGGGTCGATTCTATCTATCAAGTCCGCAAGAGCCCTGGCTTCCAAAAAGCACAGCTACCACACCATTCCATGGTAGTGGAATCGGCCATGCATCGTCTTAAGAGCCAGAAGATGCACTCCTCGGTGCCTCCTGGCAGGGAGGCCCGTAACCTGGATGGCCTTGGTAAGAAGTGTTTCCAGGGCTCTATGCTTGCGTGTCGTGTCCAGACCTACCAGCTATACATGGGCATGTATCTCCGAGACCTGGCTAAAGAGCTAGCCGGATTCTCCGCTGGTTTGTCCGAGGAACCTTTGCGGAGGTTCCTGGCCTTGTCCACTGGCATTCGGGAATGCTCAAAATTCATATCCCGAGCAGCCTATGATGGCTTTGAAGCATCAGCTCGAGTGGCCGCAGCCGGCATCGGTGCCCGCCGACAGGCTTGGCTTCAGTCGTCTGACCTTGAGCCCTGGGTGCAGGACAAGTTGGTCGATGTCCCCTGCCGAGGTGAAAACCTCTTTGGCAAGCCCATGGCTGAAAAGGCTGCACAGATCGAGACGGAGACTCTCACCAGGACTAGGCTTTCTAGGAAGACCTCCGCCCCTTCCCAGAAAAAGAAGGGCTCGGGAAAGAAGTCCTTTTTACCCGAGAAAGGTGGCTGCCTACAAACATACACTACCCCCAATATCAGGCCCCTGCAGCTCCCCAACAGGGCCAGCAGGCCAAGGGACGGGGTAACGGGTCCCGTAGGCAGCAAGCCCCCAAGCCTGCACCACCAGCCCCTGCTCAGCAGGGTGGGGGTTTTTGACTCCTTAAGCATAGCCTCTCCCCCTCCGCTGGCTCCTCCCAGCACCGGAGGCCGGCTGGTTCACTTCGCCCACAGGTGGTCCAGCATCACTTCAGATGCCTGGGTGCTTCAAGTCGTAAGAGAAGGCTATCTTCTCCACTTCCACCAGGTCCCTCCCTCCTATTTCCCGGGAGAACCTCCACGACTCCCTCTGCACAGGGACTTACTCCTTCAGGAGTTAGCAGGTCTTCTACAGGAACAGGCGGTGGAACCGGTGCCCCACCACCTGAGAGGTCAAGGTTTTTACTCCAGGTACTTTCTAGTACCAAAAAGGACAGGAGGCCTCAGACCCATCCTGGACTTGCGCAACCTCAACAGGTTCCTCGTGCGGGAAAAGTTCAAAATGCTTACCCTTGGAATCCTTCTGCCCTACCTCCAGCAGGGAGATTGGCTATGCTCCTTGGATCTAAAGGATGCCTACACGCACATCCTCATCCACCCAAGCCACCGCCAATACCTAAGGTTTGTGGTGGCAGGAAATCATTACCAGTACAGAGTACTGCCCTTTGGCCTGTCCTCCGCACCGCGAGTCTTCACAAAATGTCTCGCGGTGGTGGCGGCCCATCTCCGGCTTCACGGCCTCTATGTCTTTCCGTACCTCGACGACTGGCTCATCAGAGCAGCGTCCGCTCCGGAGGTCACCAACGCCACACGCCGCACGGTGACTCTTCTGCAGTACTTGGGCTTTGTCATAAACTTCGCAAAGTCCACTTTGCTCCCCTCACAGGATCTCGAGTTCATCGGCGCAAGACTGCACACTCCTCAGGCGCGAGCTTTCCTGCCTCTCGACAGGGCTCAGCGGCTCATGGACCTAGCCGACCGTTTTCGCAGCCAGTCCCTGGTCTCCGCCAGGCGCTTCCTGAGACTGCTCGGCCATATGGCTTCCACCGTCCATGTGACCCCCAATGCCCGCCTGAATATGCAGCCTGCTCAGTGGTGTCTTCGCAAGCAGTGGCAACAAGCCACAGGCGGCTTAGCAGACCTAGTGCGCGTCTCCGAGCCGCTGGCCTCGTCTCTCCAGTGGTGGCGTCATCGGCCGAACCTGGTACTCGGCATGCCTTTTCAGTCACCTCAGCCGGCCCAGGTGCTGACGACAGATGCGTCCCTCCTGGGTTGGGGAGCACATTGTCAAGGGGCACGTACTCAGGGCCTCTGGACCACGTGGGAGTCTGCTCAGCAGATCAACTTCCTGGAGCTCAGAGCGATCCGCCTGGCTCTCAAGGCTTTCTCCCACCTGACCTCTCACCAGTCCGTCCTTGTCCAGACGGACAATCAAGTTGCCATGTTCTACGTGAACAAACAGGGGGGCACGGGCTCCTTCCTTCTCTGTCGGGAAGCACAGAAGCTCTGCTCTTGGGCCGTCAGTCACGGCGTTCTTCTCAAGGCAGTTTATCTCCCAGGCCAAGAAAATTGCCTGGTGGACAAACTCAGCAGGATCCTCCAGCCGCACGAGTGGCGCCTGGATCCCTTCGTAGTTCAGAAGCTCTTTCTAAAGTGGGGCCTCCCCACGATGGATCTCTTTGCCAGTCCTCACAACCGGCAACTTCCTCGCTTCTGCTCTCGTCAGCCACATCCCCTTCGAGTTGCGGCAGACGCTTTTTCTACTCTAATGGTCGGAGAGCCTTCTGTATGCTTTCCCTCCCATCCCGCTAGTCTCTCGAACTCTTTTCAAGGTTCTCCGAGACAAAGCTTCCATGATCCTGGTGGCCCCTCGCTGGCCCAGACAGCCGTGGTTTCCACTCCTGCTGCAATTAGCGGTAGAGGATCCATTCCCTCTGGGGTTTCAGCCGGATCTCCTCACTCAGGATCAGGGGTCTCTGCTACACCCCAACCTCAGATCTCTCAATCTAATGGCCTGGCTGCTGAGAGGGTAGTCCTTGCTCCCCTTCTCCTGCCGGCAGAGGTGGAGGAGGTCGTCCTAGCTTCTCGGCGCCCTTCTACCCGCAAATGCTACGCCCTTAAATGGTGTCGCTTTTCCGTTTGGTGTACCCAACAGTCTCAGGATCCCTTCTCCTGCTCGGTGTCGGTGATCTTGCAGTACCTGCTATACCTCTCTAATCTGGGACTTAAGTCCAAACTCCGTCAAAGTTCACCTCAGTGCTCTTTCAGCACATCATGTGCCGGTGGACGGCAGACCTCTTTCCAGCGACCCTCTCGTAGCGAGGTTTCTCCGAGGTCTCCTTCTACTTAAACCACCTCTGCGCCCGCCAGCGCCTGACTGGGATCTGAATGTGGTTTTACAGCGGATCACCTGTCCGCCTTTTGAACCTATGGCTACCTGTTCTCTCCGTTTTCTTTCTTGGAAAACATTGTTCTTGATAGCCCTCACTTCCGCTAGGCGCGTAAGTGAATTGCAGGCCCTCGTGTCTGATCCCCCTTACACTCGGTTCTACAAAAATAGGGTAGTCCTACGGACTCACCCAAAATTTCTTCCAAAAGTGGTCTCCCCTTTTCACATCAATCAGGAGGTGGTACTTCCGACCTTCTTTCCCAGACCACACTCCAGCCGAGCTGAAATGGTCCTCCATACCCTGGACTGTAGAAGGGCATTAAACTTCTACCTTGACCGTATGCGGGAGCACCGTAAAGCTACTCAGCTTTTTGTGTCTTTTGATCCCAATAAATTGGGACTCCCGGTCTCCAAGCGTACTCTGTCCATCTGGGTTGCGGACTGTATCACTTGGGCTTATGGGGCAGCCGGACTCTCCTTGGATGGTCGAGTCACGGCTCATTGTGTTCGGGCAAAGGCTACGTCAGTGGCTTACCTCCGCTCTGTTCCGCTGGCAGACATCTGCCGGGCCGCTACTTGGTCTTCGAGCCAGACTTTTGCGGTCCATTACTGTCTCGAGAGGGAGTCCCGCAGGGACAGTGCTTTCGGACAGGCAGTCCTCCGTAATCTCTTTGAGGTTTGAGCAACTCCTACCCTCCATCCCGGATGTGGGCTACCGGTGGGTAATAATTCAGCGAAGATTCTTTCCTTCTGTGCTGCTGAGCTAGAGGGAGCTCATTTTTGTGCTTAGGGTCTCCGGTAGCCTTAAGCTTGGGAGTCCCATATGTGAGGACTGACTTCCTGCTTGGTCCTGGAGAAAGCGTAGTTACTCACCTGTAAACAGGTGTTCTCCAGGAGCAGCAGGAATCAGTCCTCACAACCCTCCCTCCTCCCCGTGGAGTTGCAATCATCTGCTTAAGTTTTTTTGCAAATTTTTATGCTGTCTTTTTTAGCTATGTCATCTGACTGGCTAAGATGGCACCCTTGGGCGGGAAGGCGACCGCGCATGCGCACTGCAATTCCCAAAGGCTTTCTTTGAAAGCTGGGGAAAATTGCTCCGCGAGGGCTCCGTCGGCGCCGACGTCACCCATATGTGAGGACTGATTCCTGCTGCTCCTGGAGAACACCTGTTACAGGTGAGTAACTACGCTTTTCTATCACGCCAGAGTTTTGTTTGATTCTGTTTGATTTTACATTGTGCGGGGTTTTTTTGTTAACAATTGCGGATATAACCCTGGCACTGAATATCCAGGTTTCGAGTTCAGTGGCTGTGGTTATCCACTGTAATCGTGCTAGTTGGGTCCAATATTCAGCGGTAGCAAAGATTATAAATAGGTTACAAAATAACATTAAAAACCAAAGCATTGCTTAATGCAAAGAAGTCAAAGGCTAAAAGAAAAATAGGAAAGAAAGGTAACCCAGGACATATTGAGATTAATCTTTAAGATCAAAAGCTAGTTGGTAAAAATATAATTTGAAATAATAGAGAATTACACCAGGAAAAATAACCTATGCTTCATTGATTTTACACTTAAGGATATCTGAAGAGATTCTTTGCATGAAGCCTTAAGGTATCCTGAAGAGACCATTCCATCTATATTTTAGATCTACTTTATCCCTACTGCCAAACATGTTAAGGTTGGATGGGAAGGAAGGACAGTTTCTATGCCCTCACCTGACAGGCTGAACCTAACACGGGGACGATATTGACTTCCAAGTAATATAGATGGTGTCATTCATACTGGAGACCAAAAGAGACTGGCTTTTGAAACAATATTTACACATAAGCATTCATTGTTTATGGGTTTTCATGTTCACATCTTTACTGATGTCAGTAAATTAGTTTAGACAAGATGATTGATGTTTCTGAAGATGCATTTGAAGATTCTGCTATTAATGTCAACTTTAAATTGAAATTACCGTTTAAATGGGTGATAACAAGGCCGGCTCAACCATTAGGAAACTAGGCAGTTGCCTGGGGTGGCACCTTCTGAAGGGCTACAAAGAGCAACAGCACTCAAAGCAACAATAGATCTTGACAGATACACAAACTCAAATAGCCATCAGCACATCCTTTTACCTGCATGGAGACTGGGCACACACACACATACATACAAAGGAGAGTTTAACATTTAAAAAGTATGACATCCGATTATGCATTTCTATAGGATTGTTGTGGGAGGGGTAGTGGTGGGCTAATCATAATTGTTGAGCTTAATTATCAAAACCTTAGACAGAGGGGTGTAAGGCTGAAAGTTTGCGTAGTGTGCCCCATACCCTTCCATCAGTCCTATATGATGATATATCTAGAATGTCAGTGTATGGTCTTCCGTCCTCAATTAGAATCCCTTTGTAGATGGTAGATTGGGAGCAGATAGTAAAAAGACAAAAACTGCGACACAGTGCCGGAGGCTTTAGGTAGGTGCTGTGCTGTGGTTTTCTAGCCATTGCTGCTGCTACAAGCCCCAGAGAGGGGTGGCCATGGCAGCAATGGTGAGGGGTGGAGGGGGCGGCAAGCTGGAGGGCCTGCCTAGGGAACCTCCAATCCTTGCACCAATCCTGGATACAGTATAGGGGATGAAGTGCTTTAATGTACCGTATGAAAGAGTGGGACTGTATCAGATCTTAAAGTGGCTAGAAAAGGCAACAACGAAAGCCAGAGGGATACTTGGGTGAATAGGGAGAGGAATGGCCACCATGAAAAAGGAGGTAATGGTGCCTTTGTATAAGTCTCTGGTGAGATTCCTTATTTAGAGTAGTCTGTACAATTCTGGAGATCACACCTTCCAAAGGATATAAAGAGGATGGAGTTGGGCCATAGGGCAGCTACTAAAATTGTTAATGGTATAAGCAATAAGCATATGGGGTCAGACTTAAAAGGAAAGGCGGGAGAGAGGATATAGAGACATTCACATACCTCCATTGTATAAATGCACAGGAGATAGCCCTCTTTCAAATGAAAGGAAGCCCTGGAATGAAAGGTCATAGGATGAAGGTGAAAGGGGATAGATTCAGGAGATCTCCAGGAACAAGCAGGAATAAGTCCTCACATATGGGTACGTCGGAACCGACGGAGCCTGCGCGGGAAAGCTCCCCAGCTTCCTAGAATGGAAGCTTTTGGGACCTCCCACTGCACATGCGCGCTGCCTTCCCGCCTTCCTGAACAGCTCTCCTCAGTTTCTCTTTTTCCGCGGAGCCAGCAGGTCGTGTATCCTGTCACCGCTGAAGAAATTGTAGTTTTTTGTTTTGTTTCTTTAGACCGCGTACCTGCCTTCCCATACCGATACCGGTATCGCCGGTCTTCCTTTTTCTTTCTTGAAAAATTATTTTCTTTTCTTTTATTATTTTTCAGCACTTGGTCACTTCAGTTAGGCCTTCAGGCCTACTTGAATTCTCCACATGGAGAAGCCAGCCCCTGGATTTAAGAAGTGTACCAAGTGTACTGCTGTAATATCAGTCACAGACACCCATGAATGGTGTCTTAAATGTTTGGGGCCTGACCACTCCATTCCGGACTGCCCTTCCTGCTCCCAAATGTCTAAGCGTGGGCTGCAGAACCGGGCCAACAAATTCCATGTGCTGTTTGCTTCAGAGAATCCAACATCACAGTCATCCAGGTCATCATCTCCGGATGGATCTCAGGTAACCAAACCTTCTGTGGGCAAGTCCTCAAAGGGCAAATCTCCTTCAAAGAATCGAGAGGCTCTTAGTTTTGAGGACCCTGCCCCAGCCAAACAGCCCCGGCGGGAAGCTCTGCCTTCCAAAACGCCAATTCAGGGGCTACAGGTTGACATCGATGGCACGGCCTCGACAGATCACCTGTTGGACTGCTCTGGGGTACCGGCCCATACCGGTACCGACATCCAGGCAGCCGTGGCGTCTATGGGCAATACTGTCCAATCCATGCAGCAGGCCGTCATGGCTTTCATTAAAGCTGCAACGCCATCGGTACCGCTTCCAGCGGTTCCGGGCCCGGTTCCGGTATCGTCCGCCATGCCGGAACCCAGGCCTTCCTCTTCTAAACGCAAATCGGTACCGTATGGGCTTTCGCTCCATACCGCTTCCATACCCGGTACGCCCGATGTCGATACCGATCGGTATGCGTATCGTGCGTTAGAGGAAACTAGAGAATACACCGATTCCTCTGAGGATTTTGGCTCCTCTGATGAGTCTGCAGAGCTCTCCCTTGACCTTCCTGAGGAACCTTCTTCTCCAAAAAGGAGAATGTCTCCTCCAGAGGATTTGTCCTTTCAGGACTTTATTTTAGAAATGGCTAAAGGCCTTTCTATCACTACCTCCTCTGAAAGGGAACCAAGGTCAAAAAGATTGGATATTTTAGGATACTCTAAGTCTCCTAAAGAAGCAGTTACCCTGCCTATCCATGAAATCCTTCAGGAACAATTGATGGATTTCTGGGAGAACCCTTTAACTCTGTCTCTTCTACACCTCCAGGAAGGGAATGTAAGACACTGGACTCTTTTGGTAGGAAAATCTTCCAGGCTAGTATGCTTATAGCCAGGATTAATTCCTACAGCCTCTATATGGGCATGTTCCTAGGGGAACTTGCCAATAAAGTGCGGCATTTTGCCCCCTTTATCCCTGAGGATAAACAGGAGGACTTCCTTTCTGTTGTGAAACAACTCTCAGATGTTTCTAAGTTCTCCAACAGAGCTGCCTTTGATTCCTTCGAGGGAGCCAGCAGAGCTTCTGGCATTGCTATTGCAGCCAGACGTCTGGCTTGGCTCCAGGCTTCTGATCTGGAACCCTGGGTTCTAGATGGCTTACGGAATCTGCCCTGTACAGGTGAGAACTTATTCGGTGCAGAGTGGCAAGTTAAAGCCACTCAAATGGACGCTGAAAATGCCACCTTAGAGAGACTTTCTAAGTCCATTTCTACTCCCACTAAGAAGAAGTCTTTCAAGAGGCCTTATTATAAGAAAGCCAGATATGCTTCCAATACTGGCCAGCAATCTTCTCAACCTCGTTTTGCGGCTAAACGTCAGCAAACGAAACAAGCAAGAGCAAAGCCTGCAGCAGCTACTGCAGCTCAACAGGCTCCACCCCCTCAGGGGTTTTGACTTGCCCCTAGAGAACTTGCCATTCCTGGTTCTGGACCAACCAGAACCTCTCACCATACCTGGAAGGTTAGCTCACTTTGCTCCCAGATGGGAACAAATCACAACAGAGCAATGGACCCTCTCTATCATCCGAGAGGGTTACAAACTTCATTTCTCCAACCTTCCTCCTCATCACATGGTGAGACCCTTCAATTCTCCATCTCCTCTCCTAGCCCTGTTGGATCGGGAGATCTCTTCTCTGCTTGCCCAAGGGGCCATAGAAGAGGTTCCTCTTCATCAACAAGGGTCAGGTTTCTACTCCCCCTATTTTCTCATTCCAAAGAAGACAGGGGGATTCAGACCAATCCTAGATCTGAGAGAATTGAACAAATTTCTGTACAAGGAGAAATTCAAAATGCTCTCTTTGGGCATTCTCCTTCCATACCTTCAGAGTCAGGACTGGCTTTGTTCTCTAGACCTGCAGGATGCGTATACACATCTACTCATCCATCCATCCCACAGAAAATATCTTCGCTTTCTGTTCAGGGGAAGTCATTACCAATACAGAGTACTTCCCTTCGGTCTCGCCTCTGCCCCAAGAGTCTTTACCAAATGCATGGCAGTCGTAGCCGCATTTCTCAGAAGCATGGGGATTTTCGTATTCCCATATCTGGACGACTGGCTCATCCGAGCTCCAACTCAGTCGCAGGCCCAGATTTCCCTAGACCGCACAAGGAGCCTTCTGCAGTATCTGGGACTGGTGGTAAACCTTCCCAAGTCTCAACTCAGCCCTACTCAGTCTCCAGAATTCATAGGGGCCCAGTTGGACACCACCACTGCAAGAGCCTACCTTCCACTGGTTCGGGGTCAGCGTCTGCTGAGCTTGGCCTCCCAAGCCCAGTCCAGTACTCACTTGACAGCCAGGGAAATGCTACGCCTCCTGGGCCATATGGCCTCCACAGTACATGTGGTGCCCTATGCTCGTCTTCATATGAGAGCAGCTCAATGGACCCTGGCCACCCAGTGGACTCAGGCGTCGGGAGCACTCTCAGACCAAATACAAACCTCAAACCGTCTGTCTTGGTCCCTCCATTGGTGGATATCCACCAAGAATCTGTTGTTGGGGGCTCCCTTTCAGCCCTTGCTACCCCAAGCAACCCTCACAACAGATGCCTCCCAATTGGGGTGGGGAGCCCATCTGCTAACTCTCTCCACTCAGGGCACTTGGTCTCCACAGGAGGCCACCCTTCATATCAACCTCCTGGAACTGCGAGCAATTTACCTTGCCCTCAAGGTCTTCTATACCCTCCTTGCCAACCTGACTGTCCTGGTTCAGACAGACAATCAGGTGGCCATGTTTTACATAAACAAACAAGGAGGGACGGGCTCTCTGTCGCTTTGCAACGAAGCTCTCAGATTATGGGCCTTCGCCAGAGAGCACCAAATTCATCTGCTAGCAGTGTATCTTCCAGGAGTTCAAAACTCTCGAGCAGACAGGCTCAGTCGAGTTCTGCTGCCACACGAGTGGTCCCTACACGTGGACCAGATAAGCAGAATCTTTCAGGAATGGGGGACCCCGGACATAGACCTCTTTGCAAGTCCGTGGAATGCCAAACTTCCCCGGTTCTGTTCCAGGACTCCGTGTCAGGAAGCTCAGGCCACGGACGCCTTTCTCCTCCATTGGGGTCAGGCGTTCCTATATGCCTTTCCACCCATTCCGCTGATTCCCAAGACTCTGTTCAAACTCCAGAGAGATCACGGCTCTATGATCCTCATAGCTCCACGCTGGCCACGCCAAGTGTGGTTCCCTCTGCTTCTACAGCTCTCCCAGGGATCCTCCCTGGACTTAGGAGCTGCACCAGACCTTCTGTCTCAGGAGGAGGGGACTTTGTGGCACCCAAACCCCAAATCCCTACATCTCCGAGCTTGGTTACTGAAGGCTTAAGTCTTCAAGACTTTAATCTTTCTCAACCTGTGAAAGATATCCTTCATGCCTCTAGGAAACCTTCCACGAGGCGGTCTTATGCTTTCAAATGGAAACGTTTTTCCATTTGGTGTGCTCAGCAGGGCCTTGACCCTCTGGCACTTCCTTTGAATTCCCTCTTAGACTATCTCCTGCATCTTTCCAATGCAGGCCTTAAGACGAATTCTGTAAGAGTCCATTTAAGTGCTATTTCAGCATCCCTGAAACCTATAAATGGACAACCTATCTCCTCTCATCCTCTTGTTGCAAGATTCATGAGAGGCCTGACTCTCACTAAACCTCCCATCAGACCCCCCCGGTCGCATGGGATTTGAATCTAGTGCTTGGTCAGCTTATGAAGCCACCTTTTGAGCCGTTATTTTCTACCTCCTTGAAATTTCTTTCCTGGAAGGTACTATTC
The DNA here is from genome assembly GCA_033557465.1 of Ichthyophis bannanicus. NCBI lineage: Eukaryota > Metazoa > Chordata > Amphibia > Gymnophiona > Ichthyophiidae > Ichthyophis > Ichthyophis bannanicus. The sequence goes on from CM066034.1 coordinate 499,723,227, forward strand.
CTAATTGCAGTCACTTCCGCTCGCCGCATCAGCGAACTGCAGGCTCTAGTGGCTAATCCACCTTATACAAGATTTCATCATGACAAGGTGGTCCTTAGGACGAATCCCCACTTTATGCCCAAAGTGGTCTCGCCTTTTCATCTTAATCAAGAGGTATATCTACCGGGTTTTTTTCCGGCTCCTCATGCCTCCAGTGCAGAGAGGAACCTTCATACTCTGGATTGTAAAAGAGCTCTAGCCTTTTACCTTAATAGGACTCAGCCACATCGAAGGTCTTCTCAACTTTTCGTGGCTTTTGATCCTTCACATTTGGGACTTCCAGTCTCCAAGCGTACACTTTCCAATTGGATTGCTCAGTGTATTTCCTTTGCTTACCAGAGTAAAAACATTTCTCTGGAAGGCCATGTCACAGCTCACAATGTGAGAGCCATGGCAACTTCTATGGCTCATCTGCACTCTGTTTCCATTGATCAGATCTGTCGAGCCGCTACCTGGGCCTCGGTTCATACCTTTACAGCCCATTACTGTTTGGACAAGGACTCCCGCCGGGATGCCTTGTTTGGCCAGGCTGTCCTCAAACACCTGTTCCATTCTTAGACAACTCCTGCCCACCTTCCCAGGATGGATGCCTGAGATCCATACGAAGATGGCGAACCCTTGGAGGGGGATCTCCCAGGCATCTCAGCTAGGGAGTCCCCATATGTGAGGACTTATTCCTGCTTGTTCCTGGAGATAGCACAGTTACTTACCTGTAACAGGTGATCTCTGGGAACAGCAGGAATTAGTCCTCACAACCCACCCACCTCCCCTAGGAGTTGTATCTTCTATCTATCTGTCTTCCTGTCCTCTCTCTATTGTCTCAGCTATAAACTCGAAACTGAGGAGAGCTGTTCAGGAAGGCGGGAAGGCAGCGCGCATGTGCAGTGGGAGGTCCCAAAAGCTTCCATTCTAGGAAGCTGGGGAGCTTTCCCGCGCAGGCTCCGTCGGTTCCGACGTACCCATATGTGAGGACTAATTCCTGCTGTTCCCAGAGATCACCTGTTACAGGTAAGTAACTGTGCTTAATCTAAGGTAATATTTATTTACAGAAAAGGTGGTGGATGTATGGACCAGCCTCCCAGTGAAGGTGATGAAAACAAGAACTGTATTGAAATTCAAGAAAGCATGTGATAAGTACAAAGTATTTCAGAGGAAGAGGAAGGCATAGGTGTAGCTGGGGAGGGGGGGGCACCATTGACTGCGGGAGATCGGATCCCCACGAGCAGACAAGCTTCGTGGCCATCGTCAGGGCAATTCATTTGGGGGAGCAATGCTTGCAGGTGAAAAGAAGGGGCTTGCAACAAAAGCCCCTCCTATCTGCCCTTGGGAGATTGGATCCCCCTCAGGCAGAAGAGAAGGGGCAGCCCAGAGACAAGCAATTTGCCCATGGGGATCCATTCCCCAGAGCCAGAAGAGAAGAGGGAGGCCTGGTGGCCTGCAGTACAATAGATTGGGGAGGGGGGGGGGGAGAGAGGAGTTTAAGTGAGGAAGAGAAGGCATGGACAATTTAAAGGGGCAGGGGGCCTATTTAAGAAAGGAAGATGGGGGATTTTAGGGCAGGGGATGGGAGTGCTAAAGGAGGTTGGTGAAGGAGGGAAAAGTCTGGAAGGGTAATAGAGGAGGGGAGCCAATAGGAGAGAGGTTGGAGGGGGAGGGAAGAGTGCAAGGTGTTTCCAAAAGGTCCCCCAGAACACACAGAAGCACCCCGTCTTTACCCACACACCACCCACACAGGCATGCCACCTCTGCATGACAGACATGCACATACACATGCGCCCTACCTTTGCACAACAGACACGCACACACACACAGGAACCTCACCTCCATACCACACCACACATATACCCACAGGTACCCTACCTCCGCATGACAGACATGCTCACACAGAGGCACCTCACCTCCGCATCATACATACAAGCACCTCACCTTCATACCACACACACACATACAGGCACCTCACCTCTGCACCACATGCATAGATGCCCTGAACCCCACCCAAAAAAATGCACCTACCACATCTCCTCCCATGCACAGACAGGCACCCACAGTTGCATCACACACACATACAGATACTTAATACCTGAAGCTAAAGCTGTTATCTGTATTTCTGTCTAAGAATGTCACATGGTATAGAAACTCTGGCACTGGTCTCATTAGACTTGAGAACATGAGACCAGAGTGAGAGACAATGGGCTAGATTCAGAGATGGGACGTGCAGCCCTGCAAACCATCCTGCCTCTATTCACCCTCAAGCCCTCCCCACATGGCTAGAGCAGCAGTATGGGGAGAGCCAGTAGGAGGGCAGGAGGGGGCGGAGTGGGGGTGGGCTGAGGTGGCAGGACATACAGGGCTTATTCAGGTCACAGCCCTGTATGTCCTGCAGGGTCAGAGGGAATGTGCTGCTTATTCCACCTCAAAGGTGGACTAAGCAGCACAAACCGGGTGATCGGGGCTGGAACCACCCACCCAGGGCCAGATGCAGGTAGGTCCTCGCCACCGAATCTGTATGCTGCGGGAAAGTTTTGCTCTCGTGGTACAGAATCGTGTCTTAATGGGCCAGTCCAGCTCCGGATGTGCCACTTTCTGAATCGGGCTCCATGGGTTGGTGGGCATGAGGAGTTTACAAGCACTGACTCTTTTTTGGCCTGAATTCTAAATCCGCACAAAATTTGTTGAGTCCTGCAATAGAGGAACAGCACATTTGGAGTTTTGGCACCAGCTATAGACTGCACAAATAAATTCCCATCACCATGTGCACCGCTCTGCTAGCTGCTGCTTTTACGTTCGCTGAGCAGTAACATGAGGCACAGTTCTCTGTGATCCCACATGCAGGCAACACTGTTTCTCGCCATGGTCTTTCTCCTCCCTCGATCCCAGTGATTCTTCTTCAGAGATGGGCTGTGGGGAGAGCCAGCACATCAGCAACATGGCCACCTCTAAGTAAGTGGCACTGAGATCGATGGAGGGGGGAAGATTATGGGGAGAGGCTGCAACACCTGCATGTGAAATCAGAGAAGCCTGTGTGTCTCATGCTACTGCTCAGCAAAGATGAGGTCAAGTATCACCTGCCACCTCTATTTCTTGTGTTACACAGCATGGAGAGCATGACTTGGGGTTTCAATTAAATTTTATCTACATATTTCTACTTCAAGTTCATTATAATTTATTCTGTATTTGGTGAGGATCTAACTGTGTTTTGTCTGTTGTGATGCTGTACACGGTGCCGGACTCCTTGGACCACCTCCTGCACCCTCCAGCTCATCAAACAACATGACAAACCAGGCGTCAATTCCAGTTCAGGTTTTTTAGAAAACACCAAGAGTTGCCTTCCAAAAGTTACAGCAGTTCAAGAAGCAGTTTTGCTACCCCTATTTCTCATTGGAGGTTAGCTCCAAAATACCATGCCTCTGGCAGCAGCAGTAATGGGCATGGCCTCCCTTTTCCAGGACACAAACACAGCAAAGGTTCCAGAGAATCAACACTCAGCAGGCAGCAGCACTCATAGACAGTCCCATGATCACGGTGACCCAAAAGCCATAGTCTTTTTCTCTACAATTAACAGTGTTCCTCAGCTACACAGTTTAACCAGCTGTGCAGCCACCCTTCCCATCCTCCCTTCAGGTTCTGTATAGCTTGTTGAACCTGCCCCAAGCTAAAGCATTCACCGTTCCAGAAAAAGAACTTCCATGGGTTCAAGGGGCCTGTCATCCTCATACTCCTATGCTTCCATGGGTTCCTCCTGGTCTATTTCACTGTAGAACCTAGGGATCTTTTCTAGGGCGTGGACTGCTCCACCCTCCTCCTTTGGGTCTCCCTTTAGTTTCAAAGAGTACTGCCTAGCAAGCCAGGGAAACTAGGCTGGCTCAGGATCCTGCAGCGGTGTAGGATCTGTAGTAGTCTGGCTTGTTCAGTTCTCCAAATAGGTGAAAGGATGTTCTAAGGCTCACTGCAATATTTATGGGTAGGCTCCTTATTGAATTAGTTTAGAAGTTGGTTTCATTATGGTATGGTACATTTGCATTACAGGTTTTCAGTGACTTTTATAGAGTTTTGTGTTAGTTTACAGTCTGCCTGGTACTGGAGAGCTGTTAATGAGATGACATCAGAATCAGATTTTTTTTCCTTGTATGTTGAGCTCTGGAGTGGAGGAGTAGCCTAGTGGTTAGAGCAACTGCCTAGTACCCAGAAGATTAAGGGCTCAATTCCCACTGGCACTCCTTGCGACTTTGGGCAAGTCACTTTACCCTCCATTGCTTTGGAAGAAAAGGCTGGCAATCTACTTCCAGTGATACATTGCCAAGAAAACCCAGAGGTAGCTGGGTTGCTATGAGTCAACACTGACTCAGTAGCACCCAAAAAAAAAAAGGTTGAGCTCTATGGTGAAATGTCCTAGTTCTGCTCTGCACCTACTTTGGAGGAAGATTTCATTGGACACAAAATAGATGTTCAGAAAGAAAAAGAGAGAACAATAGCACAGATTCTAACTCCAAAATAAAATTATTTATTTTGGTGTTAGAAACTATTCTGTGGCTCTTTTTCTTCTTGTCCCTTGATGTGAGAACACCTTACATCTCCTTTGTTTTTTTCCAGAATATATATTTACAGGTGTCAATAGTTTTTTAATCTTAGAGTGCCAGGCTAAATAACTAAACAGCTACAGTGGTTGCTGCATTTTAATTATATAGCCTGGGAATATGTTGCTTTCCCTTTTGTGGCAAAGCCACTGAATATATAGAAAGACTAGGGGACATGCAATGAAGCTACAGGGTAACCTATTTAAGATTAATAAGAGAAAATATTTTTTCACTCAACATGTAATCAAACTCTGGAATTTGCTACCGGAGGATGTAGTAGAAGCTGTTAGGGTAGCCGGGTTTAAAAAAGGTTTGGACAAGTTCCTGGAGGAAAGGTCCATAAGCCATTATTAAAATGGACCCGGGATATCCACTGCTTGCCCCAGTACAAGCATTATGGAACTTGTGTGTCTTTTTGGGAAACTGCTAGTTACCTGTGACCTGGATTGGCCACTGTTGGAAACAGGATCCTGGGCTTGATGGACTTGGTCTGACCCAGTATGGCATATCTTATATTCTTATGAATGAGAGCCTCTGCTCCCTCTTCGAGTATCTTGGGGCTCTAGCTCATCCCTCACTTGTTTGTTATACTGGCTTCCTATCCATCTAGTACATTTTTTAAAGATAAACATAATGAATTTGCAAATGAATATGGGAATATTCCATTCCATCCTTTGCCACCCCAAATGAAGCAGTCAAACTACGCCCATGGATTGTGGAACCTAATAGTTCTTACAGATGGACTGACTGCTGTCATTTTCTCTGTTCCTCTCGTTCTATGATTTCATTTATTGTGTATGCTTTTTGTCTCTTCTAACTTCTTCTTGTATAAAAGAAAGGTTTGTCAGTTAAAAGAAAGCAAAGATAAAAGAAACTGAATGATTTAAATGGGGTTAACTAAAATTACATGAAGAAATTACTGCATAATGCTAACTAGGTTGGAATAAATCATTGCATCATTTTTAAATCTCTGAGAAAATAGATTTTAACACTTCCTTTAGTTTTCATCACCACCCTCTCACAATGTAATATGACATTCTCAATGTTAAAGTGCCTCATGCAGATTAATATTGTTTTGCAACTCTGTTGGCTCTGTCAGATTTACATTTAGAATTTTTCTGTAATTTAATTTTTGCACCTCTCCATTTTTGTGCCCTGTGCGTCCACACTGCTCGCAAAGCCCTTGGTATGGCCCTGCTTAAGGTGCCATGCCCATGTTCTCTTATAAGCCATATTTGCATTGGTCCACCATTTGAGGTCATTTAAAATCTTTCTGTAATCATCAGTATGGTAACAGTGAAAAGACACTTTTGAAGAGCTAACCTAACCATGGGTTTAGCAATTCTAAGTGCCTTTTTTGCATTGATGTTTTGTGGAATTGGGCCCTAGATAGCCTATTCTTAACCCACAGCCAGATTTAAGATTTTGGTGCCCATTGGCAAGACCAGTGAGCTAGATATGCCTGCAGATGGGCTCCCTTGCTAGGGGCCCTGGACTGGTTGAAGAAAGAATAGTCTTGCTGGGGACTTAATCAAGTGCAGTATATTTGAAAATTGTTGAAAACTAAAGGCATGAGGAAAGTAGCCTGTAGTACATGGCACATAAAACTCCTCCAGAAACACAAAGGCATGGGAAACATAACCTGCACTGCGCGGCAGGTTCTGCCCTAGCAACCCTAATGGGCAGACTGGATGGACTATGTCAGTCTTTATCTGCTGTCGCCCACTATGTTACTTTTTTACTATGTACTCGTAGATCCTAGAGAGTGTTGAGGTGGCAGGTATCAGAGATCTCAAAAATTGAAGAGTCAGAAAAGGAGCAGAGGAAAGCTACAGCACATGGCACATAGTACATACCACATGCACATTGCCCAGAGTAAGCAGGAGCAAGCTCTTCTTTGATCTGGGTATTTGGTGCCTCGAGTAGTTGCCTATGTTTCCTATGTCTAAATCCAGGCCTGCCTTAATCTCCCACAGTTCCTCCAAAGCACATTTCCTCCTCTTTATTTTTCTGTTTCCTCCTGGGAGGTGCAAAAGGTCTTGTCTTTCTAATATATTAATAAATAAAATATCTTTCCCCTTCCTCTCTCCCTTCTCTTCAGGTTTCTAATGCTTGGATTTGCCACTTTTGCCATCAGAGAAGCCAGAAAGAGACACAATACTTCTATGAAGTAATACAGCATAACTTCAACCAGAACACTCTTTTCAAATGAGTTAAAATGGTCATGATATAGCACAATTAGAAACACTCTTTAAAACAATTTCAATATTACCTCTGGGTGCATCACATTCTTCTACTATTTTATGCTGCTGTTGGAGTGCATTTACTCTTTTATGTGATCCAATGAGGCCGATATTCAGTGGGGAAAATCCATGGCCGGCCCAAGGCTTCTGGCACCCCAGGCTGAAGCCTTGGCTGAGCCATCCCACCACTCCCACTGAGCCATGCCGCCCCCCCCCCCCCAGTCATGCCACTGAGCTGCCCCTTCCATCCCTCCGCTGCTGCTTCTATCTTCAGGGGCGGGGGGCGGCTCAGCTTGGCAGCAGCAGCAGTTTAAAAGCGGCAACTTTGTGCTGCCACTGATTCCATCTTCCAGGGCAGCTCAGCTCAACACAGCTTAAAGCAGCAGCTTTGTGCCACTGCTTTGGTGCCCGTGGCAGGCCATATGTGCCAAAGCACATGGCCTGCCACTTCTGACTCCCCTCCGATGCAACTTCCTGTCAGAGGGGAATCAGGAGTGGCAAGCCTTGTGTACCGAAGCACATGGCCTGCCACGAGTGCTGGGCTGGGCTTCCCACCAATGTCTGCTGCTCTAGGCAGCCACCTAGCCCGCCTAGTGGACGTGCAGGACCTGGGAAAATCCACTTAGAGTTAAATAGATTATTTATCTGCTTAACTTTAAGCAAAGCTTTAGCTGGCATAGTTTTAAATCAGACACTGAATATGTAGTCCTAAATTTAAATGGTTATGTTATCCATTTAATTTAGAGCAGCTATTCATGTGATCCAGCTTAAACAGATAACGTTTCCTGGACAGCACTGAATATTGGTGCTATCTGGATAATCTGGCCATCCACCATCCCCTGACTTCCTCTTCCTAAAGACCAAAGGTTATGCAGCAAGCAGCTCTGTATTTTGAAAATCAGTAATTTATGTAGTTCACTCCAAAGTCAACCACATAAAGAGGGCCAGTGAATTAAGCCAAGGGCCATATAACATGGTCGAGCCCCACTTCGAAGTAGCAGCAGCTTGTTCTGGATGGGGGTGGAGTAAGGAATGAGAATTGGATGGCCAGGGGAGAAGGGAGCAGGGAGTGTGAGAAGTGAGAGGCTTAAAATCAGTTTGTGGGGGAAGGGAGCAAGCTAGCAGAGAGAAAGCAGTGGTGTGAGTAGCGTTTGTTGAGTAGCTTCTGCTGGCCTACCCTCCACTCTTTGGGTGATGTGGCACAGGTGATTGGGCATGTGTGTCCCTGGGCTTACTGAGGATCTCTCAGAGAGGAGCTCCCCTACTAGTTGCTGGAGCTTGGCTGTGCAATCACTTGGTGGCTGCTGGGTTGTATCGGGGTCATTGCCAGGTTTACTTGCTGGCTGGGCCTTGCATAGGCAGTGGGACTTGGGCTTCCTGCAGCCATCCCAGAGAGTGCCTCTTGTGGTAGGGTTTGGCTATGCAATCAGCTCATGTCAAAGAGAGGTCTTTGCCGGTGGTGTGATAGCTGTGGAGGTGCCTGTTTAAGGTAGAGGTGATGTCATCTACAAGGGGGCCTTGGGGTTGGGGTTTTGGGTATAGGGATTGTGCTTGGTGAAAATGGGGCACAGGGACCTTGTGGGACAGGGGGCTCATATTGTGGGAACGAGATGGGATTCAAACTCAGTTCTGTATTAATGAGTTCGATCTGCCTTAAGTGGCAGATTTTGAGTGCAGACCCCCCTGGGGCTGTGATGTACCTGGCATGGGGGTTCTCACCCTCAGTTTGACTTGCCATGGCCTATATTGGGGCAGGTGTGCACTGAATAAAAAGGAATGGAAATAAATTTAATAACCTGGAGGGTATGGATAGGCAAAGGGGCAGGAACAAGTGGGGAGAAGTGCTAGTGAGCTTGGGAGGTTCCGGTAACTGGGGGACTTGGAGTGCCATTGAAGCAACTGCCACAGGTTGGTACCAGATCTACCTCTCTATGCCTGAAATCTCTCTGGCAATCTAGACCCGGACATTGCTGCTTGGATGTCTCACCGCCACTTGAAATTGAACATGGTCAAGACTAGGCTTCTTATTTTTCCCCCTAAAACCTTCTCTCCTCTTCCTCCTTTCATAGTCTCTGTGGATAACTCTCTACTCCTTCCTGTTTCCTCGGCTAATAACCTTGGGGTCGTCTTTGACTCCTCTCCTTCTGCACATTCATCCACCTGATAGCTAAGACCTGCCGTTTCTTTCTCTATAACATCAACAAAATCTGCCCATTCCTTTCTGAACACACTACTAAGGCGCATATCCACTCCTTAATCACCTCCCGTCTTGACTACTGTAACCTACTCCTTGCTGGTCTCCCTTTGAATCATCTCTCTCCCCTTCAATCTGTTCAACACTCTGCTGCATGGCGATTGTTCCGCCAGCCTCGTCATGCCCATATTACTTCTCTTCTCAAATCACTTCATTGGCTCCCTATCCGTTTCCACATCCAGTTCAAACTTCTCCTGCTGACCTATAAGTGCATTCACTCTGCAGTTCCTCACTACTTTATTCTCTTATCTTTCCTTACACCCCCCCCCCCCCCACCCTCGGGAACTCCGCTCTTCTGGAAAATTGCTTCTATCTGTGCCCTTCTTATCTATTGCTACCTCCAGACTTCGCTCTTTTCACCTTGCTGCATCTTACGCCTGGAACAAATTACCTGTGTCTGTACGCCAGGCGCCTTCTCTGTCCCTTTTCAAATCCAGGCTGAAAATGCACCTCTTCACTGCTGCTTTTGGATCTTGACTTACCCGATCTCCTTGTTTCTTTCCCTTTCCCCTTGTTTTATCCCTGTCTGCACCTTCTTTGTTGTCTGTCTTGACTAGATTGTAAGCTCTGAGAGCAGGGACCGTCTCTTACATGTCTGTGCAGCGCTGCATACGACTTGTAGCGCTATTCAAATGCTCAGTAGTAGTAGTAGTAGTAGTGTTGGAGCAGGGGTTCAGCTGGCAAACTCCTCTGTAAGGTGGCACTGGGCTTTACAGGTAGTCAACTGTGGGGCAGCGGCAGCACAAGGATATGAGGCGCCCTAGGTGAACCTCGATCCTGATGCTCCTTTGCTTCCACTCCCATCCACTGCTGCTGCTGCCATCTCTCTCTGGGACCAGCAGTGGCAGTAATGGCTTTAAACTGTAGCGCAGCGCTTACCTAAGCCTTCGGTGCTGCAGTGCTGTTCCTGCTTCCGCCCCTCCGATGCAGACTTTTTGTTGTTAGATCAGTGTTAGTCTAGCCTAGAAGACTTGCTATCTCAAATCTTGGGCCTACTGTTGAAGCAATCGCCTACTCTTAATGCTGGTAACAGGCATAGTACAGTTATGCCTCTCAGTTGCAGTGTTTCTGCAAGTATTTATCACTTTTACTGTTATTACACCTTGTGAAGTAGAAAGTGGCATTTTAGATTCCTCTCCTGGGGTCCATGTAAGGCTCAGATGATGAGTGCATTAGGCTGTGGGTAGCTTACCCTTAGGCTGACAGCTGGGGTCCATCCTGGGCAAGACTGGATAGTAGCTGGGCCCGATCGCCACGTCAATGCTGCTTATTCCACCTTCAAGGTGGAATAAGCAGCATGTCCCCATGAGCCCAGCAGGACGTACAGGGCCATGGCCTGAATCAGCCCTGTATGTCCTGCCGGGCTGGTGCCCCGCTCTGTCCAGCCACCACCCTTCCCCGCCAGCTCTCCCTGTCCTACTGCTCAGAATGTGCGGAGAGAGCAGGAGGGGGAATAAGGTCTGGACAGCTTGTGGGGCTGCACGTCCCGATCCACGACTCTGAATAGGGCCCTTAGGTTCCTATTTTGTAAAGTACACGCGTGCCTTACTTTCAAAAATAGACTTGAAAAATGTGTGTGAAGACACCAATAAATCTAGGCCACCCTTATAAAATCACCCTCATTTTGTAAGAAAACTGTGGTTGGTAAGAAACTTAAATACTTACAGATATATACCAAACGCAAAACTGAGCTGAATTCTGATCCATGGTTTTAAAACATACCTAGATAGGTTTGCCATTTTTTCTTAAAGACTTGAGATAACAAAAGACACGAGGGATGTGCATTCTTGAGCACACATTTAGTCTGGATGCCTAAAAATTTTAAGTATGCGCAAATTGCATGCATGTTTGGTTAGGCAGTGGGATGGGGTGTGGCCCTACCAATATTTTGCCCCACAAATATCAGCAACTAGAGAGCTTGAGGATAGGGCCAGAGATTGATTTGTTTGGCACCTCCAACCAAAGAGATATTCTGCTACCCTGGGTGTACAGTATATCTATGATCTGTGCACTTAAACAATTTCTAGTGTGCCTATAATACGTGCCTAAGGAACAAATATATAAAATAAACACAAACAAATGCCCCAAAACTAGAAAAATTTAATTTTGAATGAGCACAAACCAAACATTTTTTTGGCCATTGGTGCCCCAACTTAGTGATAGAAAAGAGGGGCCAAACAACACCCCAAAGCTATTGTGCCAAAATGAATAAGAGTTATTGAAGTAAATTTATTGAGATCACCTTTGTTCAAAAACTCCGCAATATGGAAAAAAATCATGGCTATAGACTTATGTTCTAATGTGAGTTTTCTAAAAATATTCCAGCATTCAATAAACAGTTGTTTCATTTTCTGGAAAAATCTTTATCAGCCAAAAATAGTCAATGAACAGTTGTTCTTTGTTTCTCTGTTTCCTTTTCAACATACGGGGAAACTTCATTTATGCGGAAATATCCCTTATCTAGAACAACTATGGTTCAAACCCATTGCGAATAGAAGATGCTCTGGTGTATTGTCTCTAGGTAGCGCTGAGAGTGTGCACAGAACTAGGGTGAATGTATAGCCCCATGTCAAAATAAAATGTGTTCTGCTGACTTCTAGATGTTCTTTCAATTTTTTAAAATTTGAATAAATCCATATCCTATGCTGTTACGCACATCGGCAGGGTTATCACACCCTCCTCTAGCTCTTCTCCCAGGGAAACAGTGCCGGCTCAGTAAGCCAAATCCAGGGTACTGTAATTTATTGAGGGTTTACACCATAAATTCAGTTACAGGATTACACTGTCTCTGCTTTCCTGCATTAAAAAGAAATGGTGTGTCACCATTAATCACAACGGCCTGTAAGAAGTCTGATATTAAATATCTCAGAGCCATTATCTCATCCAAAGCTGCAGCCTTCACTATGGCTCCGTGGAACAAAAGGTCAAGTTCAAGTTGAAGTGGCTGCTGCCCAGATGTGTAGTAACTATTATTAACTTCTCTCTTTATATAGAACAGGACTTGTTATTGTTGGCAGAGGTTTTAAGAGGATAATTATGGCTATAAGAGAAAAGCCTTTCTAAAGCCAAGAGGAAATAGTAACTTTCCTTCTCCACCTGTCTGTTTCTTGTTTTTTTGTTTTGGTTTTTTAACCCACCTTCTGCTTCTTTTTACTTTCAGTTCAGTCAGAACCAGAGCTAGCATTTAGCATCATGAGCCTTCATTTGCAACTACTTGGGGATTTTTCTCTTATTTTATATATCACCTCTCTCCACCGCCACAACATACCTCAGTGATGATCCAGGACTGGGTCATGGACTGGGGCTCCTTCCGAAACCTGGCAATTATGATCTCTGATTCTGGCCATCAGGTGTCACTCTACATCAGGGACTAGGCCTTCCTCCTTCTGGGGGCTGTGAACACTTCCTCCATAGAGGCTGATTCTATTCTGGCCGTCCAGCCCCTTGTGCAGCTGGGCAGAATAGGGGCGTGCAGTGGTAGCATTCGATTCTGATCCCGTGGGGGCTAGACATGCCCGCGGGATCAGATTCGGGTCTATTGGCCTGCACATCCAGGCTGGACCCAATTCTGATCGGCCGTATGCCCAGCCACACACCTGGCTAACTCAGCCAGGCTCCTGAATGGAGCCACAGTGCCATGGCGTCCTGCGTCACCATGGCACTGCAGCTCCATTGAGGAGCTGCAATCCCAGCCTCCGAAAAGAAACCTCTTTACTCGCAGCCCGACCTCCAATCTGGCCTTCCAAGGCCTGTGTCAGGCTGCGAGGAACCCCCTGCGCCCCCTCACCTGTTCCTGCAGGTCCTGCGCCGCAATCCCCCGCCATCCAGGAGGACTTATTCCATTCCAAGTGGAATAAGTCCCCGTCTACATTGAAGGCCCTAGACCAGGGGTGGGCAATTGTTTTGGCTCGGGGGCCACGTTGAGAGAGCCGTGGTTAGCGGAGGGCCGCACCTTCTAAAACTGATCATATTCATTAGTTAAGATTACATTTCATTTAATGCGAAGTGTAAATTGCATAATAATAATAAATAAATAAAAAGCGATCGTAAACTAACTCTGACAGAAAGGAGCAAACAGATATCTATATACAAAAATATTTTGAGATCACATTTCAGCTCTCTTCCAGCCACCCCCTTCCCCCCTTTCAGCTCTATTCCAGCTACCTCCTTCACCCTGTCAGTTCCTTCCTGCCACCTCCTTCCCCCCTCTTTCAGCTCTCTTCCAGCCCTTACCTTCCACCTGTCAGTTCCTTCCTTGCAGCCGCTGCTGCTGCTTCACCCCTTAGTGCTGCTTCACCCCCACCCTTAGTGCTGCTTCACCCCTTAGTGCTGCTTCAACCCCCCTTAGTGCTGCTTCCCCCCCTTACTGCTGCTTCCCTTGTGCTGCTTCACTCCCCCTTAGTGCTGCTTCACCCCTTAGTGCTCCTTCACCCCCCCCCCTTTGTGCTGCTTCACACCCTCTCCCCTTAGTGCTGCTTCACAATTCACCCCCATGCAGCCGCTGCATCTGCTTTTTACAGAGCAGCGGCTGCAATAAACTTAATTTGAAAAGGAAAAGACAATCTGTGAGGAGCCCTCCGGTCAGCGCCCAAGGAAGTGATGTCAGAGGGGGCAGGCTTCTCACAGGTTTCTTTTCCTTTTCAAATTAACTTTATTGCAGCTGCTGCTCTATGAAAAGCAGAAGCAGAGGCTGCACAGAGGATCGATTGGGGATCGCGTTCGTGCTGCGGACTGCGGGAGAAAAGCCAGTTTTATATCTGTGCCGCGGGCCGCAGAAAACTGTGGCAGGACACATGCGGCCCATGGGCTGTAAATTGCTCACCTCTGCCCTAGACGGACAGGGCCGACCACTGAATCGGCCCTGTACGTCCGGGATCACAGCCCACTCATGCGCTGCCCTCACTCTGCCTCTAGACTGCTCCCTCCCAGCCCCATGTAAGGTTCCCCGTACAACAGGGCTGTTCGTACAGGGAGCCTTTGCGCTGGGAGCGGCAGGACGACAAACAGCAGGGATGTACGTCCTGCCTGGACGTACATCCCCGCTGTTCATGCGCAGAATGACTCCCATAGCCTCCATAGCATCTTCAGCCTTGGTCACCTGGGAAGTGGAAGGTCAGACTTAGGGATCAAACCAGGTACTTCTGCATGATAGTGGACAGTACTTGCTATCCGAGCCACTGGGCCGATATCTTCATTCTTTTCTGTCTTGTTTCTTTTCCTATTCCTGATCTTTTCCCTTCATCAAAAAGCATTTTCTTTAATTTCTTTAATTATAGTTTTAGGAGGTAATTTTACACTTTTTACACTTTTAGGAGATAATTTGATAAAGTCATGCTCGTGTGTTGGTAGCCATATATGTGCATAAATGATCTCTTATAAAATGCTGACTGATGTAAAAGTACTCACTTTGGCATCAAGGCACATACGTTGTCGGTGGATGTGAACATAGGCAGAGTTTGGGAGAAGTGTGGACAGAGCAGGAAAGTGTGCGCATAGACTGTAAATACTATAATTTATGTGCATACTTGCAAAATATAGGAACAAATATTTACATCTTTGCACCAACTCTAGAGTGGTGCTCTCTGCTCCTGCAGTGTAGCATATTATGCCACTTATGCTAATATTTTCTAAAGACATGTAGATACCTATTTGTCTTTATAAAATAGACTTAACATAGATGCCTTAGAATGCATTTTAACTAGGTGCCCCCTTATAAAATGACCCTTTTAGGACATTACATTTGCATATATGTTACCTCAGTGTACTATAATGAGCTCTCCCAGATATAAATGTAACCTTTTTATTTTTAGGTAGTATGAAGTAAAGTCTCCAGAGTTCTTGTCCATGGTTGGGAGGGGGAAACATGTTTCAATATTCTATTACATGGAGGCAATGAGTGGGGAATTTTAGAAGGGACGTCCAAGTGCAATCGGAGACATCCAGAGCGGAACATGCAGAAAAAAGCCAGGGACATCTATGTCTCCGGCTAATTTTAGACACATAGGGGTATGTTTACTAAACTGCGGTAACGTAGCAGCGGCTACGTTAAGGCGCGTTATGTAACGTTAAGGCGCCTTAACGTTACATTCTGTAAGTTACATAACGCGCCTTAATGTTCCCGGCCGCGGTAAGTCCAGAAAAGGGTGGAGAGAGCGCGGAGAGAAGGGGTCAATGGGTGGTGAGTGGGTGGTGAGTGGGTGGGGAGAGGCCCCTTCCACACTAACGCGGAGAAAGTAAGGGCTGAATCCTAACGCAACTGAAAACCTGGCGTTAGTACACATTTGCAAGAGAGAGAAACCATTTCAGTGTCAACAACAACATGGGCAAACCCCAACGCAGTGGTGCACAGGGGTACAGACACCCACTCACAAGGGCTCCACTATCCACAGCTTCATGGAGTGTCAGGCTGTTGGCCGCAGCACAGAGCTGCAGTTATCATCAGAGCACTACTACTACCCCCTGCACAGATTAGCAATGTCGGCACTGTGATCAGGACCAGTACAGCGGGTAAGGTTGTCAACCACCTCCATCTCTGCACAATGCTGAGATAGGTGTGGGAGTGTGCGTATGTCTCTCCATTGTTTTGTGTCTGCCAGCACCTCACTGAGCCCACATTGCTCACACTGCTTCCAGCGTTAGCCTGAAAATGTGTGTAATGAGGAGCAAAGTATTGTGGGTATGGCTCAGACAGGGCGGATTGTCCAGGATGCATCTGCACAGGGTGGAGGGCAATGGCTGGGACACTGTAGTGCTTGACCACCACCTGAATGGACAGGGTGTCCACAACATGTCACACTGGGGGGGGGGGGGGGAAACGCTCTCTGACCGAGCAGTGATCATGGCATGTCTATGTTCCCACATAGTGCCACACATTATTTGTTTCCAGTGATACCTGTGTGTTCCTGGTTCTGGGGCCTAATCACAGAGATACCTGCTTAGTATCTGTGCTGTGCATCCCACCTTTGGGTGCACAGGGTTCCCCTGTGAGCATGCACTATGGACTGGTTAGTGGGCTGTTTGTGGTTTGCCTGTGCATGGTGGGAACACCTTGTAGGAGGCTGCAGGTGCTGTCTGTTGATGAATGGCAGACCGTGGCGTGGGGCAGTTGAGCCTACCCCAAGCATCACTGCTGGTCTGCAATTGGCACAGGTATGGCACTGGCCCAGCAGCCCTGGAGGGCTGTCATCCACCAGCAGGACTGTGGTTGCTGGTACTGCAGCCATGCTGTAGGGTGCAGGCAAAATGGGTGATTGAGGCCCCTTGGGTATATAGCACATACCACTTAGACCAGGGGTGTCCAATCCTGTCCTGGAGGGCCGCAATCCTGGCAGGTTTTTGGGATAGCCACAATGAATATGTATGAGATATATATGCATTAGAGAGATCCTGCCAACCTGACTGGTTTGTGGCCCTACAGGACCGGATTTGGAGACCCCTGCCGTACACCTCTGTCATTTAAGATTGTGAGTGGGCAAGGTACAGATGTCCTAGACATCAAAAGGGTAGATAGAATTTCTCACATTCCTTCTCGATTCCCACCACCACCAAAAAGTTGTCTAATAGACCACATTTTTGTGGTGGTGAGAAGTGAGAAGTGAGGAGGAATGTGACAAAGTCTATCTACCCTTTTGATGTCTAGGACATCTGTACCTTGCCCACTCACAATCTTAAATGACAGAGGTGTAAAGCAGGGGTCTCCAAATTCAGTCCTGGAGGGCCACAAACCAGTCAGGTTGACAGGATATCTCTAATGCATATATATATCATGCATATCCATTAGGGCTATCCCAAAAGCCTGCCAGGATTGCGGCCCTCCAGGACAGGTTTGGACACCCCTGACTTAGACCCATAGTGGCAGTGCTGCATCATGAGTCTAGACACCCCACTGCCCTGATAACAGGTACCCATGGCAGCAAGATTGTAACACTGTGTACACTCTAATCTAGGTGGTGTCCAGTCCCACAGGGCCATATGTGACTGCAGAACACAGATGGAACAGATTTACCTTCAGTTGCACTGCTGGGAACACCTATCACACACTGGCAGTGCTGGGGATGTGCAGAAGAACCTATCTCTAGCAACACATGTACTGTGGACCTAGTGCTGGGCGCCCATCCTATCTCTCAGGGTGAACACGGAGCCTGCACAATGGCATGGTCTGTAGCTACTCTGTGCTAGTATCACGCACTGTCAGTCTGTCTTACCACGCTGCAGTACCGGAGAGGTGCAGACCCCATTTGGTGGTCAGCTGTAGGCTGCTGTTCTACATGTGCAATGCATCATGGGTGCTGGTGGGGTTACCCTATCTTGGCACACAGAGCAGACGGTTTGTGCAGTGACCTGCAGTCCTTCTGTACCCAGCCATTGTTGTGCAACAGGCCATAGAGGTATAGCCTACTGGTTAGTACACTGACGTTCTAGGTGGAGGTCATGGGTTCAATTACTCATTGTTCTCTCCTGTCCAAGGCAGATGTTTTGCTTGCCTGTGACAGTCATATCTTTGCAGATCCATGCTGCCAGCCCATAGTACCCTCACCACAGTTGCCAGCAATCCTTATAAGGCATTATAAGGCACGTTATTAGGCACATTACAAGGCACGTTGCAAGGCACCTTATTGGGCACAGTACAAGGCACGTTATAAGACACGTTACAAGCACCTTATTAGGCACAGTACAAGGCACGTTAAGGCACGTGCCTTGTACTGTGCCTAATAACGTGCCTTTTAACGCGCGTTACCTGACATGCTTGCCATAATGATGCCCCGTCCATGCTTTTATATGAGCATCTGTACATTTACCGCGGAACCTAATGCAAATGACTTTACCGCAGTTTAGGAAACATGCCCCATAGACATCCCCAGTGTGGACGTGCTCATGGCTGGGCACATAGATGTCCCCAATAAGGATGCATGGATCAGAGATGTCCAGCTCAGGCAAGTTAGCGAATGGGGACGTCCATCAACAGGGCACATTACCAATATGAGCCCCCATTCCCGTTGGTTGTCATTGACATACTTTATGATGAATACAAAGGATAAGAGTGTAACTCCTTCTCCATACCCTCCAGATACTTGCCAGGGGAAACAGACATTTTTCTGATGCCTTTTCATACCTGAAGCAGGTCTAACTCTGGCAGCAATTTGGGACGCCCAGGGTGCTACTGAGATTGGGGGAGGCATCCAGGATCGTAGTACCAATCCATCCTTGCTTCCACCATGCCTCTGTTCAGACGTAGATGTCTGCACGGCTTCATTTTCTGCTATTCATTTGCAGGAACAGTTGCTCACTTTGCTTAAAAGATATAGGGGTTTTTTGGTTAAAAGAATTTCATCCAAGCCAATGTATTTCACTGGAGTCTTTTGATGTGTCTTAACCTCCATGGCAGCAGTCCCAAAAAGCATCAAGAACATCTGAGAGTTAACTTCCCTTTCAGCAGCAAGAAAAACATCAGTTACTGAAAATTATTACAGTAGCAGATAACAATGATCTCTTTATACCTGAGATGTCACAAGCCTCCTGAAACAACACTTTTAGGGATGTACTTTTGCTTGCAAAACGGCACAAAAATATCAATGATATTTTTATGTAATTTGCATCAGAAACAACGCAAACCCATAGCAAAATTTTATTATGAGCTTTGTGTCATTTCTGACGCCCTCCTTAAAAAACAAAAATCTTGTTTGGGTCCCACCACCGCCACCCAATCGGTGGAAAAGAGATATCACTCTGGGCCTTTAGTCAGCCCCCCTCCTCACTACCTCTAATCTCCATACTGACTCTCCAGAATGCCTTTGAAATTCTCCAGGCTGAGTTGGCAGCAGGATTCCCCTTCACCTCATGGATCAGTGTTTGTGTTGCTCGGATAACACTGTGCTAGCTACCGTTCCATTAGCCAATGTAATTAGTGGGGGATTGTGAGAGCAATATGGACACTGAGCCATAAGGAGGTGAGGGAAAGTCCAGTGCTGGAGTTTGGGGTCAGAGGGGAGAACCAAAGTGGTTGCGGGGTTATGGACTAACTGTAGGCTTACAGTCACATTTCTTTTCCATAGATTAAATGGGGGTGGGGAGGCAGGTGGCTGAGGCAACAGTATTTTTTTGTCACAGTAGCAGGCAGGAAGGGCACACGGAACAAACAAGATAATTGAAACATTAGGACAAAGACACCAGCAAAACAAAAGCCAATGACATAAAACAAAAAATGTTCATGCATATCTGTGACACTTGTTTGACATGCTAGTACCATTATTTCTAGGCTTTTCCAGCTGGCCTGCAGTCAGCATGTATTGCTGACTTGTCATCACTGGCAAAAGCCAAATCGAATAAGAATCAACTAGTACCTTTTGCGTAGGCGCTTGGTATACGAGCAATGGGGATGCTAAACCTTCCCAAAAGTCAGGCTGGGAGACAGGAGAAGGAGCTGGATCCTGCAGCACTGAGAACAGGGCAGACACTAGGACATTGACAAAGGCAGGAACTGTCTGCTTGTTGCAAATGTTAATTTCACACTTCCTGCCTCTGATTGCCAGAGGTGGGAAAATACTTTTTGGACAATATTAGAAAATGGCGATATTTAAATGCCACAGTGGTCAGTTGTGGCACTTAAACAGTGAAGGCATATTCAGTGGTAGTGTCTGGATAGGAGCTGCCGCTGACTGTCCGGGCTCAGCGGCGCTAACTGCCTATATTTACCCAGTTTAGTGTAAACTTCAGTTGGCCCTTGTCCAGATTGCAATTTAGGCCAGGCTTTCATATGACTTAATTGTTGGGATAGGAGCCATTGAAAATTGCATTAACTGGTTAAGTGTTGGCACTTACCTGGTTAGCACCAGTACCGCCTCCCTCTCTGCCCACAGACTAGCCCTGCAGTAATCAGACGTTACTGGGGCGGTCTGTGGAGATATTCAGAAGCACTACAGGAGGTCCATATAACTGTACAGATACACATAAGAGGCAGTCCCGTGTCTTTGGTGCTTATCATTTAGTCTAAACACACAGTCCAAAGAAATAAAAGTACCATGAGGATCTACCAGCTTCTGTTTTAATTTTTATTTACAAATTTTTACAATATAATTACAAGCAATAAAAGCATGCAATAGTTTTTTTTATTTTTTTAAGTGCCTTCAACTCAATGCTGACTCCTGGCAACCCAGCAGCCCCTGGGTTTTCTTGACCATATGTATGATTGGAAGTAGACTGCCAGACTTTTTCTTCTGAGGCAATGGAGGGTAAAGAGACTTGCCCAAGGCTACAAGGAGTGCCAGTGGGAATCAAACACAGATCTCCTAGGTAGTAGTGCTGTTGCTCTTGCAATAGTAATCAATATGAAAAATAAACACAAAAAAATTATAATAATAGGAAACAAAGAAGAAAACTATCAGACCTCAATAAAAGGCTCCTCCTACCAT
The DNA here is from genome assembly GCA_033557465.1 of Ichthyophis bannanicus. Classification (NCBI taxonomy): domain Eukaryota; kingdom Metazoa; phylum Chordata; class Amphibia; order Gymnophiona; family Ichthyophiidae; genus Ichthyophis; species Ichthyophis bannanicus. Next base: position 499,743,745 of record CM066034.1, read on the forward strand.
CTAAACAAAAAGATAGCAATTGTTACAATCTGGACTAGTATCCTCATTGGACAGTTATATCCTCGCTACTGCAAGCAGACGGCATCTGCTGAAGAAAATTAGTCAACTGACTGGGGTCATAGAAAAAGTACTTATTTCCCAAATACTACCTCACATTTACAAGGAAGAAGGCCGCAAGTGCCAACACGTTCTTCTATTAGCTAAGAACTCTCTCTGCCTCCATTGAGAATCTCAACAGAGGTACAATAAAACAGACATTTTAGCCTTGAGAAATATCCAGTCCTTAGAGAGGAAATACATTTTAAGAACCAAATCCCTATCATATTTGAGTGCAAAACTAACTAAGACATTGGATCTAGATACTAATTCGTAAGTTAAACTTTGAAGAAAAGCAGTCAAATCCGTGAAATTGATCAATGAGGCATGTCCATCCATTCCACCATCCTCAGTGTTCACCCTTGATGACTGGGATAGGTGAGTAAGTTTATGCTACTGAAGGAAAATTCTCAGGGGGCACAGAAAGCACCTCCTGAAAAATTCTGTAACATTTCTATAGGCGACAAATGAGGAGATTTAGGAAAATTCAGAAATCAGAAATTGTCCCCTCCAAGTCCAATTTTCCAACATTTCCAGTTGAGGTTGTATATGCATCTTATCCTTAACTGAAACACTGTTCTGAAATTCTGACTCCTTCATTTGAAAGTCAGCTGATCAATTTTTGATGTATGATTCACAAATAACTGAGCTTGACTTCAAGCTGGTACTGAAAAATAGAAAATGATATAATTATAGAACCCACTCTTCAGCAGATAGACTTTTCATTTTTTTTAAGTTTTTTCATTAAGCAAGTTTTCAGTTTTACATCCAAGAATCCTTTGAAAGAAAGGAAATAAGTAAGATAAGAAAAAATTAACAAAAACAAACCCCCTAATGATACAGTATTCATAGACCACACTATTTGGGGTCAAGAAATCTATACTACAAGAAATAAAGGAAATACAATATTAAAAAACAGTTGCCGACAGATTTCTCTTTGCAGCCTATGTTACTAGATCTCGACCATCTGGGACTGATGGAATCTGGATAGTGGTCTCTTCCCTTGCCAAAAGCAAGTCACTTAATTGTATGTGCTCAAAAAACATAAAGGGCCCGATATTCGAAGGCATTTTCATGGTTTACAGCACAGTAAACTATGTAAATGCCCTAAATCGGGATATTCAACGGCACTTACATGGTTAGTGCCGTTGAATATCCCCTTCAAAACCTGCTACACGCCCCAATGCTCTGTTGTTAGCATCAGGGCATATTGGGGGTATTCCGGGGCAGAGACTGCTGCTAACTGGGTAGTGGCGATATTGCATCATTACCCGGTTAGCAATCCATGGCTAAAACTAGGCCAGCTTCTGGCTCCAGGGTTCGTGCAGCAATGCTGGATATTCAATGCTGTCACCATGGCACTGAATATCCAGTGTTAAGGGTTAGCAGGCAGGGCTATGCACCATAGTGGCGCATAGCCGGCCCAATACAATATCAGACCCAAATTGTTTACCTCCCAAAGTAATCATATTTACAATGAAATTTCAATACCACAGTTGCTCTAAGAGCCTGGACTCTAACTTTAAGAGACAGAAATTCTCAGTGTTTCCTCTGAGTATCATGGTATATCAGGAAAAGTCTGAATTCTTGACCACAAAAAACCCTCAGACACTCTTCTGAAATAAAGCTGCAGGACTGCATTCCTTTCAGACTGAAATGTGAAACAAGACAACAAAGTAGTTATGTCAGTAATAACCAGGGAATCTTCTAGAAAATCTGTAAGATAAATTTCTGATTGTCCATTATCTTGCACCTCGGTCCACAAACCAGAGATGATTTAATCAATATTAGATACTGGGCCCAGACAATTGGTGGCAATGCATCTTAAGGCATTTTCAGAACCTCATGTAGATATTTATGGAGTTTTTTGACAGGAACAATTAATAGATGCTTGTAAAAGTTAAGAAATCTTAAATTATTTGTCCTAAGCAGATTCTCCAAAACATCCACCTTCCAGTAACAAAATTATTTGTCCTTAATCTGGTCAGTACTTACAAGCTTCAAGTCTCCAACAGCAGCCTCCAAGGTGTTCATTCTAGTAATATGCTGTTGCAGCATCTGGTCTTGGTCAGCAGGTTAACGCATGAACCATATCCACTTTAGCTTTACTCATGAAGCTCTGCAGAGAGGAGTCCATTCTCCTGATAGCTTCCTACATCCCATAGCATTTCCAGTGTAATAACATTTGGTTTCACCATAAAGAAGGACTCCAAAAGGGAAGGGGAAACTTCCCCCAATGCAATTGCGAAAGAAGTAACTGGGGGGATCCCCTCCATTCCCAGCACCAAACTCAAAGGTATCTTCTCCGACGATGCTGGGCACAACCCGTGGAATGACCCACTTCCTGGTCTCAGCTAGGCTGTCCATTGTTCAGGGCTCAGCGATGCCCCTTCGGCACCACTCTCTGTACCAACTTCCATAGAGATTGTCAAGGTAGAGGGAGGCACCTGATTCAGCACCAGATCAAACATCTCTGAGATTGGCCGACTTGAGCAGACAGACTTTTCAACGCTGATCATAATACGTCCAAAGTCACCACAGACTGCTTCAACAGCTGAGATCCTCCCAGATCTTTGTTAGTGATATTGCAGAAGGACTGTCATATCAGGTTTGCCTCTTTGTGGATGATAGCAAAGTCTGCAATAGAGTAGACACCCAGGAAGGTGTAGATAAAATGAGGAGGGATCTAGCTAAGCTTGAAGAATGGTCAAGAATTTGGCAGCTGAAATTTAATGCTAAAAAATGTAGAGTCATGCATTTGGGCTGCAACAATCCAAGGGAGCAGTACAATATAAGGAGTGACGTACTTCTGTCCATGAAAGAAGAACGGGGCCTAGGCGTGATTGTGTGATGATCTAAAAAGTAGCTAAACAGGTAGAAAAGGCGACAACGAAGACTAGAAGGATGCTTGGGTGCATAGGGTGCATAGGGAAAGGAATGGCCAGCAGAAGAAAGGAGGTGATAGTGCCTCTGTATAAGTCTTTGGTGCAACCTCACTTGGAGTATTGTATGCAATTCTGGAGACTTCTCCTTCAAAAGGATAAAAACAGATTGGAGTCAGTGCAGAGGGTGGCTACTAAACTGCTTAGTTGTCTTCATTATAAAGCATATAAGGACAGACTTAAGGACTTTAATATATATACTTTAAAGGAAAGGCAGAACAGAGGTGATATGATTGAGATGTTTAAATACCTCCGTGGCATAAATGCACAGGAGGAGAGCCTCTTTCGATTGAAAGCAAGCTCTGCTATGAGGGCACATAGGATGAGAGTGAAAGAGGATAGATTCAGGAGTAATATGTAGAAATATTTCTTTAAGGAAAGAGTGGTGGATCCGTGGAATAGTCTCCCAGTGGAGGTGGTAGAGATGAGGACAGGATCTAAATTCAAAAAAGGATGGGACAAACACAGTGGCTCTCTAAAGGAAAAAAGGGGACTCTTGTAATGCTTGATATGGAAGGGCAGACTAGATAGGCCATGTGATTTTTTTAACATCATGTTTCTATGTTTCTATCCTGCTTAAGAGACTTATTGATGGAAGAAGCTCCATTCTGAACAGTGGTAAAGGCATGAGGGCCTACCCCATCACTAGAGTCCAGGCAAGACACAACACTGGAATCTTTCTGCAGCTCTAGGTGAGCTCCATTCTGAGCCTCTGATAAGCCTGGATATCTGAGCTCAGTGAAATAGATGACTCACTGTAAAAACTACCCCCATGGCTGAGCTTAACAATATGCTAGACATACTCTATAGTGGAGTTAACTTGTAGTTGTTCATGGAGGCATGAATCAGCTGTAATGTTGACACTGCCCCTGATAGATGGGAGCAAAGCCACTTCTTACACTTCCCCATAAACAAAGACCAAGTAATGTCCTCATAAAAAACAGTCACACTCTGGAAAGCCAGGGTCTAAAGATGATAATCTCCTGGCTCTCATGCTCCTGAAGGGGTGATCAAAGGAGAGTGCATCTTTTGGCCCGAACTGGCATCTGCAGTGTTTTATCCTCTGCACAGGCTCTTCAATATGTCAACACTGGAAAAGGGCAGGACAACATCCCTCCTTGTGGCTGCAACACATCACACCCATCAGAGTAGTCTTGATGATCTTAGCCCCTTCCACAGCCTCCAGCATCAAATCAGTTATTAAGACCTCTATACCAAACTACCAACATCTCATAAATCATTCAAGCATTCCTCTGTCTTATGAAAGACTGTCATTCCCTTTAAAAGATGTAGAAAAAGATGTCCTAAGAACAAACATCTGTCCGTTTTTTTTTTTGTTGTTTTTTTTTTTGCCTGTTCTCAGCATTTGTGCAACTCAAAGTGACAGGTTTGTTTACATTCTGCACTTGAGGTTAAATGTGTTTGCCTTATGGACCCAAATTTCAACAGGACTCCTTTATGTTAACTCTACTGCCCAGCACCCCATAAAATGCATGTCTCTTCATAGCAGGGGCTACAAGTCCTGGCATTAACTCTACTCCATACAGAGGACTGAAGTGCAGCTCTTCTTGTGGAAATCTGAACTACCTACATATAAATGTTGTGGCATATTATTTTTTAATGGATTTAGCTTATGTCTTTTCATTGGATGTTCAAGGCGATTTACATTCGGGTAGATTACGTATTTGATGAAGATGAACTTTACCTGGCTGCAGATTACAGACAAACTTGTCACTGGGAGGCTTGTGGGCATTGTATTGGCATCTTTTCCCGATGCAGAGAAACTGGAGTGTATCGAATGCAGGTGCTTTCTGCTGTCTGGGTCTGTCAATCACCAGCATAGAATGACTGAGCGGTTAAAGTGGTGTGGGCTGCAGGGACTCAGAACATGTGCAGTACTATCAGTTCCTGTAACCTCTTCCTCCCTTTATTTACGATCTTCCTGTTTTGAAGTGGAAGCACACAGGTGAAGGAGGAGGAGGGCTGGTACAGCTCTCCATACAGGAAGAAGAGTGGGAAAGGAAGGTGGAGAAGAAGAGAGCTGATGAGGAAAGAGGGTGGAGGAGAATATTAGAAAAAAGGAGGCGAGAGGCAGGGGAAGAGATGTCAAGGGTGAACCATTCCAAAGAGTGAGATTGAATGACCTGGAAATGGGAATAACGAGTGAGGACCTTGATAAATTGGAAGACTGGGCGTCCAAATGGCAGGTGAAATTTAATGTACGACCTATATTAGACTATAACCTCTTCCGCATCGTATATCAGACAATAAGTCCATTCCTAGATTATTGCAACTTAATACTTCAAGGATTACCTAAAAGCACAACCCAACCCTTACAACTAGCACAGAACACTGCGGCACGACTAATCACCGGATCCAAAAGGCAAGATCACATCACACCAGCCCTAAAATCCCTTCACTGGTTACCCATACAATCCCGAATAAAGTACAAATCAATAATGATGACCTTCAAGACCATGAACAACCAGTCTGCTGACTTCTTAAAACAATTAATCCAGAAGATGACAAACACTCGGTCAAGGAGGACACAGCATCAAAACACCCTGTCAACTACGTCCATCAAAAGCAATACCTCACAAACAGCACTCCAAAGGGCGTTTGAACACTTCAGCCTGTCCCTCCGGAACTCACTCCCTCACCAATTAAGATCAATTAAGGACAACTCTGACTTTAGGAAAAAACTAAAAACAAATCTGTTCACCGAATACTTTGGTACAACACTGGACCTACAGACTTAACACTTGAATACACCTCCCAGTCATCCCTTTCACAATACCGACTGCAACCTAGACTGAATACCACATATTGGACTTGTAAATAGTTGTAAATATTTCTTATTGAAATGTTATATAAAACTCAACTTTGTGATGTAAAAAGTTTAATGACAAGTGTTCTATGTAAAACTGTTCTGTCTGATGTAAATCGCCTTGAGAACATGGAAAGGCGGTATAGAAGAAATGCTAAATTAAATAAATAAATAAAATAATGTGGACACATGCAAAGTTATGCACTTAGAGAAGAACAACCCAAACTACGATGGCACGATGCAAGGTTCCACATTAGGAGCAACTACACAGGAAAAGGATTTAGGTGTCATCATGGATAATACATTGAAATCCTCTATCAGGTGTGCAGCGACAGCCGAGAAAGCAAATAGAATGCTAGGAATCATAAGTAAAGGAATGGAGAATAAAACCAAGCATATTATAATGCCTCTGTATCGTTCCATGATGCAAGCACACCTTGAATATTGTGTGCAATTCTGGCCACCATATCTTAAAAAGGATATAGCAGACTTAGAAAAGAGAAGAGCCACCAAAATGGTAAAGGGAATAGAATGAGGAAAGGCTTAAAAAGTTAGAGCTCTTGAACTTGGAAAACAAACGGCTGAGGGGAGATATGATAGAGGTCTATAAATTAATGAATGGAGTAGAATGGGTAAATGTAAATCAGTTGTTTGCTCCTTCTAAAAGTAGAAAGACAAGGGGACACACAATGAAGCTACAATGTATTCCATTTAAGACTAATAAGAGAAAATATTTTTTCACTCAACGAATAATCAAACTCTGGAATTTGTTACTGGAAGATATAGTAAAATGGTTTATGGTTTATTTGATTTGATTGACAGCCCTTCGATAAAAGCACAGCAGAGTGGTTTACAATTTAAAAGCAAAGTTAAAAACAGAAATAAGAAAGGAATTACAATGGCGGGATAAGACAGGAACTCAGTCATACATGCTAAAAAACAGAACAATTAGAGGCAGAAGACAGACAGTAAAGACAGCTGGGAAGGCTATGTATCAGGGGACTGGTATGTTGTATACTTGATTGAAGAGATATGTTTTTAACATGTTCTTGAATTTTGCAAAAGATGGTTCTAAATGTAAGGCCTGGTGCAGCATGTTCCATGAAGCAGGGGCAAGAAAATAAAAAGCAGCAGAGCGGGTAGACATGAGGTGAACTTGATTTGCAGATGGAAGGGGAAATCTGTTAGCATGAATATCGTGCAGGGAGCGATGAGTAGAGTGAGGAAGAAACAAGTCAGACAAGTAATAGAGAGTATCAGAATGTAGAATGCAATGAACTATGATCAGAGGTTTGAACTGTAGATGGGTTGCAACGGGAAGCCAGTGGTGACGAATCAGAAGAGGGGTAACATGATCAAACCGGGATGCATGTGAGAGGATGTGGACAGCTGTGTTTTGCACAAGCTGTATACGGTGGAGCTAGGTTTGGGGGAGACCAAGATAAATGACATTATAATAATCTAATCTAGATATCACAAGAAAGAGAAGCAAAGTGGTCAAAGATGAGGAAGAAAGAAAGGGGCGAACAGCATAAATCCGACGAAGTGCATAAAAAGAACAATGAATAACTGAAGAGTCAACCAAGGGAAGGGGACAACCAGTGAAGGAAGGATCCAGAGAGGGGGGCCTACTGAAGGTGATCCAAAGCGCAGCAGACTTAGGATTCAAATGAAGAAAAGTGGCCGCAAGCCAGTGTGAGATGCCAGTATAAAAGCTGTTAGTGTAAAAATGCAATGTGTGACTTTGAGTCAATGTTGACTCCTGGCAACCCAGCAGCTCCTGGGTTTTCTTGGCAGTGTGACCAGAAATAGATTGCTAGGCCTTTCTTGTAGCTGGGTTTAAAAAAGGTTTGGAGAAGTTCCTGGAGGAAAAGTCCATAAACCATTATTAATCTGGATTGGCCACTGTTGGAAACAGGATACTGGGCTTGATAGACCTTGGTCTGACCCAGTATGGCTTTTCTTATGTTCTTATGTTTTATGTTCTTAGCTCTGAAAAACATGTAAATACCTTGGAATATCCCCCTCCACCTCCCTACATTCATATAGAAGCATGAATGTGAGCTTTTTATTTTGAATATCTTTCCCATGTGGGTAGCATAGGGTCCTGTGATAAGTGCTGGCATAATTTGTATCTTGGAGTTTTGCAGCATTTTGTCCTATTTTCTTTTATTTGGGATTCTGTTTGGAGTTTACTTCTTACAAATTTCTGTTTCAGGCAGAAGGTTAGCATTGGAGGAGGGAGGGCAGATGGAATTAATTTTATTAATTCATTCTCTAGACATAGGGTTGAAGGTCTCTGATAATTTCCCTATGTTTTCTAACTCTGGATTTTGTTAATACAAATGATACACATTCTATGGTTTTCATTTCCCTGTACTGCAGCAGGATTTTCTCTGGGTATTTTGAGTGTGAATGCAATTTTCTTCTGTTTAAAGGATTCTGTTAGGCTTTAAGGTATTCAGTCCTGTCTTGTGTGTCAGAGTAAATGTGGTGGTAACTTGGCTATGTATAATGGATTTTTTTTTTTTATATGCGGAGGATGGAAACTGAAGCTATGAAGATAGTTGTATCTGTCGATTGGCTTTTTGTATACTGATGTTTGTAAGCCACCATTGCATACTGAGACTGTAGTATCTAACAAGTTAATGCTTTCCATGGAGTAGTCCAATTTGAGTTTGATTGTGGGATGGGATGCAATAAAGGAGTTGCAGAAATGTTTAAGGTTCTTCTCTGGGAACAAGCAGGAAGTCAGTCCTCACATATGGGTGACATTGGCGTTGACGGAGCCCACACGGAGCATTTCCCCAGCTTTCAAAGAAAGCTTTTGGGACATGCTACCACACATGCATGGTCCTTTTCCTGCCCAAGGGTGCCATCTTGCTCAGTCTCCTTTTTTCCGTGGAGCCCAAAGGACTTCTGTCTTGTTTCCCCAGAAAATATCCTTACTAATTATCCTTAAAAGTTAGCTTTTCCCAGTTTGCGTACCGGTTCCTCTTCCCGCTATGAGCCGGAGCCATCTCAGTGCTGTTTATTTATTTATTTTATTTATTTATTTATTTCAACTTCTTATATACCGCACTCTTTGACATCAGCGCGGTTTACAAACAACAGAAAGAAACCAGAACAACAGGCTGTTTGGTATTACATATAACAGGAGTATCAAACTTGGATAACATGGGGTAACTATTTACATGGAGTATATAATCTATTAGCTAGATAACATGCTCAAACTATTTACATAGAATTAGCAGGGGTGCTTGGGACAAGAGGGATATTGTGGAATGTGCTAGGGTGCGGTTGTTATGTTACGGTTCATGTGGGGTAGTATTTGATGAAAAGGTGCAGTTTAAGGGCTTTTCTGAACTGGGTTAGGTCGGTTATGGCACGTAGATCAGGTGGGAGAGAATTCCAGTATTTTGGTGCGCTAAACATGAAAGCTCTGTTTGATGTTGATAGGCTGCACGTTGTAATAGCCTTTGGGGTTGTTAGTGAGTTTAATGCTGCCTGTCTCCTATTTCTATTTGATGGAATGGATTGGATGAGTGCGGTGAGTGATGTGGACGATAAACCATTTAAGGCCTTAAATGTGAGAATGAGGGTTTTGAATGTAAGTCTTCCGTGTATAGGGAGCCAATGGAGTTGTTTGAGGATAGGGGTGATGTGTTCACTTCTGGCCGCTCCTAGAAGAACCCTGGCAGCGGTGTTCATTGCGAGCTGCAAGGAGCTTATGGTGGATTGTGGTAGTCCTTGTAGAATGGAATTGGCGAAGTCGAAATGCGGCAGTATCAGAGCTTGGTAGATGGTTCTGAAGTCTTCGTGGTCTAGTAGGGGACGCAGGTGTCTGAGGGTGCGTATTTTGAAGTATACAGATTTTACGATATTGTTTATGTGTGATTTCATGTCGAGTCTATGGTCTAGTGTGACTCCGAGGTATTTTATTGTATCCTTGGTGCCTAGGTCAGCTCCCTTGACACTTATATGTGGTGGTGGGGTGAAGTTGGGGTCTCTCTGTTCTCGGCCTCTTTTCCTTTTTTTGATCAAGGCTTACCTCAGCCACCATTCACACCTTTTTTTGCCCGGGGGTCGTTGATCCCATCTGGGTGCTCACCACCATGTCTCCAAGTGGGTTCAAAAAATGTGATGGTTGCAGTTAAACCATGTCAGTGACCTACACCCATGACTGCTGCCTGCTCTGCCTTGGTTCAGACCATGACAGCATCTCTTGCAACCTGTGCCAGGCCATGATGCCTAAGACCAACAAAAAGAGTTCGGAGTTGCAGGAAAAACTATTCCCCAGGTCTGACTCGACCCTGGCCTTCCTGACGCCGAGCTCCAAGCCTAGCACTTCCATGAGGCCCGAGCATCCTCAGAGTCCCACAGCGGTGGCTCCTCCGAGAAGACCTCAGACCCGGAGAAAAAGAAGAAAAAGTCCTCGAACTCCGCTGAGGTTGCACTGGAGAAACCTGGTAAAACTGCCCGGAGGGACTCAGGCAGCTCTGAGAAGCACACTACCAAGGTCCTCAAGAAGGATTCCTCGGCTGGCAGAGACCATGTGAGGTACCTCGAGGCCGTAGTCCTTGTCAAGGATGCACTTGCAAGAGTGCTGACACTGGGCCCGAAATCCTCGGTGCCTGCACCGAATGCTGCTGAAAGGCTTGGAAACCAGAATGGCGGCCCTGGAGCAGAACATCACTGCTATCCTGGCCCTGCATCAGGCAATGATGGCTAGTTTGTCTGCATCATTTGCCCTGACGAGAGGAATCCCTGGTTGTCGAGCTGAGCTCTGAGCGCCACCAGCCTTGGTTAAGACCTCGCTGCCAGTTGAGGTCCCGGTCCCATTCCTCAGCTATCCGATCCTCCCTGGCTAGTTTCCATGACTTGGACCCCAGGTCCTCCGGAGGCTGCCAACCCCTCGGCACTGGCCTTGAGACAGTGAGTTGTAGGGCCTTGGACTCGTCATCACCACTCGACTCTGAAAGGGAGACCGATGATGGGGCACCCCCGGAAACTAAACAGCACCGAGATATTCCCTCGGACCTGTCTTCCCCAGTGCCCCGGCGCCACTCTCCTCCGGAGAACATAGCCTTCCATGACTTTGTCAAGGATATGGCCAAAGCCCTCTTGGTGCAGATCGAGGCGGAAGAAGACCCGCACATCGAGGAGCTGGAGATCCTCCAATATGAATCTCCACCCAAGGAAACTTTCACTGTACCCGTGCAGCTGATCCTCAAGTGGCTACTGCTCAGAATGTGAGAGACACCGGCATTGGTACCGGTGGTGAGCCAGCACCTCGACGCCATGTACCATGTCTGGAAGGGCCCAGGGTTCCATAAACCCCCAGCTCCAATATAATTCCATGGTCGTTGATTCGACCATGCAAAGATTTAAGAGCCAAAAGATCCACTCCTCTGTTCCCCCCGGAAGGGAGGGCAGAGCCCTCCATGCCTTCGGGCGCAAGTGTTACCAGGGCTGAATGCTTGGATGCTGGATCCAAGCCTATGAATTATACATAGGCATGTACCTGAAGGCTCTAACCCAGGAATTGTTAGGGTTTTCAGCTGATCTGGTTGGGAACCCCTTCAACAGTTCCAGTCCCTGACCTTAGGGATCAAGGACTGCTCCAAGTTTATTTTTTATTTACATTCTCTCATATACCACGCTATTCTGCATCAGTGCAGTTTACATTGAACAAACTGAAATTACATTGAACAGGGCATTATAACTTGGAGATAACTATTTTACAGGGAACATGGGCTATGGAGGATTAAGTGGCTTGCCCAAGACCACAAGGAGCACCTGTGGGACTAGAAACCCCAGTCCTTCTGGCCCAAGGTTGCTGTCCTCTAGTGGGATTTGAACCCCCGACCTTCTGGCCTGAAGTACCTTGCCCCAACCACTAGGCCACTCCTCCACTCCAAGTTCCTCTCCTGAGCAGCCTACAATGGCTTCAAGTCAGCAGCTCAAGTCGAAGCAGCCGGCATTGGCGCCTGATGTCAAGCCTGGCTACAGTCTTCCAACCTCGAGCAGTAGGTCCAAGACAAGCTGCTCGACATCCCCTGCACCAGGGAGAACCTGTATGGCAAACCCATGGCTGACAAGGCGGCCGAGATTTAGGCTGACGCAGTGACTCACCAGAGGCTCTCTAAAAAGACCTCGTCACTTCCCTGCAGGAAACCAGCAGGGCAAAGGTCCCAGTTCCCGAGGAAAAGGGTCGTTTCCCACAAAGTCACCACTACCAGCCCTTCTCGGGCCAGCAACAAGGCCATGGGGCTCAGAAGGCGAAAGCACCAAAGCCTCAGGCCCCAGCGCCCACCCAACCTGGGGGGAGCTTTTGACTCCCAGGGCAGGACCTCCTGTCCCCCAGGAGACCTTCACCAGCTCATAGGGGGGCACCTGGCGCTCTTTTCCCACAGATGGGCCAACATCACCTCGGACCAGTGGATATTGCAAGTGGTAAAGAAAGGATGCTTCCTCCACCTGCAGCAGATACCACCTAGGTTCTTCCCAGGAGAGCCTGTGTGACCCCTCCTTCACCAGACCCTTCTTCTCACAGAGCTCACAGGTCTGATCATGGACAACGCAGTAGAGCCTGTACCCAAAACACCTATGGGAAAAGGGCTTCAGTTACTTCCTTGTCCCAAAGAGAACTGGGGGCCTCAGGTCCATACTAGACCTGCAAAACTTAAGTTTCTGGTGAGGGAGAAGTTCAAGATGCTCTTCCTTGGGACACTGCTGCCCTACCTCCACCAGGGAGATTGGTTGTGCCTCTTGAATCTAAAGGATGCTTACACACACATCCTAATCCACCCCTCCCGCGGGCAGTGCCTAAGGCTCGTGGTAGGAGGAGTGCACTATCAGTACAGGGTACTACCCTTCAGTCTGGCCTCCTCGCCGAGGGTCTTTACCAAATGCCTGGCTGTGGTGGCTCCCACCTGGGGCCTTCTTCTTCCCCTAAGATGACTGACTATTCAGGGGGCGGCACAACCTCATAGGCCAGCTGGGTGGCAGAGTGTGCATCCCTCCTTCTGCAGCACCTGGGGTTTGTCATCAACTACCCCAAATCCCACCTCTCTCCAGCCCAAAATCTGGAGTTCTTAGGTGCTCAGCTCAACACACTGCAGGTCAAGGCAATCCTCCCCAAGGAAAGGGCAGAATGCCTCAGACTATTGGCAGGAGAGGTATAGAATCATCGGTCAGTACCATCTCGTCTCCTCCTCCATCTACTGGGCCATATGGCCTCTACAGTCCAAATGGCACCCTCAGCCCACTTGCACATGTGGACAGCCCAGTGGTGCCTTTGCTCACAGTGGACTCAAGCCATGGGCAGGCTACAGGACAGGATCAGGGTTACCCGCCAATTGGCAAAATTCCTCAACTGGTGGAAAAACGTCTGCCACCTCAGGGTGGGAATGCTCTTCCAAGCATCTACACCTCAGAGAACCCTGACCACGGATGCCTCTCTTCTAAGTTGAGGGGTGCATTGTGGGGACCGCCGCACACAGGGCAGCTGGTCCCAGGAGGAGTCGCTCCTACAGATTAATCTCCTGGAGCTCAGGGCAATCTTTCTAGTCCTACGAGCATTCCACCGCCACCTGTGACACCAGTACATACTGATCCAGATGGACAATCAAGTCGCCATGTTCTATATCAATAAGCAGGGTACATGGGTTTGTACTCCGTCTGCCAGGGGGCGGTGGCCCTCCTCTCCTTTGTGGCTCGCAATAACATGCGAGCAGTTTACCTCCTGGGTCAAGACAACTGCCTAGCAGACAGGCTGAGCAGAGTCCTTCAGCCATACAAGTGGCGCTTGAAGCCCAGGATAGCCGAGGCTCCTCCACCTCTGGGTCAGGCCTGTGATGGATCTATTTGCCTCTCCGGACAACACGCAGCTACGTCACTTCTGCTGGTGCCAACTGCACCCAGAGAGAGTGGCGGCAGATGCCTTCCTTATCTCGTGGTCTGAGGGCCTAGTCTACGCATTCCCACCGACCCTCCTGGTCTCCAGGACCCTCTTCAAGGTCCAGAGCAAGAGGGCATCTGTCATACTAATTGCCCCCAGGTGGCCGAGACAACCCTGGTTTCCACTGCTGCTCTCCCAGTCAGTGGCACTCCCAGTCCCGCTGGGCCGAGCCCCGGACCTCCTGTCTCTGGAGGGGAGCTCATTCCTGCACCTAATCTGAAAGGATTAGCCAATTAAATGGCAAAACTGGACACAGACCATGCCTAGTGGCTCAGGTAGTGGGCTCCAGGTCGTTGCTTGCCCGCTGCAGATCCAGTGAGGTTTTGTTCTGCGTGCTGAGCTACCCTGCAACATTGCACTTTGTTTCTAAGCTAAGTTTTTTTCATTATTTCATCTGGTTGTTGCCAGTTATTTCTGACTGTTGCTACCACTTTGAGCTGGTTTTTGGGGTTGAATGAGTCCTTTTGAGTTCTGGCTCAGCTCCCCACTATAGAGATTTTTTTCTGACTGCCGTTGTCTTTTTGAGCGCAGTTGACTATCTAGGCACCACTATGGCATGGTCTGTGTCTGGTTTTGCCATTTGGCTCATCCTTTCTGATTACATTTGCAGAAGGGTCGGCTGAGGTCTTTTTTCCTCTATTAAAATATTTTAGCTGGCCTCAAGTTGGTATTCATTAAGTTACTCTCACATTTTGTTTATTGTGTTGTGTTTTTTGTTTTTTCTATCTGTGCCTGATTGGGAGTTTCTTTTTCATTACTGTTGACATGTTTAGCAGAGCCATTTCTAAAATACCAGCACGTGTAAAAGTGGTGACCTTGGCGTCTCAATTCTGATCTCCATGCCCTATGTACCTTCACAGGTTTTATAAAGTCACATAGGCTAGAAATAGGCACCTTCTTGCCCTCTCAACCTGAGTGATCTGTTATAAAATTACCACAATTTTATATATACAGGGTGGCCCAAAAAAAATGAGAACATCTCGTACATTAAAAGCTTAAATAGTTTACTTATTTACCTTTTTTAACTATATAACGTCTTTATTTCGACAATTTCCGGTCGCCATCTTTTTTTTAAAATTTGTCAATCGTTTACATCTGTCTTTTTGAATTTTTAAATAACTTATATGCTACGAGATGTTCTCACTTTTTTTGGGCCACCCTGTATATTTACTACTACTACTACTATTACTACTTATCATTTGTATAGAGCTACAAGGCGTATGCAGCACTGTACAGTCGTATGTAAAAGAGGGACCCTCCTCATCAGAGTTTACAATCTAGTCAAGACAGACAACACAATAGTTGAAGACAAGGATATATCTAGAGGAATGGTAAGGAAACACATAGACTAAGCGGATCAGGATCCAAAAACGGCTTCAAAGAGATGAGTTTTCAGCCTGGATTTGAAAAGGGCCAGAGAAAAAGCTTGATGTACAGACCCAGGTAGTTTGTTCTAGGCACAAAAAGCAGCAAGGTGAAAAGATCAAAGTCTGGAGTTCAGTAGAAGAGACGGGCATAGATAGAAGGGATCTGTCAGAATAGTGGCGTTCCCGTGGAGTGGTGGAGAGAGAGACAAGAGAGGAAAGGTAGTGAGGAGCAGCAGCAGAAGAAGCAATGCACTTATAGGTCAGCAGGATAAGTTTGAACTGGATGCAGAAACGGATAGGGAGCCAGTGAAGCGAC
Organism: Ichthyophis bannanicus; assembly: GCA_033557465.1. Taxonomy (NCBI): domain Eukaryota; kingdom Metazoa; phylum Chordata; class Amphibia; order Gymnophiona; family Ichthyophiidae; genus Ichthyophis; species Ichthyophis bannanicus. Next base: position 499,759,256 of record CM066034.1, read on the forward strand.
TTTAGAAGATGGGTTATATGAGCATATCAAGGCTGGCAGAAGATTAGCCGCACAGCTGTGTTTTAAACAGTTTTAAGGGGAGAGAGATGATTCAGAGGAAGACCAGCAAGGAGGAAGTTTCAATAGTCTAGATGGGAGGTGACTAAAGAGTGGATAAGTGCCTTGTGGGTAGAAAGGAAGGGACGAATTTTGCCAGTGTAGAGAAAGAAGTGACAGGTTTTAGCTGTCTGTTGGATGTGTGCAGAGAAAGAGAGAGTAGAATCAAAGATGACCCCAAGGTTGCGAGCTGAGGAAACAGGGAGGAATGTAGTGTTAGCCACAGAAATAGAGAAGGGGGGAGGTAGATTTACGGGGAACGATAAGGAGCTCAGTTTTGGCCATGTTCAGTTTCAGATGGCAGTGAGACATCCAGGTAGCAATGTCAGATAAGCAGGTAGAGATCTAGGCCTGAGCTCTAGGAGACATGTTGGGCACAGAAAGGTAGTTCTGAGAGTCATCGGCATGATGGTACTGAAAACCATGGGAGGAAATAAGTGCACCAAGGGACCGAGTGTAGAGAGAAAAAAAGGAGAGGTCCCAAGACAGAGCCCTGAGGTACACCAACTGAGAGGGGGATGGCGGTAGAGGATGAACTACCAGAACAGACACTAAGGGGGATGTTTACTAAAGTGCGGTAATTGTGATTAACGCGCGTAAAGTACGTTTAACGATCGTTAGCACGTCAGAACGCGCGTTCTGACGTGCGAACGATCGTTAAACGTACCTTACGCGCGTTAACCGCAGTTAACGATCGTAAACCTCCGCGGCGCGTTAAAACAGCGCAGAAGGTGGAGAGTGGGCGGAGAGAAGGGGTCAATGGGCGGAGAGTGGGTGGGGAGAGGCTCCCCTCATACTAACGCGCTGAATTTCTGAGCTCAATTCCAATGCGAATGAAAACCTGTCGTTAAAGGCATTTAAAGGGAAGAGAAACCATTTCCGTCAGCAATGTACAAAACAAACGGGGAAACCCACAAAACGTGAGCAGTGTGATACATGTGCACAGAACAAACTTTCACATAAAACGTTAAAAATGACCAAAGAAACATTTTAAAAAGCATAATTCAGCTGGGAAACAGTGATAGCAATGGGCAACAAGGAACAACACTCCCTGGAAAGCACCAAATAATAAAGAAATGATGTGTGGAAGGGTCTACGCTCCGCAGACCCTTTCAAAGATCATTTCATTGTAATGGAGCTGTCCTGGGAGTGTTGTGTAATGTTGCCCAATGATATCATTGTTGCCCAGCTTGGTTATGGCTGTGTGCCCCTTTTCTGAGGTCTTTTCTGAGGTTTATGTGCACCTTTGTCTGCATACAAGGTAAATGAGGCCACAGTAAACCTGTTGCAGAGCAGGATTTCTGACTCGTCAGGCCGGTTTAACTAACTCCAGGGACTGTACTGTCTCTGTGGCCACAGTGTGGTGCAACAGACACAGCCAGTGCCTGTAAGACCAGAGCGTCACAGGTTCAAATCCCAGCTGGGGCTCCTGCCAACCCAGACCCCATAGTTTTACCCACCACTAAACAGTGATAGTAAAGACACTCCTTTATTGCAGAGAACATACGCATGGCCTATATTTTACTACACCAAACACAGACACCAGAAACAGGCACATTACCTAAAGCAGAGTCTCGCAAATGCAGTCCTGGAGGGCCCTACACCATTCCGGCTTCATGCTGCCTCTAATAAAGATGCCTGTGCTGCATAGCTATGCACCACCCCCATGGTATGCAGATGTAGCTCATGCATATTTATGAGGGACAGCATGAAAACCCGAACAGTGTTTGGAACACCAGGACTGGAGTTGGGGAACTCTGCCGTAAAGCAGCAGCCAACAGGGCCACACACCCACCCACAGGCCCCATTGGCCAATGCCTCCTGGAGAGGCAAGACATTGGGCCCTGCCTGTATCTCCCAATACTAGCAGTTGCATACCTTAGCAATGTCACTCTACACCTGGGTATATGGTACAGAGCTATCAAACGTTCCCTATGATAACTGGCAGATATCAATTCCTACGTTAAGCACAATTTGCTCATTGAGCTCCACCATAACAATCATTCTGATGTCTGCGGTGTGTGCTGCAGGTCTGGTCTCTGACAGTGTTCACCACCCTGGGGAGTGAGCCCCCAACAGCCTTGTGTACCATATCCATGCCTGTACTATGCCCATGACTGGTGTGGTGGGTATGGCTGCTGACCACCTCTATAGTAGCACAATGCTGGCATAGGTGTGGGGGTGGCTGTCTGTCTATCCAGTGTGTGGTGGCTGCAAACACCTTCAACAGCCCACACTGCCAGCACTGTTGCCAGTATTGGGCTGACACTGTGCATAATGAGGAGCAAGGTACCATGGGTATAGGCCGGACTGGGTGGCCTGGCCAGGGTGCATCTGCACAGGGCATAGGGCAGTGACAGGCACATTGTAGTGCCCGGCCACCACCTACACAGACAGGGTGACCTCAGTATATCCTGCTGAGAGATCACTCTCACCCTGACTGTGTAGTGACCACAGCATGGCTAGGCACTCCCATAGTGCTACCTAGTATTTCTCTCATGTGATAAATATGGGTTCCCTTCTGGGGCCCAGTCACTGATGTATCTGCTTGCTGTGTATGCTGACATCCCAGTTCTGGGTGCAGGCATCTCCACTGGGCACTAGCAGACTGTTTGCAGCTGGTAGGTGTTGTGATGGAGTGGCTTGCAGGGTGCAGTGGCTGATGGCTTGCACCAGGGGAATATCAGATAGTGGTGGGGTGCAGCATACCATATCCAGGCCTAATGTCTGTCTGCTATTGTGTTATGGTTGTGTACAGAGCTGCATTGACTGCCCTGTGGGGTGTCTGTTCCCCATCAGGACTAGGGTTCATGTTCCCCTCTACTGCCACTGTTGCAGGGAGGTAGACTGTGGATCTTTTGATAGGGGACCCTGTTTGCCACCCTCGGCCCTGGGGGAGGGGTGTGGTGGTGCTACACCTGACTGAAACAGACAGAGATGTCCAAGGTGTTCCTGCAGAAACTACCTATCGCACACAGTAACACTGCTTTGGACCTGCGCCATGGCCTCTTTCAGCCATGGCCGGTGCTGTGGACCTAGTGCTGGACGCCTCACTGCACCCTCAGGGTGAGCACAGTACCCGCACAATGTGACGGTGTATAGCTACTCTGTGCCAGTACAATACACAGTCGGTACCCCCTATCAGGCTGAGGTGCTGTGGGGGTGCACATGGTCAGTTCCCCCTACCAGGCCGAGGTGCTGTGGGGGTGCATTCCCCATGGTGTGTATCTGTGGACAGCTGATTTGCATGTGCAGTGCATCATGGGTGTAACTGGCCCAATCCAACCCTGTGCAACACCAGCACCTGCTCACAGGCTCTGATAAACCATAGGCCATCACACGTACATCTGTTAGCATAATGCATAGGTGCAGGACACCCTACAAAGTCTGTAATATAAGATGCCCACACTGGTAAAAACACACGTACCCACGCACAAATGTACGCGCGTAGCTACGCACGTACCAATGCACGCACCAACGTACGTGGCTAGGCACATTCCGAGGGTGTTTTTCTGACACCAATACTCAGCGTAACGAAAAGCATGCCTCCTCTTTCCTTCTGTAATGTACAGGGTGATGCGTGAGACAGCCTTCTGCGTTAGGCACACTGGGGGCTCGAACCCATGCTGCCTGTAACAGCAGTCAGTACCGTAACCATTGTGCTACAGCTCTGTTTCAGTGCTTTGTGTCTGTACGTCTTCTTACGATTAACGCGCAGTTATGCGGCACGACGCCCGGTAACGCTCGTTAATGTTTCTAACGCGCGGTAGTGGTAACGATGTACCGCCCATGTCCTTATTTGGGGTTTCTTTCACTACCGCGGCTCCTAACGCGAATTGCACTAACGCAGTTTAGTAAACATACCCCTAAAAGTGCAATGGGAGAGATAAGAAGAAAACCAGGACAGAATAGAGCCCCTAAATCCAAACAATGACAGGCATTGAAAAGAAGGTGGTGGTCAAGAAGGATGAGAATTGAGTAGAGGTCTTTGGATTTGGCAAGGAACAAGTCGCTGGAGACTTTAGTAAGAGCAGTTTCTGTGGAATGTAGAGAACTAAAGCCAGATTGCAGTGGGTCCAGAAGGTCTTGAGAGAAAAGAAAATCAAGAAAGTGGTGGTGAACTGCTCATTCAAATAGTTTTGAAGCAAAGAGAAAGAGAGAGATAGGTCAATAACTGGAAGGACAGGTAGGACATACGTATTTATATATATGAAACAAAGTTTAATATTTGAAAGAATGATGTAGAATTATGTTTTACAGGATTGTCCTGGAAGGGCTGTTTGTGGCTGAGCATAATTGTTGAGTTCCATTACCCCTCCCTCTACCTCAAACTCATTCCTTTCTCATCTTTGAAGTTCATTCCATCCGTCTTTTTACTCCCCTTCCTCTTTGGATTGCTGTCATCTATAGACCCCCTAATAAGTCTGCCTCTAGCTTCCTAACTGATTTTGATTCTTGGTTTTCCTTCTTCCTGGACTCCTTTTCCTCCTCCCTTATTCTTGGTGACTTTAATTTTCATATTGATAACCCCTTTGATCCCTATGCGTCCAAACTCCTCTCTCTTACCTCCTCCTCCAACCTCCAATTGCTGCCCCCACTCATCAGCTAGGTCACTGCCTTGACCTCGTTTTCTATTCCAATTGTTTACCCTCTAATTTCCGTGCTTCATTCCTTCCCTTATCTGACCATCACATGTTAACTTCACTCTTCATCACTTCCCCTCCCCCCTCAATCTCGGCCAGTCTCCTAAGGTTATAATTCCTAATCTTTATGCTATCATTCCATTAACTCTATCTACTATGATCTCACCCTTTCTTTCTTCTACTTTGACCTCTCAGTCTGTTGATGTAGCTGTAACTTCCTTTAATAACACCTGCCTCAGATTCCCTTGCCCATCTGATAACATGTCCTGTGAGATGCACTTCATCTCAGCCTTGGTTGTCTTCAACTACCTGCTACCTATGTTCCTGTGCCCACTCAGCTGAACACTCCTGACTGAAATCCTGCTCCCTCTCTGACTTTCTTCACTTCAAATTCACGCTTACTTCTTTGCATTTGCCATTGCTCTTGCAAAGCAAAACTATTTTATCCTTTTGACTAACCATCTTGCCTCCAACCCCTGCTGTCTCTTTTCTATCCTCAATTCTCTACTTAAGGTACCTCCGTCTCCTATTCCTTCTTCTCTGTACTTAAACTCTAGCTGACTATTTCCATGATAAAGTACAAAAGATTACTCTTCAATTCCCCACCAAACTTTCTTATTCTTCTTCTTAACCTCCTCTTCCCCCTTTCCAATACCAACTTTTTGCCTCAATCTCTTTCACCCTTTCATCCTTTTCTAAAATCTCTGATGATAAAACCTCTCTTCTCCTTTCCTTCTCCAAACCTCCTACCTGCTCTTCTGATCATATCCCTACTCACCTCCTCAATTCCATCTCCTCCTCCATCATCTCTTCCACCTCACATATTCTTAACCTTTCGCTCTCCACTGCAGCCTTCCCCACAGCCTTCAAACATACTGTAATCACTCCTCTCCTAAAAAATACCCTCAATTGACCCTTCTTGCCCTTCTAATTATCGACCCATCTCCCTTCTCCCATTCATCTCCAAACTTCTTGAACGTGCGGTACTTCACCACTGTCTTGAATTTCTGTCCTCGCATGCTCTCCTTGATCTTCTTCAATCTGGTTTTTGTCCCTTCATTCTACTGGAACAGCTCTTGCCAAAGTCTTCAGTGACTTATTTCTCACCAAGTCCAAGGGCCTTTACTCAGTTCCCATTCTGGACTTTTCTGCTGCTTTTGATACTGTTGATCACCTCCTTTTCCTCAACACCCTCTCCTCTTTTGGTTTTAGGGCATCTGTGCTGTCTTGGTTCTCTTCATATCCCTCCAATCACTCTTTCAGTGTCTGTTCTGGTGGTTACTCCTCTATTGCCATCCCTCTCTTAGTTGGTGTACCCCAAGGGTTTGTTCTGAGCCCTCTCTTTTTCTCTGTCTATACCCAGTCCCATGGTGCTCTTATTTCTTCCCATGGTTTTCAGTATCACTTTTATGCTGATGACTCTCAAACCTATCTATCCACTCCTGACATCTCTCCTTTTCTCTGTGAACAAGCAGGAAATCAGTCCTCACATATTGGTGATGTCAACACCGATGGAGCTTGCGTGGATCCACTCTCCAGCTTTCAAAGAAAGCTTTAGGGAGATACGAGACGCATGTGTGGTCACATTTCCGCTTAAAGCTTCCATCTTGCCTCAGTCTGTCTTTTTCCAGAAGCCCTGCAGATTGTTCATCTGTGCACCTCAGTAAAAAGTAAGGCTTTCAACCCTTGTACTGGTAATTTTTTCCGTTCGAGTGCTCAATTTGATCATCTTCCCCACCCAAGTCTTCACCTCAGCATTCAGTTTTTTGCTTGGGTATTTTTTTCTTTTCTTTTTTCACATTTGGCATGTGGGATTTTTTGCTCATAACCTAGCTAATCGAGATGTTTGAGTTTGACCTCGCGGACCTTGTTTTCCTCGCTATGGCCTCGACCAGTGGTTTTGAGCAGTGTGCTATGTGCAGTCGCACTATGTCCCGCATGGACCGCCACAGCACCTGCATCAAATGCCTCTGGGCAGACCACAACGGATCCTCCTATCCGCTTTCTCTCCTCATGTCCACCAAAACCCGGAGGGAGCATGAAAGTTGGCAGGGTGAGCTGTTTGGCAAAGCTGGCTACGTTTTGGCATCAGCGGCGGAATCCCTTCCATTGATGCCGGCACCGGGGAATGTGTCCCCACGTGCCTGGGCTTGGTTGGAGCCCAGGAGCATCGGGCATTGGAGTGTTCCTCAGAGGACCTCCCGGCATTGAGTACATCCTCGAGACCGGTGCCGAGGACCAACCTGACATTGGGGGGCAAGTCCTCTTCGACTCAGCCTCTGAGCCCTTGTCACGACTCGGGGGAAAATGGTTGGGAGCGGCCGTCAAAGCATCTCTGGAGAGATGGGTCACCTGTGGCCTCAAAGAAGCGGCAGCCTGACTCCATCACCATCAGAGACTTCCTGACCAAGTAGTCGGATCTGGGCCCGAAGCCATCAAGACCTGATCCAACTGCAGAGCCTTCTGGCATAGAGTCTCGCATGGCTGTACTCGAGTGTAACTGCACTGTGTTCCTCAAGTCGCAGCAGGGCCTGACTCCTGGTCCCTCTGGGTCATCGTCACCCCACATGGGGACATCCTCACTGAGGACTTCCCCGAAGGAGGTTCCTCCTATCCTGGAGTGCCTCACTCATTCGGCATTGAGGCCCTCAATGACTGATATGATGCCATTGGATTTGCATTGGGAGTCATCAGCATCGAATTAGTCCAGTGACTAACAGGAGCCCTTCAACTCCTCGAGTTTGGAGTTGGGCTGGGAGACCAATGAGGCCTCCCCTGACACCGTGCTGCAGTGGGATGTCCCTTCGACTTTTCTCTGCCATATCTTCAACAGAGGTCACCCTCGGAGGACTTGGCCTTCCTCGACTTCATGAGGGAGATGTCCCAAGCACTCACCTTTCTGGCAATGCCAGAGGATGAGCATCGTGCAGAGGACCTGTAGATACTCCAGTATTAGGCTCCTCCTCAGGAGGCACAGATGGTGCCCGTGCCCCCCATCCTGGAGCACCTGCTGCTCAGAATGTGGGAGAATCCGGTGATGGTGCTGATTGTGTACCATTGACTCGATTCCCAGTATCAAGTCGGCACGAGCCCAAGGTTTCAAAAGGCACAGCTCCTGCACAATTCCAAGCCTAACCCCACTCCCTCTCAGGGGCAGCAGGCCAAGGGCACAGCCCCCGTAAGCCCAAAGCTTCCAAGCCACAAACAGTGGCTCAGCCACAGCCTGGAGGGAGTTTTTGACTCCTTGGGCATAGCCTCCCTCCCTCAGGATGTCACAGGCCCAGGGTTCACGGGGGGAAGGTTCGTCCACTTCGCGCACAGGTGGCCTACGATAACACAGACCACCTGGGTGCCGTGAGTGGTCATGGAGGGTTATCTCCTGCATTTTTACAAGCTGCCTCCCCCCTCCTTCACAGGGGAAATACCAATGGATACTTTGCACAGGGAGCTCCTCTTGAGAGAGCTCAAGCTGTTACTCCAGGACCAGGCGGTCGAGCCCGTCCCCCCATATCTGCAGGGATGGGGATTCTACTCATGCTACTTCCTGGTCCTCAAAAAGACAGGAGGCTTCTGGCCCATCCTGGATCTTTGGGATCTCAATGACTAATTGGTCAAGGGGAAATTCAAAATGGTATCCCTTGGAACCTTGCTGTCTTACCTCCTGCAGGGAGATTGGCTATGCTCCTTGGATCTCAAAATGCCTACACCCACATCCTGATCCACCCGAGGCACCGTCAATACCTCCGCTTCATTGTGCAAGGCCAGTACTACCAGTACAGGGTCCTACCCTTTGGCCTCGCCCCCACCCTGCGAGTCTTCACAAAGTGCCTAGCAGTCATGGCTGCCCAGCTCAGGGTCTGCGGGGTCATTTTGTTCCCCTACTTGGATGACTGGCTCATAGGGGCCAGCACTCCAGGTGAGGTGCACATTACTACTCAGCATATGTTGGGGCTGCTGCAGCATCTAGGGTTCGTGGTGAACTTCCCCACCTTGTATCAAGCTGACGCATGGAGTTCATCAAAGCCCTGTTCGACTCAACTCAGGCACAGAAGTTCCTTCCCAGGGAATGGCCCCAATGCCTTGCCGTCCTGGCAAAGGAGGTGCAGGGTGCAGCCTCCATGTCAGCCCAACAGATGCTCCGTCTCTTGGGTCATATGGCATCCACCGTCCACATGACTCCTTTTGTCCGCCTACTCATGTGGCAGGCCCAGTGGGTCATCAATGCTCAGTGGGCACAGGCAACGGGCCACCTGAAGGACTGTATACAGGTCACTCCCACCTTGGCATCCTCCCTGACTTGGTGTCAGGACCAGCACAACCTGAGGGCACTACAAATGAAGGCAAACTAGGCTGGGGGACCCATTGCAACCACCTCTGGTCACAGGGACAGTGGTCGCCAGAGGAGAATGCATCACAGATTGACCTGCTTGAGCTTTAAGTGGTCTACCACACCCTGCAGGTCTTCGTGGACCACCTGAAAGGGGGAGGGGGGATTGTCCAGATTCAGACGGACAACCAAGTGGTGATGTTCTATATCAACAAGCAGGGAGGCATGGGGTCGTACCACCTCTGTTGGGAGACAGTGCACATTTGGAACTTTGCGGCTGCCAGAAACATTTTTCTTATGTTGGTGTATCTGCCGGGCCAGGACAGCATTCTGGCAGACCACCTGAGCCGTGTTCTCCAGCCCCATGAATAGAGACTGAACCCATCTGTCCTGGTGAATATCTTCCGGAGGTGGGAACCTCAGAGATAGACCTCTTTGCCAACGCAGAGAACGTGCAGCTCCCCAGGTTGTGCTCCAGGAGGCCGGGCTGGGGACAGGAGGTAGCAGATGGCTTTTTCCTCCCCTGATCTGAGGGGTTTCTGTATGCTTTCCCGCCGACCCCTCTGGTACTGTGGGCACTGCTAAAGATTCAAGCGGAAGCAGCCTCCGTCCTCTTCATTGCACCCTGTTGGCCGCAGCAGCCCTGGTTCACCCTGCTGCTGCAGCTGTCACGGGAGACCCCCTTGTCACTGGGGTGCACCCTGGACCAGCTCTCACAACAGGGCGTCACACTGCACCACCCCAACCTTCAGTCCCTGTCACTGCCAGCCTGGTTGCTGAGAAGCTAGCCATTGAACACTATGGCCTGGTCCGGCCGGTAGAGGACGTCTTACTGGCCTCATGTAAGGACTCTACCAAATGGGTCTACACCTTTAAGTGGTGGCGGTTCTCCCTATGGTGCGCAGAGCAGGGCCTTAACCCTTTTTTCTTGCGCAGTAGCGGAGGTACTTCGGTACCTCTTGTACCTGTCTGGCACAGGCCTGAAATCCAATTCAGTCAGGGTGCATCTCTGTGCCATTTCGGCACATCACCATGATGTGGAGGGCTATGTCATGTCCATCCACCCTTTGGTGAGCCAGTTCATGCGTGGTCTCCTCCTGTCGTGGCTCCCGGTCCGCCCACCACCAGTGGCAGGGAACCTTAACAGGGTCCTTTTGAAGCTCATGGAGGTTCCCTTCGAGCCATTGGTGACGTGTCCTCTCAAGGACCTCTCCTGGAAGGTCATCTTTCTGGGTGGCGCTCACCTCCACCAGGAGGTTGAGCTAGCTGCAAGTGCTTGTAGTACACAAACCCTACACACTTCCTGGAATTGAGTAACTTGGCAGCTTTGGCTAGCTAATGCTGCCATGTACCCCAGCATTCAATAGGTAACTTATCTCTTCTGTATCCACTTGTGTTATTTGCTCTGTACTTGTGCTGTAAGAGAAACAATGACCAAAAATGAATAGTATTTTAAATTCAAGCTTATTTTTAAAGTACTAGATGAAAACCATGTGGCTGGTGCTGTTGTTGTTTTCACTCACCTGATATTTTGACTTGCTTAGTCTATTTTATATAGAATAGTTTCCTCCCATTTAAATTTCATCTATACCCACAGAAAACCCTTATGCCTTTCAAAATCTCATTTACCCCAATCATTTCCCATAAATTGCACGTTTCAAGCTTCTTGTTTCATGCTTGGGTGGGAAGTAAAAGACAGCAGCCAAGTGTCACAAGCCCCTCTTGTTTAAATCAAAGGCAGGAAGTATCTTAAGACTTCCATTGCACAATAGTGTGAGTCATCCAGGCTTTTACTATGGGTTAATTAGCCACGCCTGAACAGGTAAGAAGCCGTCAGTTTTCCTTCATATATCAAAAAACAAACTTGGGTGTACCTAATTAAGCTCAAAGTATAAATTACTATGGAATGGGAGGCTCCAAATTTTCCTTGATCAAGAGTGACTACTTTTATCGTTTAAAAAGCTGGCTATTGGACCCCAAAAATACTACTGTGAGCTCCCTCGAGTGGCACAAGTGTTGTGGCCAGATAGAGTGGCATACCATCCCTCCCCATGTTTTATGCCGTTTATAAGTTCTCATTCTCAATTGTTCTTTGTAAAACGTTCTGGGGGTTTTTTCTTGTAAACCGTTTTGCCTTGTAGAAAAACGGTATATTAAGTGGAGGAGTGGAGGAGTGGCCTAGTGGTTGGGGCAAGGTACTTCAGGCCGGAAGGTCGGGGGTTCAAATCCCACTAGAGGACAGCAACCTTGGGCCGGAAGGACTGGGGTTTCTAGTCCCACAGGTGCTCCTTGTGATCTTGGGCAAGCCACTTAACCCTCCATAGCCCATGTTCCCTGTAAAATAGTTATCTCCAAGTTATAATGCCCTGTTCAATGTAATTTCAGTTTGTTCAATGTAAACTGCACTGATGCAGAATAGCGCGGTATAAAAGAGAATGTAAATAAATAAATAAAATAAAACCAGTTAAATAAGTAAATAAAATTAGGCATAGCTAAAGGGCATGCCAAAGAAATTACCAACTACAGATCATGACAAAAAGCTGTGCAAAGTAGTGAAGATGGCCGCAGAAGCCCCTGTGACAGTTTCACCGAAAGCGGATGATCTAGTTGTAGAGATTTACAAAATCATATTTGCAGCATTAGAAGACAACCTAAATAAACCACAGTCAACAGTGAATGACATTAAAGAGAAATTAGACTCATACTTGCACAGGGTGGAGGAGCTGGAGAACCGGGTGGGAGCTCAACAGGAGGTGAGCGGGCGACTAGTGGCGAAGATGGAACACTTGTCCAAAGACAACGAGCAGTTGCTGGAGAGGCTTGAGAAACATGAAAGTAGATCGTGCCTTAATAACCTGCATGTTGTGGGTCTGGAGGAGGGAATGTCGGATACAAAGCGGTACCATTTCATTGAAAAATGGCTGCCGGAGCAATTAAGACTGCTGGTGCAAGAGAGGTGGCGCTATGAACAAGCACACAGGATTGGGCAAAAATGAGATGGTCAGTAGAAGCCATGTGCTGCAATTGCCCGATACTTGGTGTGATCAGAAAAGGAGAGGCTCCTGAAGGAGTTTTGCTGCTTAAAGGGCTTGGAGCACAAGAACAGAAAAATCCTTCTTTTTAATGATTACTCGGCCTGAGTGGCAGAGGGATTCTCACCGGTCTGTGCTGTTCTGTTTAAAAAAGGTATGCACTTCACTCTCCTCTTCTGCCACAGGCTGCGGGTGTATTATGAGGGCTGCATTTTTCTTCTTCAGACAGTGGAGAAGGGCAAAAAATGTCTTAATAGCACTCTGATGGTGAAGAGACCAGAGCCGCCAGAACTGCATCACTAACAGAAACTCTGGACAGTGGCTTCCTAAACTTCTACAGTTCCCCAAACACACAACTCATGTTTAAACTTTACTAATTCTGTTGTGGACTGGCAGACCTCAGACTGGCATTGCTAGGTTGTGATGCCTGCATGGGGCTGTGGGGAGAGTGGCAATTGAATTCTGAGCAGGCCAGTAGTGTGCCTTTATGAGACTTATGCAAGATGGAGCAGACCTGCGAGGGTAAGTGGAGCAGAGTATGAACAATACAACCCACGTGGAGTGCTGGAAGAGCGACACGTGATCTCGATGGAAACTCCTGTGATTGGATAGCTGCTATGTGTCAGCAGGAGCAGCCTACAAGTCTTTTGCTGGGAGTGGAGAGATCTGACCGCTGCTGATATGAGGTGGTTTCTGATCAGAGACAATGAGGCAGAAGCCTAAACTGTGGGGAGTTGTTGGTTTTCATCATTTCTATGTCTTGTTCAATGGGCATATGGAAGTTTGGTTGGTAGTTTTGGTAAGGGAATATGCTGAGGTCCGATTGTGCTGAGGGACCCTTGCTAAAGGGCCAGCAATGGGAGTATGGGCTGTGTGGAGCAGTATGATATTTGTGTGTTGTGAATGGGGGATGTAAAAAGGAGGAGTGCAATTGTGTAGGGCGGGGAGGCGTGTTGATTCTGGGAAGGTAGTGGGAGGGAGGGAGGTTGGGGCTCTTGTTCGGCGAGGGGATGGGGAAAGGGGTGAGGGGAGGGGAGGAGGAGACTTGCCAAGAGTTCAAAGACTGGGTGATTTGAAACTGGGTGCAGGAGCGAGGCGCTGGCAAGGGGTGCCTTCATTTGCTGGGAGCTGGGCTGGGAGGCTCCCAGGGAGGTCTCAATGTCAACAACAGCAAGGTAATACTGACACTATTGAGCAGCAATGATGGAGATAAAATTTGTTTTGCTGAATGTGTGTGTGTGTGTGGGGGGGGGGGGGGTGCGCATAAAATCCATGATTAAGCATGAAAAAATGTTGGTATATTTAAGAAAGCTAGGTACAGTTTTGGCCTTTGTCCAAGAGACGCATCTGGATGCTAAAGAACACAGGAAATTGAAGAGAAGATGGATTCAAAAGGTGCTATTTTCAGCAGACAATGCCCGCCAAAGGCAAACAAGTCACTTTTGAAGTTCATAAAGTAACCCAAGATGTGGAAGGGAGATATATTTTGGTATGGGGTAGCTTGCAAGGGAAGAAGGTGTTACTGTGCAGTGTATGTACCAAGCACGTATCAGCATGCTTACTTTGTGGATTTAGTGGCAAAACTGGAGGATCAAACAGAATATGAGATTATTATGGAGGGGGACTAACTGTGTGGCCGACCGCTTCTGTCCCCCTCCAACAGTAAGGAGGGGATCAGAGGTGGCAGGCCATGTGTGCTGAAGCACATGGCCTGCCACAGGCAGCAAAGTGGAGGCACAAAGCCACCCACCCGGGTCGGCCTTTCTAGGTGGCCGCCTAGCTCTCCTATTGAACAGACTGGTCCTCTCAGCCATCCATCAATCATTTCCAACTCCCTGAAAAGGAAGTTTACACCCCTGTGGTCCCTGCTCTTGCTTGGTGTCTTGGGAGGTCTACAATTTATTAAGGGGTCGCCACTTTTAAAATACTGCCGTTGCCACCGCTACCATCGACTGCCTCCCCCTAGTTGAAATTGGTGGCAGAGGGGAGCAGTGACGTGGGTCAGCAGGGTGGCTTGGCATGTGGAGAAGGCAGCACGGCAGAAACCCTTGGGCTGGTCCTGATGACGGACCTTGTATCCTACAGATCAGACGTATACCCATTATTCTGCTCCACATAAAGTATCTACTATAATAAGCTACATTCTTCTATCTTAGCAGCTATTTGGGAAGTTGAGGGTAGCGGATAGACACCTGCCAGTGGTCTCTGATCATGCAGCAATTTCTAATCAAGCCAGGGGATTAGGTGTGGCGGTTACACCCAGAACAGTGCCAAAATCCTGACTTCAAGCAGTTTTTACGGAAAGTCTGTATGGAGTATGAGGCAGAAAACACTAAAGAGAGAGTGGGGCCTATAGTATAGTGGGAAGTTGCAAAGGCAGTGTTGCGTGGCAGAATAATAGGGTACATAAAAAAGCAACAGAAGGCACAAAATAAGGAGCTTTTGTTGGGACTATAGAAATTGAAGCAGCTGTGGGTGCAGCTTGTCAGTTGAGGTTCTGAAAAATCCAGAACATAGATAGGAGTGTTCAAAAACAAGGTGAACACCCTGTTGCAGAAAAGAGCAATGCAAACAGGGCTGGCCCATGAACTCGGTGGTCGGCTATGGCGGCAGGTCCCAATGGTTAGCATTGGCCCCCCTCCTCCCAGCAAAGTGGCAGTTCATTACCGCCTGGCCCACCATGCCTCTGCCCCCTCCCGGCATCCATCTTCTTACCTAGGGAAGGGAGGCAGCATGACAATGTCTTCTCACCTGGAGGAAGGGGGCTTTAAAGTGCCCATGCTAGCGCGTTCACAGCCTGCCACTCTGCCCTCTTCAACGCAACTTCCTGCTGCTCTTGCCCCTCCAACAGGAAGTTGCATCAGAGGGGAACAGGAATGGCAGGCTGTGAGCTCACTAACGTGGGCACGTTAAAGCCCGATGCAGTGGAGGCACTGCCATGCTGCCCCCTTCCTCCAGGTGAGAAGATAGATGCTGGGAGGGGGGTGGCATGGTGGCGCTGCAATCTTCGGGGGCGGCATGGAGGGTCTGCCTAGGGTGGCAGAAACCCTTGGGCTGGGCAGAGTATTTGCATATATAAGTATCAGCTGCACAGCTGGGGGAACAAGACTGGGAAGCTCCTAGCAAATTTAATTAAACACTCGAGCGAAACACACCATTACTAGGCTCCACTAGGAGTGTGGAGGAGTAGCCTAGTGGTTGGGGCAGCAACCTGGGATCCCACTGACTACTTGTGACCTTGGGCAAGTCACTTAACCCTCCATTGCTTCAAGTACAACCTTAGATTATAAGCCCTCTAGGGACAGGGAAATACCTACAGTAGCTGATTGTAACTCGCTTTGATCTACTTCTGGAAAGGCATGAGCTAAATACTGCTAAATAAAATAAATAAAAAGAACTGATGGCACTCTAGTGGTTGAGGAAGGGGAGATTGCACATAGATTTGTGGATTTTTTTCAAACCTTGTATAAGGATGAGCCAGTGGGAGGCTTTCTTTAGTATTGGTATGGTGCAGAGGGAGAATTTGAAAAGACCAATTACTGAGGAGGAAATTTGTGCTATCATCAAGAGGTTAAAACTGGTAAAAATACCAGGGCTGGAAGGACTGGGCCCAGAGGTTTACAAAATCTTGGTGGCCAGACCTTTGCAGAAGATGGGAGAGGCTGCGGTTGCAGTTGGAAGTTTTGGGGCCTATTGCCAATCAGGCTCTGGTGGCAGGGCTGGGTAAGCATGGCAAGGGGGTGCTGGTGCTCAAGTGCACTGGCCAGCAGTGGTGTTGTGTGCCTGTGGGAGCAGCCTGTCCCACAGGCCAATAGTCTGTTGTGGGCCCATGGGAAAGGCTGCTTCCCCATGCTGATGAGTGGAAGGTTGCAGCCAATGGTCTGTTATGGGACCGCAGGATAAGCTGCACCCACAGGCCAAGGAGCGGAAGATTGCAGCCGGTGGTCTGTTATGGGCCTGTGGGAAAGGCTGCTCCTGTGGCGTGAAAAGAGGAAGAAGCCTGCAGGAAAAGGAGCTGGGGCAGAGACGCACAGGAGGTAGAATAAAATTTAAAGGGGCAGTGGGTTTGAGAAAGAAAGATGAGGGAGAGGAATGGAGGACATGGATAAGAATGCAAGGGGAAGGAAGAAAGGGACAGAAGCTGGGAAGGTAACAGAGTGGGGTTGAACTGAGCCTATTTGGCACCTGGAGCAGGCACCCCTCTCCCCATGACACCCACGGGCAAACTTGCTTGTTTGTCACATGGTGTGCTGCTGTCTCCACTCCAGGCCTGTCCCCAGCAACTGTTACCTCCTGGGCAAAGTCTTGCAGTGGTATCGTGAGACTTCAGAAAAGGAAACAGCATGGGGTCTGGAGCGGATGCAGTGTTGCACTGCTTGGCAAATAAGTAAAGTAAGGTTGCTAGCATTGCTGTGAGGGCAGATGTGAGCACCGTTGCTGCCGTCATCTTTGGTGCTCCCCCTTTTTGCCAGACCGCTTCCACCTCCCTGCCCTTCGTACGAGTATGCCACGTTTAAGTGAGGAAGGCAGCAGAAGAGGATCTGCAGGGAGGGGTGTAAGAGTGCAAGAGGTTGGAGGTTAAAGAGAGGGGAGAAATGGGCACAATGAATATATGCTAAAAAGCAACACCCCCACCAGAACACACATAGGCATCCAACCTTGTGGCCTTAGGCAAGTCACTTTACCCTCCAATGCCTTCAACAGAGGTTCCCAACTCCAGTCCTGGAGGGCCAAACACCATTCAGATTTTCAGGCTGTCCCTAATGAATATGCATGAGATACATTTGAATACAGTGGGGGCAGTGCATGCAAATGCATCTCATGCATATTTATTAGGGACAGCCTGAAAACGTGACTGGTGTTTGGCCCTCCAGGACTGGAGTTGGGAACCTCTGCCTTAGAAGAAAGACCTAAGCAAAACAAATAAAGCCAATCATAAAGGTACAATATCATACACAAGCAAACCTAACCTCCACATTATATGTAATATCTAAAGAGGAGCAGTTATTTACTACTAAAAAACCCAAAACAAGTTCTCAAAATGGCAAAGCTTAAACCGGTCAAAAAGAAAGGCCTGGCAATCTACTTCTCGTCATACCTTGTCAAGAGAACCTAGAGCTGCTGAGTCACCATATCTCCAGAAACAAGCAGGAATGTAGTCTTCACATATGGGTGACGTCGGTACCGACAGAGCCCGTGTGGTAACGCTCCCCAGCGTCCAATAGGAAAGCTTTTGGGAGCATTCAACTGTGCCTGCGTAGCTGCCTTTCCAGCTCTCCCTCCTCAGTTCTTTGTTTTCTGCGGAGCCGAAAAGAAGCAATTCCTTCCAACGCAGAAAATTCGTCCTTTCTTATTTTTTTGTGGTCGCGTTTGCCTTTCTGTCGATGCTGTTACTGACCCCCATCAGTGCTTTCTTTCTTTTTTTCTTTCTTCAAAAAAAAAAATCTGTGAGGGAAAGAATAATTTCTTTCTCTCAGGCGCATCAACGCCATCTTAGGCTTAGGCCTCCCCTTTTCTCACAGACAAAATGGAAAAGCCATCCAGTGGTTTTAAGAAGTGTTCCAAATATGGCAGTACCATTTCGGCCACAGACACCCATGACTGGTGTCTAAAATGCTTAGGACCAGATCATCAACCAGCAGAATGCCCTCTTTGTAGGAAGATGACAAAGAGAGGCCTACAGAATCAAGCTGCAAAGCTCGGTACCCTCTTTGCCTCCAATGCAGTATCTTTAGCATCGACATCATTGAGAGCTTCATCTTCCTCTCAAGGATCTCAGGTATCGAAACCTAAGTCTTCATCAAAGACTGGCCGGCCCTCCAAGGGTAGATCTCCTTCTAAGCATCAAGATGCCTCGGGCATTGCCCTGGAGGGGGACACACCGGCCAAACAACCCTGGCGGGAGGACCTTTCCTCTAAAGCCATAGTGGGGTCCCAGGATGCTCCTGAGGCCTCCACCTCCGGAGAGCTCCTGGAGCCATGGTCAGGGATCGTGGCCCTTAATTCTGGTACCGATACCCAAGCATCGGCAAGCTCCATGGATCAACGTATCCTGGCCATCGAGCAGAGCTTAGCGGCCTTACTGGTGGCCTCGGTACCAGTAAAATCTTTACTGTCGATTCCGCAGGCATCGGTACTGGCTCCAGTACTGACACAACCTGCATCGACTATTTTGCCGCTTACCTCTCTACCGCCCATCGAATCCATTTCCAGTACTGAGGTTCCGGCACCGCAAGCCTTAGCTATTGGTTTTGATCGGTACTGGGTACGGGCAGAGTGAGAACACCCTGCCCGTCGATACTTTGAGTTTTTGGATTCCGATTCATCAGATGATGAATTGGCTGATACCTGGGACATGAGAACTATCCCGGAAGACTCATCTCCTTCTCCACAACGTCGCATGTCCCCTCCAGAGGACATGTCTTTTCAAGACTTTATTCGCGATGTTGCTAGGGGTCTGTCCATAACAGTGACATCGGAGAAAGAGCCTAAGGCTGAAGAACTTGAAATTCTTCAATACTTTATAGCCCCGAAGGAGGCTGCTATGCTCCCTATCCATCGCATACTTCACGACCTTATGCTTTGTATGTGGGAGAAACCCCTTACTATCTCTCCACATACCCGACGACTCAATACTATGTACTGGGTACCAGAGTGTCACGGTTTTCAAAAGATGCAATTGCTGCACCATTCCATGGTGGCAGAATCGGCACTGTGTCGCATAAAGAGTGCTAAGACACATTCCTCGAACCCTCCAGGTAGGGAATCGAGAACCCTTGATGCCTTTGTCGGCATTGTTTTCAGGCCTCCATGTTATCGGTCAGGATCAGTTCCTACATACTCTATATGGGTATGTTCCTTAGAGAGGTGGCTGGGGATTTGGAGTTAAAGGCTCCTCTTCTCCCTGATGATAAGAAAGCAGATTATCTCACCCTTGCAAAGCATACTCAGAATGTTTCAAAGTTTGTTAACAGGGCAGCTTTTGACTGTTTTGAATGCATCAGCAGAACTTCATCCATCTGCATTGGTGCAAGCAGGATTGCTTAGCTCCAAGCATCAGATCTTGAACAATGGGTTCAAGATAAGCTGGGTAATATCTCTTGCACCGGTGAAAACCTTTTTGGCAAGGATTGGCAGGACAAGGCCTCTCAGTTAGAATCCAAGAACACCACTTTTAATAGGCTATCTAGATCTACTGCCAACCCAGCTAGGAGAAAAGCACCAAAGAAACTTTTTTTCAGTAAAAAGAAGTACTATCCTTCTTACACCCCTGTTGTACAGTGTCATGGCGGGGCTAGAACTGGAAGTAGGCTCATGGGAGGCTTGGATTGGAAATGGGCTGAGTAGAGGGGAGCTAAGATTTGACATGGGCTGATGGTGGGGCTAGCAAAGGACTAGAAATGAGCTGATGGAGGGACTCGGATAGAACTGGAAATGGATGGGGAAGCTAGGACTGGAAATGGGCTGATGGTGGGGCTAGGATAGGATTGGAAATGGGCTTATGGGGGGCTAGGACTGGAAATGGGCTGATGCGGGGACTAGAAAGGAGCGGATGCTGGGTGGGGCTGGAACTAGAAGGGAGCTGATGTTGGGGGAGGATTAGAATGGGATGGAGCTGGGAGAGTGAAATGGAGAGGGAAAAATATTTTGTGTGGGAGGAAAGACAAATCTACAATTGGCCGGATATTGGGAGAGTAAGTGGGGATTGAGGATGGAAGGGTAAAATTTGAGTGGATGAAATAGGAATGAGGAAAGAGCAAAAGGAGAAAGATTAGTATGTTAAAGCAGATGTAGAGTGAGAATGGAAAAAACTAGAAGAGAGAAGAAAGGACAAATGGACAGCAGACGATGGAGATTTAGCAGAAGACACAAAGAAACCAGAAGAAAGTGGCTGGAGCAATTGCAACTGAAAAAAAAAATGCACAAAATATCTCTTTATTTTGAATTTATTAACTGGAATATGTCAGCTCTGGGAAGTGTGCATCATTAATGTTTGCGCTTTGTTTAGTACAAGAAGAAATTAATTTATAGTTTTATTTCTACAATGTTGTTGTACATTCCAAGTTTGGCTTTTGGGGTTCCCAGTTTAGTTATTGTCTTCCTGTTTCTAAATTGTGATTCCTTGTTTGGTGATGGTCTACGTTCTGCATGTATAACTGAGCTGAGGTATTCTGTTTATGTAATTCCTATTTGACATTGCCACTTGTTCTCTTTCCCCAGTAGGTATTATTCTCTGAACTGTATTGGTTTAATATTTGCAGTGTTTCCTTTTGATAGGTAGGGTATGGTGCTTTGTGAGTCCTGGTAGTGCTGTTAGGATACGGCGGGTTTGCTATGGGTTCTAAATGGGCAGTGTTTGTAGTAGTTCCTAATCTGCTTGGCGGTTTGCACTGGGTTATAGTAATGTAGAAATCCTTTAATCTTTCTTTATCCATACACTCATTAAGAGGCATGTTTACTAAAAGTTAGTGTATGGTAACATTATGCAAATATTTATGCAAATGAGGTCCCTTATGCAAATGAGACCCCGCACCGAGTCTCCGCACATGACCCCACAGCCCCCCTTGGGCCGCCCCTGCTCCAATTAATCCCCCTCCAGTGGCATGGGATCTTAATATTGTTTTAGGACAGCTTCTCAAGCCACCCTTTGAACCTCTAGCCACTACCTCACTGACGTTCACGATTCCACCATGATAAGGTAGCCTTAGTACTCATCCTCAGTTTATGCTGAAGGTGGTATTGCTCTTCCATTTAAACAAATCAGTCTACCTTCCTGTCTTTTTCCGTAGACCTCAAACCTCTAGGGCAGAGGTAACACTTCACACTCTGGATTGCAAATGTGCCTTGGCTTTTTATCTCCAGAGAACTCGAGAGCACAGAAAAGCGTCCCAACTTTTCATTTCCTTTGACTTGAGTCACCTGGGGTTGCCAGTATCCAAATGAACTCTTTCCATGTGGATAGCAGACTGCATCTCCTTTGCTTATGAAAAGGCAGGACTCTCTCTCTGGCACGTCACTGCACATAATGTTCGGGCCATGGCTACCTCTATAGCAAATCTACGCTCCGTAACTATTGATGAGATATGCATAGCAGCAACTTGCTCTTCTGTCCACACTTTTGCTGTTCACTATTGCCTGGACAAGGACTCCCGCCGGGATGCCTTGTTTGGCCAAGCTATTCTCCAGCATCTCTTTCAGACTTAGATGAACTCCTACCCTCCGTCCCAGATTTTGATACCAGATATCCTTGAAGGATACATGACCTCCTCAGTTATACCTGTGATTCCACAACCGACTCTGAGTTCATCTCTCTGGCAACTCCGAGCTAGGGAGTCCCATATGTGAAGACTACATTCCTGCTTGTTCTTGGAGATAGTGTAGTTACTCACCTTTCTCCAGGACCAAGCAGGAAGTCAGTCCTCACTTATGGGTGACGTCGGCGCCGACGGAGCCCTCGCGGAGCAATTTTCCCCAGCTTTCAAAGAAAGCCTTTGGGAATTGCAGCGCGCATGCGCGGTCGTCTTCCCGCCCGAGGGTGCCATCTTAGCCAGTCTTCTTTTTTCCGCGGAGCCCTGCAGACGTCCCCGTCTTGTCCCCGCGAAAAAGTTGATTTTCCTCTTTATTTTATACTTTTTTCTTTCGGTTCGACGCCGATCGTTTTCCCGCCCGGACTCGCGACGCCGGTCTCGAGTCCTCTAGCGTTTTTTCGGTTTTTCTGACTTAGTCAGCTTTCATTTTCGTTTTCCCTGGCAGCCCGGTCCTTTGACCTCGCAGGGGCCCTTTTTCCCCCGATGGCTGCCAGTGGCTTTAAGCGGTGTGGTCGGTGTGACCGAAATATGTCACTAACCGACACACACGACTTTTGCCTCCGCTGCTTGGGCCCCGATCATGAGGAACTGATCTGTGGGCCCTGCAGCAAACTGTCCTCGAAGGCGTTGAGAAGTCGGCGGCATCAGCGCGAGAGAATCTTCGCTGACCCCAGCCGTACCCGGACCTCGTCGGAGGCCTCCGTGTCAAAGGGCTCCAGCTCGGACCGTCGCCGGAGCTCCTCCGACCGGGGTTCTCCCTCCGGGGACCATCGTCGGAAGGAAAAACCCGCGAGGGCGGCGTCGGTGGACGCTCCTGGCTCCGCGAGGGCCAGGTCGCATAGCCCCGACAGCCGCCCCGGGTCCTTGGAGAAGGAACATCTCCCGAAGCGACCTCGCCTGGAGTCGGAGATGCCTGCCCGGGTAAGTCCTGTAGTCCTTCTGGACTCGCCTCCGCGACAGCCGACGTCGGGCCCGACGCCGTCGGGGCCCGAGTCGGGGGCTGCTGGGTCACCTGAGCTCGGACTCAGGTTGACGGCCTTGGAGAGCAGACTGTCTGCCTTCATGGACCAGCAGCGGGCACTGCTCGCTGGCCTCGCTGGCGCCGCTGCCCCGACCGCCGGGACGTCGACGTCCAAGTCGACCCCGGAGACCGAGCCGATCCTCGAGTCAATGAGAACTCGAGTCGATCCTCGGTCGAGGTCACCCTCGGCCTCCCGTTCGGGACCGAGGTCGCCGACGCCGACTCCCTCGACGTCGGGGCGGCTGGCGCCGCATCCTGCCCGGGCCGACCCCACCGAGTCCTCGTCGGAGTCGGTCTGGGAGTCTGAGGAGGAAGAGTCACCTGATTCTTTCCGGACTCGGTGTGTCCCATCGGACTCACCGGGGTCCGAGCCTCGGAAGCAGTCCCCCCCGGAGGATGCCCGGTTCTCGGACTTCGTTAGGGATATGGCCAAGGCTTTGGCCTTCCCTGCGGATCCCGAGGAGGAGCCTCGAGCCGAAGAGCTCGACGCCCTCCAGTATGACTCTCCCGCGAGGGAGCACTTTACTGTGCCGGTTCCTCCTATGCTGGAACGACTACTCTTCCGCATGTGGGAGAGTCCGGCCTCCTCGCCGGTCCTGAGCAAGCGGGTCGATTCTATCTATCGGGTCCGCAAGAGCCCTGGCTTTCAGAAGGCACAGCTGCCACACCATTCCATGGTAGTGGAATCGGCCATGCATCGTCTTAAGAGCCAGAAGATGCACTCCTCGGTGCCTCCTGGAAGGGAGGCCCGTAACCTGGATGGCCTTGGCAAGAAGTGCTTCCAGGGCTCTATGCTCGCATGTCGTGTCCAGACTTACCAGCTCTACATGGGCATGTATCTCCGGGATCTGGCTAAAGAGCTAGCCGGATTCTCCGCTGGTCTCTCCGAGGAGCCCTTGCGGAGGTTCCTAGCCTTGTCCACGGGCATTCGGGAATGCTCAAAGTTCATGTCCCGAGCAGCCTATGATGGCTTTGAGGCCTCGGCTAGAGTGGCCGCAGCCGGCATCGGTGCCCGCCGACAGGCTTGGCTTCAGTCGTCGGATCTTGAGCCCTGGGTACAGGACAAGTTGGTCGATGTCCCCTGCCGAGGCGAAAACCTCTTTGGCAAGCCCATGGCGGAAAAGGCTGCACAAATTGAGACTGAGACTCTCACCAGGACCAGGCTTTCTAGGAAGACCTCCGCCCCTTCCCAGAAAAAGAAGGGCTCGGGAAAAAAGTCCTTTTACCCGAGGAAGGCGGCTGCCTACAAACAGTACCCCCATTATCAGGCCCCTGCAGCTCCCCAACAGGGCCAGCAGGCCAAGGGACGGGGTAACGGGTCCCGTAGGCAGCAAGCCCCCAAGCCTGCACCACCAGCCCTGCTCAGCAGGGTGGGGGTTTTTGACTCGCTCAGCATAGCCTCTCCCCCCCCGCGGGTTCCTCCCAGCACCGGCGGCCGGCTGGTTCACTTCGGCCACAGGTGGTCCAGCATCACCGCAGATGCCTGGGTACTTCAGGTCGTGCGAGAAGGCTACCTTCTCCACTTCCATCAGGTCCCTCCCTCCTATTTTCCGGGAGAACCTTCGCGCCCCCCTCTGCACAGGGAGTTGCTCCTTCAGGAGTTAGCAGGTCTTCTGCAGGAACAGGCGGTGGAACCGGTGCCCCACCACCTGAGAGGTCAAGGCTTTTACTCAAGGTATTTTCTGATACCAAAGAGAACAGGGGGCCTCAGACCCATCCTGGACTTGCGCAACCTCAACAAGTTCCTTGTGCGGGAGAAGTTCAAAATGCTTACCCTTGGAATCCTTCTGCCCTACCTCCAGCAGGGAGATTGGCTATGCTCCTTGGATCTAAAGGATGCCTACACGCACATCCTCATCCACCCAAGCCACCGCCAATACCTAAGGTTTGTGGTGGCAGGAAATCATTACCAGTACAGAGTACTGCCCTTTGGCCTATCCTCCGCACCGCGAGTCTTCACAAAATGTCTCGCGGTCGTGGCGGCCGATCTCCGGCTTCACGGCCTCTATGTCTTTCCGTACCTCGACGACTGGCTCATCAGAGCAGCGTCCGCTCAGGAGGTCACCAACGCCACGTGCCGCACGGTGACTCTGCTGCAGCACTTGGGCTTTGTCATAAACTTCGCAAAGTCCACTTTGCTCCCCTCACAGGATCTCGAGTTCATCGGCGCAAGGCTGCACACTCCTCGGGCACGAGCGTACCTACCGCTCGACAGGGCTCAACGGCTCATGGACCTAGCCGACCGCTTTCGCAGCCAGCCCCTGGTCTCCGCCAGGCGCTTCCTGAGACTGCTCGGCCATATGGCTTCCACTGTCCATGTGACCCCCAATGCCCGCCTGAACATGCGGTCTGCTCAATGGTGTCTCCGCCAGCAGTGGCGACAAGCCACAGGCGGCCTGGCAGACCTAGTGCGCGTCTCCGAGCCGCTGCTCTCGTCTCTCCGGTGGTGGCTCCGGCAGCCGAACCTGATATTCGGAATGCCTTTCCAGTCACCTCAGCCGACCCGGGTGCTGACCACCGATGCATCCCTCCTGGGCTGGGGAGCACATTGCCAAGAGGCACGTACTCAGGGCCTCTGGACCACGTGGGAGTCTGCTCAGCAGATCAACTTCCTGGAGCTCAGGGCGATCCGCCTCGCTCTCAAGGCCTTCTCCCACCTGACTTCCCAACAGTCCGTCCTTGTCCAGACGGACAATCAGGTTGCCATGTTCTACGTGAACAAGCAGGGGGGCACGGGCTCCTTCCTCCTCTGCCGGGAGGCACAGAAGCTCTGCTCTTGGGCCGTCAGTCACGGCATTCTCCTCAAGGCAGTTTATCTCCCGGGCCAAGAAAATTGCCTTGCAGACAAACTCAGCAGGGTCCTCCAGCCGCACGAGTGGCGTCTGGATCCCTTGGTAGTTCAGAAGCTCTTCCTCAAGTGGGGTCTCCCCACGGTGGATCTCTTTGCCAGTCCTCACAACCGGCAACTTCCTCGCTTCTGCTCTCGTCAGCCACACCCCCTTCGGGTTGCGGCGGACGCCTTTCTGATCTCGTGGTCGGGGAGCCTTCTGTACGCTTTCCCTCCCATCCCGCTGGTCTCTCGGACTCTTTTCAAGGTTCTCCGAGACAAAGCCTTCATGATCCTGGTGGCCCCTCGCTGGCCCAGGCAGCCGTGGTTTCCACTCCTGCTGCAACTGGCGGTGGAGGGCCCAATCCCTCTGGGGATACAACCGGATCTCCTCACTCAGGATCAGGGGTCCCTTCTGCACCCCAACCTCAGGTCTCTCAACCTTATGGCCTGGCTGCTGAGAGGGTAGTCCTTGCTCCCCTTCTCCTGCCGGCGGAGGTGGAGGAGGTCGTCTTAGCTTCGCGACGGCCTTCTACCCGCAAATGCTACGCCCTTAAATGGCGTCGCTTTGCAGTCTGGTGTGCCCAACAGTCTCAGGATCCCTTCTCCTGCCCGGTGTCGGTGATCTTGCAGTACTTGCTGCACCTCTCTAATCTGGGACTTAAGTCCAACTCCGTCAAAGTTCACCTCAGTGCTCTTTCAGCACATCATGTGCCGGTGGACGGCAGACCTCTCTCCAATGACCCTCTCGTAGCGAGGTTTCTCCGAGGTCTCCTTCTACTTAAACCACCTCTGCGCCCGCCAGCGCCTGACTGGGACCTGAATGTGGTTTTGCAGCGGATCACCTGTCCGCCTTTTGAACCTATGGCTACCTGTTCTCTCCGTTTTCTGTCTTGGAAAACACTGTTCTTGATAGCCCTCACTTCCGCTAGGCGCGTAAGTGAATTGCAGGCCCTCCTGTCTGATCCCCCTTACACTCGGTTCTACAAGAATAGGGTAGTCCTACGGACTCACCCAAAATTTCTGCCTAAAGTGGTCTCCCCTTTTCACATCAATCAGGAGGTGGTACTTCCAACCTTCTTTCCCAGACCACACTCCAGCCGAGCTGAAACGGTCCTCCATACCCTGGACTGTAGAAGGGCATTGAACTTCTACCTTGACCGTACGCGGGAGCACCGTAAAGCTGCTCAGCTTTTTGTGTCTTTTGACCCCAATAAATTGGGGCTCCCGGTCTCCAAGCGTACTCTGTCCATCTGGGTTGCGGACTGTATCTCTTGGGCTTATGGGGCAGCCGGACTCTCCTTAGAAAGTCGAGTCACGGCTCATTGCGTTCGGGCAAAGGCCACGTCAGTGGCTTACCTCCGCTCTGTTCCGCTGGCAGACATCTGCCGGGCCGCTACTTGGTCTTCGAGCCATTACTGTCTCGAGAGGGAGTCCCGTAGGGACAGTGCTTTCGGACAGGCAGTCCTCCGTAATCTCTTTGAGGTCTGAGCAACTCCTACCCTCCATCCCGGATGTGGGCTACTGGTGGGTGATAATTCAGCGAAGATTCTATCCTTCTGTGCTGCTGAGCTAGAGGGAGCTCATTTTTGTGCTTAGGGTCTCCGGTAGCCTTGAGCTTGGGAGTCCCATAAGTGAGGACTGACTTCCTGCTTGGTCCTGGAGAAAGCGTAGTTACTCACCTGTAACAGGTGTTCTCCAGGAGCAGCAGGAATCAGTCCTCACTACCCTCCCTCCTCCCCTTGGAGTTGCAATCGTCTGCTTATGTTTTTTTTTGCAAATTTTTATGCTGTCTTTTTTAGCTATGTCATCTGACTGGCTAAGATGGCACCCTCGGGCGGGAAGACGACCGCGCATGCGCGCTGCAATTCCCAAAGGCTTTCTTTGAAAGCTGGGGAAAATTGCTCCGCGAGGGCTCCGTCGGCGCCGACGTCACCCATAAGTGAGGACTGATTCCTGCTGCTCCTGGAGAACACCTGTTACAGGTGAGTAACTACGCTGTAGCAGGTGATCTCCGGGAACAGCAGGAATTTAGTCTTCACAATCCATTCTCCTCCCCTAGGAGTTGTAGGTCTTCTTCTTTTTCTCCTGCTCTCTTTTTATCTCAGCTACAAACTCAACTGAGGAGGGAGAGCTGGAAAGGTAGGAAGGCAGCTATGCAGGTGCAGTGGGATGCTCCAAAAGCTTTCCTATTGGACGCTGGGGAGCATTCCGCACAGGCTCCATCGGTACCGACATCACCCATATGTGAAGACTAAATTCCTGCTGTTCCCGGAGATCACCTGTTACAGGTGAGTAACTACGCTTGACTCAATAGAAGGTACTGTATACTAAAGTACAGGATTGGTGTGCATTTTTGGCACCCTGCACTAAAAAAACTTGTTACCCAAGCAGCATGTGCCTGGGTTGGATCATGGGCATTCCCTGCATGGCACCACTACCATGGGCTAAAAGCCCATGCTGCCATGCTTGGTGGGGGGCAACTACCACCAGCACAATGGGTGGCAGTAATTGCTACCCATGACAGTATTAATATGGTAAACTGTACTAAATTCAGGGAGACTGCTGTCCCGCCCCCCCCCCCCCCATATCTATCTAGCGCAGTGCCCTGCTCTAGTAATTTAGCCCAAACCCATGTTATGTTTACGTTTATGTTTATTTGGATCTTTATATACCACCTTTCTATATAAAGGCAAAGCGGTTTACAAAACTGGAGTGGAGGAGTAGCCTAATGATTAGAGCACTGGCATGAGAACCAAGAAACCAGGGTTCATGTCCCACTAGCACTCCTTGGGTAAGTCACTTAGTTCTCTGTTGCCTCAGAAAAATCCAAGTTATCAATGTCCCTGTTTAATGTACATTTCTAAGTTTAAGTTACAATGTAAACCACTTTGACTGAAATAATAAAGTGGTATAAATAAAACAGAAGAACAGGAAAGGAGTGCCATAAAATCACAGGATGGAGGAAGCAAAAAAATAAATAACAACAGAGAAGAAGAGGCCCAAGTGACCTAGGGTCCAAAACCTGGGAGAAGAGATACATTTTTTGTTGAAATTTGACAGACGCGTAGGAAGATTCGAGATGAAGGGATCATGGCAAGGAATTCCAAAAGCGGGGACAAAGAAAATAATGCAGATCGATGCGTGGATTCTAGTCAAACTTTGGTGGGGGGGGGGGGGGTGGTATGAAGTCTGTTGTCATGTAGAGAGTGAAGAACCCAAGGTGGGGTATAGAAAGGACTTTGTGTGCAAATGTCATGAATTGTTATGTATTGTGAACCGCCCAGATGCTAACCGTATTGGGCGGTATATAAAGTTTTAATAAACATAAACATAAACATGAACTTAAATTGAACCTGAGCAGAGACCAGTAGTCAGTGATGGAGTTTCAAAAGCAGAGGGACATAATCAAACTTTGCTGCAAAAGATAATATACAAACTGCTGTGTTTTGGACTGCTTAAAGATGCTTCAGCCAGGAGAGAGACAAATTGACATAGATGGAGTTACAATAGTCCACATTTGAGTGATAACACAGCTAAACAGCAGAGAGGTCATGGCAGAAGGATGAAGAAACGGACGAACTGTATAACACTGATGTAGCAAGAAAAAAGACTTATTAACTACTGAGTTTATGTATTGTGAGAAGGATAGATATGAGTAGAAGTAACTCGTATAGGTGAATGATCAGTGGAAGATACAAAAGATGGTGGTGCAGTAGACTAGATGGCTGATGTTTTTGGGGGATTGAATTTAAGTCAATTAGAATGGTATCAGGAGGCAATGAGGTTGAGGGTATGACTGACAAAAGAAAAATTGCATTACTAGTGTGTCCCAAAAACCGAGTGGAGGATGTAAGACAAGCTAGGAGAAAAGTGAAAAAACATATTTATAGTTTACAGTACAAAAGAGTGATTAGAGCTAGATCATAATGATTCCATGATGGCACGGTGTTCAGCTAGCAACACTGGAGTCCTTTTAGTTAATAAGTTACAGAAAGGGTATATGAGGTTTCAAAAGCTGTTCCGGTACAATATCTTTGTTTATTGGCTCAATAAAGGAAAGTGCTTCAGTTGTCTCCTCGAGCCTTGCTAGACTGGGCTCACTTTAATAGTCATAGTGTTTGACACATTCATGTGTTGTTACATTTATATGGCAGCGTTCTCATAGCTGTATTTGTCCTGCTGGAAATTAGAATCTTTGTGATACTTTTTATTGAACAAAAGGAAAAGGGTAAAGTATTAACCAGAGATAATGTTCAACATTAAAAAAAAATCTCCATGTAAGAAATTTGCTTTGCACTAATGCCATAAACACACGTTATTAATAACTAGGTCCCCATAGCAAAAAATGAGACCTGTGGTAAAATAATACATTAACAAATTAGAGTTTGCTAATGTGGTAACTTATGTTAGTAACTCTAGCTGCAATAATTTTTAGAACAAAATCTTTGAAGCTGAACTTGTTAGAAAATAGACAATTTTATGGAATGGAAAACAAAAAGATATGCTCATATGTTCAAACATTCATACACTGCCACATACATGAGATCTCACAAGGGTGAAGAAACATTGATGGCAAATTTTAATCATTGTACATACAAAAATGTTTGTCCTATATGAACAAAAGAGTCTATTGGGTAGATGTTTCTTGGCTGGTGATGTGCTACCATGTACTCAAGTATTATACTTACAAATCCTTTTTAGGCATGTTTTGCTAAGGCATAGTGCCTATCGTAGAGGGTTCAGGTGGCAGGGAAATTGTCCATATGCATGTTATGCATGCGCAGCTAAACATGCATATGTGAGCCAATACCGCAGTTCAGGTTACCCACACGGGGATCAACTGTTTGCATGGTGGAGCCGTGCGGTGCAGGGAGTTCGGGCTGATCTTACAGTTTGAAGTCTCACAAAATTTTAAACTGGGAGATCAGCCTGAATGTCCTACAAAGCACGGCTTTACCACTGAGTCGACTGCAGTGAAGGAGGAATGAGCTGTGGTATTTTTGAAGTACTGCAACCAGGGACAAGAAAAGGTGAGTGAAAGAGGGACTGGATGAAGAGGGATATGAAAGAGAGAGTGGATGAAGCCTAGGGGTGGGGATTTTGAGAGAGAGTGAGAGACATAGCGAGAAAAAGACAGAGAAAAACTAGGTACAAGGGGAGGTGGGGGGGGGGGGGTCATAAGACAGAGAGACAGAAAAACTGGGAGAAGACTGATGGGGGGGTTATGAGAGAGAGAGACTGGAGGAAGCCTATGAAGGGGGTCATGAGACACACACACACATGTAGCCTCTGACTTTCCCCATGACACACACATGCATGCAAGCAGCCTCCAACACTATCCATGATGGACACACATGCATAAAGCCCCCAACACTCCTGACACACACACATGCACAAACCCTGACATTCCCCATAATACACACATGCATATACACAGCCCCCAGCACTTCCCATGACACACACCCCCCACACCTCCTAACACTTGTTATGAGATGCACATATGTACCCCCTCACATGCCTGATTCTGGAAATGGAATTTGTTGAGTTTTAGCCAAGAGTTTGTGACAAAACGTTTATTTTTTTTGGAGTGCAGCGATTAAAGCTTGCCACTGTTTCTTTCAGCCTCGTGATATCTCATCATTGTGGCAGGGTATACATGTTCGATAATATAAGCACACCTTTATTCCTTGCCATTAAATTGCCCACAAGCCTAAAGATAGGTGAAACATAAATATTTTAAGAAGAAGAAGAAGAATTTCAGCTACAAAGGTTGGTTCTGAAAAATTCTTGATTTTTCAACTTTTTGAAAATGATACGATTAGCATTTATTTTTGCCCAGAGATTTTTTTTGTTGTATTGAACATATCTTTGGTTGATACTTTGCTCGCTTCCTTTTGTTTAATGAAAGGTATCACAACTTCGGGCTGAGCGAGCCACCGACGATGAAACTGCCGCACTCACCATCCACCTGCTCCCCCTGATCGGGGTTGAGCGCCAGAGCGGGATAGGACGCTTCCCTTCCCACTGAAGCTCAAGCCCAATCGGGGCAGAGGGACCAACATAAAGAGCAGCAACCACTGGGACAGAGACACTTCGGACTCTGCGAGCCCCCGATGACGAAACCGCCGCACTCACCATCCACCAGCTCCCCCTGATCGGGGTTGAGCGCCAGAGTGGGATAGGACGCTTCCCTTCCCGCTCTGAAGCTCGAGCCCAATCAGGGCAGAGAGACCAGCATAAAGAGCAGCAACCGCCGGGACAGAGACAGTTCGGGCTGAGCGAGTCCCCGACGACGGAACCGCCGCACTCACCATTCACCAGCGCCCCCTGATCAGGGTTGAACGCCAGAGCGGGATAGGACACTTCCCTTCCCGCTCTGAAGCTCAAGCCCAATTGGGGCAGAGGGACCAGCATAAAAAGCAGCAACCACTGGGACAGAGACACTTCGGGCTCTGTGAGCCCCCGACGACGAAACCACCGCACTCACCATCCACCAGCTCCCCCTGATCGGGGTTGAACGCCAGAGCGGGATAGGACACTTCCCTTCCCGCTCTGAAGCTCAAGCCCAATCGGGGCAGAGGGACCAGCATAAAGAGCAGCAACCACTGGGACACAGACACTTCGGGCTCTGTGAGCCCCCGACGACGAAACCACCGCACTCACCATCCACCAGCTCCCCCTGATCGGGGTTGAGCGCCAGAGCAGGATAGGACGCCTCCCTTCCCGCTCTGAAGCTTGAGTCCAGTCGGGGCAGAGGGACCAGCATAAAGAGCAGCAACCACCGGGACAGAGAGACTTCGGGCTGAGCAAGCCCCCGACGACGAAACCGCCGCACTCACCATTCACCAGCTCCCCCTGATCGGGGTTGCGCGCGAGAGCAGGTTAGGACACTTCCCTTCCCACTTTGAAGCTCAAGCCCAATCGGGGCAGAGGGACCAGCATAAAGAGCAGCAACCGACATGGCCCTTAGACGGAGCACTGAGACATAACAAGAGGACATCATCAATGAAGGCACTTATAGGTCAGTAGTAGAAGTTTGTATTGGATGCGGAAATGGATAGGGAGCCAATGAACTGACTTGAGACCAGGGGTTACTGTATGTGAGCATAGCGACATTGGCGGAAGATTAGTCATGTAGCTGAGTTTTGAACAGGTTGTAGTGGGGAGAGATTATTCAGAGTAAGACCAGTTAAGAGGAGGTTGCAGTAGTCTAGATGACTAGAGAATGGATAATGGTCTTAGTAGTGTGTTCAGAAAGGAAGGGACACATTTTGCTAATGTTATAGACAGAAAAGAATGGATTTTAGCTATCTGTTGGATGTGTGTGGAGAAAGATTGGGAGGAGTCAAAGATGACCCCAGGGTTGAGAGCTGAGGAAAGAGGGAGGAGTAGAGTTTTATCCACAGAAACAAATGAAGGAGGGAGGTGGGCTTAGGGGGAAATGTAAGCAGCTCAGTTTTGGCCATGTTCAATTTCAGATGGCGATGAGACATCCAGGCACTAATGTCAGATAAGCAGGCAGAGATCTGGGCCTGGATTGCCAGAGAGATTTCAGGTACATAGAGGTAAATCTGAGAGTCATCAACGTACAGATGGTACTGAAAACCAGGAGAGGAGATGAATGCACCAAGGGACTGAGTATAAAGAGAAAAAAGGAGAGGTCCCAAGACAGAGCCCTGGGGTACACCGACTGAAAGGGGGATAGCAGTAGAGGTAGAATTATTTTACATTTTAAAGATTTCACACTGAGTCAAGAGTGTTTCTATTTACAAGTCTATTTTAGATTTCCATTTACTGCAGCTGCATGTCTTTTTGCAAGGTATAAATCTTTGCTGGTTGTTGATTGCCTGGTATTGAGCAGGTAAAGGTTATTCCAGGTCATAGCACCACATGCAAAGTTTAAGTAAATGCGTAGGCTCTGATTCATCAGGCTCTTTTCCCATAGACAAAGAATGGCAAAAAAAACTTTGTGAATCCACTCTGAGAGTGCTTTAATGAAAATTAACTGGTTTAATAGAGTTAAACTTCAGAAGACAATTCACAAAATTGCTTGTTGATTCCATAACTTACTCCCACAGGCCAAATGTGGCCCACCTGCCTTTGGGATGCAGCTCACTTAACATTTTTAGCAAAATGATTTGTACCTAACTAGCCAATAATACACATGATTTTGAAGCATTGCAGTGCTATTTGGTGGATATGGAGTCACAATTTCAGAAGAGGTTCACAGATTTTGATGAGTATAAATTACGCTATAACTTGCTAACATATTCATGTGGCCCGGGACACACATATGGATTGCTGATCATGTGGCCACTAGCAAGCTCTACCTCTTTCAGTCTCAGACAGATCTGAGGCCCTCTCTGGCTTGTGGGTCCAGGGCAATTGTCATGTTGCATCCCTCCTAATGCCAATCCTGACATCTGCTGCCTTTTATATTGTACAGTACGGGGGAAATACATTTCTATTTCTCTTGTGTTGCACTACATGCAGCATCTGGATTTCTGAGCTTTTAGTTAAATTTTTGTCTATATAATTCTCTTTTTGCTTTGTGCTGATTTATTAATGAAGGCCTATCTGTATTGTGTGTGCGTACAACCAATGCTGGGTATTCTGTTAGTATGGCATTTCTGTTTAAGAATGTGTAGCTGTCTTGCTTGTTGAGCTTGCACATTGCCCTCTCTGCAATTAATCTTTTGGGACAGGGGGTGGGGCAAGTGTGGGGTGGGGTGGGGGCGGGACAGGGGCAGGGGCAGGGAAAGGGTAGGTGGGGTTGGGCATGGGAGTTCGCAACCCTAGTCTAGCAGGATAATAAGGAAATGGTGATGTGTCTTCTGTGTGCTTGGGTATGGACATCACATCCAGGGTGAACAGATTGCTAAGAGGGGCTAGTAAGCATAGTCATAAAGCATATTGACATCAATAGCATTGGCAAATATAATGCAGATAATTACCTATCTATTTGTTGGGTTTTATTTTTTTGTTTATAGTTTATTAATGGATATTCATTAAGTTCCATAGCAATCAGAACATAAGTAGGCAGTAAGCTTACAACATAACTAGTTAAAAATTAAGGATAAAATACAGTAAGAAAATGAATCATAGATCAGTGTAAGCACATTATTCATTCATGGGAAAATCAACAAATAAATAAATAATCAAGGCATCCCAAGTGGCTGAGTTACATAAATTAACAACAGAAACTCAGTTCTTCATACCCATACACCAACAGCAGAACTACGAATTGGAATATCCTTCGCCGCATCGGGAGTCAAACAAGGGACATTCAATTTATTCACAATAAAAGTTTTAAAACTCTGGGTGAAGAAAGAACATATCCCCTTGGTACCCAACAATATATTTACATCAGTATTTAAGGAAATATGCTGCTCCCACTGAATGAACCTGTGATTTATTTATTTTAGTGTATTTATAAAGATAAGAACATAAGATATGCCATACTGGGTCAGATCAAGGTCCATCAAGCACAGTATTCTGTTTCCAACACTGGCCAACCTAAGTCATAAGTACCTAGCAGTTTCCCCAAAGACACAGGTTCCACAGTGCTTGTATTTGGTGAAGCAGTGATATCCTGGGTCCCTTTTAAATGGTTTATGGACCTTTCCTCCAGGAACTTGTCCAAACCTTTTTTAAACCCAGCTGCACTAACAACTTTTACTACATCCTCCGGTAACAAATTCCAGAGTTTGATTACACGTTGAGTGAAAAAATATTTTCTCTTATTAGTCTTAAATAAGTTACCCTGTAGCTTTATTGCATGTCCCCTAGTCTTTCTGTATTCTGATGACATAAACAATCGATCTACGTTTACCCGTTCCACTCCATTCATTAATTTATAGACTTCTATCATATCTCAGCTCAGCTGTCTCTTTTCCTGATTGAAGAGCCCTAACCTTTTTAGCCTCTCTTCATAGGAGTATCCTTCCATCCCCTTTACCATTTTGGTGGCTCTTCTCTGTACCATTTCTAATAATGTTATATCCTTTTTAAGATACGGCGACCAGAACTGCACACAATATTCAAGGTGCGGTCGCACCATGGAACGATACATTGGCATTATAATATCCTTTGTTTTATTTTCCATTCCTTTCCTTATAATACCTAGTATTCTATTTGCTGTCTTGGCCACTGCTGCCCACTGGGCAGAGAGGGTTTTAACATGTTATCCACGATGACGCCTAAATCTTTTTCCTGGATGGTGGTTCCTAATGTGGAACCTTGCATCGTGTAACCATAGTTTGGATTGTTCTTTCCTAGGTGCATAACTTTGCACTTGTTCACATTAAATTTCATCTGACATTTGGATGGTCGGTCTTCCAATTTATCAAGATCATCTTGCAATTTTCCACAATCCTCTTGGGTTTTAACAACTTTTAAATAGTTTTGTGTCATCTGGAGATTTGATAACCTCACTTGTTATTCCCATTTCCAGGTCATTTATGAATATGTTAAAAAGCAACTAACCCAGCACAGATCACTGGAGTACTCCACTATTCAACTTTCTCCATTGGGAAAATTGGCCATTTAGCCCTACCCTTTGTTTTCTATCTTTTAACCAGTTCCTAATCCACAATAGTACACTGCTTCCTTTCCCATGACTTTTTAGTTTTGCCAAATGTCTCTGATGAGGGACCTTGTCAAAGGCTTTCTGAAAACCCAGATACACTTTAACAACCGACTTACCTTTGTCTACCTGTTTATTCACACCTTTAAAAAATCAAAACAGATCTTAGACAAGATCTTCCTTATATAAAGCATGTTGTCTGTCTCCCATTAAGCCATGACTATCTATAGGTTCAGTAATTTTGTTCTTTATGATGGTTTCTACCATTTTTCGTGGTACTGACATCAAGCTCATCAGTCTGTAGTTTCCTGGATCATCCCTAGAACCCTTTTTAAAAATTGGCGTTACATTGGTCATCCTCTAATCTTCAGGTATTACAGATGATTTTAATGATGGTTCACAGATAACTAATAGCAGGCTTGCAATCTCATGTTTCAGTTCTTTCAACACCCTTGTATGTATACCATCCGGTCCAGGTGATTTGCTACTCTTCAGTTTATCTAATAGTGGTAATACATCTTCCCAGTGTATCAATATTTCTTTCAGTTCTTCCACAGTATCACCTTTAAATGCCACTTCAGTCATGTGTAACATCCCTACATCTTCCTCAGTAAAGACCGAAGCAAAGAATTCATTCAGTCTATCTGTTATGTCCTTGTCCCCTCTTAGTGCCCCTTTTACCCCTCTATCGTCTAATGTTCCAACTGACTCTCTCACAGGGTTTTTGCTACGAATGTACTTGAAAAAGTCTTTATTACGCGTTTTTGCTTCCACAGCAAACTTCTTCTCAAATTCTCTCTTTGCCTGACTTATCAAAGCCTTGCATCTAACTTGCCAGTGCTTGTGCTGTTTCCAATTTTTATCATTTGGCTCTTTTTTCTATTTCCTGAAAGATTCTTTTTTGGCAACAACAGCTTCTCTGACCTCACCTTTAAACCATGCTGGCAGTTTTTTGGACTTCCTTCCACTTTTTTTTAAAGCATGGAATATAGCTGATCTGGGCTTCCAAGATAGTATTTTTAAACAACATCCAAGCTTGATGTAAGTCTTTAACCTTTGCAACTGCTCCTTTTAGTTTTTTCTTAACTATTTTCCTCATTTTATCATAGTCTCTCTTTCGAAAGTTAAAAGGTAGTACTGTGGATTTCCTTACCATCCCTCCTCCATTAATTAAATCAAACGCAATCATGCTATGATCACTATTGACAAGTGGCCCCAACACCCTTTTCACTTCCACCAGATCTGGTGTTCCACTAAGGACTAGGTCCAAAATGGCTTCAACTCTGGTCGGTTCATGAACCAGCTGCTCTAAGAAGCAGTCATTTATTTCATCTAGAAACTTTATCTCCCTAGCATGTCCTGCCGTGACACTGACCTAGTCAATACCGGGTTAATTGAAATCACCCATTAATATTACTGTGCTGTAACTTTTGTTAGCTTCCCAGATTTCTTTGAGCATTTCATCATCCATTTGTTCATTCTGACCAGGCGGTCGATACTACACCCCCCCGCCTTCCCCTTTTTACATGGAATTTCAAGCCATAGAGATTATACAGCAAATTTTGTTTCCTGCAAAACTTTAATCCTTTGTGACTTAATGTCCTCTCTAACATAGAGCGCAACCCCTCCACCAATTTGATCAGCTCTATCATTACGATATAGTTTGTACTCAGGTATCACAGTGTCTCACTCTGAGATACCAATCATATCTAACCACTCATTTAGTGCTATATATTCTAACTCTCCAGTCTTATTTTTTAGACTTCTAGCATTTACATACAAGCAATTTAGAGACTGTATTTTATTCATATTAATCTGTCTATCCGTAGGTAGGGGTAATTTGGAATCTTTAAGCTTTGTCTGTTCTGTACTCAAGGGCATTTGGGGTATTTTTGTCTTTATTGGAATCTCTCTGCCGATATGCCCTAACTTCATTTTTTTGGTAGTATCCTTCAAGGATACATTGTTCCAAACCATGCACTCTTGCAACTGTTGGTGCTCTCCTATTATCTAGTTTAAAAGCTGCTCTATCTCCTTTTTAAAGGTTAATGCCAGCAGCCTGGTTCCATCCTGGTTAAGATGAAGCCCATCCCTTCAGAAAAGTTCCTCCTTTCCCCAGAATGTTCCCCAGTTCCTAACAAATTCAAAACCCTCATCCTTGCACCATCGTCTCATCCACAAATTGAGACTCTGGAGCTCAGGGATATCCCTGGGCCACTTCACAAATGATTTTCGAAGATGTCCCTAGTGTTGGGCTGTGCAAGTAGACTGGAGGGGGAGGTGTGTCTGAGGTGGGGTGATGGCCTTAGTTGCCCCCACTCAATTTCAGATAAATCAGGGACATCTTCACCCTTGTCCATATAGGCACAGGAAAACTGTTTGGGGCCGTAAAACCTTCAGATTATGTAGAGAAGATGGCACTCCAGCATCCCTTGTACTCTCCACATGTGCAATGAAATTTTTGTGGCATGTGGGAAATTTGTATTGTGTTTGCACCACTGCTGATGTCTCTGAGATGTCCCTAGGCTGGAATATTACTTTATAGGCATCAGTGTGGATGGCCTCACAGACATCCATATTGGGCACGTCTACATTTGTGAAGTCATGTGAAACTTGGATGCGCCTGTCTATTTTTGGGACACTCTAGCTTGGATGTCTCAGATTTCACTTTGATGAAATTTCTAAAATGTGCCTACATGTGTCTTTATAAGACAGACTTCAAATAGGAGACTATTTTCCCTCATAAACTAGGCACTTCTTAATAAAATTATCCTCCACATGTTACCTGCAAGTAGGAAATCTGTTTTTCATATTTACTTTGACTTCTTTGTCCTCTGTAAATTTGCATAGCTATGAAACAGAGCCAGCCTAGACTCCTGCTATTTTGGCTATCATTCACCAGAGCTCTTTCATAGAGACACTCTGGGGAAGCAGCTTTGTCTTTTTAAAAACTCCTGGGAATGTAGTTGAGGTCTTCACTGCTATCAGACTGCAACCAGTGCATATTATACAGCTGACTCACCAGTGGAAACTACCTCACCCTCAAAGAACATAGAAGTTGGCTGTTCTAGTCCTCTATCTGTATTGTGGAACCTGGACTTGGCACACAGCTGTATCTATAGGTCTTTCCATTTAAACTCTAGGCTCCCACCCACTGTATCTATCCCACATGGGTCCTTGGTTGCTGCAGATATATTGTTGAGTTGAAGGAAGCCTTCCAGGAAGAGTGGAAGAGTTCTCATTGCGGACTCAACAAAATCTAACCATTCACAGGAGAGGGGTTGGCATCATTGGACTGAAATACTGAGAAAGTCCTCAGAAAGTTATCCATAGGCCACATGGTAGTGTTGGATTTTTGGAGGAGTAAGTTCTCAAACCTAGTCCTTTTAATTATTCTTCCTTTTAACTAGCTTAGGAATTAAAATAAAATTGATGCTTGAAAAAAGAAATTGATACTAGGCTAGATCTTACACAGAAAAGGATGGGTGGGAAAGGATGTAGGAGAGAGGTGATTAACAAAATACTGGGTGAGCAAAGAATTTGGAGAAAGGGCTGGATCTTCATGGACCGTAGATATGCTCAGAAGGTGCTGAGGGTCACTTGTGTTTTGGACAGAGACGTGTCTATGGGGATTTGTGCATGGGGGCAAGTTTCTTGAGCTTACTCCCATTTTACCATTGGGGGTAATTCTGTGCCAGGAATAGTGGAGATGGACGTCCCAACGGGATGTCTATCACCGCTATTCGTGCCTTCCCCCGCCAGCATCTAACCTCCCCGCCGGTTGTGCAGGGAGATGGGGGCAGAGAAGGGGCGGCATGGGGGTGGAGTCTGGGCAGAGTCTAGGCGGTCACCAGCCCGGGACGTACAGATCCGATTCTAATGTCAGCCCTGTACATCCAGGGCCGTGACAGGTGTGGGGAAGTTATTCCACCTCCAAGGTGGAATAACTTTCCTGGATGTGTTTTTGTTGTAATGCCGGGACACGGGTAGGGCGGGGGAGGCAGGAGGACATTCCCCACAGCCCAACCCTGACCTTAGGAGGCCAGATCGGGGGTCGGGCTGCGAGGAATAAACACTTTTATCTGGCAGCCGACATTGCGGCTTTTAAATGGGGCTGCGGTGCCATGGCACCGCGGCTCCATTTAAAAGCCCTGACTGAGTTAGTCGGGCTTGTCATGTACGTGCGGGCCAGACTGAATCGCAGTCCTGGCCAGCACATATATGACTGATCACAATTCTGATCCCGTGGGGCTAGACATGCCCTGTGGGATCAAAATAGCGAGCCCCCCTGTATGTCCGGCTCAGACCGGACGAACAGAGGGACTGGATGTTGGCGATGGAACAAGTCCTATTGTGGCTACAAGAGCCTCTGCAGGCACATTAGCTTACCCATGCTCTTAAGGGAAAGTTGGCTACACTTCTTGAGGAGTCCGAGCCTCAGAGAAGGTCCCCACCCGGAGAATACCTGGTTCTCGGATTTCATCAGGGACATGGCCAAGGCTTTGGCGTTCCCGGAGGATGCTGAGGAGGAGCCGAAGAGCTCGATGCCCTCCAGTATGATTTTCCTCCGAAGGAAGTCTTTACTGTTCCAGTTCCTCCGATGCTGGAATGGCTGCTCTTCTGTATGTGGGAAGCACCAGCCTCGGTGCCGGTTCTTAGCAAGCAGATCGATTCCATTTATTAAGTTCGTAAGAGCCCTAGGTTCCAAAAGGCGCAGCTACTGCACAACTCCGTGGTTGTGGAATCGGCCATGCACAGGCTGAAAAGTCCAAAGATGCACTCCTTGGTGCCTCCCGGCTGGGAGGCCCAGAACCTGGATGCCCTCAGTAGAAAGTGCTTCCAAGGCTCTATGCTGTCTTGCTGTGTCCAGACTTACCAGCTGTACATGGGCATGTACTTACGGGACCTGGCAAAGGAGATTGCCGGGTTCTCAGCTGGCCTCTCCGAGGAACCCTTGCAGAGATTCAAAGCCTTGTCTTCAGGGATCCGAGAGTGCTCAAAGTTTGTATCTCGAGCAGCCTATGACGGCTTCAAGGCTTCGGCCCGGGTAGCCACGGCCGGCATCGGTGCACGTCGTCAGGCCTGGCTACAGTCGGTGGACCTGGAGTCATGGGTACAGGATAAGTTGGTCAATGTCCCGTGCTGAGGTGACAACCTGTTCGGCAAACCCATGACTGAGAAGGCTGCAGAAATCAAGACCGAGACTCTCACCATGACAAGACTGTCCAGAAAGACTTCTGCCCCTTCTCACAAAAAGAAGGGCTCAGGAAAGAAGCCCTTTTTCCTGAGGAAGGGTGCTGCCTACAAAACCTACCCTCAGTATCAGGCCTCTCCAGCTCCCCAACAGGGCCAGCAGGCCAAGTGCAGGGGCATGGGCCACGTAGGCAGAAAACCCCCAAGCCGCCAGCTCCGGCTCCTGCATAACAGGGAGGGGTTTTTTGACTCCCACAGCATAGCCTCTCCTCCGCTTGTGGCTCCACTCAGCACAGGAGGTCAGCTGACCCTGTACGCCTACAGATGGCCAGCCATCACAGGGGATACCTGGGTACTGAGCATAGTCCAGAAGGGCTATATGCTCCATTTCCACCAGCTACCCCCCTCCTACTAGTCAGGGGAACCTCCAAGACTCCCTCTACACAGGGACCTCCTCCTTCAGGAGTTGGTAAGTCTTTTAAAGGAACAGCTGGTGGAACCAGTGCCACACCACCTGGAAGGGCAAGGCTTCTACTCCAGGTACTTCCTAGTACCAAAGAGAACAGGAGGCCTCAGACCTATCCTAGACTTGCGAAACCTAAACAAGTTTCTGGAGATGGAAAAGTTCAAGTCGCTTACCCTTGGATACTGCTGCCCTACCTCCAGCAGGGAGACTGGCTATGCTCCTTAGACCTAAAGGATGCTTATACTCACATCCTCATCCATCCAGACCAAAGGCAATATCTCAGATTTGTGGTGGGAGGAAACCGTTGTCAGTACAGGGTACTTCCCTTTGGCCTAACCTCTGCCCCCAGAGTTTTTACAAAATGCCTGGCAGTGGTGGTGGCTTTTCTCAGGAATCAGGGGATTTTAGTCTTCCCGTACCTGGACGACTGGCTAATCAGGGGCCAGTCAATCCAGGAGGCCCGACAGGCCACTCTTCACACTGTCTCTCTTCTTTAGCATCTGGGCTTTGTCATAAACTACGCAAAGTCCACTTTGCTCCCCTCTCAGAACCTAGAGTTTATAGGGTCGAGACTAGACACCCTTCAGGCAAGAGCTTACTTGCCCAAGGACAGGGCCCACAGACTGATGGACTTGGTCAACCAGTTCCAAAGCAATTCTCATCTTTCCGCCAGGCACTACCTGTGGCTTCTGGGCCACATGGCATCCACTGTACATGTGACCCTGAATGCCCGTATGCACATGCGGGCTGCTCAATGGTACCTCAGAGATCAGTGGACACAAGCC
The DNA here is from genome assembly GCA_033557465.1 of Ichthyophis bannanicus. Taxonomy (NCBI): domain Eukaryota; kingdom Metazoa; phylum Chordata; class Amphibia; order Gymnophiona; family Ichthyophiidae; genus Ichthyophis; species Ichthyophis bannanicus. The sequence goes on from CM066034.1 coordinate 499,801,542, forward strand.
ACCGGCGACCTCAGAGACAGAGTAAAGGTATCCAGATGACTTCTGAACTCCTTAAAGTGGTGGCTACATCTGCCAAACCTTTTCAGGGGTGTACCTTTTCAGGCTCCAGCACACACAAGGGTGCTAATGACAGATGCTGGGGTGCACATTGCCAGGGCATGTGCACTCAAGGCCTGTGGTCCCCTCGGGAGGCCACACAGCAAATCAACCTTTTAGAGCTGTGAGCAATCCACTTAGCTCTGCAAACCTTCTGTCATGCCCTCTCTCAACAGTCTGTCCTAGTTCAGATGGACAATCAGGTGGCAATGTTCTACGTGAACAAACAAGGGGGCACAGGGTCCAGGCTCCTTTGTCAGGAGGCTCTGGCCCTTTGCTCCTTTGTGGTCAGACAAGGTGTGTTTCTCAAAGCAGTTTATCTACCTGGTCAGGAAAACTTCCTAGCAGACAAGCTAAGCAAGATTCTCCAGCCTCACGAATGGCAGTTGAATCCATTGGTGGTCCAGCAGAACTTCCTCCGCTGAGGACTTCCATCCATCGATCTCTTTGCAAGTCCACTAAACAGTAAGCTGCCCAGGTTTTGCTCCAGACAGCTGCATCCCATGAGGATGGCAGCAGATGCTTTTCTGATCTCTTGGTCTACGGGCCTCCTGTATGCGTTTCCTCCCACACCTCTGGTGGCCCGAACTCTGTTCAAGATCCTCCGGGACAAGGCCCCGGTGATTCTGGTAGCCCCCAGATGGCCGAGGCAGCCGTGGTTTCCACTTCTTCTGCAGTTGGCGGTGGAAGCTCTGTTCCCTCTAGGGCTGCAACACAATCTCCTGTCTCAAGAGCAGGGTTCCCTTCTGCACCCCAATCTCAGGTCCCTCATTCTGATGGCCTGGCTGCTGAAAGGATAGTGCTAGCTCCCTTACTTCTACCTAAGGAGGTTGAAGAGGTGGTATTGGCTTCTAGGAGGCAGTCCACCAGAAAGTCCTATGCCCTGAAGTGGCATAGGTTTACGGTGTGGTGTGCTCAGCGCGATGAAGATCCTTTTTCTTGCATTGTGCCAGTAGTACTACAGTATCTACTTCATCTTTCAGACCTAGGCTTTAAGTCTAACTCTGTTCGGGTCCACTTCAGTGCTTTGTCAGCGCACCACTCACCGGTGGAAGGACAGTCTCTGTCGGTTCACCCCTTGGTGTCCAGATTTCTGAGAGGTCTGTTTCTACTCAAGCCTCTAATTTGTCCACCGGCAACTGAGTGGGATTTGAACGTGGTCTTGCAGAAACTTACTCGCCCACCATTTGAGCCGATGGCTACTTGCCATTTGCGCTTCCTCTCTTGGAAAGCGCTCTTCCTGGTGGCTCTTACCTCAGCCAGATGTGTGAATGAACTACAAGCTCTGGTTTCTGATAGCCCGTACACGCGGTTCTATAGGAACAGGGTGGTCCTACGGACCCATCCCAAGTTCCTCCCAAAAGTGGTCTCCTCTTTCCACCTCAATCAGGAGGTGGTTCTTCTGATCTTTTTTCCCAGGCCGCATGCCAGCTGGGCTGAAACAGTCTTGCATACTCTGGACTGTAAGAGGGTGTTGTCTTTTTTCATTGAACGTACGCGGGAGCATCGAAGGGCTAGTCAGCTCTTCGTCTCGTTTGACCCTAATAGCATGGGGTTACCTGTCTCCAAGCGTACGTTGTCTACTTGGGTAGCAGATTGCATCGCCTGGGCATACAGGGCAGCCGACCTCCCCTTGCAGGGTCGGGTAACGGCCCACTGTGTCAGGGTGAAAGCCGCGTCAGTAGCTCATCTCCGCTCTGTTCCGTTGGCAGACATCTGCCGGGCCGCAAATTGGTCTTCAAGCCAGACTTTTGCAGCCCATTACTGCCTGGAGAGAGAGTCGCGGCAGGACAGTGTTTTCGGCCAGGCGGTACTCCGTAATCTCTTTGAGGTTTAGGCAACTCCTACCCTCCGGCCCTTTGTGTTGGGCTACCATATGGGGTGCGTTCTCAGAGAAAATTCTTATCACGGATGCTGAGGCTCTTGAGAGGGAGCCATTTTTTCAGCTCTGGGTTCGCGGTAGCCTAGAGCTGGGGAGTCCCATATATGATGACTGACTTCATGCTTAGTCCTGGAGAAAGCGTAGTTACTCACCTGTAACAGGTGCTCTCCAGGAGCAGCAGGAATCAGTCCTCATGACCTCCCTCCTCCCCTGGAGTTGCAGTCCTGTCCTTCATTTTGATTTTTTGCTGTCTTTTAGCTATGTCATCAGACTGAGCAAGATGGCACCCTTGGGCGGGAAGGGGACCGCGCATGCACGCTGCATTCCCAAAGGCTTTCTTTGAAAGCTGGGAAATGCTCCGCACGAGGGCTCTATCGGTGCCGACATCACCCATATGTGAAGACTGATTCCTGCTGCTCCTGGAGAACACTTGTTACAGGTGAGTAACTATGCTTTCTTCACCTGTAAATGTATCGCTACCTTGCATTGCCAAAGAGCTCAAATTTGGTTTCATCTGTCCACACAACATTTTCCCAGAAGACTTGTGGTTTCTCAATGTGGGTTTGAGCAAAGATCAGGCATGCCTTTTTATGTCTGCCTAAGAGCAGTGGGGTCCTCCTTTGTCTTCGTCCATGAAATCCTTCTTTGTTAAATTAGCGGTGTATGGCATGGGTTGAAACCACCACTCCAGATTGCTCCAGGTCAGCCTTAAGCTCTTTTTGGATGTTGTACCTCGTGTTTTCCAATAGTTCGCCCTAACCTTCAAAGACTTCTTGGATTAATTTTCCTCTTCCCACCATGTCCTGGGAGGTTCTTGACAGTTCCATGAGCAGAAAACGTCTTAATGACATTGCGAACTGAAGACACAGGAATCCCAAGGTCTTTGGAGCGAACTGAAGACACAGGAATCACAAGGTCTTTGGAGACAGCCTTGTGCCCCTTTGAAGTTTGATGTTTGGTGATAATGGCTTTTCTGATGGTCTCAGGCAGCTCTCTTGTTTTCACCATTGTGAAAATGGAACAGGGAGTGAATGTGGCCATTTCAAACATTAGCGCGATCATTCATTGGTTGATTCAAGTCATGTGAGTGCTGACAATCGATCAGAGGTGTGTCTAATTTCACTGCAATGGGAATGTGGTTCTTCTGTTCAAAGTGATTTGAATTGTTTATAAGGGTACCAATAATCATGTCCTGGCAATGCCCCAGTTTTTATACTATTTCCTACTATTTCCTTTTTTAATTGGTCTTGTCTTGATTCTTTTATGTGTCAAATAAATATGCATATATGGTCCAGAGGCCACTTTTTTAGGAGCTATTGGACATTAAGGTGTTGAACTGCAAGGATGCCAATAATATTGACCACAACTGTAGGTCCCATAATGAGACAGTAGGAATAAAAACACGTGGGGATTGTCTCTATTCTCTGAAGCTTGTCGCAGTGTGAGAGAAGGATAGAAATGCCTTAGGATGTTGTTTATTCAGTGCTGTTCATTGTACAACATATGTTTACTTTAAAATGTGCTGTTCTCTCTAAACTGCTTTGACCCGGTGAAAAGCGGTATATAAGCCTAGCTAAATAAATAAATAAGAGCGACACAGTGATGCAAAATAGATAGAAACGTAAAGATGTCCTTTATTTCCTGCGCAGTAATGCACTGAGGTCGAAGGAGTAAAAATAGCTAGAGATGTTCACTATTCCCTGCAGCATTATATACAGTATTAAGATGGATGGGACAGAAATGCTTATCTCTGCTTTCTCTCTCTTGTCTCAACATTCGTTAGCAAGGAAAGCATGGGAGGCTTTCAATCACAGACCGGAGGATACTCTCCCAGAACACGGAATCTGTTCACTGGGGAGGAAATGTATAAAGGTTGCCTATCCTTTCCAGCTAGTAAACTTTGTCCCTTTTTCCCCTTAGAGATCCTTTTTGTTTGTCCCATGCTTTCTTGAATTCGGATACAGTCCTCATCTCCACCACCTTAACTGGGAGGCTATTCCACGCATCTATCGTTCTTTCGGTAAAGAAATGTTCCTCAGATTACTCCTGAGTCTATTCCCTTTCACCTTCATCTTATGCCTTCTTGTTACAGAGCTTTCTTTCAGTTGAAAAAGGCTCTCATGTGCATTTATGTCATGGGATTATTTGAAGGTCTCCATCATATCTCCCCTCTTTCTTCCAAAGTATAATCTTTAAGTCTGTTCATGGAAGTGGCATTAAGTGTATCCGCACTAACTGCAAATCGACAGTAAATGTGTATCGCTAACCATGCTATGCAGTCATGCCCACTCTCTGCCCCCACTCCACCCATTTTCCTTCCCACTGCATGCAAAGCAGATAGCATGGAATTAACCATGCGCTGCCTGTTTAGCACATGTGCTGTCAGCACAGTCCTGCACATGCTAGTTAGTGTGCACTAAAACGGGTGTTAACAGCTAGTGCAGCTTAGTAAACATGCCCCTGTGTGTGCGAATGCTAACCTTTCCCCACCCTCGCCCTTTGGAATGCCTCCACTCTGGGTAAACGTATCGACCAGGGAAGTAGTTTCATAAGCCTTTTTGAGCATAAACAGCATTTCTGGGGTAAATTTAAAGGCTTTTTTTCATGTAGAGAGGGATTTTATAAGGAGTTGCCTGGATTTAGGTGACAAGAGCTCGCCTAAATGCTAGTATTGCAGTCATTTACACATGGAAATTGGCGCTTATAGAATAGCAATGCATAATCAAACTCTGGAATTTGTTACCGGAGGATGGAGTAAAAGCTGTTAGTGTAGCTGGGTTTAAAAAAGGTTTGGACAAGTTCCTGGAGGAAAGGTCTATAAACCATTATTAAAGAGGAACTGGGAAATCCACTGCTTGCCCCAATACAAGCACTGTGGAACCTGTATGTCTTTTGGGGAAACTGCCAGATACTTGTGACCTAGATCGCTCACTGTTAGAAACAGGATACAGGGTTTGATGGACCTTGGTCTGACCCAGTACAGAATTTCTTATGTTCTTATGTGTGTGTGTCTGTGCGTACTTTCACGATGAGCATTCACATGGGTGAAGTTTAGGCAGAGCAGACGACTCTGAGCATAGATTATTAAATATTTTCATTTATGTGCATACTTGAAAAATCTAGGTGCAGGAATTTACACCAGGCCCAATTTTTGAAGGCATTTACATGGGTAATTTACCTGTGTAAATGCCTTATCCAAGATTTTTGAAAGGCACCTACATGGGTAGTGCCCTTCGAAAATCCCAGATAAGTCCCTAACGCGCCCAGATACTATACGGTTATGTGGAACGGGTGTGGAGGAAAGGGCTAAATGCATAGCACCGATTTTCGATGCTACCTGCTTAGCCTTCTGCGCCTTAAAGATAAGCAAGGTTTTTCCTCACCTATCTTTAAGGCGCAGGGGCTAAGCTGGTAGCATCGAAAATTGCTGCTACCCGTTTAGCCTCAGCAGCTTCCGGCGCATGCAGCATAAGCTAGATTTTCACTTCCACCTTCATGGAAATGAAAATCTGGGTTAAAGGGTTAGCAGGCAGGCTATGCACCAATGCGGCACATAGCATGCCTAACTCAAAATCGGGCCCACCATCTTTAGAGCAGGTATAAATGTCTGTGCTGGAACCGAAGGCACATTTTTGGCCACTTAAATTAGCTCCTCATAAACCCTATTTTACATGCAAAAAAGGGTTTTTAGAAAATTGTTTTCCCACATACAAAAGTAGAATGTATGCGCATGAAAAGGATGCACCTTCTTTATTGGGATTTACATGTTGGCATTGCTGGGGGCGTAGTTTGGGTGGAGCAGAGGCAGAGTTGTGATTTATATGTGCATTTTATAAAAGCCACAAGTATAAGCTTAGAGTAGGCACAGACATTCACAACAGCTGAAGAGCAGGTGTTGTAAGGGTTTGTGTTGGTATTTGCATGCTATTGGGGCTGGTTTCAATGGCCTATTTAATAAACAGGCCCTTTGGGAGGTAATGTTATGACAGGACATCTACGTGAGAATTCCAAAAAGACGCCTATATTTAGTCTGTTTTATAAAGGCAACATAGATGACTATGTGCCTTTAATAAATAGACTCCAAAATCCAGCACAAAAATGCTGACGCACAGATTTACACCAGATCCAACAGACATGTAAATGTATGTGCATGACTCTGCATGTGTACCTGCATATTTTACAAAAGGTGCACTTACAAGTATACCACAAATTCATCTCTGTCTCTGCAAACCTATGCCCCCAGGAACACTTACACATAGATCATGGAAATGGAGGTGCATACTTTCCATGTGCATACTTTTTATGCATGGGTGCAGCTGCACAAGTTTATGAAAGCCGTTTTCTAAACATAAACCAGGCTTTACGCCTGGAGAAAGTTGCATAGAATTACCCCGTCTACTCTTGCACCTGAAAGGAAGCACCTAAAAGGGGCTTGCTAGTCATTTAGGTATGTAAATGGAAGGTTACGCATATAAATGGCTTCTTATAAAATTGTGTGCAGTGTAAAAGTGTGCATGTTAATTTCCTGGTGCATGCACCGGAGCTGTTTGGATAGAGCGTGAGCAGAGCATGCAAATCTGCATGCTGATGATAGAATACTGTCATTTAGACATGTACTTGCAAAATGTAGGGCTGGTCATTTATGCCAGCTCTAGGGTTGGCATAATGATCAATGATCATGCCTTAGATTAAGGCGCCAGTTCAGCCACTTGCACTAATATTTTATTAAGAAAAGTAAGCACCTATTTTTCCTATGCACATCGTAAACGAGCAATGTTATAAAAGACTATTTCTGGATCCAAAATGCTGTTCTACCTGCCTTTTGAAACTACCTTCTGTAGGATGGCTGTAACCTTTTTTCCCTTGCTGTTAATTACAAGGAGAAAGAGCCTCTGCCAGAGCCGGTAGAGTGCTCCTTCCTGCTCATCTTTGGCATTGCTAAAACCTGTTCTACCATGCAAAGAACAACAGCAAGAGAGACTTCAGAGGTATCAGCACCTGCAATCAGAACATGCTGTACTTTTCTCAGCTGACATGTTTACTTTCATTCCTCTGCCTCTCCACCCCTTTGCTTCCCACAGATCTGACACCTGCACCTAGGCATGCTTCCTCACCACTACAGCAATTACACATCCTTACCCATGGCTTTATCTTAGATAACCCACTACTGATTGGGAGAGATGAATGGAGCTTAGTGCTATGCCTTACTCCTCCGTACCTACGCTTATTGAGTTTTACTTTACAGGCTCCTTTATTCTATTTCAGAAAGTCGTAAGGTAAAACTAATAGGACTGAGATGCCTGATTATTGGAAACTTTTATTCAAATGCTGGACAGTGCACTTGGGTAGGAATTAGAGGTCCTATATACTGTAGTAGACAAAACACATTGACCCCAGGGTATCAAGATTACCAGCTGACTCAAGATCAACAGGGATAGACTGAGCCAGTCTAGATTTTTCCAAACTGCATCTATGGTCTTGTTGTTCTCATTTCTCTTAGGAATGCAAAACAGTGGGGCAAAATGTACTACTATTATTAATCATTTAAATAGCACTATAAGGCGTATGCAGAACTGTACAAACATATAGAAGACAGTCCCTGCTCATAGAGCTTACAATCTAATCAAGACAGATAGAACACAAGAGAAACAAGGAGGTTCAAATAGGAAAGGAGACAAGGAGAACAAGGGATTAGGATACAAATACGACCTCAAAGAGGTAAGCCTTTAGCATGGATTTGAAGAGGGGGAGAGAAGAGACTTGACAATAGATAGAGGAAGTTTGTTCCATGCATAAGGAGCAGCAAAGATCAAAGTCTGGAGTTTGCAGAAAAAGAAAAGGGCATAGAGAGAAGGAAGCCAGAGGAGGAGCGGAGTTCATGAGGAGAGGTATAGGGAGAGAGAAGAGAGGAAAGGTAAAAAGCGGCAGTAGAGTGATTGCAGTTATATGGTAGAAGGAGCAGTTTGAATTGGATACGAAAATGGAAGGAGAGCCAGTGAAGTGATTTTAGAAGAGGGGTTATATGAGTGTATCAGGGTTGGGGGAAGATTAGCTGTACAGCAGAGTTCTAGATAGACTGAAGAAGAGAGAGATGACACTGAGGAAGACCAGCAAGGAGGGGGTTGCAAGTTAAGACAGGAGGTGACCAAAGAGTGGACAAGAGCCTTAATAGTGTGTTCAGAGAGGAGGGGACGAATTTAGTTAATGTTGTAGAGAAAGAAGCGACAGGTTTTAGCTATATGTTGAATATGTGTGGAGAAGGAAAGGGAGGAGTTAAAGATGACCCCAAGGTTGTGGGCCACGGAAACAGGAAGAAGAATTTATTTATTTAGACAGTTTTGTATACCGCCTTATCCTTCAGTCAAAGCGGTCACAACACAATTGGGAGATACGAGACACATACACTAATACTTACAGGGAACATGGGTAATGGAGGGCTAAGTGGCTTGCCCAAGACCACAAGGAGCATCTGTGGGACTAGAAACCCCAGTCCTTCCGGCCCAAGGTTGCTGTCCTCTAGTGGGATTTGAACCCCCAACCTTCTGGCCTGAAGTATCTTACCCCAACCACTAGGCTAGGAATAGTGTTGTTAACAGTGATAGAGAAAGAAAGAAAGAAAGGGAGGAGGGTTTAGGGGGAAAATAAGAAGTTCAATTTTAGCCATATTCAATTTTAGGCAGCTTTGAGACATCCAGGTGGCGATGTCAGATAAGCAAGTAGAAATACAAGTCTGGAGCGAAGGAGAGAGGTCAGATGTCAATAGATAGATTTGAAAGTCATCAGCCTAAAAATGATACTGAAAGTCATGGGAAGAGATGAGGGCACCAAGGGACTGGGTATATAGAGAGAAAAGGAGAGATCCCAGGTGGAATAAGCTGACTGTCCCCCGCCCGGCAATCCAAGGATGTACAAGGCTGTCACCGGAATCAGCCCTATACGTCCAGGGGTCGGTCCCACCCACTTTCCATCCCCATGCCACCCTCATCCCCTGCAGCACGCACAGCAGCTCTGTGCGTGCAGGGAGGCCAGGAGGCAGCATACAGTGAAGACAGATAGTGGGGCTACAGAATTGGGGCCATAGTGGGTCAATATTTATATACTGTGATCGATGTTCTTTTTCAATAAAATGCATATATATTCAGTGCCTCTATCAAGATAATGGATGGTGCGGAATATGAATAGATAATTTATAAACTCCCGCAGAGTTTATGTATACTAATATATATGTATTTAAGGCCTATTTTATAAATTGAAGTATGCGCGTACTTCACTTTATAAGATAAGGGCATAAGTGGTGTAAAAACACATGAACTAGGCGTGAGCACTTATGCGTGCTCTTTGGCAAATATAAATGTCCACATGCAGATTTTGCAGGACCACGCGTAAGTTATACTATTTTATAAGTTACATGTGTAAATTTGCACTCTGCCCTGTGCATTCCCACACTGAAAATACACATGATCTATCTTATTTCTTTCTTTAGTAGTATTTAGCGCACACCTTTCCAATAGTAGTTCTTATGCACGTACTTACAGAATAGTGAGCACCTAAAGAACCCGCAGACGTCCCCATTCATCTACATGTCCTTGAAAATACTAACTTACGCACGTAAATGGCGCATATCTTTACATGGCTACCTTGTAAAATGGCTTCCATAATGTGCTCATTGCTGAAGTTATCCAGAGAGTGATGCTAGTTAGTCTGCTGTCCTTAGCAGACCGAATATCACCATTCTCTGGATAATTTTTGGGACTGTCCATGCTCCATTCATATACTGCACTGGCACTATACGGTGAATAGTGCTTTTCAGTGGCACTATTTAGACAGTGTTGCTGCAAATCAGTGGATAGACCCAGCTAGCTGCATTTATCAAGAAAGCGCTGGCTGCTATCTAGGTAAATTCTTTTGAATATCAGCCCAATAGGTTTCCTTGTTGCCTCTATAAAATAGGCTCAACGTAAAGATTTTTAACCTAAGGATAAAGATCTAATCAGAGTTTGCTGTATAAAGATCAATAAGGCATGCAGTATGGGTCAGATATTCAAAGGCATCTGAACAGTTTGCAGAGCTGCAAATCATGTAAATGCCGCTAAGTGGGATATTCAGAGGCACTAACACAGTGCTGCCGAATAGCCGCAAGTTCTGCCATTGCATGTCCCGAAGCACGCCCCTTACTTTTGCCGCTGCCTTGTTAACTGCTTGCCGATTCGGCCAACCTGGATATTCAATGCCGGGGCTGGATATGACTCCAGCATTGAATATCCTGGGCTGCAGTTAAGTGGCGGCAGCTACAGTACCTGTTAGATCGACTAGCTGCTGCCACTCAATATCGGGCCCTATATCGATAACATATACAAATGCCATATACTCCGCAAGCAGTTCTTTTGGTCTTAACTATAAATATGCAGAGTGGAGGAGTAGCCTAGTTGTTAGACCAACTACCTGGTACCCAGATGATCAAGAGTTCCATTCCCACTGGCACACCTTGTGACCTTGGGCTAGTCACGTTACCCTCCATTGCCTCGGAAGAAAAGGCTGGCAATCTACTTCCAGTGATACATTGCCAAGCAAACCCAGAGGCAGCTGGGTTGCTAGGAGTCAGCACTGACTTGATGGCAATAAATAAATATGCATTATGTACAGTTCTGATTAGGGAAGAGGAATTATCTGGAAACTAAGAGAATCAATTCAGTCATATCTTTATTACAGTTACAAATTATAATGACTTTAGCTTAGTATGGAAAATAAATTTAGATAATTGCCCCTTTTGTGTTTACTTGTGACCTCTAGAGATTACAGTATATGCAGGGAGAAAGCAAGATTTCACCAGTTGTCCTACAAATAATCTAGCTTTTACCCTCCAGGAAATTTTTAGTTGGCCAACACCGAGTTCCCCCTTCTCCCAAAGATGATGAAGATAAGACAGCTGAGGAGTTGTTAGACCAGTCTTTACCCAGGAAATGTTTCTGTTGTTCCTGTGTCTTGGGTCATTATCATATCTTTTGCAGTTTACATGCTTACCCATCACAGGTGATATCTAGGAGGTGGGCACATGCTGGCCTTTAGAGCTGAAATTTTCCAGAAGGCATTGCTGTGTCTTCACCAACATTATGGGGTATGTTTACTAATCGGTGGTAGCAGCTTCCGTGCGATATTGGAGCCGCTACTGACGTTTAGTAAACATACCCCTATGTCTCCAATTGTTTTGGAAAACCAGAGAAAAACACCACACCCTGTGAGTGTATATACTAGCAGTTCTCGTGGGAATTATTCACATTCATTCTGTCATTGCGAATTCAGCAGCGTCCCAGCTTCCATCTTTGTATACAGAAGTTACCATGATTGTAGCCTGTATGCACTGGATTCTGGGTCATTTTATAATGGATTTTTATACCATTCTTCACATAGTGCATCAGTACAGTTTACAAAAGCAAAAATTAAAAGAAGCGGAACAAATAAAAGAACAGAAAAGTAAGAAAAGAAGAGGGTCATAGCTTGTTGCAGATGGACCACTACATAGCATGCTGCCCCTCCCAGCCTATCAAGATTTCAGCCCCAAAAGCTTGTATATAAAAACAGACCTTGAGACCTGACATAAACTTGCTAAAGGAAGTCTTCAGATGCAGGTATTTTGGAAGAGTATCCCAAAGCAGTGGCACTAACGTAACGACTGGACTCTAAACGAGCGTGAGAAGGTGGAGGGACAGTCAGAAGTCTGTCATTGTGTGAATAAACTGCATGTACGGGAACATATGGAATCAAGGTGTGGAACAAATAAAATGGCTTCCCAAAATGAAGCACTTTAAAAACGAAAGTGAGAATTTTGTAAAATACCGCCAGAACTGAGTTTGTCCTGATCTAGATGTCTTCATTTTAATCTCAATGTTCTATGTAAAACGGGCATTCACCAGTGGCATAAGTTCTAATGAGGGACCTCCAAGCAAAATTTTGCTGAGGGCCTCTCATTGTCACAATGGCAGCACCCACCTCTGTGTGGGCCCCCCCTTGTGTGCCAGTCTCTTCTCCATGCAGGCTCCCCCCATGCAGCGGTGGCGAACTTGCTATCTCATCTTTGTCGCACTGCCTCTCCTCTTTGCAAGTTTGCAGCATGCCCTGCGGCTCTTTCCCGCCAGCTTGAAATCTCGTGGTACAGTTGTTATCGTGAGACTTCGGCCTGGAGCGGAACAGTCGCCAGGCATGAGGAAAACTTAAAAAGAGTGAAGGCAGAGCAGCAACAATGATACAGTAAGTTTGCCGCTATATGGGTCTCCTTTTTGCCCAGGCCCCCCTGCATTGCGGGGCTGCTTGGGTGGAATTTATGCCACTGGCCTTCATGTGTCTTTATAAAATAAGCACTTATTTGGCCTGCTTAACTAGACAACATGATATATAAAGTTACTCTCCATATGCAGTACAATATTGAAAAGCAAGCTATTAGTATTGTACCAGATTTCCCCATGTTTATTTATTTATTTATTTATTTAACATCTTTTATATACCGCGCTATTTGTTTTCAGTGCGGTTTACAAATAACAAAGGCTGCACATTCAGAGGACACTTGTGTGCTTACATTATAACAGGAAACTTAAAACTTGGAACAACAGGGTAAACTGTAACTATGTACAAAACATATTGGATTCTTTAGTATTCACAGGAGGGCTAAGGCAAGACATCAGAGAACTTGAGGCAGAATTACTTATGAGGGAATTGGGAGTGAGGATTGAGAGTTTGTGGGTTTAGGAGTGCTGATGATCGGATGCGTATTGGATGCTTGTGCAAAGTGGAGAAGGAAAATGTGGTGCTTGATTGCCTTGCGAAATTGAGTGAGGTCTTTAATTGCTCTTATTTCAGGTGGGAGGTCATTCCAGCATTTAGGTGCATAGAAGGCGAAGGTCCTTTTCTTGGTTGACTGGGTACATTTGATGGACTCTTTGGGTATGACCAGGGTGTTGTCCATTATTGACCTTCTCGTTCTGTTTTTTGGGGTGAGGGAGATGAGAACATTGAGAGACGTGGGGGCAAGGTTGTTGATGATCTTGAAAGTGATGATGAGGATTTTATAGGTTAACCTGCAATGAATTGGTAGCCAGTGGAGCTCCATGAGAGTCGGGGTGATATGGTCTGATCTTGCTAGACCACAGAGCACCCTAGCAGCCGCGTTCATCGCAAGTTGCAGTGGATTAATGATATTCTTGGGGAGTCCGTATAATACGACGTTTGCATAATCAAAATGAGGTAGTGTGAGGGCCTGGAAAATGGTCCGGAAGTTGTTATGAGGTAGCATGGGTCTGAGGTGCCTTAGCGTTCTGATTTTATTGTAGACAGATCTGGTGATGTTCCGAATGTGTTCCTTAAAGTCAAAATGCTGATCCAGTGTAATCCCTAGGTAGCGAATAGATGGTTTACTAGGGAGATCCGCATCTCTTACTTTTAGGGAGGATGGGGGGGAGAATTCTTTGTTTCTTGAAATGAACAGAACTTCGGTCTTCTTGAAGTTTATACGGAGGTTTTGAGATGATAACCAGTCTGTGATGGCGTTGAAGCAGTGAATAAGGTTGGTGAAGTCTGGTTGTTTGACTTTAAATGGTGTAAACAGTAGAACGTCGTCAGCATAGATTAATGAGGAGATATCGAAGGTGCGTATGATGTCACATATCGGCTGTAAGTATACATTGAACAGGAGCGCAGATAAGGAAGATCCTTGCGGAACACCTTGATGTTGGTGGAAAGGTGTGGATGTGGTGGAACCGACTCTGACATGCTGCCATCGCTCCGACAGGTATGACCTACACCATTCCCAGGCGAGACCACGGATTCCCTTCTCCAGGAGGCGGGCGAGAAGTTGATTATGATTAACGGAATCAAAGGCAGCGGAGATATCTAGGAATATTAGAGCAAAGCCGTTTTCAGCCTTATCAAGACCTCTATTCAATGCATTAGTTAGGGTAGTAAGGAGCGTTTCTACACCGTGTGATTCCCTGAAGCCATGTTGACAGGGATCGAGCGGTGAGGCTGTATCGATGTGATGTTGTATCTGTCTCTGAACAACCTTCTCTATTATTTTGGCTAATAGAGGTATGCTCGAGATTGGGCGGTAGGAGTCAGGCTTTAGTGGGTCAAGTCTAGAGTTATTCAGGAGTGGTCTTATAGAAGTTTGTTTGAGGAAAGATGGGAACGAGCCTGTTGCAAAGGATAGCCCAATGATGTTGACTAGGATTGGGCTCAGTTCGGCACGCAGAGATCTGACCCAGTATGCTGGGCAGGGGTCGCTTGGTGCTGTAGAAGTGTTGATGGAGGTGATGAGATCTTGAATGTTTTTCTCAGAGGGTGTGATGAACATTGTGATTGGAGGAAGTGAGGTGTGAGAGTGGGAGAATGCTGTAACTGAGACTGAGTCAGTTACGGAGGTCTTGGATTGAAGGTAGTCGGCGTAGGACTGGGGGGGGATAGGAACTAGTTGAGTAGGTGATGGTTCTTTAATTAGGGATTTTGCTATGTTGAAAAGGTCTCTAGGTTTATTTAGTGAGCGGAGGAGAAGATTAGCATGGTATTCACTCATTCTGAGATATATAGTTTCACGGTGGAGTTTGAGGTGGTTCAAGTATGTTACTTTGTCAGATTCAGAGCGAGACCTTCTCCATTTCCTTTCAAATTTCCTGAGGGAGAGGAGGGATGACTGAAGATCTGCTGTGAACCATGGCGATGGCTGTCTTTTGTTTTGTTTGGTCTTGTTGCTTTTGGTTGAGGCTGGTAGCTGTGCAAAAGACTTTAATGTGGTGTTCCAGTTGGTGATTGCTTCTCCGAGGTCAGAAGGCATTGAATTGAGTAGTGGTAAGGCGTGCTTAATGAATTCTTCTTTGTCCAGTGGTTTGAAACGAGAGGTAGGTTTGGATTCTGTACTGGAGTTGTTAGGTGGATGTTTAGAATGAAGAGTGGGCATCTGGAACATGATTAGTTTATGATCCAACCAGGGGATGGAGGTGATAGTGGTGTTGAGGTTGGAGTTTTGGCTGAACGCAGCGTGGAGAGCGAAGATTAGGTCCAGTAGGTTTCCTTTATTGTGGGTGGAAGTGTTCACAAGTTGATCAAAACCGAGTGTTTGCATGGCTTCTAGGAAAGCATCTGCTTGGTTGGATTGCAGGGAGGGTAAGTTAAAGTCTCCAAGCAGCCAATTGGAGCTGCGCGGGTTGGCTGGGTTGCAGGCTAAGTCAATAAAAGTAGAGATAACCTCAGGTGGAGAAGAGGGGGATCTGTAAATGAGGTTTATGGTGATGTCCTTATTGGCAATGGTGATTATTTCCGCATGGGTGGAGCTCTTGGATGTGAGAAGTCGAAATTCTAGGTCTGTTTTTGAAAGGATAAATACTCCACCGCCTTTTCGGTTAGTCCTGTGGCAGGTGTGGATGGAAAAGTTGAAAGGTATTAGTTGGTTTATGAGAGCTGTGTCAGTATCCTTGAGCCAGGATTCAGTCACCATGAGGAGATCCAGGTTATGTACGGCTATCAGGTCCGGTATCACTGGCCATTTCTTGCACACAGAGCGTGAGTTTATAAGGGCACAATTGAGGGAGAGTTGAGTTTTAGGTGGGGCTTTTTTGAGATTGTCTGATTGATTGAGGGCCACATATAGCAAGTGTGAGCGTCACGGGTGTTGTGGGAAGCTGGTTGCAGAGTGATAAGGGTTAGATTGGTTCTTCTTACCCAGATAGGGTAAGGTGGTGATGTAGTATTGCCCGGTAGAGAGGGCTATGGAGCATTGCAAAGTGTTTACAGCTAGGAAAATGGTGGTAAGGGTAAGTAGTGGGATGGCCATGATGGCTTGGTGGCTGTTGCGTTGGTCTTGATGTGTGTGGTGAGGGTACTACTTTTGTAATGTGACAGTACAAGTAGCAATAAGGCTCAATATAGTAGTGAGGTACTGTAGGCGAAAATATAAATTAAGATGGAACAGTAGGGAGGTCTGTAGTAGAATGAGGCCTCAGGGTATAGATCGATAAGTATTCAATATCGTAGGTATGTAATCATGTCAAGGATATATATAATGATATGATACAATACTGGAATGATATAGTAACAAGATAGGATACTAGCGGACAAGAGACAGCAGTAATGGGATTAATGGGATAGGAATTTAACAGATTACATTGTATCTTGAAGGTAAAACAGTAGCAGATCATAGGGCTATGTTACATAGTACCTTTCCCGTGTGAGCATAGATTATTTTAACAGACTGGTTCTTAAGTGGTGCAGGCTTCGGCCTTCCTCTTGGTCCACGCCTAAGGGCCACGCCAAAGGGCCCTCTGGCGAGGCCCTCAGGCGCGGGTGCGCCCGATGGCGCGAACTTTAAAGTTCCTGCAGCAAGCCCCGATTGGGCAAAGATGTTCCCGCTGCTCCTCCTGCCGCCTAAGGCTCGATCCCCCGACTGGGGAGAGCTGCTGAAGGCGGCGGGTGCACTGGGACCACGCGCCCAATGGCGCGAACTTTAAAGTTCCTGCAGCAAGCCCCGATTGGGCAAAGATGTTCCCGCTGCTCCTCCTGCCGCCTGAGGCTCGATCCCCCGACTGGGGAGAGCTGCTGAAGGCGGCGGGTGCACTGGGACCACGCGCCCGATGGCGCGAACTTTAAAGTTACCAGTGTGAGCTATGGCAAAGCCCTGATTGACTATGAGGGGAATTTTAGAAGGGACATCTAAGTGCAATCGGGGATGTCTAAGCCAGAACATCTGAAAAAAAAAGTAGACACATAAGAACATAAGAAATGCCATATTGGCATATAATTAAAATAGATTATGATTTTAAGAAGTGACTCTGTATGTTAAATTCTGACCTGCCCCTTCAGTGGTAAGCAATAGTGAATGACAAGAAAACAGTTTAAATATTGTACCAATGTAGGAAAATATGATGAATAAGCACAGCAGTCAGAACTAGTAGCAGGTTGGCATGTGATCCTTGGCATGACACAGCATCACCAATCATTTTCTCAGGAGCAATTCTTTTTAGCTGTGTTTCTGCCAGCTATTGGAATTTATTTATTTAGACAGTTTGGTATACCACCTTATCCTTCAATCAAAGTGGTCACAACACAATCAATTGGGGGATACATTTAACATGAGGGGATATGAGACACATACACTAACATGAAACATGGGCAATGGAGGGTTAAGTGACTTGCCCAAGACCACAAGGAGCACCTGTGGGACTAGGAACCCCAGTCCTTCTGGCCCAAGGTTGCTGTCCTCTAGTGGGATTTGAACCACTGACCTTCCAGCCTGTGGTACCTTGCCCCAACCACTAGGCCACTCCTCCCTCTGACCACATGGAATCTATTTCTCAGATAAGCTAATAGCCATCTATAGCTATTCCACTATCACGAGTGCTTTCATCTGTGTATTGGCTGGGGAAATCAGAATATCTGCAGAACTACTTCTTTCTCAAAACCAGAAACCTTGTTTAGCTAATTGCAGTTTTAACTGGCTCTTCAGTGTTCTTCGAGAGTTCATGTCTATATGACCTGCTACAACCCCAATAAAACTTCTATGAAACATTAGCCCTTGCCAAGGTCTAGAGGAGCAATGAACAATATGCAACAGCTTTGCAGGCTAGTCACATGCTTTTGGTATTTTGATTTACTTAGTACCTAATAAACTTTTAACATCATGTAATTGTACAAATGCTTATCAGCATCTTAGAATCTTTATAATCTCTCACTGTATATGCAGCACTTTGGAGGTTTTTTTCTCCATTTTGTTCTCAGGGGAAGAAATGAACAGTAAATATCAGGCGCAGTTTTCATGAAGTTGTCAAGATATGGGGATACTTTTGCACCCATAGAACCTTTGGCAAAATTTCAGGGTATTTTATTTTTTTAATTCACTAAACGTTAGGTGGGATGGATGGAGAGGCTACATACCAGAAAATGCAGACAAGTGCTTGAAAATGTAATACCTCAGTAGACATTTTAAAAAACCTGATGATTTGTCCTTGTAAAATCTAAAGTTATTATAATATAATGCATGCAAGGAATCTTATTAAATATATTGGAGTCTCATATCAAAGCTAAAAGGTTCAGCTGTAAATAAGAAATCTCTTGCGATAATCTTCAACTGTTTAATCAGAAGGAACCATAGGTGGAGTTAATTACACCCAGCGCAAATGTGCTACACGTTAGGGGACCGTGCTCCATGTTAACTGCTGGGGAAATGCTTTCCACACCTCTAATAGTTAACACAGTGGAGTTGCACCTAATATGCCATAGTTTCAGTGCCATTGGCATGTTAAGTGCGATGCCATAGCGCCCTTTAGTAAAAGGGCCCCTAAATGGCAGAAAGGACTTTTACCATTACAAGGGTAATTTTATAAGGAGCTGCCTAAGGTTATATGCCATTTATGCGTGTAAATCACAGTAGTTTAGTGGCTTAGGGAAAGCAATGGGTATTTACAAGCAGAATGAAGGCTGTTGTTATTCTGAAAGCATATACATCAGGCCAATGGTGTGTACTTCACTGTGGGCATGTATATAGGTGGAGATTGGGCAGCATCCAAGTACCCACGTAAATTATAAAATACTATAAGGGGGATATTCAGCGGTGGCTGCTAACCCTAGAAAATAGTCTAGCCATTGCCACTAAACCCAAGACCTCGATATTCAATGCTGGGGTCAGATGCAACCACTGGCATTGAATATCTGGGTCAGCCAAATAGAGGGAAGTTAGCCAGGCAGCGGCGATATTCAACTGCTGCTGCCCGGTTAGCTTTTGCGATGAACGTTAGGCCAGCCTTTAAGGTACCTAACTTTCAGTGCTTCGGGATAACCGGGCAGCGCCTGAATACCACCGCTACCTGGTCATCCCTGGTTGCCACCTCTGCTCCATCCCCGGAATTCCCCGTATGCTGGCTGGCTAGCAATGGGGCGTTCAGTGGTGGCATCCGCCGATATTCAGTGGCACTAAACAAGTTAGTGCCGCTGAATATCCAGAGATTACTACAATTAATGCTGGTAGCAGGTCTGCTAAGCACGTTAATCGCTTTGAGTATTGGGCCCTATAATTTTACAAGTGCTCTCTACAAATCTGCTTACAGGCATTTACAGTAGCTCTAGTGATCATTACTTAGATTAACACTTGTATTTGGCCACTTATTCTAGCACTCTATAAATAAAGTAAGCATCTACCTTTCTTTAAAAAAATAGGCTTGAGATAGACATGTGAAAATGCTGGTTAACAAGGCAGGACTTTCTAAAATTATCCTCCATGTGCCTGTGAATAAAAGTCTTTATTGAATACAGTCTAAGGGAGGGTGTTTACTAAACGGCGGTAGCGGACTCCGTGCGATATCGGAGCCATGGCCCCATTGAAATCAATGGGACCGCAGCTCCGATATCGCACTTGAGTCCGCTACTGCCATTTAGTAAACACCGCCCTAAGATTCTAATTGGTCTTTTTATTCTACATTTCTACCTAAAGGGCTGTTGCCTCTTCATTGCTTTCCCTTGTGAAGTCGTCTCTAATAAGGAGATTTAATTCTCACCTGTTGCCTGCATTTTTATCATGCCCAATGCCACTACTAAGGCTGTGAGTTGCTTATAGGCCCCACTTCGGTTTGTGTTCACTTGGCATAGCCGAGAGATACCCTGTGCCAGGTATGACAATGAAAAGCAGCCTTTATAACTGGGGCAGAAAGAGTCAGTGCCTCCACTTTGTCTTCTCAGTCTAGATATGTTCTAGATATTTTAGAGCAAAGGATCATGATATAAGTCTTCAAAAAAAGTAGACTGAGGCGTAGCATCAGGAAATGAGGTTTTTTCATGGAAAAAGTGCTGGAAATGTGGAATGTCCTGCTGGGTTGATGGTGGCAGTTAAAACAGGAATAGAGTTTAAGAGGGCAAGGGATAAACCAGGGGTTCCATTTAGACATAGAAAGCAAGTTATGCAAAAGTCACTGTCATATATGTGGCTCTTTAACTAAGTGGTTAATGGGCATTTTAGCATGTGGTAACTGTCAGCATAGGCCCATTCAGTCATGACAGCCATCGTGTGCTAATTCTCAAGGTAATCACAATTGCAAGATGGGGCAGTAAGAGCAGAGAGTGGGTATGGAGAGTGCATTACCGTTAGAGCGGGGAACATAGCATGTGCTGTTAATGTTGTCATTAACGAGGCTGGACGTAACACCACTTTAGCAAGGGGTGTTAAGTGCATTGCGTTAATTGTGAATGCTGCTGCCATTCATTAGGTGACTTCTTCTTGTGGTAACTGCTGGGAACATGCTAGCCATGCATCTGACAGTTACTGTAGAGACTTTGCACTTACCGAGTATTAGTTTAGCATTAAACGCATGATAGGAGCAAAATCCAACCATACTTTAGTAAGAGGGCCCCGATATGTATAAAGATAAAATGCAGGGAGAAATCCTATGTATATAGCTTTATACATTTAAAAAATAGCCATTTCTGGGGGCGAGGTAGAAAACGTTTTTCGTTTGCACATGTGGAAGGGCATTTTAGAAGGGACGTCCAAGTGTATTATGGGATTTCTAAGCTAGAATGTCTGAAAAAAAGGCAGGCACGTCCAAGTGCAGACATGATTACACAAACATAGACATGTCCAATATGAACGTCTGTGAGGGAGTCTACATAGACATCCCCAGAACCATATCCCAGAGCCTGGACATCTAGGATAACCTAAGGGTTAGTGGAGGAATGAAACTGCCTTTTATCCAGAAGATTGAGGGTTTGATTCCCACTGGCACTCTTTGTGACCTTGGGCAAGTCGCTTTATCCTCCATTGCCTTGGAAGAAAAGGCCTGGCAATCTATTTCTAGTGATACATTGCCAAGAAAACCCAGAGGCAGCTGGGTCGTCAGGAGTCAACACTGACTTAACGGCACTAAAAAAAAAATGGTTAGAGTAGTAGGCTATAAACAGGACAGTCAGGATTCAAATCCTTCTGCTGCTAGTGTTGACATTGTGCTGATTACTGGGGATGTTTTTCAGGTGCCTGGAGCAGGTCTAAATTTAGACCCGCCACCAGACATCCTTGACATTTCCGAGATCAGGCAGAGATGTCCAGGTTCCTAGAAAGCCCCAGCCATGCCTCTACCATGTCTCCGTTCAGACTCGGATATCCCCAGAGCCAGCTTCTAAAATGTCTCTAGAGATGTCTCTGTGCTTTGGACATTTCTATGCCCATTTTCAGACATCCAAAGCACTAAAAGGAATTCCAAAATGACCCCCATATTTTGCAAAATGCATAAATATACACATATCCCTGCCAAAGCTGGCTACATGTCTAAGCAGCGAATATAGAAAAATACACATGAATTTTCTCTTTCTAAAATCACAGGTTTTACACATTTATCAGCTGTATCGACTTGTGAAACTAGTTCTATAATCAATTCCAAAATCTTTGAATTAATGCATGTTTAGTTTAGTTACTTAGCTGGGTTTACATACTGCTATTCGCCGGGTCAAAGCAGTTTACATTGAACAAGAATAATAGGGTACATTGAACATTGGGTTAACTTATGTACATTGAACAGGGAGATAACTATACAGGTAGGTACTCATCAACTTATTTACAAGTTTAACTTATTTAAAATGTGTGGGGTACATTCCTGGGGGATTCTGCTCCTTTGCAGTGTAACAGTCATTGTTACTGAGAGATATGCCGGTAGTTGGGGATTTCTGGTGGGGGGTGGGTGGGAGACCACAACAAAACATGTCTTACTAATCTGTTATGTTTTTTTGAAGGTGCAAATAAAGAGATAGATAAAGGTGAGTCGGTTGATATAGTGTATCTGGATTTTCAGAAAGCCTTTGACAAGGTCCCTCATAAGAGACTCTTGGTGAAATTAAAAAGTGATGGGATAGTAGGCAGTGTACTATTGTGGATCAGGAACTGGTTATAAGATAGAAAGCAGAGGATAGGGCTAAATGGCCAATTTTCCCAATGGAGAAAGGAGAATAGTGGAGTACCCCAGGGATTTGTGCTGGGTCCGCTGCTTTTTAACATATTCATAAATGATCTGGAAATTGGAATAATGAGTGAGGTAATCAAATTTGCAGATGACACAAAATTATTCAAAGTTGTTAAAACCTATGAGGACCGTGACACATTGCAAGAGGATTTTGATAGATTGGAAGACTGGGCATCCAAATGGCAGATGAAATTTAATATGGACAAGTGCAAAGTTTGTGATAAGGAAGTTTATCATAGCTCAGGAAGGGGCTATAGAAAAGGTGAAGTGTCTCTGAACAAGCAACCTGTCAGTGCTGGTAGAAATGAGAAAACAGAATTTTGCCATAAAAGACTACCAGTCCCAGAATGCACCAGGTTTCCAACAGCCATGAGAGGAGCTGAAGTGAGAAAACGTGTGTTCAATCAAAAGGGCTATGAGGTAATCCCCAAGCACTCATTGCAAAGGGCAGGGCTTGATTCAGCACAGCTGCGCTGTGCTAGGATGGAACACTCATCTCAAAGGGCAAGGCCTGATTCAGCACAGCTGCCCTGTGTTAGGGAGGAGCACTCATCTAGGCAGAATAAGAGTAGAGTTTATTCTACAGATGACCATCTTCATGATCACCTTGGATATCCAGAGAATTGTCCTCAGTATCCTGAGAATCAGCTTGAGTTTGATCATCAGTTTCATCTGAAGGATCATCAGAAGCAGAAGCCAAACCGGATGGACAGAGAGGGAAAGAGACCCTTTGGAAGAAGGAAGAGAAAAGCCTTTGAGAGGTCTAGAAGAGTCCAAAGCAGTACGTATACTGGGAGGTATTCCAAGGGCCAGCATACACCATTGGACTGGGGAAAGCCAGAGGAATGGTGCTGCAGAGCTAGGAATCACCAGAGGCTACCTGTGAGGGAGACGGCTGCACGTGGAAGGGACCCTAAGACCTGTGCCAGAAGGTATGTGAAGAGAGATCCAGTGTCCAGGGATCTGGATTGGAAGGCTGGACATAAGAACTGGACTACATACTGGCCAGGCTATATAGAGAGGAACTCTAGCAGCAATGGAAGCTCAGGTATGAACACTGATCTATGTCCTAGCTATAACCTTGAAAGACAGCAGGGAAACAAGTATTCTCCTGAAAATGCTCCATTGAGAGATTCATCTGTGCCAATCCATGATATTGAACCCATGCTTGTTGAACAAGGGGGAATAATAGCAGATGAGGATCCTGTTTATATGGACTGCTCTCTATCTAAACTCCATTGGTAATTTTCTGTTATAAAGTACAGCAACCATCACAAAGAAATACAAATTTGTTCTTTAATCTACCCAGAAAAGCTCCTGAAGCAGGATTTGACCCACACAGTAGAAAGCAAGCCAGCTAAGGGGTTTCAGCTGGATAACTGCTAGCAATTAAGCTTTACCTAATTGCTTGTGAGCTAGGAGAGAATCACTTCTGTATCTATGTGGGAAGTAATCAGAAGTTAACCTGAAAAGAACAGTTTGTTTCTTGCTTTGTGGCTTTTCATTTGTTGTTTTCCTGATTTTGACTTTGTTTTTCCAAGTTAACACTGAAAGCAAGTAACCTAATTTATGTGCTACCAAGCATATCTGTGTTGGGAGAAATAACCCCATAAATAAATATCTTATTGGCTTTACCCAAGAGCACAACTAAATTATTGTCAGCAGCTGTGTCTGGTGTGAATGAACTACATTGCCCACAATACCTTGCAAATCATATAGATATATGCACTTGCCAAGAGTGTGAAGATTCTCACCCAGGCAGCCGTCTGACAAGTTATGTACCTAGGAAAGAACAACCCAAACTATGGTTACACGATGCAAGGTTCCACATTAGGAACCACCACCCAGGAAAAAGATTTAGGCGTCATCATGGATAAAATATTGAAACTCTTCACCCAGTGTGCAGCGGCGGCCAAGAGAGCAAATAGAATGCTAGGTATCATAAGGAAAGGAATGGAAAATAAAACAAAGGATATTATAATGTCTCTGTGTCATTCCATGGTGCAACCGCACCTTGAATATTGTGTGCAATTCTGGTCGCCGTATCTTAAAAAGGATATAGCGGTATTAGAAAAGGTACAGAGAAGAGGCACCAAAATGGCAAAGGGGATGGAAGGATACCTCTATGAAGAAAGGCTAAAAAGGTTAGGACTCTTCAACCTGGAAAAGAGACTGAGGGGAGATATGATAGAAGTCTATAAATTAATGAACGGAGTGGAACGGGTAAATGTAGAGCGATTGTTTACTTTATCAGAATATAGAAAGACTAGGGGATATGCAATGAAGCTACAGGGTAACCTATTTAAGACTAATAAGAAAAAATATTTTTTCACTCAATGTGTAATCAAACTCTGGAATTCGTTACCAGAGGATGTTGTAAAAACTGTTAGTGTAGCTGCATTTAAAAAAGGTTTGGACAAGTTCCTGGAAGAAAGGTTGATAAACCATTATTAAAGGGGACCCAGGATATCCACTGCTTGCCCCAATACAAGCATTGTAGAACCTGTGTCTTTTGGGGAAACCGCTAGGTACTTATGACCTAGATTGGCCACTTGGAAACAGAATATTAGGCTTGATGGACCTTGGTCTGACCCAGTATGGCATATCTTATGTTCTTAAAGCATTTTATGCACTTCAATAAAATTTGACCCTCCATTGTAATGACAGTTTGTGAAATTGTCACTTCCAGAGTGAAAAGAACTAAGTTAAAAAAAATCCACTCTACTAAAAATACAAGCTTGGCTAAATATCAAATACCAATAGCATCCCTTTCATAGGCACTAGAAAGAGGAGGAAAAGGCCTCAGAATGCACAGATCAGGCTAGGGCAGCAAAGTAGTATGCCTCCATCCATCACATCAACAGCCAGTAACAACTCCTCTTCTATGTAACATTTATAAAGATATTTTCAATATTTTAACATTTTCAACATACTTTCAAATTTCAACATTAATATTTTAAAGTTAATAATGCTCTCCTCTAAAGCATGTTATTCCAAAACTTAACTGAAGCAGTCTCCAGAT
Source organism: Ichthyophis bannanicus (assembly GCA_033557465.1). Classification (NCBI taxonomy): domain Eukaryota; kingdom Metazoa; phylum Chordata; class Amphibia; order Gymnophiona; family Ichthyophiidae; genus Ichthyophis; species Ichthyophis bannanicus. Next base: position 499,826,515 of record CM066034.1, read on the forward strand.
CACACTCAAATATTCAGGGCTTCAACTAACACCCTGATGACAACAATCCTGTCGACTAAGCGTTTCGCATAGCGCTTTTTCAACAAGTCCCAAATGGATACAAGATGCCCAACTGACTGCCACCGTTACTCGACATGCTCAGCAGTTCTAACCAAGTCTATTTTGCACATATTAATTTCTAAAAATAAAAACACACCCAAAAATCATTCAAATTCTCCCCCCAAAATTATTCAAAAATGCCCCAAAATTGTTTCTGTGCATATCCCTACAGAAGGAAGGAAGTGGCAGAGAACAGCGAAGTCTGGGATCTCGTTTCAGCAGTAGTTGGGAAAAACGTTTCAGAATTGAAAATTTAGATTACAAAATGATATGAAAGAAAACTTTATTACCTAATTTAAATATTTACATGTCATTTGTAGGAGAGCATGGAACAAATAACCAGAAAACACCCAACTTTCTCACAGAGCGGAACCATAAAACATTACAGCCAAGCAGTTTATTGTTAGTGCGTCACAAAATCATTTAAAAAATGTTATCATCAAGTAATACATTTCAATTTGTATTCATAAAATCTGTCAAACTGGGTCAGACCACAAATCCATCTGTCTTATCTTCAACACTGACAAGCAGCAGGTGGAAAGAGAAACTGTGTAAGTGAAATTTCCAGTTTCTAGCCATTTGCAAGTACGAAACACAAAGTTCTCCCAGGCCACAGTTTTGCCTAACATCAGGCCTGCGGCTAGAAATAGAGATAGGGGAGGAGGGAAACCTCAATCATTGCTGAAGGGTAACCCCTAAAACCCAGACTCAGGCTCACAATCTGCATAGTTTGCTTGATCCTTGGTGAAGGATCATTGCCCCAGTGGTTGTCCTAAGCGAGAGGAGCGTGTATAAAAATAGGGGTAACCTGCCCCAGGTGGCAACTTCTAGCCCCAGTTCTAAATGAGCCAGAAGTGTAAAGGAGTAGCAGAAAACTCCCCCTCCCCCCCCCCCAATTTAAATTCATCCTTTCTTCCTCATCATTCTTTTCCTACTGGACTCTCACCCTAACTTCTGGGTTCAGTTCCTCTGGCTTGCTCTGATGGCACTTTCTTATCTGATCGATCTTGTGCTGAGATCAGGCCTAGGCTTGTCTGATCTGGCAAGTTTCAGCTGATAAGATGCAGCTATAAATAAGCCCAGATGCAACCTACTGACCTTTGCGTGTTTATGGGCGATGGCATGAGCTCCATACTGATCTTTTTATTTCATAGTCCAGGAACAAAACACACGTTTATTTAGATAAAGAAAGCAGATCAGGGCAGACAGTAGCAAACAGCAGCAACTCTGCTTTAATTAGACATAAACAAGAGTGACGGTCATGAGACCCCTGCTTGCTGGGCTTTTTGCACGATTCTTAAGATGTGGTGAAAAATAAAGAAAATCATATCTGGATGAAACGTTGTAGACATTTTACAATTGGCAAAGCTATAATGGTTCAGAGATGTCTAATTGAACCAGTAGGTCTCACACTCATGCATGTACAACTTTTGTATCGGGGTCACTCTGATTTCCACAGTCTGGGATGGCCCCACTTCCCAGTACTTCTTCTCCTTAGACCAGGGATTTTCAACCAAGTCTTCGGGACACATCTAGCCAGTCAGGTTTTCAGGATAATCATAATGAATATGTATAAGAGAGATTTGCATACAATGGAGGCAGTTCATGCAGATCTCTCTCACATAAAGTCATTGTGGCTGTCCTAAAAACCTGACTGGCCAGGTGTGTCCTGCGCAGGGCCGGCCCATCCATTGTGCAAGAATGTTGTTCGCCCAGGGCCCTGCGCGAACTTCATTCTGCACATGGTGTTCAGTTTAAAGGGTTGGCTTCAGAGGGAGCCGGGGAGGCCCGAGGCCCTGGCTCATCTCTGCACAGCTGCCAGAGTGAAGAACGGCAAGTTCCTTCACTCTGGCAGGTGTGTTCTCGTGAAGCACGCTGAGTGCCGGGAAATAGGAAATGCCCTTTAACCTTTCCTGGTACTCAGCGCGCTTCACAAGAACACAGCTCTTCACTCCAGCGCTATGCAGAGGTGAGCTGGGGCTTTGGCCTCCCCAGCTCTCTCTCAAGCCGATCAGACAGGCATGGGGCTCTTCAGGGGAGAGGGGGGATAGGATAGGCTTGGAAATGGGCTGATGGGGGGGAGGGCTTGGACTGAAAATGGGTTGATGGGGAGCTAGGATAGGACTGGAAATGGCTGATGGGAGGACTAGGTTTGGAAATGGGCTGATGGGGGGTTAAGACTGGAAATGGGCTGCCGCGGGGGGCTGGGAGAATGGAACTAGAAGGGAGAAGATGCTGGGTGGGGCAGGAACTAGAAGGCAGCTGATGTTGGGGGAGGGAGGATGGAGAGGAGAAAAAATATTTTGTGTGGGAGGGAAGAAAAATCTACAATTGGCCAGATATTGGGAGAGTAAGCGGGGACTGAGGATGTAAGGATGAAATTTGAGTGGATGAAAAAGGAATTAAGAAAGAAATGGAGGAAAGAGCAAAAAGATCAGTATGTTAAAGCAGATTTAGAGAGAGAATGGAAAAAATCTAGAAGAGAGAAGAAAGGACAAATGGACAGCAAACAATGGAGAATTAGCAGAAGACATGAAGAAACCAGAAGAAAGTGACTTGAGCAATTACAACTGAAAATAAAATAACCAACAACAAAAGGTAGAAAAATACTTTTTTATTTTGAATTTATTAACTGGAATATGTCAGCTCTGGGAAATGTGCATCGCTAACGTCTTTGCGTTATGTTTAGTACAAGAGGAAATTAATTTATAGTTTTATTTCTCTAGTGTTGTTGTATATTCTAAGTTTGGCTTTTGGGGTTCCCAGTTTAATTATTGTCTTTCTATTTCTAAACTATGATTCCTTGTTCTTTGTTTGATAATGGTCTATGTTCTGCATTTGTATCCGAGCTGAGGTATTCTGTTTATGTAGTTTCTATTTGACATAGTCCTACTTGTTCTCTTTCCCCAGTAGCAGATATATTGGTATTCTCTGAGATGCATTGGTTTAATATTTGCAGTGTTGCCTTTTGATAGGTAGGGTTTGGTGCTTTGTGAGTCCAGGTAGTGCTGTTATGATACGGCGGGTTTTCTATGAGATCTAAATGGGCAGTGTTTGTAGTAGTTCCTAATGTGCCTGGCGGTTGGCACTGGAGTATAGTAATGTAGAAATCTGGTAGTCTTTCTTTATCCAGACACTCATTACGAGGCATGTTTACTAAAAGTTAGTGCACGTTAACATTATGCAAATATTTATGTAGATGAGGCTCCTTATGCAAATGAGTCCCCTCAATGAGTCCCCACACATGGCTCTGAACCCCCTTGGGCCGTCTCTGGTCCCGAGGACGGTGTTGAGAACTCCTGCCTTGGACAAACAGTCTTAGGGGCTTGTTTACTAAGCAGCAGTACCGCTGCTTAGTAAACAAGCTCCTTAGTCAGCTTTCTGCTGTCTCATCTCCTTGAGATCTTTGTGGTCTCTGTGCCATCCGCAAAAATATTCATCTTACTACTGACCCTTTTCATCTATGGACATTTTATGCCAAACACATGCAGATTTATATTACCTGTTCTCTTCTCTGAATGTCCTATACCACTGTAACTTCAAGCCTCCCACTAGGGAAACCACTCTGCCACTCTTACCCCTTTTCTTGACCATGCATGCCCTTGTATTTCCTGTGCCTCTTGTGTTTCCAGCTTTTCTAAAGCCTTTTGTCTATTGCGCTAGCAAGCTCCTGTGCCTGTCAGTCTGTTTAACAAGGTCACTATTTAAAAGGTTTGGCTGGCTAACTTTGGGAGTTTGCTGACAAATCCTAACAATTAAAATCCCCCTCTCTCTCTCCTCCCACTGGCTGATGAAATTTTGCATGTGCAAGTCCTAGCATACACAAAACAACAGATAAAAATGTGTGTCTTTGGGGATGTTCCCTAGGTGGGAAAATTCAGCACTGGCTGGCCAAAACTATCTGGGTAACTCTGGTTGGCTAAACAACAAGCCTGAGCTAACTGGACAACTTTATCCTGTTAACTTTAGATATTCAGCCCACTTCTAGAGATTAGACTCTGTGAATATGAGGATGCAAGAGATCGAGAAGCACATTGGTTATGAGAGGGAAACATTTTTTTTTTTTGCTATTTTTTATTTCATGGTTGGAATCACTGAGTTCCTTTGTTTTCATGGGGCGAGTGATTTTCAAAGGCATTCCTTTAAGTAAAGCAATTTATAATGTTTTTTTCCTTGCATAAAACATCTTTACACATGGAAAAGGGATCTTATAAAATTGTATTGTGATATACATCCATAAAAAGTAGGCCTACGGAAAGAGTGCACCCACTTTTTTATGATCTGTATGTAGGCATTAGTAGGGGCATCATTTTGGAGGAGTGGGAGCGGAACTATAATGTACTGTATGTGCATATTTTATAAAATACATGTACACACACATAAGGCCATGTCTACTAAAGTGTGGTTAAGTGTTTGCGCTTACTGCACCTTAACTGCAAATATTAAGGTGCAATATGTGCAAACCCAGTGCGGTAAATGCAGGGGACATACCTAGCATCTGCCTTGTATTTAGTGCACCGGGCAGACACTTAATGCATGGTAACAGTGTTGCTTGCCTTGGCAGGTAGCGAGATAGCAATGCGCTACCTGTCAAGTAGGGCTGGTGCAACCCAATAAGCAAACTAGGCAGTTGCCTAGAGTGCCAACATTCCCAGGGTACCCGCTGCCGTCCCTCTCCAGTGCCTGTAGTGGTGACAATGCCATTTAAATGACTTACCCAAACTAACTGGTGCTGCGTTGCTCTTTCTGTTGTCTGTGACCTGCTGATGCCGATCCCTCCAACGCAGACTTTCTGTCTGCATGTTATGCTCCTTGATATGTATGTATGAATTTTTTATTATTTTATTTATTGTACTCATTTCTTTTTGTATGATTTTGTGTATTATGTGTATTTTATAATATTTATGACTCCTGATTCAGGCACTTTGAACCTTGCATTGTGTAACCATAGTTTGTGTTGTTCTTCCCTAGGTGCATAATGTTACACTTGTCCACATTAAATTTCATTTCAACATTTGAACATCTGGGGGTATGTTTACTAAACTGTCCTAACATGCGCTCTGCGACGTTATCGCGCAATAAGGTACTTTTTAAGGCGCACAGGTACCATATCGCGCGATAACGCGCGCTGTGGCGCAAACGTGCGCTGAAGGCGGGGAAAGGCTCCCGGAGGGCGGAGGAAGGCTCCCCAGGGGCGGAGAGAAGGGGTCAATGGTTGGAGAGTGGGAGGGGAGAGGCTCCCTGCACACCAACGCTGTGAAATCCGAGGCTCAAAACTAACGCCAGTGAAACCCTGGTGTTAGAGCTGATTTAAAGGGAAAAGAAACCATTTCCGTCAGCAATGTACAGCAAAACCAGGGAAACCTACAAAAAGTGATAAGTGTGATACATGTGCACAGAACAAAAGGGCAAATAAACATTGAAAATGAACAGAAGTAAATGTAAAAAAACCATAACCAAGCTGGGCAATAGTGATAGCAATGGGAAACATCAAAAAACACTCCCAAGAAAGCTCCAAAAAAAAACGATATGAATTTTGGAAGGGTCTATGCTCCGTCCCCATACAAGGTGAATGAGCCCACAGTGAAATTGCGCTGCGCAGGGTTTCCGACCCCATTGGCCAGGTGTCCTATGACATGCACATGTTCTGCAACAGTAGGGCGGGCATGTCGGAATGGGAAACTGGACAGATGCTGGAAAAGGGGACACAGAGGGCCTCAGGCGGCACATGCGGTGGTGCAGCTGGCCCACAGTGCGGACTAGGGTGATGCCTAGCTGGCCCATAGGAATGCTGAAACAGTAGAGCAGCCAGACAGCAACTGCTGAGGGCCCAAAATGGGCACAAGTGTGCTTCCCACGGTGTCACAGGGGATAGTACCCAGCAGGTCCCCCAATGGCACGGGACATTGGCAGGCGGTGCTGGGGGAAGCGTGGACAGCTATGTAGGCACCCCTACCCCCGAACCCGCACTATAGGCAGCCGACTACCCGCACACTGGATGGCCTGAGATTGCGCTCCACCAGCACCACCAGCAGAAGGGCATGTCAGCATGGTGGCAGAGGGATACTGGTGGTGGAGAGGGCAGTGGCAGCTGCCCAGAGCAGACCGTGGCCTAGCCCTGTGTAGGTGCGTGCCATGCACTGCAACAGACAGGCCCTGTCTGACGAACAGTCATGGCATCAGCAGGGAATGCACTTTCTCTGTGGCAACACAGTGGAGCAGTGCACACAGCCAGTGTGTTCAGAAGCAGAAAGGCACAGGTTCAAGTCCCAGCTGTGGTTCCAGCCAACCCAGTTCCCATATTTTACCCATTACTAAAACGTGCTAATACAGACAGAACCTTTATTGCTGATGACGTAAACATGCCCAAGACACCTACATTTTACCCTATAGAACACAGACACCATAAACATGCGCATACCCTAGAGCAGAGTCTCCCAAATACAGTCCTGGGGGCCAAACACCATTCAGGTTCCATGCTGCCTCTAATAAAGATACCTGTGCTGCATTTCTATGCACCGCCCCCATGGTATGCAGATGTATCTCATGCATATTCATGAGGGACAGCATGAAAACCCGAACAGTGTTTTGCACACCAGGACTGGAGTTGGGAACCTCTGCCGTAAAGCAGCAGCCAACAGGGGCAGACACACCCGCACCCACACCCACAGGCCCCATTGGCCAATGCCTCCTGGAGAGGCAGGACATTGGGCCCTGTGTGCATCTCCCAATACTAGCACTTGCATACCTTAGCAATGCCACCCTACACCTGGGTATACGGTACACAGCTATCAAACGTTTGCTATGATTACTGGCAGATAGCAATTCCACGTTAAGCACAGTTTGCTGATTGAGCTCCATCATAACAACCTTTCTGATGTCTGTGGTGTGTGCTTCAGGTCTGGTCTCTGACAGTGTTTACCACCCTTGGGAGTGACCCCCAACAGTATTGCGTACCATATCCATGCCTGTACTGTGCCCAGGACTGGTGTGGTGGCCAGGGCTGCTAAACTCCTCTATAGTAGCACAATGCTGGCATAGGTGTGGGGGTGTCTGTCTGTTTATCCAGTGTGTGGTGGCTGCAAACACCCTCCACAGCCCACACTGTCAGCACTGTTGCCAGTATTGGCCTGCCAATGTGCATAATGAGGAGCAAGGTACCATGGGTATAGCCCGGACAGGGTGGCCTGGCCAGGATGCATCTGCACAGGGCATAGGGCACTGGCTGGGACATTTTAGTGCCCGGCCACCACCTACACAGACAGGGTGGCCTCAGCATGTCCTGCTGGGAGATCACTCTCACCCTGACTGTGCAGTGACCACAGCATGGCTAGGCACCCCCATAGTGCTATATGGTATTTCTTTCATGTGATATTTGTGGTTTTCATTTTGGCGCCTAGTCACTGACTTATCTGCTTGTTGTGTATGCTGACATCCCAGTTCTGGGTGCATGCATTTCTACCAAGAACATGCACTATGGACTAGCTAGCAGACTGTTTGCAGCTGGTATGTGTCTTGATGGATTGCCTTGCAGGGTGCAGTGGCTAAAGGCTTGCTGCAGGAGAATATCAGATAGTGGTGAGGTGCAGCTTAGCATATCCAGGCCTAATGTCTGTCTGCTATTGTGTTATGGATGTGTACAGAGCTGCATTGACTGCCCTGTAGAGTGTCTGTTCCCCAGCAGGACTGGGGTTGATGGTCCTCTCTACTGCCACCATTGTAGGGAGGTAGATATGTGCATCTGTTGATGGGAGGCCCTGTTTGCCACCCTCTGCCCTGGAGGAGGATGGTGGTGGTACATAATCCTCCTAGGGGCTACCCCTGACTGAGACAGACAGATATATCCAAGGTGTTTCTGCAGAAACTACCTATCTCACACATTGGACCTGCAGCATGGCCTATTTCTGCCATGGAAGGTGCTGTGGACCTGGTGCTGGCCGCCCCACTGCACCCTCAGGGTGAGCACAGTACCCGCACACAGTGATGGTGTGTAGCTACTCTGTGCCAGTAAAACACACGGTCAGTACCCCCTACCAGGCCAAGGTGCTGTGGGGGTGGACATGGTCAGTTCCCCCTACCAGGCCGAGGTGCTGTGGGGGTGCATACCCCATCTTGTGTTCATCTGTGGACAGCTGATTTGCATGTGCAGTACATCATCGGTACGGGTGGCCTAACCCTATCCTGGTGACCACAGCAGACTGTCTGTGTGGTGACGTGCAGTCCCTCTACAGCCAGCCAGGGGCTTGCTAGTAGCTATAGAGCTGTAGCCCACTGGTTACGTCACTTCCTGTAGAGCCAGAGGTCATGGGTTCAAACCCACAGTGGGGTTATTTGATAGGGCTGCCAAAAGCATTATCTCTTTTTAATGTACATTATTGCTGCCAGCAAAAACACTCTCAGCGTACTGTACTCATAAGGTGCCTCTGAGGGCGCTTTATAGGGCGCCCTATAGGGCACCTTATGGTTACCGTCCATATGAGGTGCACTATACGTTATCCTGTGGAGCGACTTATAGGGTGCCCTATAGGGGACATTTTAGGGTGCCATGGCGGACAGTGCACTTTATAATGTGCCCTATGGAGTGCCTTATAGGGTGCCTTATGCGGCACCTTCAGTTACGGCACGTGAGGGCGTGTTTGCTGGCAGCAATTAATAAAATACAAATAAAGTGCTGCAGGAAACAATACGTACATTGCAAAGCTGATGCCTCAGCCAGCCTTACGTATTAGGCACACTGGGGCACAAACTCATGACCCCTGTATCAGCAGTCAGTGCCTTAACCATTGTGCTACACTGCTGTTCCTCCTTGCATGTCAGCGCATCTACTTCAGATTTCCATGCATTTAAATGCACAGTGCTGCCATCAAACACAGTGCTATGACCTTGCTGTGCCTCATAGTCACCCTATATGGCGCCCTATAGGCCACCCTTTCAGCAACACTGTAGGGTGCCGTGGCGGACAGTGCACTTTAAAATGTGCCCTCTGGGGTACCCTATGAGGCGCCTTATGCAGCACCTTAGGTTACAATACTTTGAGGGTGTGTTTGCTGGCAGCACTATTTAAAATAAAAATAAAATACCCCCTACAGCAATATTACCTATAACAGGTAATGCCTCAGCAAGTCTTCTTCATTAGGCACAGTGGGGGAATGAACCCATGACTCCTGCATCATTGGTCAGTGTCTTAACCATTGTGCTACACTGCTGTTCCTCCTTGCATGTCAGCGCACCTACTTATCATTTTCATTCCTTAAACTGCACAGTGCTGCCATCAAAAACAGTGCTGTGACCTTGCCGTACCTCATACGGCACCCTATAAAGCGCCCTATAAGCAACATTCTAGGGTGCCTTGGTGGACAGTGCACTTTAAAATGTGCCTTATGGGGCGCCTTATGTTAACACGCTTTGAGAGTGCGTTTGCTAGTAGAGATAATTAAAATAAACATAAAATGCCTCCTAAAGCAATCTTCCCCATAATAGGCAATGCCTCAGCCAGTCTTCTTCATTGGGAAAAGTGGGGGATTGAACCCATGATCCCTGCACCATTGGTCAGTGTCTTAACCATTGTACTGTGGTTCTGTTCCTGTGCTTGTACATCAGCGCGCCACTTATGCTTCCCGCGCAACTTTCTCATGCGCTAATGTGCATGGCGCACATGAGCGCAGCGCACATTAGCGCATGATTAATCCCGGTTTTGCTTTTTTCTGACTGAAATGCCCACTCCTTATATGGCATCCGCACACTAGCGCGGCGCGCACCCTAACGGGGTTTTAGTAAACATACCCCATAGTGTTCTCAACTGCAGCAACGCTAATTTATATTTACTGTGGTAGTGACTCCCACAGTAAATGTCGCTGTGGTAAAACTTAGCGATACCTCCAAAAAGCCAAAGACACTTGCGGCTCCAGTAAAATGTCAGACTAGAGAAAACTATGAATTAGTACAAATTTGAAAGGGCTGAATTTCTCCATCTTACCAACAAAATTCAACAGTCCTAAAAGTGAGGGATAGTAGTTAGAGAGGGAGAATTGACCACTTTGCATGAAATGAGTTCTACTTTCTGTTGTTTTTTTCAGGCTGTGACTCAGGATTTGGAAAGGCCGTGGCTTATAAATTAGACTCAATGGGATTTCAAGTCATTGCCAGTGTAATAAAAATAGATGGGGCTGGAGCGAAAGAACTTCAGCAGATGTGCAGTAATAGACTCAAAATTATTCAGATGGACCTTACCAAACCCACTGACATCCAGAAAGCCTTGGAGATAACAAAGAGACAGACTGCTGGCACAGGTGAGAACCACAGACAGGGTTACATTTATAATCTTATGAACTTCAAAAGGAAACTTTCTTTGACATACACCAATGCCCTGGTTTAGGAGTGAGCTTCATACTGTCATAGTATGTGCAATACGTATCCATTTGGAGACATTGTCCCCAAGAGAATATGCAGGCAGTTTACTGTTTTTGGTGAACAAATCATATGAAATGATGCTATTTAAGAAAAGTCAGTGCTTTTTTTGAGCTGGTATGCACCGGTACATAGTACCGGCACTTTTTTTTTTTGACTGGCTATTCATAATTTCCCATTCCCTTCCTAATCCCACTGGAGGTCAGCACAGCAGACAATGGGCCCAATATTCAAAGGCCTTACATGGGTATCTTCCTTAGTTACCCGTGTAAGGACCTTATCTGGGATATTTGAAGTGCACCTACATGGGTAGTGCCTTTCGAATATTCCGGTTAAGTTATAACGTGCCCGGATGCTATCCGCATAGCATCGGGGCTGTTAGGGGCGTTCCAAGGTGGAGCGGGGGCAGAGGAAGGGGCTACATGGGTAGCAGCGATTTTTGTTGCTACCTGCATAGCCCTCTGCACCTTAAAGATAGGCGAGAAACAAACTCGCCTATCTTTAAGACGCAGAGGCTATGCAAGTAGCAATGAAAATTGCTGCTACCCGTGTAGCCTCTGCAGCTGCCGGGGTATCCAGGCTAACCCAGATATTCACCTCTGCTGGCGCTGACATGAATATCCGGGTTAAGGGGGGTTGGCGGGCAGGCTATGTGTCACCTCGGTGCATAGCCTGCCCAACTCAATATCAGGCCCAATGTATTTAGGCAGTCTCTGATCCTGTTCCTTTGATGAAGCCAGTGGTAGCAGAAGTGCACTACTTATGATGAGAACGTCTTCTCTCTTCCTGCCGCAGAGCCAAGTCTTGTAGTTGGAACGGTCAGATCTTGCATATCTTACCCTGAGACGTAACTCAGCAGTGAGAAGAGAGAAGAGGCTGTTTTTTTAAGTAGTGCACTTCTGCTATCGCCAGCTTCATCAAGGGACAGACAGTGCAGCGACTTCCAGGAGGGGGTAAGGTAGGGAAGGAGAGATGCTGGACATAGTAGGGAACTTTTGGCAAAATTAAAAAGTCATGGGATAGGAGGCAGTGTACTATTGTGGATCAGGAACTAGTTAAAAAATAGAATGCAGAGGGAAGGGCTAAATGGCCAATTTTCCCAATAGAGAAAGGTGAATAGTGGAGTATCACAGGGATATGTGCTGGGCCCGCTGCTTTTTAACATATTCATAAATGACCTGGAAATGGGAATAACGAGTGAGGTAATCAAATTTGCAGATGACACAAAATTATTCAAAGTTGTTAAAATCCATGAGGATTGTGAAAAATTGCAAGAGGACCTTGATAAATTGGAAAACTGGGCATCCAAATGGCAGATAAAATTTAATGTGGACTAGTGCAAAGTTATGCACCTAGAAATGAACAACCCAAACTATGGTTACACAATGCAAGGTTCCACATTTGGAACCACCACCCAGGAAAAAGGTTTATATGTCATCATGGATAACATGCTGAAACTCTCCACCCAGTGTGCAGTGGCTGCCAAGAGAGCAAATTGAACGCTAGGTATCATAAGGAAAGGAATGGAGAATAAAACAAAGGATATTATAAATGCCTCTGTATCTTTCCATAATGCGACTGCACCTTTAATATTGTATAAAATTCTGGTCGCCGTATCTTAAAAAGGATATAGCGTTATTAGAAAAGGTACAGAGAACAGCCACCAAAATGGTAAAGGGGACGGAAGGATACTCCTATGAAGAGAGGCTGAAAAGGTTAGGGCTCTTCAACTTGGAAAAGAGATGGTTGAGGGGAGATTTGATAGAGGTCTATAAATTAATGAATGGAGTGGAACGGGTAAACATAGATCGACTGTTTATGCCATCAAAATATAGAAATACTAGGGGACATGCTATGAAGCTACAGGGTAACCTATTTAAGACTAATAAGAGAAAATATTTTAATTTATTTATTTAACTGGTTTTAATATACTGGTTTTCTACGAGGCAAAATGGTTTACATGGAACAAAACAAAACGGTTTACAAGGAACAAATGTATATAGACAACTTTAAACAATAACAAATAACTATAAACAGCATTTGACATGGGGAGGGGAGGTGACAATGGGAAGGGATGAAGTAGAAACCTATATTACAGAATACTATGAAATAGTGAGAAAATGGAGGGTTTGAAGGGTGGGGAAAGGGCAGGTGATGTGTTAAGGTGGGGGGGATGAACAAATGCTTACAATATTTCTAGTATGTGAAAAATGGGGGTTGGGTAGCTAGCTATAAGTGGTTATGGGGGGGGGGGGAAGTAAAGGGAATGATATGTGGGAGTGGAGCATGCTCTTGCTGGGGGTATGTTGTAGTGGATGCACCATAGTGTTCTTCAAAGAGGAGGTGCTTTTTGAAAAGGGTGTGGGATTGAATGAAACATATTGTGGGGGTAGTTGGTTCCACGTGGTGGGGGCATAGAATTCAAAGACTCTGCTGCATGTTCGTTGAGATTTCTTGCGGATCTGCGTTGGAGGGAGAAGATTTGATGCGTTCTGTCAACAGAGTCTGTTACTGTTAGGACATCTGATTAAAGATTGGAACTGCTCAGCAGAGATGTTGAAGAAAACTCTGTTGGTGATGGCGAGTATCTTGAACTTGATTCGGGATGCAATGGGGAGCCAATGAAGAGATTTTATAGTAGGGGTGATGTGAGAGATCTGGGAACACCAACTATAATGAATTCAGTGGTGTTTTGGGCAAGCTATAGAGGGGCAATGGTGGCCTTGGAAGTCCATGGAGGACGGAGTTGCAGTAGTCAACTAGTGGTGTGATGGAGGCTTGGCAGACTGTACAGAAGCTGTCAGGTGATAGGAGGGGGGATAGGTTGCAAAGAATTCAGAGTTTGAAATAGATGTTTTTGATGACATTCATAATGTGAGGTTGGAAGTTTAGATGTTGGTCCAGGATAATGCTGAGGTATTTGATCTGAGATTTGACTTGTATATCTGTATCTCTGAGTTTAATGCTTGGAGGAGGTGTGAAGTTGATGTCTCTGGAGACATGCAGGATCTCTGTTTTGTTGAAATTGATTGTGAGGTTATGATGCTGCAGCCATAGGACAATTTCTTTGAAGCAGTCGGTAAGAATGGAATAGCTGAACACCAATAGTGTTGAGTTGGTTGAGTAGACTCTGGTGGGATACAGTGTCAAATGCTGCAGAGATGTCAAGAAATAGTAGTACAAAACCAGAGAGGGTTTTTTCAGTTCCAGTAATGAGTGTATTCAGAAGGGAGGTAAGTGAGGTTTCAGCATTGTGATGGGGTGAAAGCTATGTTGACTGTGGTTGAGTGGGGCAAGTCTTTTTTTTTTTTTTTTTTTTTTTTTTAAATTCTTTATTTTGCTTTTACACAACTGTTCAAACAAACAGGTACTTGCATATATACAAAGCAATGAAGAAACCATTCAATACTTGATCATTTGAGTTCATACATAGTCATAGTCGCATCTCAGTTTAACACTAAGCTCAGTATGTATTCCTCAACCGTACTACCGCCAAGTCACTAACATTAAAAGGAAAAGATTTTACGTAAAAGAAAGGTAGAAAACAAGAAAAGAAAAGGCAAGGATACTAAGACTCTGTGACGGGCCCCACCCAGGCCAGACAATACGCTAAACCTCTCTCTGCTGGATTCTTATCAAGTCGAGGGTATCCCACTTCACCAGACGCGGTCGAAAAGCAGGGTGTTGGGATGCATACGTGCGCTCGCAGGTTTGGTGATAAATCACTAGATTCCACCAGTGTGCGACACTCAACGTCTGGAAGTCCTTCCAGTGACGTAAGATGACTTTCAACGCGAGGCTCAAGAGTAGATCTAAGATTACCGCATCTTCTTTCCTTAAAGTGACTTCCCCAGCCAGAGATTTATAGATGACAATACGGTAAGTGAGCATTGTTTGTATGTTGAGCATCTGGGATATTCGGCCCCAGACTCCCTGCCAATATGCTTGTAACAGAGGACAATAATATAGCATGTGGGCAAGGGTCCCTGTTGCTTCTTTACAGGACCAACATTTAGCGTCGTTGCTGGCACTCCATTTGGCCGTGCGGACAGGCGTCAAGTAGGCTCGATGCATCATAAAGTATAGCATCTGATTGAGGGAGGCAGCTCTCGTTATTTTTCGTTGGGTCTGCCATATTACCCCCCAGTCTTCTGACCCGGCCAGCTCGCCAGCCTCCGATTCCCAGACTTTCTGCAGTCCAATGCAACATCTCTTGCCTCCCTCTCTAAGCAGAGCTGCGAATCTGGAGAGAAGCTGCGGTTCGTTCTTAAGTGCTTGTATCTCCTGATGAAATGGACGCTCCTTACGCAACACCGCCGGTAGTACCCCGGCTTGACTTAAACAGTGACGTAGTTGGCACCATTGGTACATACACCGCACGGGCAGTGCATATTCTTGCTGCAACGATTGGAAGGACTTGTATACGCCTGCTGTTACTAATTGTCCTAGGCAATAGATACCTCTTATTAGCCAGGGGATCCAGATGAAACTCCGGCCTGCTATCTTGAAGCTGTCATTGCCCCATAATATGGTGGCATCCGTGTACTCCTGCTCCGTCTGCAGATAAGGTTTCAGTATTTGAGAAGCTCGCTGGGTGGCGCGTAGTATCCCATTAATAGAATCATCGGTAGCGCCATTCATACTGAGTCTCATCCAAAGCGGGACAGGCTTACTCAGCGCAGTCTCCACCGTTAGCCAAACGGGATCCTCCGGTGTGGGTGTATCTTCACTCCAAAGTACTCCCTGTCTCATCAGGGCTGCCAGATGATAATTGTAAAAATCCGGGAAGTGTATTCCACCGCTCTGCTTAGGAGACTTGAGCTTCCAGAGCGCAATCCGTGGCGTCTTGCCCCCCCACAGAAAGGTCACCAGGAGTCTCTCTATTTTCGCATAGAAGTGTCGGTCGAACAGTATCGGCACCATGCCAAGTAGGTAATTGACTCTGGGCATTGCGACCATTTTGATGGTCTCAAGACGTCCCCACCACGTTAGATTCAAGGGGGTCCACTTAGAGATGGAGTCCTGCACTATGCTAACGCACTGTGCCTTACATAGCCGTATCGTGTCTGATACTGTAGTCCCATACACCATTCCAAGGTACTTAAAGGACGCGGACTCTAACTTAAACGGATACTTTCGCATTGATGAGTCCTCTACTTGTCCATTGAGAGGTATCAGCACGGTTTTGGACAGGTTTAACTTATAACCCGATATTCCAGAGTAGGAGGAAAGGACTTCCATTGTTGCATCCAGCGTCAACGGGTCTAAAAACAAAAACAGGTCGTCAGCATATGCTGATAACTTGATCTGTTGCCCTCCAACTTGAATGCCTTCGATACTCCGTTGTTGACGTAGGCGAATAAGTAGGGGTTCAAGCGCTAGATTAAATAGTAGAGGCGATAAAGGGCAGCCTTGTCGCGTTCCTCTGGTTAGTGAA
Source organism: Ichthyophis bannanicus (assembly GCA_033557465.1). NCBI lineage: Eukaryota > Metazoa > Chordata > Amphibia > Gymnophiona > Ichthyophiidae > Ichthyophis > Ichthyophis bannanicus. Next base: position 499,842,458 of record CM066034.1, read on the forward strand.
AATTCTGGCGAGAGCCCACCATTGACAGCTACTCGTGCTACCGGGTGCTCATATAGCATTCTGACTCCCGCGAGGTAAGCGTCTGGTATACCAAACCATTGCATTACTCTGAAGAGATAGGGAAGTTCCACTCTGTCGAAGGCTTTTTCAGCGTCAAGTGCAAGGCCAATAAGCGGCTTGGTTGAGCTCTGTGCGCTCTGAAGTACATGTAGGAGGAGTCGCCCATTATCTGCCGTTGTCCTACCTAACATAAATCCGCATTGATCTGCTTGCACGAGCGTGCTGAGGACTTTGTTTAGCCGATTTGCTAGTATCTTTGCATATTTTATAGTCTGCATTGAGAAGTGATATTGGTCGATAATTTTCCAGTTTTTGGGCATCCCTGCCCGGTTTGGGATGAATTACTATGACCGCAGCTGCCAGGGATCCCACAGCTGGGGATTCATTTTTAAGCTCAGTGAAATATGCATGTAGTTCCGGCAGTAGCTCCTGCTTGAAAGCGGAGTAGAATTCGATGGGCAAGCCATCTGGCCCGCTGGCTTTCCCTCGAGCCATTTGCTGCATTGCATGCTGTATTTCGGAGCAGGTGATGTCCGCTGACAGCAATCTCTGATGGGAATCCGATAGCTTAGGCCCTTTCACCCCGGAGACAAAGTCAGAGAACCGGTCTTCATGGAAGGTCTGTTCAGAACTATATAGCTGGGAATAAAATGCTTCACACAATTCCAGGATGTCCTGATCTGCCACTTGTAGTTCCCCAGTGGGGTCTTTCAATCCAGCTATGCGTGATCGTATTTGTTTAGCTTGTAGAGTACGGGCCAACAGCGTACTAGCACGATTATTTTCATGATAGTATACTCCTTGCTGAGCCGCTATTTGCTTGTTAGCATCGTCATTAAGAATGGTGTTATATTGGTACCGCAGTCTCTGCAACCTCATGAGGACCAGCGAGTCAGGATTTTTTGCAAGGGCGCGTTCCCCCGCACGTATCTCTTTCTCCAGTTCTACAAGCTGGTGTGCTGCCTGTCTCTTCTTGCGGATTGCATATGTGGTTATACTACCTCGTATAGTGGCCTTGAAGGCCTCCCACCACGCCCAGGTTGAAGTATCATGTAGTTGGTTATGAGTAAAGTAATCCGCTACTGCTCTGTGCGTGGCGTCTATGAAGGCACTGTCCCTCAGCAATGTTCGGTCAAAATACCACCTGGGGGCGGTTTTTCTTGTTGGACCAGCCTTTAACTCTACGACCACACCTGCATGATCAGATACAGTCCGTGCAAGCATTCCCGTCATAGTTATCATAGGCAGCAGCGTTTTGGAAACGAGAAAAAAATCGATACGCGTCTGCGTATTATGTGGGATTGAGTAAAATGTATATTCTCTCTCTGTGGGGTGGAGAGAAGCCTCCACGGGTCAACCAGGCCCAGCGCTTCGGCCATGTCCAACAGCTGCTTACTGGATTTCGGCTTATGCTGCTTCTTATAGGGGGTGCGATCTATCAATGGATCCTGTATTAGATTAAAGTCCCCTCCAAAGATCACGTTGGAGGCTTCCAGGTCTAGGAGCGCATGGGACACCTCTTCAAAGAATTGGGGATCGTCTGTACGCGGACCATAAAGCGTCATTAGTGTGTATTCCGCAGCAAGGAGTCAGACTTTGGCTATAGCCCATCTCCCGATTGGGTCTACTGCCGTATTCTCAACTACCGGCGACAGCGCGGTTCGTACAAGTATTGCAACTCCGCCCTTCCGGTTACTTGTGGGCGCTGAGAGTAGATTCTGATAGCCTGCGCCTGCTACCTTCAAGGATTCTGACCGCGTCAAATGCGTTTCCTGTAGGTAGACTACATCTGCCCTCTGTTTCTTGCAGTAGTTAAGTATTTTACGGCGCTTGGCCGGGTTATGTATCCCTTGCACATTTAGGGATACCACTCGAAGATGTCCACTACCCGAAGCGGTAGCCATCGTCTCCTCCTAAGGTGGAACCCGTCACATCTGGAGTCTCAGACAATAAAATCATTACATTCACTGCAACAATTAACCTAAACATTGTGCAACTACAACAAAACTGCATCACTTGTATGGTGAAGCTCGCCCCCCCCACCCACCAGTCTTCCACCCCACATTCCCACCCAGTCTTTCTTGTCAACTACTGTTACCAACTAGTTACCAGTTCCTATTCCCTTATGCATTTTCACATACTATGTTAAGAAAATTTCAGCCTCTGCATGTTAAGTCTAACTGCCCTTTGAGGTTAGCTGCTTAGGGGACTCCTGTGAGTCTCCAATTAATGTATTACACGAATTATCTACACATTGCTACCAACATTTGGACAATTATAAGCTCTTCAGGTTCCAGTCTCCATCGTATAATCCTCCAGATAAGAGCGCAGACTCGCCCCGCTATCAAAAGTCCGTGTGCTGTTTCCCAAGGTGACGCGCATCCGAGCTGGATAATATAGGCCATATCGCGCATTCAATTTTTGTAACAGCGGCCGGCAGTCCAGTAAGGCCTTGCGCTTTTCTGTAGTTTTCTTGCAGAGGTCCGGGAAGATGAGAATCTTGTTGCCCTCCATACGAAGCTCAGGTTTCTGTTTAGCTGATTGCAGAATTTGCAGAACTTGCGGATATCTGAGTATCTTTATAATAAATGGCCGCGGATATTTCTGCCGCTCTATTATGTGCGACGGCACGCGGTGCGCCCGCTCGATCTCAAATGGGTGATTAAATGTTATTTGCAACAACTCAGGAATTAATTTCTGCAAATATCCCAGAGGGTCCGAGCCTTCCCGGCCCTCCGGAATACCAAGGAGTCTTAAATTATTCCTTCTGGCGCGATTGCTCTGATCTTCACTAAGGTCCTCCAGTGCTGCTACTCTTTTCTGTAAGGGGCCTATCTGGGTCAGAAGCTGTTCATGGTGCTCAATTGCCGCTTCTGCATTATACACCCGTTCACAGACTCCCTTTAACTGCTCTTTCACGGCACTCACATCTTCTTGCAGCTGCGTCAGCGTTTCATTGCTAGAGGCTACCATGCTCTTTACCAACCTTAACTCCTGCAAGATTTCACGAACTCCCTCTGTCGAGTCCTTTCCCGCCGCCATTTTCTGTGGAGACCCCGCTTCTGGTTTCAGTCGTTTTGTCGCATGCCCAGCTCCTTGCGCGAAGTCTAACTTTGCCGGTTTCAAGGTAGGCTTCTCCGACATTGTTTCCCTAGCAATTAGGATCCACAGCGGGTCCCGTTGGGGAGTAGGAAGTCAGGATTCCAGCGACTGGGTGAGAGCAGAGATTTCAGGCTGCCATCTTCATTCGCGGCTAGCTCCGCCCCCCCGAGTGGGGCAAGTCTGTCAACATGCTTCTGAAGCTGAATTTGAACTACTTTTTCTATCATTTTGGAGAGGTAGGGCATGCTGGCTATGGGTCTGTATGATGCAGGAGAGTTAGGGTCGAGGTTGAATTTCTTCAGTAGGGATCTCACAGAGGCTTATTTAAGAGCAGGTGGGAGGTAGGTTTGGGTGAGTGATGGTGGAGATGAATGGTAGCATTGTAGTCTTCGTCAGCTTGATCCAGGTTACTGGGCAGGGGTCAAGAGGAAAAGTGGTGGCGTTAATGTGGGTGATGATGTTTAGAAGTTCTTCAAGGGGGACATCTCTGAATGCCATCCATGGTGAGATGGAAGAAGCTGAGGTAGTGGAGGGAGGTATGATGAGAGTGGAAGAGCCAGGAAGTTTGTGTGTAGATATTAGGAAGTCTGCTATTACTTGAGGGTGAATGATGTCGTTGTGATGAGGCTGAGATGGGTTACTTGTGAGGGATCTGATGAGGTTGAAAAGTTCCCTTGGTTTATTTATGGAGCATAGGAGGATTTGTTGTGGTGTTGAGGATGTTGTTGGAGTAAGCTATATGTTGGTCTAGATGGCTTGAAACTACGGGTCCTTCGATTTTCTCCATTTTCATTTGATTCTTCGGAGGGAACATTTCTGCTCCCTCAGGAGGGCTGAGTACCAGGGAACATGATACCGATGGATTTTGGAGGGGGCGCATGGTGGAGCCTTAGAGGCTTCAGTGATGGTAGTATTCCAGGAATGTACCAGTATATTGAGGTCTGAGTGGAGAAATGCTTGCTTCAGGGTGGGGATGGTCTGTTGAATGAAAGATGCCTTTTTAAAGTTTATGAATCTTCTTGTTGAAGGAGGTTTAGGAGTGGGAGGATATTTGGGCAGGGGGGTGGGTAGGGTAAATGTTGTTAGGTGGTGATCGGACCATGGGACAGGGATAAGTGAGGGGGAGAGAGGGTGTGTAGAGGAGAATAGGTTGTTAGGGAGGAAGAGTAAATCAAGGTGAGTTGAGGTGTTGATTAGTTGTGTGAATTGCAGATTATTCATGACTTGAAGTAAAGCGTTGCTTTGGTTGACGTTAACCGAGGGGAGACTGAAGTGTTGTTGGTGAAGTGAAGGAGGATAAAGTGTTGCTGGTGGGAGGCATGAGTGCAGATAGCTTCAAGAAGTGAGTCGAGCTGGTCTGCATTGTGATGGGGTGCCCTATAGACAAGGCAGATGGTGAAGTGCTTGTTGCTAATGATGAGAGTATCCAGATCATGGGAGGATGTTGTGCTCGTAGTGGTGAAGCTGAGTTGCTTGTTTGATAGAATTCAGACTCCACCACCTCTGCTGCTGGTTCGCAAGCAGTTGTGGATGTTATGAGTGCTGGTATTTTTTCATTCAACATGTAATCAAACTCTGGAATTCATTACTGGAGGATGTAGTAAAAGCTATTAGTGTAGCCAGGTTTAAAAAAGGTTTGGACAAGTTCCTGGATTAAAGGTCCATAAACCATTATTAAAGGGGACTCGGGATATCCACTGTTTGCCCCAATACAAGCATTGTGGAATCTGTGTCTTTTAGGGAAACTGCTAGGTACTTGTGATCTAGATTGGCCACTGTTGGAAACAGGATACTGGGCTTGATGGAACTTGGTCTGACCCAGTATGGCATATCTTATGTTCTTATGTGTTTTAATGTCATGTTCGGATTAAAACAGTATAAAACAACATTTGTCATTTATATTTATTTATTTATTTAACAGGGTTTTTTTTTTTATACCACTTTATCATTTTAATCAAAGTGGTTTACATTGTAACTTAAACTTGGTAATGTACATTAAACAGAGACACTGATAACTTGGACCCCTATCAGCCGGGGGAGGGGGGAATGATCCAGGCAGACAAAATCAGTATTGCAATGAAGACCAGTCTGACAGGCCCTGGGGAGAAGAAACTGGAAACCTCCAATACCCTTATAGTCCTTGCTTATAACTAGGGCACTAAATGCTGTGAAATATACTTTAGCAGCCAGCCTGAGAAGGAAGCCAGGCCGGAAATTTTGTTTGTGTACTTGGAAGAGTGGCTTCTGGGTTCAGTCTGCACGGCAGAAGACAGACTATGTGCTAGCCTGACGTGGAAGCCAAGCTGGGGGTTGTGGGTGACTGCTGAGAGAAGGAGCCCCAGGTTCAGTCTGCTGAGAGAGAGAGAGAGTGTCAGACTAGGGACCAGCCAAAGGGAGAGACAAGGAAGCTGGAGTATGGGTTTGATCGTAAAAACCGTGGAGCCCGGTTCAGCAAGGGCCACGTCCGGGCCATCTGAATGGCCCCGAGCAGGACGGGCCTGATAGAACCTGATTCTGCACCACAGGAGCAAGACGCTCCCGCGGGTGCAGGATCAAGCCTGGAGATGGCCCGGCATGCTCCTGCAGTCGGCCAGGGGACGTCCTCACCACCTGCTAGCCAGCCCACTGCATTGCTGTCCTCCTTTACCCCACTACCCGGGGAGCTGGCTGGCCAATCTGGAGGGCAGCCAGCACTTATTCCACTTCTGAGGTGGAATACTCTGGCCATCCCCCCGGTGTCCCCTGGACATACAGGGCCGTGACTGGAATCAGCCCTGTACATCCAGATGCTGGTCCGGTCCAGCTCCTCCCACACTCCACCCCCATGCCGCCCCCATTTCCCACAGCACGCACATTGGCTCTGTGCATGCAGGGGGGATGGGAGGCGGAATACGGCAAAGGTGGATAGTGGGGCTGCAGACCTGCTATCCACCTTACAGAATCAGGGCCCTAGTGTTTGTTGTCAACTTGAGAGAGGACCAAGCTGGGATGTGTGCTTGTTGTTTTAAATGCTGGTACCACAGAACACTGAGAGGGGTGCTCATGTGGATAGCTTGTGAGGGGGACAGGCTGGCTTTGAGTGTGATTATAACAAGAGTTATATCTAAGTGATGCCTGCCTAGAAGTTAGCTTCTGAGACCTGATCGCTAAATAGTAAGTTAGTCAATATAATCAATGGTGAATAGTGGAGCTTAAAACCGAAATTTGTAGCTGTATAGCATAAAGCTCTTAAAAGTGACAATACTAGAGTTTGTTATAGAAGTTAGCTTGAGCATTTGGGAAATATTCCAATTGTTCAGTTTGATTAGAATTGGTAGCATGCTCTGAGTGCGTTCTTAGGAGTTCTGGGTTTAATTTGTAAGGCAAACTTGATGTAGTAGCCTGTGAGAACAAGACAGGTAGCTATTTTATGTTTTGTACCTGTTCAAGGTCATTTGTGCTAATAAAGACATTTTATTTTTTGCACTCTGACGTGTGAGTGGGGAGTTATTTGAGGACCTACTGGGGGCTCCAAGGCCTAAATCATCTGCTGCGTTGTCGCATTGTATATCGTCTTTTATCTAAACTTATGAAGGGCTGGAAAAAATATGCAGATAGGCTGCATGACCCAATAAATATTGCATAATGCCCTTTTTCTATTTGCTGCAGGACTCTGGGGATTAGTGAATAACGCTGGAAGATGTGTGCACTTTGGCGATGCAGAACTCTCCCTCATGTCCAACTACAGAGGCTGCATGGAGGTAAACTTCTTTGGCACCCTGGAAATCACCAAGGCCTTTCTTCCCCTACTCAGATGCTCCAAAGGAAGAATTGTGACTGTCAGTAGTCCTGCAGGTTTGTGATCGATCTATCTGATTACACAAGAAACTTCCCAATAGTTATATTGCTCTTTTCTATAAGGATATCACAGACTTGGCCTTGAAAGGACTAGGTGATATCAACCAGGGCCAGAAATCATGTCAGTAAAGGGAGTCAGCAGGTTCAGATTTCCAAGCCATTTTGTCCAACTAGATGACAGTGTGCCACTGGCTGAAGGATAAGTTTTAGATCTAAGGATATCGGGAGCCACACTACCCTGCAGAGGTTTTCTACTGCTGCTGCTGGAAGCCTGCATTTTGTAGGAAATAAGGGTCTTATCCTGCAGTCAGAGAATGCTTTCAGCTGGGTGGATATGTCAGTTGCCTTGAATTTTCAGCATGGGTGTGTTTATTTCAAATTAGAGCCTGTGTTAAGCAAATTGAGGTCAATATCGACCCAAGCAGTGAACATATAATTTGAAAAGTACGATTTAACTGTTTTCGTTTTATGGATGCATTCAGCGGTACTGTCCATTTAGGTGAATATACACATATAACTTGAAAGGTCTAAGTTAGATGTTTCATGTTATACCTGCTATTTGTTCAGGTCACCTAAATAAACAAGTCATTTTTAGAATGGAGTTGTGCATTCACTAGTGGCCACTGAGGGCCCGATATTCAAAGACATTTGGATGGTTTGCAGACTGCAAACCATGTAAACGCTGCCTCCGTGAGATATTCAGTGGCATTAACACAGCACTACTAAATATACGTGGGTGCTGCCTAGGGTTGCCAACTTTTGGAAAGAGAAAAATGCTCCACCTGTGTTTAGCCATGCTCCACCTATGCCCGCCCCCACCCCATCCCCAAAAAATAACTACAGGAAGGGTAACCTGCAGGATTTAGCATCTGCAGGCTACATCAAGGGGGGGGGGGGGGGTGTTACAAGAGGTTGAACAGCACCTGTCCAGCCCCAATCCCCTTATCAGGCTCCCTCCCCCCAAACACACATATGCTCTCCCATTTGACAGTAAACCCAAGTATATATTCTGCATCTACTGAACCTCCCTCAGCCCTTTCCCCATCAATTTGTGTAGAGCAGAGCAGCACTAGAACCTTCCTTATAATACTTACCATACGAGAAAAAGATCCCTCTCAATACCAAGCATATAGTGAATCAATCAGGGCAATCCCCAGAGTTGATTCAAAGTGTTAGCACCCTAGGTAAACCTTCGGCCTTATGCCCCCCACCCCCTAGCTTTCAGAATCTATTGTTTAGCTTTGAGTGCTCTACTCTGTGCTACCCACCAGAAGCTGTCGACCTAGACGGACGTCTGGGTTACCTGATGGTTGGGCAGCCCTGTAATTAATGAAAAAAAAAAAACACATTCAGGACCAAGAGCAAATCTACCATGCTGGTACTACTTCCACAACTCACACAAGGACTCTACCTAGGAAAAGGCAGCACTATAAATATTGCAGTGAGCCCTAAAATATTAATAAACCTATTTGGAAAGATGAACAAGCCAGGTCACTACACATTCTTAAACAGAACTTCCATGCTAACAGAATACTCAGTCTTGGTCTCACACTCACACAAACACATCCACACACACATTAAAGATAGGCCTTCACTAATAAGTGACCACAAAGTAAAAACAGAAATATATAGCGAAAATCAAGCTAAAACCTCAGAAAACTAGATGCTGCATGCAGTTCAACACCAAAGAAACAGAAAGAAATGCATTTTCCCCAGTTGTTGTTGTTGTTGTTATTAAGTGCCATCGAGTCAATGTCGACTCATGGCGATCCTCTGGATAATTCATCCAAACTGTGCTCCGTCGTCAGTCAGGCGGCTCATTGTTGATAGAGTGGCATCCATAGCTGCTGTTAATGTATCGATCCATCTCATTGCCAGCCTTCCTCTTTTGCTTTGACCTTCTACCTTGCCAAGCATTATGTCTTTCTCTAACGATCTTTCTCTTTGCATGATGTGTCCAAAGTATGAAAGTAGAAGTCTTGTCATCTGAGCTTCTAAAGAAAGCTTAGGTTTGATCTCCTCTATACTGACTGGTTTGTTCTTCGGGCAGTCCATGGCATACACAATATTTGTCGCCAGCACCACAATTCAAAGGCATCAATTTTCTTCCTGTCTATCTTTTTCACTGTCCAATTTTCGCATCCATATGACATTATTGAAAGTACCATGGCTTGAACAAGTCAAATCTTTGTATGGAGAGAGACATCCCTGCTCTTGAGAATCTTGTCTAGGTCCTTCATTGCCATTCTGCCAAGTGCAATGCGTCGTCAGATTTCTTGACTGCTTGTTGCTTCTTTATTGATAGTTGATCCAGGTAGGTTAAAGTTGTTAACTATTTCAATTTCTTCTCCATCAATGATGAACTTATTGATTTTGCCAATTGTCAGGATCTTTGTCTTCTTAACGTAAAGGTGCATGCCCATTTTAAGACTATGTTCCTTGATCTTGAGAAGCAAATGTTTCAAATCATCTTCACTTTCAGCCAGTAAGCATAGCAAAGATTGTTGATGAGTCTTCCATCAATCTTCACACCTCGGTTGTCTTCATACAGTCCTGCTTCTCTGATGATTTGTTCTGCATATAAATTAAAGAGATAGGGGGAAAGAATGCAGCCTTGTCATACACCTTTGCTAATTTTAAACCATTCTGTTTCTCCTAGCTCCATTTGAACTGTTGCCTCTTGATCAATGTAAAGGTTATGCAAGAGAAATGTCAGGTGTTCTGGTATACCCATGCATCTTAATGTGGCTCAGAGTTTCTCATAGTTAGCACAGTCAAAAACATTGCTGTAGTCAATAGAACACATATGGATATCCTTTTGGTATTCATTTGTCTTTTCAAGGATCCACTCACATCTGCGATGATGTCTCTCGTTCCTCACCCTTTTCTGAACCCCGCTTGCACCTCAGGCAGTTCTCGTTGCAGGTATGGTTGTAGTCTCTGCTGGATGATCTTGAGTGGAATCTTGCTGGCATGTGGGATCAGAGCAATTGTGGGATAATTTCCAGTCATTCAGATTATCTTTCTTCAGTATTGGTATAAACACAGATCTTTTCCAGTTAGTTGGCCATGATGTTGTCTTCCAAATTTCCTGGCAGAGTCTTGTAAGTATGGTAACAGCTTCATCTGATTGCTGTAATACTTCAATGGGAATGCCATCAATGTCGGGTGCTTTGTTCCTTGATAAGCTTTCAATGTTACTTCAACTTCTTTCACAACCAATGGTTCCTGATTATAAGTTACAGGTTGAAATGGCTGTTGGTCCACTTGATTCTTAATGGTATAATGACTCTGTATATTCTTTCCACCTTTTCTTGATCTTCTCAGCATCATTCACATGGATTCTTGAGCATCTTATGGCATTCCAATTCAAGGCTGGGATTTATTCTTTAACTGTCATAGCTTTAGGAAAGTCAATCTTGTTCTTCCTTTAATAGTTTCTGCTTCTATTTCCTTGTATACGTCATTGTTGTACTTCTCCTTGTCTTGTCTTACTGCATATTGAAAATCTCTGTTGAGTTCTATGATTGCTTCTCTTTCTTCTCTGGCTTTAGTTTCTCTGTGTTTCTGGGCAATTTTCAGAGTTTCTTCAGTTATTTATTTTGGCCATATTTGCTTTTTCATCTTTTGTAGAGACGTTTCGCTTTCTTCCAACATACTCTTGTTGATGTCAACCCATAACTCTTCTGGAACTCTGTCATTTGTATCTAAAGCAGCAAATCAGTTTTGCAGGTAGTTTTTAAATTCCAGTGTATATGCTCAAGGTCATATTTTGCTACTTTAATGAGTGGCTTGCTCTTTTCAACTTTAGCTTGAGTTTGCATACTTGTAGTTGGTGATCTGTACTACAGTCAGCTCCAGGTTTTGTCTTTGTTGATGTTATTGAGCTTTTCCATCATTATCTTTCACAGATGTAGTCAATTTGATTTTTGTACAATCCATTGGGTGAAGGCCATGTGTACAGTCACCGCTTGTATTGCTGGAAGAAGGTGTTTGAGATGAATAGATCGTTGGTCTTGCAAAATTCTATCAGTCTTTCTCCAGCTTCATTTCTGTTGTCAAGTCCATATTTTCCAACCACTTTCCTGTCTTCTTTGTTGCCAACGTTTGTGTTCCAGTTACCCTGTTTGCATGTTCTGTCAATTTAGCTTGTACTTGTTCATAGAACTCATCAACATCTTCCTCTTCTGCAGCTGTGGTTAGGGCATATATCTGAATTATAGCTGTGTTGATGGGCATTTCTCGTAGACAAATAGAAATTAAGTGTTTACTGACCGCATTGTATGTCATTACAGTTCTTGAAAGTTTCTTCTTAATTATAAATGTAACACCATTTATTCTTTGTCTTTCATTACCAGCATAGTAGACCATGTGATCATCAGATTCAGTGTCTGATGCCTGTCCATTTTATTGTACAAAACAAAAGACAGCAGATGTCAGGATTGGCATTAGAAGGATGCAACCAGGACAATTGCCAGAGAAGGTCTCAGACCTGTCTGAAACAGAAAAAAGGCACAGTTTACTAGTGAGTTTTAGGGTCCCCCTCTCAGATTTTTGCCTTGAACTAGGCCCCAGCCATGTCTAACACCAGTCCTGACTCCTGATAGATATATTTTCCAAATACTGACATTTTGCAGTTACTAAACAGAAAATTCTTTTTTCTACCTTTGATGTCGGGTCATTTTGTTCCCTAATCGTGTTGATACAAGTCTCTGGTTTCTGCTTTCCTCCTCTTAGCCTCTAGGGTCTCTGCTCCATCTGCCATTTCTCTCCCCTCCTGACAGCCAGACAAACTCAAAGAGCCATCAGCATATTCTTTTCCCTGCAGGGAGAGTGGGCACACACACACAAAGCAAAGATTTATATTTAAAATATGATACCCACTTACGCATTTTTATAGGATTGTTGTCGGAGGGGTAGTGTTGCGATGATCATGATTACTGAGTTTAATTATTAAAATCTTGGGGGTTGGGAGGGTCCATAAGGTTGGAGATGGCCTAGGATGCCCATTACTCCTTTACCAGCCTGGTGACTTGCTTGACCAACAGTAATTATCTATCTTTTAGGAAAGCTTTAAAAACTTGGGCTATTTTCTTAGCACTGTAATGTGTGAAGTTTAAGGGAATCTGCAGACCTGTTATTTTTCCCCGTTTGGGATTACTTTTACTGTGAATTTATTATTTGCATTGTGTAGATCATTTTTGTATTATATTATTTTGTTAAAGGGGTCATTCACAACCACGAATAACGGGGATGTATGTCCAGCCTGGATATACATCCCCGTTATTTGTCCAGATGTGGCTGCCGGCAAAAAGGCTCCCCATACAAACATCTGAGTTGTATGAGGAGCCTTAAATGGAGGCAGGGGGAAGATGGAATGAGGGCAGAGCGAGGACAGGTCATCACCCTGGACATACAGGGCCTATTCTGAGTTCGGCCCTGTACGTCCAGGGTCAGCCAGGTAGGCGGGGGACTTATTTCACCGCAGAGGTGGAATAAGTCCCCCTAGACACAGTGTTTTGGTGGCGGCCGGCAGGGAAAAAGGTAGGTAGGGGTGTAGGAAGTTCCCCGCAGCCGGACCATGGCGATGGGAGGCCGGATCAGGGGTCTGGCTGCAGGGAAAGAAACTTTGGCGGCAGCTGGGAATCGCAGCTCCTTAATGGAGCCGTGGTGCCATGGCAACATGATGCCATGGCACTGCGGCTACACTAAGGAACCTGACTGAGTTAGCTGGGTAAGTGGCTGGACGTCTGGGGTGCCTGAATAGGGGTATGTTCTGGACGTCCAGCCATTGTGCTGTGATTCTGTTCCCACGGGGACATCTAGCACCCAAGGGAGCAGATCGACTGTGTCTCCTGGCCGTCTGATGTCTGTACATCCAGACAGCCCAGAGATGTACAAAATGGAATGTGCCTCTAATTGTTTTATTGCAAACAGCTGGAATGCTTTAATGCCATAAGTGGTATATCAAGTGCACTAGCGGCTCTTTATGGAAAATGAGACATCCAAGTTAGGACATTCACATTTCACCCAGTATTTTGCAAGAAGCTCTGTCCAACGTGGAGCATTTTGTAAAATATATTGGAGGAGTATGCATATATTTGCTAACAAGTACAGCCAGAGCATCCATTTTAGAGACAAACACATGCAGAAAAAAGAACAGCACTACTCACAGCTATATACGTGTAAGCACCAGTATCCACACTGTGTGGCTGCCGATTTCGCAACATACATATATTTGTGCCACATTTTAAAAAAGACGAATGGACAAGAAGAGTCAGTTAAGGAACTGAGAAACATAACTCTTCTTACTGAATTTTTGAGGTGCTTTTCAGAGACCACAGATTACTCTCTGAATCAGAGGTGCAGACCCCAGGTCCAAATGATCAAATAGTTGGCCCTTGCCCATGCCTCAGAGCAGGTAAAAAGCCAGTGCAGAAACGTATTTATTTATTTAGCGTCTCTTATATACCGCGCTCTTTAGGATCAGTGCGGTTTACATATAACAAAATTTGTGCAGTGCAGGCAGAGCCTACACTGGACTTACAATGAATAGGGGTCTCTAACAAGGCTAGCAGGGGTAACTATGTACAGACAAAAACTGGCTGTCACCGGCTACGTGAGCAGCTCAACTATTTATAGGTTGGCCTAACTATATACAGATTGGCAGGTTGATATGTATGCATTGTTTGGGATCTAGAGGGCGGGGCTGCAGATGTGCATAGCAACTGCGTTGGGGGTGTCAGCCTGGTTCCAGAGTGTGACTGGCTGTGAGACGGCTTCTGAGTCTATAAAGTGCTGGAGGAACAGGTGGTGCTTTAGTGACTTCCTAAACTGGACGAGGTCAGTGATGGCACAGATGGCCGGAGGCAGGGTGTTCCAGCATGTGGGCGCATACAATGCGAAGGCTCTGTTTCTTGTTGCCTGTGAACACTTTGTAATCGCCTTTGGGAGTAACAGAGTGTTGGTGGCAGCTGCTCTCCTAGCTCTGTTGAGGGGGGGGGTGGCCTGGATGAGATCTATGAGGGAGGTGGAGGAGCGCTTGTTGATGGCTTTGTAGGTCATCAGAAGAACCTTGAAGGAGAGTCTACAGTGGACCGGCAGCCAGTGCAGATGTGTTCTCTCCTGGAGGCTCCGTGCAGGAATCTGGCGGATGCATTCATTGCCAGCTGCAGAGGATTGAGCGTGCTCTTCAGGAGTCCGTGGAGTATTGCGTTAGCATGCTCAAAATGTGGGATTACTAGGGCTTGGTAGACTGTCCGGAAGTCTTCTGGCTCGAGTAGGTGTCGCAGGTGACGGAGCGTCCGAATTTTGTGGTAGACCGCTTTGACCATGTTGCTTATCTGGGCTTTCATGTTGAGCTGTTGGTCTAGCGTGACCCCTAGGTACTGTACTGTGGGCTTGCTAAGGAGCTCTGCATCCTGCACCTTCAGCGAAGTGGGCGGGGTGAAAGCTGGGTTCCTGGAGACAAATAGGACCTCAGTTTTGTTGAAATTTATTCTGAGCCTCTGCATTTGTAGCCAGTCTGTAACGGCATTGAAGCAGATGGATAGAGGAGAGAGGTCTGGATGTTACAATAAGTATATTCCCATTTTAAAATGGGAACACACACATTCTTTATCAGCCTGCCCAAGCCACACACTCTTGACACAGCTGTGTTGCAGCCCTCTACATCTGGAACTAGCACCTTTCTAAATGCAATCTACACATGTAAATGTCGCTATTCCCACATGTAGTTGCTTTTAAATGATCTCCTTATCATGTAAAGCTATGAATTATCTAGGCCCCTTGTATCTGCAAGAAGCTAAGCTTATACTTTCTATGGACATTCCTCTCAGGAGGTGCTACTTGATATTCTAGCACTCTTAAAGGGATAAAGCTTTTTTCTATAATTCCACCACCATTATCAAATTTGATACTACATGACTAGGGTTGCCAACCAGCTAGTTTTCAGCCAGCCTGGTCGGTTTTTACATGGCCAGGCAGGCTGCCGGCAGAGATCTAAAACCGGCTGTTGAAAAGCCAGGTTTTTTTGCTCTGGCCACAGGACCGGAAGCGGAAAACTGGCTAGAACAGAAAACCAGCTTTTCATCTCTCCTTGTACCCCCTGGTGCAGCCCTCCCCCCCCATGTCAGTCCCTTCTTGCCACTTCCTTCCCCTCAGCAGCCGCGGTGTCTGCTTCTTACAGAGCCGTGGCTACAATAGTGCTAAGAATTTAAAAACAAAGCAAAACCTGTGCGGGGCATTCCGGCCCTATGAAACCCCTTCTGCTACATCTCGCCATCAACAGGAAGTGACACTAGAGGGGGCGGGACGCAGCAGCAGGGGTTTCATAGGGCCGGAAGGCTCCGCATAGGTTTTGCTTTGTTTTTACATTTTTAGCACTATTGCAGCCGCGGCTCTGTAAGAAGCAGGCGCCGCGGCTGCTGAGGGGAAGGAAGTGACAAGAAGGGACTGACATGGGGGAGAGGGAGGAAGATGGAGGCAGGAAGGGAGCTGACAGTGGGGAGAAGGAGGGGTACTGGAGGGAGCTGACGCCTGGGGATGGGACTGATAGGTAGCTGGGTAATGGGGGGGTGCTGGAAGAGAGGGGCACTGGGACTGGAAGGGAGGCGGTACATGGGGAAGGCACTGGAAGGGGGATGGACAGATGGTAGGGTGACTGGAAGGGAGCTGACATGGGGAAGCACTGGGAGTGGAAGTGAGCTGATACCTGGGATGGTATTTGGACTAGAAGGGGCTGGACAATGGGGAAGGAGGGGGACTGGAAGGAAATGGACACCACTGGCAACCCTGGGAACGCAAGGGGGTGACATTGGAAGGTACTGGGAGGGGAGGACTGGAAAGGGGACTAATACTGGAGAGGGTTACTGGAACTGGAAATGGGCTGATGGAAGGAAGTGAAGAAAACAAACGAAGAGACAAGAAATGGCAGATGGACTATAGACCATTGAAAGAGAACTAAGAGAAGACAGAAAAGCAGAAGCCTCAGATCGGGACCAGCATGATCAGAGAATAAAATGGTCAGACAACAAAAGTAGAAAAAATAATTTTATTTCATTTTAGTGATTGGACTTTGTGCTATCTTTATATTTTACACAGTATGGGGGAGCTGAATCTCTTATTTATCTAATGTTGCATTGCATGTGGAGTCTGGCTTCTTGGGGCTTCAGTTTACATTTTGTCTACTTATTTTTATTTTTATTTTAGGTTGTGATCAGTTATTCTGTACTTGGTGAAGATCTGTGTTCTGAGTGTGTGACTGATGCCAGGTGATATGTTAACATGGAGTTTGTATGTAGGGATCTATACTGTACTGTGGTAATTTGTTCAGCTTTTCAAATAGGTGTATGGATGTTCTAGGCCCCCTGCACTATTTATAGTGCTGCTTTTTTCTGGGTAGGCCATTTGTATAAGTTTTGGAAGTTTATGGTAGATTTGGCCTTGTAGATCTTTGGTGACTTCTGTAGGATTTTATATTAGTTCACCTATATGCCTGGTACTGGAGAATGTTTATGTTGTTGTTAGTGAGTTGACTAGAATCAGATTTTTTTTGGACTGTGTGAATGATGCTAAGTATTTACTGCTAAGTAGTTATTTTTATTCTGGCTATGCATGTGCCCTTTCACTGCAATTTTCTTACAACATTGGATTTGAAGGAGAAATACTAGCATCGTGTCAAAGAGTTCACAAAGGAGTTTTGGGAAAAAGGAGGGTTGGGTGTAGCCAACATTAATAATAATGAGGGAGTGGTGCTGATTTATAGGTTGCAGGGAAGCCCCAGAAACCTGTCACACCCATAGCCCCTTACATGAGTATGGAGGGGCGTGCTTGTTAGATAAAGTTCCCCAATTAAGCAATGTTCCAGACTGGCTATCTTGCAAAGGATTGTGGTACTGGTAGTCCAGTCATGCGGTGCTTGCTTTGGAGGTAAATGAAGAGAATGTAGTTGGCTCGAGTGTAAGGCAGTAACAGAATATTTATTTATGAGGTAAATCCAGATGCACACAGATTCTATTTGGTAACACCTCAGGATGTATTTTCCAGGATGGTATATTCAAAATAACAAATACAACTGAAGGGTAAAGTAAGTTGCTTGTAAAGTTCATTAACAACAGAAAGTCCTTCTCAGTCACTGCTGGCACACCTGCTCAGCAGGGCTGGATTAAAGGAAAACAAACTCAAAAGCTTCTTCACCAAAAACTGCTTTCCTTTTTACATTTAAAGCACTTTTCTGTCCAACGTGTGTATAGCCTGAGCTGTGCTGCTCTGATACCAGCTGGCTAACAAGATCCAATCAACAGCTCTTTGCCTTTCTCTGCACAAGTATTTACACAAACGTTTAGTGCCAGTTACTAAAACGTTTTCCCTTTTTGTTTGATCCCACTTTCAGGATTTCTCTGTGCTAGCAACCTTGCATTAAGAACAGTCCATGAGATTATCTTCCCCCTCTGTAATTTTATTTATTTATTTCCCTTATATACCGCCCTCTTCAACATCAGCGCGGTTTACATGGAACAATTAGGTTTTACGGTGGGGGTTACACTGTAAATTACAGATAACAGGTAGCTCAACTTGGATAACCGTAATTAACTATTTACACATATTATAGCCTGTTCTTCTACTTGCATTGGCTCTATATCAGGAGGTAGGGCTTCATTAACTGACCTTGCCCAGGATAGGAACTGTGTCTAAACACTTTGCCTTGCTTTAGGTTAGATAAATACTCATAGTTCATACCTGGGTTAAAGCTGGCATTAGGCTGTCCTCTCCAATATTCTGGCCAATATGTATTGGAGCTTTTATATCCTGTCCTCCAGTCTACATTCCTGGACCTCAGGGTATCTGCTCCATATCTCTTCTTAGGGTTCCTAGCTCAGCTCTCCAAGCCTTTGGATTTCCCCAATCCCTTGAAGCTGGCTTCTCCCAGGAGTCTCTCCAAGAGCCTTTACCTCTCAGAGCTCCTCTTTCCTTGCTCTCAAGCTTGCCTTCAAGCCTCCTCTCAGGATTGCCTCCTCGCTCTCCTCGTCGTCCAGGCTTAGGCTTTCCTCCTCTCTCAGGCCTTCCTTGTCTTCTCCATCTCTCTGCATATTCTGCTCTAGTTTTAAAGTTCCCAGTTTCCAACCACTCCCTGGCAGTCCCCAGGTGTTGCTGATCGAAGTCCCTCCTGGCAGCTGAATGATTAGGAGTGACATAAGGTTTTCTCAATCTGGGCTTAAACGCCTGCACCTCATCTCCACTAGGGGCTCTCTGCAGGCCACTGCAGCCTGGAATAACCTGTCTTTTAGGTAAATATGCAGTTTTACTCCTGAGACTTGTCAAAACAAGTCCCTTGATTAGGGTAAATTCCCTTCCTTTTACAGTATTCTCTAGGCTCTGGGCAGCTTCCTCATCACAAACCCTAACACGGTCCTGCCAAAGTCCGGCTGTATGCATGCAGCAGGACAGCTTCAGGCTGGGATCGGGGCTGTCAGCGGCTGTGGTGGGCCCGAGTCAGCCCTGGGTAGTGGCAGCAGAATTGAAAAAGAAAAGTGAAGCCTCGGAGCTGTGCTCAGGCAGCATTTGGGGTCATGCAAGCATTGCGGAGAGTCACGATCACCATGGCTGTTCCCGTTTAAGGCATACGGTGCTTGTGGCTACTCCCAGACACTGCTGCCACAATCCTCACAGCAGCCTAGCACTCCAGAGTAGCCGCAAGCACCGCGGAAGGGAAGGGAACGGATGCCGGGAGGGGCTGGAGCTAGAGGAGCAGCCTAGTGGTTAGAGCACTAACCAAGAGACCATGGTTCATTTCCTCGTTGTAGCCTCAGACAAGTCAGTTAACTCCATTGCTTCAAAAGAAAAGCCTGGCAATCTACTTCTGGTCACACTGCCAAGAAAACCCAGGAGCTGTTGGGTTGCCAGGAGTGGGCATTGACACAAAGGCACACAATGCATTGCCTAAAGCCCACTAGCAAGCTGTGCCTTTTTCCGTCTTTGACAGATCTGAGGCCCTCTCTGACTTGTGGGTCCAGGGTAATTGCCAGATTGCATTACCTCCTAATGCCAATCCAGACATCTGTGCCTTTTATTTTGTACAGTATGGGAGAAATGCATTTCTATATCTCTTGTGTTGCACTGCATGCAGTGCCTGGCTTTCTGAGGTTTAATTTTTGTCTATATAATTCTCTTTTTGCTTTGTGCTGATTTATTAACGAAGGCCTATCTGTATTGTATATGTGTGCGTGTGTATAACCAATGCTGGGTATTCTGTTAGTATGGAATTTCTGTTTATGAATGTGTAGCAATCTTGCTTGTTCAGTTTGCACATTGCCCTTTCTGCAATTATTTTTTGGGGACAGGGGACAGGACAGGGAGTGGGGTGGGGGTGGGACGGGGGTAGGGAAAGGACAGGGCAGGAGTGAGCATGGGTGGAGCATGGCTAGCCACAGGTGGCAGGTTTTTCTCTTTCAAAAAGTTAGGAACCATTTCTTGATAGGTATTGCTGTACTATAAATAGATGTCTGGGTCTGGCCTATGTATGTTTTAATACTGTGTGGAGTTTTATTTTTTGCTATTCTTTGCAATGTGATTTTGATATTGTTTATATTGTACCATGATTTGATCTGATGCTATACAGGGTGGCCCAAAAAAAGTGAGAACATCTCGTAAATTAAAAACTTAAATAGTTTACTTATTTACCTTTTATAGCTATATAATGTCTTTATTTCGACAATTTCCGGTCGCCATCTTTGTTTTTTTTAATTTGTCAATCGTTTACATCTGTCTTTTTGAATTTTTAAATAACTTATATGCTACGAGATGTTCTCACTTTTTTTGGGCCACCCTGTACATTGTCCTGAGCAACAAAGTTCAGAAATGCAATTCAGAAATGGAAATAATAACTAAATGAATATAATAATGGACATTATTCAGCAAAGTTTGCAATCTCAGAATAGATTAGGAACCACTCTTGAAGATGACACTGTAAGGACATGTCACAATCCATTCATCATGAGCTCTTGACACTCCTGCAAAATAGTAGCCAGCTGCTTAGGTAAGATGAAAGGACTAAGCACCCAAAATAAAAAAACAAATGAGCTTGTTGTTGATCTGAGCAAAAATAGGAAAAAAAAAATCTAAACAATGCCATCTAGTGGTGAGCAGCATGTTTACTGGAAGCAAAACTAGGCTGTCCAGGCTTCAGCTTCTCAGTGCCCCTTAAGAGGGTTCATATTATCCCTAGGGAGCTGAACATGCCAAACCCTTTTAAACTGGCCACTGCAGAGATCCCTTTCCTGCTCTGTGTGGGTGTTACGAATATTGCAGAAAAATTCTGGCCAACATCAGGAAAATGTTAATGAGCTTTATGCAGATTGTGATAAACTACTTTGCGATCCACAAGAAGCCTTTACTTTACTCCCGAGGGCATGAACAGGCCAGTGCACCTGCTGCTGCTCTTGAGGGCTTCTTTATAGAATCCTTAAAGAGGTTTGTAGTCCCAGGATAGAACTCCTTCCTGCCATCCCCAGCACACTCAAAAACCTTTTACCAAACCAGATCCCTCCTTCATTCCCTGATCTCCGGAACCTTCTAAAAGAGGAAACTCTTTAGACTGAACTCCACCCCACCCCTCCCAAAACACTAAAATTCCACGTCCAACCCCACAGATCATAAGAACATAAGATATGCCATACTGGGTCAGACCAAGGTCCATCATCAAGCCCAGTATCCTGTTTCCATCCATAGCCAATCTAGGTCATACATACCTAGCAGTTTCCCCAAAAGACACAGGTTCCACAATGCTTGTATCGGGTCAAGCATTGATATCCTGGGTCCCTTTTTAATAATGGTTTATGGACCTTTCCTCCAGGAACTTATCCAAACCTTTTTTAAACCCAGCTACACTAACAGCCTTTACTACATCCTCCGGTAACAAATTCCAGAGTTTGATTACACGTTGAGTGAAAAAATATTTTCTCTTATTTGTCTTAAATAGTTTACCCTGTAGCTTCATTGTATGTCCCCTAGTCTTCTGCCGAACGAGCTTGGTCCAAATCCCGCTCCCCGGAAGACCTTTTACACTTCAAATTCATGCTTGGCTCCTTCCAGTCAGCCTTGGCACTTGCCAAACAAGATTATTACATCCATCTGACCAATTCCCTTGCCTCTGATCCTCGCCGTCTCTTTAATACCCTTAATTCTCTCCTCAAGGTCCCCCCGCCCCAATCCCGCCCTCCCTTTCTGCCCAAACCCTAGCTGACTACTTTCACGACAAAATCCACAAAATTACCCTCCAATTCTCTTCCCCCTCATCTACCTCCCCTCCTCCCCAATTCTCCTCCCCCATCCATCCTCCCCCCACCTCTCCCACCCATACTCCCCCTACCACCTCCTTCCCTCTGATCTCTGAAGATGAAACCGCACTCCTTCTTTCCTCCTCCAAACCCACCACCTGTTCATCAGACCCTATCCCCACCCATCTCCCTCACCATTGTCCCCTTCATCACTCACATCCTCAACCTTTCTCTCTCCACTGCAACCGTCCCCGCTGACTTCAAACATGCTGTTGTCACACCCCTCCTCAAGAAACCCTCACTTGATCCCACATGCCCTTCTAACTATCGACCCATCTCCCTCCTTCCCTTCATATCCAAACTATTGGAACGAGCAGTCCACCGTCGCTGCCTCGACTTCCTCACCTCCCAGGCCCTCCTAGACCCACTACAATCTAGCTTCCGTCCCCTACACTCCACTGAAGCGGCACTCACAAAAGTCACCAACGACCTGTTCCTGGCTAAATCTAAGGGCCTCTATTCTATCCTCATCCTTCTTGACCTTTCTGCTGCCTTTGACACCGTTGACCACAACCTTCTCCTCACCACCCTCTCCTCGCTTGGCTTCAAAGACTCCATTCTATCCTGGTTCTCCTCCTACCTCTCCCATCGCTCATTCAGTGTATGCTCTGGTGGCTCCTCCTCCTCCCCTACCCCGCTCCAGGTAGGTGTACCTCAGGGATCTGTCTTGGACCCCTCCTCCTCTCTCTATACCCAAGGCCTCGGAGCATTTATTTCCTCCTATGGCTTTCAGTACCATCTCTATGCTGACGACTCCCAAATTTACCTCTCTACACCTAACATTTCTCCGGCAACCCAATCCAAGATCTCTGCCTGTCTTCTGGACATCGCTGCCTGGATGTCTCAGCGCCGATTGAAACTGAACATGGCCAAGACTGAACTCCTTGTCTTTCCACCCAACTCCTCCACCCCACTCCCACCTCTCTCAGTCCAGGTGGATGGATCTACTATACTTCCTGTTCCCTCGGCCTGCAATCTAGGGGTAATCTTTGACACCTCTCTCTCCTTCTCCGCACATATCCAGCTCGTAGCTAAGACCTGCCGCTTCTTTCTCTCCAACATCAGCAAAATCCGCCCCTTCCTCTCTGAACACACTACCAAAATGCTCATCCACTCCGTGATCTCCTCTCACCTCGACTACTGCAACCTGCTCCTCGCTGGTCTTCCCGTGAGCCACCTCCTTCCCCTTCAATCTATACAAAATCATGCTGCTCGACTAATCTTCTGCCAGCCTCGCCATGCCCACATTACTGCTCTCCTCAAATCACTTCACTGGCTCCCTGTCCTATTCCGCATCCAATTCAAGCTTCTCCTGCTGACCTATAAATGCATTCACTCTATAGCCCCTCAATACGTCTTATCTCTCCATATGTCCCCGCTCGAAATTTGCATTCCACCAACAAACTACTTCTATCAATGCCTTTCACCCGCACCGCGAACTCCTGATTGCGCTCCTTTCACCTTGCTGCACCATACGCCTGGAACAGCCTACCTGCGTATGTGCGCCAGGCGTCCTCCCTAGCCCTCTTCAAATCCAGGCTGAAGACCCACCTCTTCACCGTTGCATACAGATCCTGACTTTCATCCTCATCTTACCCTGATCCCCATCTACGTTTATGACCAAACCTTAGACCAAACTATACCACACCGTACCTTCCGATGAACTGACTAATGCTCTGTACTGTTCTAATTAGATTGTAAGCTCCGATGGGCTTGACTCTGATGGGCAGGGACTGTCTCTTGTATGTTGACTACTTCTTATAGGTTAGTTGTGTGCCGCACTGCGTGCGTGGCGCTTTACAAGTGCTAAATAGTAGTAGTAACTTCCCTAGGTGCATAACTTTGCACTTGTCCACATTAAATTTCATCTGCCATTTTGATGCCCAGTTTTCCAATTTATCAAGATCCTCTTGCAATTTTCCACAATCCTCATGGGTTTTAACAACTTTAAATAGTTTTGTGTCATCTGCAAATTTGATAACCTCACTCGTTATTCCCTTTTCCAGGTCATTTATGAATATGTCAAAAAGCAGCGGACCCAGCACAGATCCCTGGGTACACCACTATTCATCTTTCTCCATTGGGAAAATTGGCCATTTAGCCATACCCTCTGCTTTCTATCTTTTAACCAGTTCATCATCCACAATAGTACACTGCCTCCTATCCCATGACTCTTTAGTTTTGCCAAACGTCTCTGATGAGGGACCTTGTCAAAGGCTTTCTGAAAGTACAAATACACTATATCAACCGACTCACCTTTGTCTACCTGTTTATTCACACCTTCAAAAAAACATAACAGATTAGTAAGACAAGATCTTTCTTGTCTAAAGCCATGTTGGCTGTCTCCCATTATGCCATGACTATCTACATGTTCAGCAATTTTGTTCTTTATGATGGTTTCTACCATTTTTCCCGGTACTGACGTCAGGCTCACCGGTCTGTAGTTGCCCGGTTCACCCATGGAACCCTTTTTAAAAATTGGCGTTACGTTCGCTATCCTCCAGTCTTCAGGTATTACAAATTGTTTTAATAATAGTTCACAGATTACTAATAGCAGGTCTGCAATCTTATATTTCAGTTCTTTCAACACTCTTGGATGTATACCATCTGGTCCAGGTGATTTGCTACTCTTCTGTTTATCAAATACTGTAGTTGTAATACATCTTCCCGATCTATTGATATTTCCTTAAATTCTTCCGCACCTTTAAATACCACTTCAGTCATGGGTAAAATCCCTACATCTTCCTCAGTAAAGACCGAAGCAAAGAATTCATTCAGTCTCTCTGCTATTGCCTTTTCGCCTCTTAGTGCCCCTTATCGCCTCTTAGTGCCCCTATGTCCCCCTCCCACTCCTACAGATCTCCGTTACCATGTAGGGTGATCATCTAGATACCCAGGCAGGAGTGATTCTCAGTCACTCCTGCCTAGTAAATGCCAGAATTCAAATTGACACTAGCACCAGCTGACCCCGGACTCCCCTTTACCAGTCAGCCAATGCTATTTCCTCTTTTGGGAGAGGATGCCAGGGAGAGTGGGAGGGCTTCAGAGGAATATTTGTTTTGGTGTTTAGTGGGAGCAGAAGCGATCTCCAATTACTCTTGCTCAGCCAGTTCCAGGTTCCAAAATGATACCCATGACCCCTAGCAATAATCTTGTAGTATTTTGCCCTTATTTGGCAACCTGATCCCTAGCAGGAGTACTGTGAGATTACCTCTAAGGGACACGGGTGCCATTTTGGAACCCAGGGCTGCCTGAGCAGGTGTGACTAGGGATTGTTTCTGTTCCCACTAGACACCAGAGACCCTTGTAAAAGCCAGCGATAGAATCGGGGATGAGTGGGGTGGGATCTGCACGAGGTGGCCATTGGGGGGTTTCTTGAGGTGATGATGTGGTGTCAGGGGGTTGGATCATATGTTGTAGGAGGTTTGGGGGGAAATTGGATGACAGAGGAGGTGTCAAGGGAGGGATCGAAGCAGGGAGATGTCAGGAATCCAATCAATGCTGGGGGTGGGAGGAGGTGCTTGTGCTCCTGGTTGGAGGGGATTGAGGAATGTATGGATATTGGAACAGCACTTTTAAAAATCTGTTCCCATGTACATTTAGGGATAAATTGCATGTTTTTTCCCCACATGCAGCTTTTTAAAATCGCTGATCCTGCTGGACCTGGGGAGACACTGAAGTGCAGTTCTGCATGTCTTTACACATGTTTTACAAGAGGCTTTGCATTTGGTAGAACCTTTTGTAAAATACAGTGGGGATATTCCACATCGCAACTTGGTTGTCTTAATTCTCCTCTTTACCTTCTACCTGAGATTTGTCTTCACATGTATTTAAAATAACAGCTTACTGTAATATACTTTTGTTCCTGTAAAGGCGACCAGCCATTCCCATTCCTGGCAGCATATGGATCATCTAAAGCCGCATTGACCCGTGTCATGGACACATTCCGCCATGAGCTGAAGCCCTGGGGTGTCAAAGTCAGCATCATACAGCCGGGCTCCTATAAAACTGGTAAGTATTTTGTTACAATAATAGTGAAACTACTATGACATGGTCCCAGGTCTCGCTCAGTAGTAATAGTGAACCTGACACCATGACATGTTCCCTACTCTATTGCATCTGCTATGTTTTCCCAGTCTTGCCTTGTCAGTTATAGTACAACATGCACATTTGCACGTGTTGACTTCACTTTCAGTAGACTGATATTTTCTAAAGGATCAACAAGAAAAAACAAGTTGTAGCGCATGAACATTTGAGACCACACAGGCTCCTTCTTGATTTTGTTTGGTTTCCTGGATAAAATCTTTCGAAAATTGCTCTCTTAATACCAAAGGAGTAATTTTCCAGCTGTCTGCATGGAGGCAAAGACTAGGGTCCTAATATTCAAAACCCTTCATACATTCCACACCAGCACTAAATGAATTCACTGGCATTATGTATATAGAGGGAATTTTATAAGAAGCTGCCTAAAGTTATGTGTTGTCAACCAGGGGCGGCCCAAGGGGGGTTTGGGGCCATGTGCGGGGGCTCATTGCGGTGCCTTATTTGCATAAGAAGCCTCATTTGCATAAATATCAGCATAATGTTAACATGCCTCTTAATGAGTATCTGGATAAAGAAAGACACTAGATTTCTACATTACTATACTCCAGTGGCAACCGCCAGGCACATTAGGAAGAACTACAAACACTGCCCATTTAGAACCCATAGCAAACCCACCGAATCATAACAGCACTACCAGGACTCACAAAGCATCAAACCCTACTTATTAAAAAGACAACACTGCAAATATTAAATCAATACATCTCAGAGAATACCAATTCATCTCTTACTGGGGAAAGAGAACAAGTGGCACTGTCAAACAGAAACTACAAGAATAGAATACCTCAGTTTGGTTACACATGCAGAACATAGACTGTCACCAAACAAAGAACAAGGAATCACAATTTAGAAATCAGAAGACAATAATTAAATTGGGAACACCTAAAGCCAAACTTGGAATGTACAGAAACACTATAAATTAATTTCCTTTTGTACTAAACAAAAATGAAAAGACGTTAGTGATACACATTTCCCAGAGCTGACATATTCCAGTTAATAAATTCTAAATAAAAAAGTATTTTTCTACCTTTTGTTGTTTGGGCATTTTATTTTTCAATTGCAATTGCTCCAGTCACTTTTTTCTGGTTTCTTCTGTCTTCTGCTAATTCTCCATTGTCTGCTGTCCATTTGTCCTTTCTTCTTGCTTCTAGATTTTTTCCATTCTATCTTCTACATCTGCTTTAACATACTGATCTTTCCCCTTTTGCTTCTTCCCCAATGTCTTTTTTATTCTTTTATCATCCACTCAAATTTCACCCTTCCATTCTCAGTCCCCACATAATCTACCAATACCCAGCAACTCGTAGATTTTCCTTCCCTCCCACACAAAATATCTTTTCCCCCTCCATCCTCATTCCCTCAGCCCCATCCCCTTCTAGTTCTCCCCCAAAATCAGCTCCCTTCTAGTTCCAGCCCCACTCAACATCCGCTCCCTTCTAATTGCATTCTGAAGATCGCAGGCGCGTCAGAGGTCAAAGGACATTTCCTGTGCCCCGGCTCTCAGCACGCCTGCGATCTTCATTACAATACAGTTGCCGAAGTGAAGGAAACAACACTCTTCACTTCAGCGACTGTAACGAGCTGTTGCTGAGTCAGCCGCGAGCCGCTAAAGGAGTTGAGCTGACAGCGTGCAGAATGTTGTTGGCGCGGGGCCCTGTGCCAACAACATTCTTGCTCAATGGACGGGCTGGACCTGCTGTCAACACACGTAAATCATGGTATTTTAGTGATTTCTACACATAAATGGATATCTATGTGTGCATATGATGCAGTTGCTATTTATAAGTTCGTACGTTGCCCCAGTAGTGCATAGTTTCACTATGGTCATGTGCATGGGTGGAGTTTGGTCAGACAGGGGCGGCTCTATCATTAGGCAGTGTGAGGCGGCCTAATGATCCCCTTACATCTGTGTCTTTTGCAGAATATTTCTTTATATTAAAAACCATGCCGGTTCAGTGTGTAGTGTCAGGATTCGATATGTTTTATATTAGACTCCCAGGCTAGATAATTAAACTGCTACAATTTTTGCTTCATATAAACATCACTGCAAAGGATGTGTGTGTGTGAAAGTGGGTTTTTTGAAATTATATAGCCTGGAAACATATTGCTTTCTTACTTCTTGGGTCAACCACCTGACTGGTGTCCTGAGTGAGACGGACCCCTGTTCCCCCAACTAGAGCTCTGAAAGGCCCCTCCATTTTGGCTGCCAAGGAGAAGGGGGGGTGCACCAGCTCGTCTCTCGCCTCAGGCAGCAGATTGTCTTGAGCCGCCCCTGTGGGCAGAGCATGGGCAGAGCTCACAATCACACATGTAAATGATAAAATCTCACCGTGTGCGTGTATTCTTTACAAATTTAGACACAGGTATTTACGGCAGCTCTAGAAAAGGTACAAGTGAAAGTTCCTTAAATTAACATATGTACTTTTGCACTTACGCCTTATTCTATAAAGTCAACTATGCACGTATTTGACTTTACATCTATTTTATAAAGTACACAGAAGAAAAAGGTATTAAGAAAGCACCAGTTTACAGTGAACGTAAAATCCAGTGCAATCTAAATGCAAACCTCGGAACACTCTTTTTTAATGTATCGAAAAGGGCTCCTGTTGTGAATCTTACAGACACATTTCAGCCCACTGAGGGACATACTTTCAACCAAAACAATCTATCCAGGTAAATATCTAGTTCCTTGGCTACATTCCTTTTGAAAATTTCTCTCCAGAAGGAAGATTTTGAAAGGCATTTTCCAGGCTGTTACCTGATTAAAATAGCCTTTGAAGTATGGTGCTGGTCAAGAGTACTGTACATACCATGGACAACCCAAAGAACAAATCCATCAATATTAGAAAAGATCAAACCTAAACTTTTCTTGAAAGCTCAAATGATAAGACTCCAGCTTTTATACTTGAACACATCATGCAAAGAGAAAGATCATTAGAGAAAGGTATCATGCTTAGCAAGGTCGATGGTCAACATAAAAGAGGAAGACTGACAATGGATTGGATTGATTCAATAACAGCAGCTATGGGTGCTACTCAACTATTAGCCACCTGACAAGACCAGACACAGTTTAAGACAACTATTCACAGGGTCACCATCACTTGACATTGACTCAGCGGCACTTAACAACAACATGGAATGAATTTTCAAAATCCCAAAGCTCCACTGTCTGGCATAATATTAAACGTCTGGATGAATGTCATCTTTTAAAATGTAGCGTATACAATGGGGGGGGCGATATTCAGAGGTGGCAGCTAATGCTTTTTCAGCAGCTCGCCATTGCCACTGAAACTTACACTCGGATAATCTATTCCAAGGTCATATCTGGCCACTGGCATTGAATATCTGGGTCGGCCGGATAGCAAAGAAGCTGACCAGGCAGTGGTGATCTTCAGCAGCTGCCCGGTTAGCTTCTGCAGTAAAAGTAAGGCCAGTCTTTAATGTGTCTAGCTTTTGCGATTTTGAGATAATCGTGCAGCGGCTCAATATCACCGTTGTCCAGTTTTCGCCGGGTGCTACCCCTGGAATGCCCCGATGCTGGCCCCCAGAATATCCCAGTCACTGCGATTAATGTGGTTAACATGTCTGCTAACTGTGTTAATTGCTTCGAATATTCCCCCTCCCCCCCAATTTGTTTAATTCAGTAAGAGGGACCTATGCATCAAGTAGTGACATTGTTTCTTTTCCACCTTTTATTCCCTACTCCCATGTTCAGTGATAAATTAAGGGAACTCCATCCAATTTCTCTTGAGGAGTCAAGTGTACTGAGAAATGACTGACAGACCTCGCATCAAAAGAAATGTGCATGAGACTAGACTACACTACTAATACTGAACTGGCTTTACAGGGCTATCTAGCTACATAGAATACCACAACGTATTTTAGATCTTACATAGAAATCAGAATTGAGATGTCGAGGCTACGACATAAAACTGTGTTCGGCCACTGAACGCGGCGTTTTCCACTGGCGAGCTGATATTTTGGCGGCTAGAGTAACATGGGAGAAGACGCGGGCAGCATCACAGTTATGTCTAGGTCCCCTGACGAAAGAGTATGAAACGTCAGCTGGTGCCGGGATTGAACGTTGGGATAAAAGAAAAATTGAGAAGATCTTATCCAGATCCTGCTTAGAAGCTGAGTACACACTTATTCAACATTAAAAGAAAATTGAATGTTTTCAATGCTTTCAAAGCTTCTAATAAGGATTTAAAGTTTTATACCAAACTGACAGTGGGTCATTGATGTAATAAAACACCTATACTATGCATTGGGTGCAAGCCCAGCTCTAGTGGTGTGCTTTTGAACTGAGACCTTATCTGCCAGTTGTTATAGTGGTTGGTTTCCCCTCAAGTGAGAGATGAGCGATAGTTTGTGAAAGTCAGAGGCTACGACATACGCAATTCTGGTGATATTTTAGAAAAGGCTGTACCGAACATGAAGCCTTTCCTAAAATATGAATGAGAAGGTGAAGGCGGGCATAGCTTGGTGCCAATATGTGTAGCTAGAGGAGGCAATCTATAAATCTACATGTGAGAAAAATTAAAGGGACAAACTTTGCAACTTCCACATGTAGGCGCCAGAACTTACATGTGTTAATTGGTGTCTCACACCTCCCACTTATTAGTACTGGTACTTACAAATGTATGTCAGCCGTTTTGCAAATCTACATATATAAATTGCTGTCAATTAACTACAGATGCCACTAATTTTACCTAATTTAAACAATGGAGGAATAAGTAGGATAACTCCCTTAATCTCTCCTGAATAGGGCTGGCTGAAACAATCACTTTT
The DNA here is from genome assembly GCA_033557465.1 of Ichthyophis bannanicus. Taxonomy (NCBI): domain Eukaryota; kingdom Metazoa; phylum Chordata; class Amphibia; order Gymnophiona; family Ichthyophiidae; genus Ichthyophis; species Ichthyophis bannanicus. The sequence goes on from CM066034.1 coordinate 499,872,685, forward strand.
TTAAAACTTATACTTAATAGAGAGCAGCTGTAAATCCCGAGGTGGACAATTTTATCATTCACCTGCATTCCCTATATGAATGGGGAGTACATATGCAGATTATTGACCTGCCCAGGTCACACCAAAATAGGTCCCTGACATGCCCCCGGGCAATTTCTATGTATTATGGACATACCCGTGTAAATGTCATCCTTTCTAAAATTGCCATTTTCACATGGATGTCATTTCCACATGTAAAATTTCCATGTGAAAATTGTGAATCAGAATTCTAACATAACCCCCTATATTGTGACTGTATACATTTTCTAAGAACAGAATGTCTTCCCTATGGGGATCATTCCAGAACACAAATAAGGGGTTTGTATGTGCAGTGGGAACATTTCTGTGATGAAAACATCCCAGACCATATTCTGAAACATTGCTGACATGCACATCCACGGTGCTGACATGGGGATCTCAAAACGTGCCCAGAAGGGCGGAACAGGGGTGTGGGCAGCCACGGAGACGTAGAAAGTGTGTTCAGGAAGGCCCATGTATGTATTAAGTGTTTCCTGGAAACATCCATGTTATTCCTGGCTGAAACGTGGAATAAGGCCAGGACTTAGAAAATATTTTCTCTTCTCTGCAATGCGACTCATATTGAAGAATGGTTGTGACAAATATGTTTTGAAGTGGTGTGACTGCAGTCTGGAAAAAAACAAGATGTAGTTTTAAGGTACAGAGAGCAGAGGTGAGGGAATGTTGAAAGGTCTAGACACATTAATAAATACTATGGGGTATGTTTACTAAACTGATGTAACATAGCAGCGGCTACGTTAACGCGCGTTAAGTAACCGGCCGCGGCGTTAAGTAACCAGCTGCGGTAAGTCCTGCAGAAGGTGGAGAGGCGGAGAGAAGGGGTCAATGGGCGGGGAGTGGACAGGGAGAGGCTCCTTCTACACTAACGCGGGGAACTGAAGGGCTGAATCTTACTGCGACTGAAAACCTGGCGTTAGCACACATTTGCAAGAGAGAGAAACCATTTCAGTGTCAGCAATGTACAGCATAGGCAGGGAGCCCTAAAAAGGTGAAAGTAGTGCTCCATTTGCAGCAACAGCATAGTGCTCAGGTATGAAAGGGCACTATGGCGATGCTGCAAATGGGGCATAGGGGGCTGCAGGTGGAACATGTAGTGGGGGCAGCTGCGGCACAGGGTTGACTAGGCAGGCGCCTAGGTGGCACATAGGAACATATAACCCGGACATCAGCAAGACAGCAGCTGACAAAGGCCAAACAAACTCCACTTACATCTACCTGGTCCACCCTAGCTAACAGTTTACAGGGCACAGACCTGACATCCCCCCAGCCAACCCTCCCCCAAGCGGAAGGGACATAATGTTGGTAGGCGGTGATGGGGTGGATGTGAGGATGCCCATGTATGCCTCCCCACCCCAGACCCCGCTCCCTAGGCGACCGCCTACCCACACAGTGGATGGCCTGGGACTGTGCACTACCGGCACCGACAGCATATGGTCATGTCAGCATGGCAAGGGGGTGTGTGCCCGTGCTGGATGAGGCAGTGGCACCTGCTGCAGTGGACGTAGGCCATGCCCTGTACCAGTACGTGGTGTGCAGTGCAACAGAAAAGGTCTGGCTGAGGAAACCTACAGGTAGCTCCAGGGACTACTGTGCATCTGTGGCAACAGTGTAGTGCCCTACACACAGCCAGTGTATCCAGAAGCACAGGTTCAAGTCCCAGCTGTGGATCCTGCAGAGCATGTCCCTATATTTTACCCTACAATGCAGATACAAAAACAACATGTGCAAAGCCCAAAGCAGCGGTGAACAGGGGTACAAACACCCACTCACACAGGCTCCACAATCCAAAGCTGCATGGAGAGTCAGGCTGTTGGCCCCAGCACTCAGCTGCAGTTATCACCAGAGCACTACTACTACTTCCTGCACAGTTTATCAATGTTGGCACTGTGATCAGGACCAGTGTGGCGGGCAAGGTTGCCAACCACCCCTATCTTTGCACAATGCTGCAATAGGAGTGTGTGTGTGTGTGTATGTCTGTCCATTGTTTTGTGGCTGCCCACACCTCACTGGGCCCACAATGTCCCACTGTTACCAGCATTAGCCTGAATATGTGCATAATGAGGAGCAAGGTATTGTGGGTATGGCCCAGACAGGGCAGATTGACCAGGATGCATCCTCATAGGGTGTGGGGCAATGGCTGGGACACTGTAGTGCCCGACCACCGCCTGCATGGACAGGGTGGCTTCAGCATGTAATGCTGGGAGGACACTCACTCTGACCGAGCAGTGACCATGGCATGTCCAGGTTCCCACATAGCGCTCTACACTATCTGCCTTCAGTGATATTTGTGTGTTCCTAGTGCTGGGGTCAAATCACTGAGTTACCTGCTTTGTGGACTTAGCTCCTCTGTGAGCATGTACTATGGACTGTCTGTAGTTAGCCTATGCATGGTTGGAACACCTTATAGGGTGCTGCAGGTGCAGTCTGACTGTACCAGCTGCTGGTGAATGAGAGACCATGGTGTGAGACAGTTGAGGTTTTCCAGACCTAATCCCAGCATTACTGCTGGTCTTCCACTACCCCAGACACAGGCATAGCTCTAACCCACCAACCCTGGAGGGCTGTCCTATACCAGCAGAATAGAGGTTGCTTCACTGGAGCTCAGGAACCTGTCCCTTATCTACAAAAAGGAATGATTGTGGGCCCTTTGGGGTATAGAGTGTATATCACATTGACCTGTAGAGGCACTGCTGCACAAACCTCATGCCAGTCTAGAAACCCCTCTACCCTGATAACAGGTGCCCATGTCAGCCAGACCCTAATACTGGGTGTGCGCTAATCTGGGTGGTGTCTGGTCCCAGAGGGCCACATGTGTCTGCAGCATACAGATGGACACCAAACTACCTTCAGATGCACTGCAAGGAACACCTGTCACACACTGGTAGTGATGGGGATGTACAGCAGGACCTATCTCTAGCACCACATGTACTGCTGACCTAGTGCTGGGTACCCATCCTATCCCTCAGGGTGAACATAGGACCTGCACAATGGCATGGTCAGTTCGTCTTTCCAAGCTGAGGTACTGGAGAGGTGCAGACCCCATTTGGTAATCAGCTGTGGACAGCTATTCAGCATGTGCATTGCATCATGGGTACTGGTGGGGTTACCCTATCCTGGCACTCAGAGCAGACAGTTTGTGCGGTGACCTGCAGTCCTTCTGTACCCAGCCATTGCTGTGGGATATGCCATGGCGGTGTAGCCTACTGGTTAGTACAATGCCGTTCTCAGCAGCGTTCATGGGTTCAATTTCTCATTGTTCCCTCCTTTCATGCCTGTTCTACTCAAATAGTTTGCATGCCTGTAACAGTCATATTTTTGCAGATCTGTGCTGCCAGCCCATAATACCCTCGCCACAGTTGCCAACATTCCTTCGGTCCGTCTATCTGCGTCTGTCAACTGTGTAGAGTCCTGTCTGTCTGTGCAGGCTGCCACCCCGTGTCCTGCACTGCTACCCTTTCCTGCATTGCGCCTCTTCGTACTTGCCTCGCCTGTGCCTGATCTGCATGGCACTACCACTCCCCATTGTAACTATCCTGCCATCTCTGCCTCCACTGGGGGACACGTATTCCCATCATCTGCCACACACTGTCTTTCCAGTACTTTACATTGCCAACACCCTGTGCTGTGGTACAGTTGCCCCCAACATGTTTGTCAACAGTACTGGCAGCCACATGGGATGCCTGCAGATATGGCAGGTCCAGCAGCTCCCAGCTCTCCCTCCTTCACTCACCTGTTCATTGCCTTTCCTCGGTGCTCTATCTAGTGTTAGGGCTACATCTGTTTCTATGCCTCACAGGTCATGCATGTCATGCTGAAGCACCTTGCAGCCCTTAGGGCACACTAACCTAGGGCACCGTAATCTTGTTAGGCCACCTTAACTTATGGTTCCATAACCCAGGGTGCCTTCTAAGGTGCCTTGTCCAGGGGTGCCTAATACGGCACTTAGCCTAAGGAGCCCTATAGGGCACCTTACAAAGTGCCTTATAAGGCAACTTACAAGGCATCTTATAAGGCACATTACAAGGCACCTTATAAGGCACCTAACAAGGCACCTAACAAGGCACCTTATAAGGCACCTAACAAGGCACCTTATAGAGCACCTTACAAGGCACCTAACAATGCACCTTATAAGGCACCTAACAAGGCACCTTATAGGGAACCTTACAAGGTGCCTTGTAATGTGCCTTATAAGTAAGGTGCCTTATAAGGTGCCTTGTAACGCACGTTAAATGACATGGCTTGCCGTAACGATGCACCACCCACTCCTTTATATGGGCATCCGTACCATTACCGTGGAACCTAACACGGGTAACATTACCGCGGTTTAGTAAACATACCCCTATGTTACCCTTACAGAAATATTAAGAAAAGCAATAGTGTTTATTCAGGCTATGCACTAATGTGCTGTTTGTGCTAAAGGAGCCAATCTATGGGACCCTAACAATTCCCATGTTGTGAAAAATGGGACTGCTGATGCAAGGATAGTATGGGCGTGAGCAGGGAAAGAATTATTATTTGGGTGAGAGATGGATATCATATTTGTAGTTCTGGTACCCCATGTGATTATGTTATATCATAGTTGTTATGTATAGATTCAGGGCATCTTTTTGTCAGAATCATGTTTTTGTGACAGAAAGTGAGAGTTTGTGTGTGTGTGGTTTGAGGAGTGCATGGGGGGATCTAGTGTACTCATCTGCAATTAAGGGGGGACATGAAAGCCTGGCCAGTACCTGGACCATATGGATGACCACAGAGCCACCAGGTGCCAGTATGATTGGGCAGTCAAACTCAGAGAGGGTTCACTATAGCTAAATGTCAAAACATATCGCTGTCAATAATAAGGGACCCTCAGAATAAGGGCACTCAACAGTGAAAATGGCACTAGAAACATAGAAACATAGAAATATGATGACAGAAAAAGACCACATGGCCAATCTAGTCTGTCCTTCCATAACAACTACAACAGTCCCCTTTTTACCTTTAGAGATCCTCTGTGTTTGTCCCATGCTTTTTTGAATTCAGTTACTGTCCTCATCTCTACCACCTCCACTGGGAGACTATTCCACGGATCCACTACTCTTTCCGTAAAGAAATATTTCCGCATATCACTCCTGAATCTATCTCCCTTCACCCTCATCCCATGTCCCCTCATAGCAGAACTTGCTTTCAACTGAAAGAGGCTCTCTCCCTGAACATTTATGCCATGGAGGTATTTAAACATCTCAATCATATCACCTCTATCCCGCCTTTCCTCTAAGGTGTACATATTAAGATCCTTCAGTCTGTCCTCATATGCTTTATAATGAAGACCACTAATCATTTTAGTAGCCACCCTCTGCACCAACTCCATCCTGTTCACATCCTTTTGAAGGTGCGGTCTCCAGAATTGCACACTATACTCCAAATGACTTATACAGAGGCATTATCACCTCCTTTTTTCTGCTAGCCATTCCTCTCCGTATGCACCCAAGCATCCTTCTAGCTTTTGCCGTCACCTTTTCTACCTGTTCAGCTACTTTAAGATCATCAGACACAACCACGCCTAGGTCCCGTTCTTCTTTAGTGGACAAAAGTACTTCACCCCTTATACTATATTGCTCCCTTGGATTGCTGCAGCCCAAGTGCATGACCTTACATTTTTTAACATTAAATCCCAGCTGCCAAATTCTAGACCATTCTTCAAGCTTAGCTAGATCCCTCCTTATGTTATCTACCCCTTCCTAGGTGTCTATTCTATTGCAGATTTTGGTATCATCCACAAAGAGGCAAACCTTACCTGAAAGCCCTTCTGCTATATCACTAACAAAGATGTTAAAAAGAATCGGACCAAGAACAGATCCCTGGGGCACACCACTGATAACATCCTTCTCCTCAGAGTGAGCTCCATTTACTTGTACTCTTTGTCGCCTCCCACCCAACCAATTTCTAACCCAAGCAGTAACTTTAGGGTCCATCCCTAGGGTGCTCAGTTTGTTTATAAGTCGCCTGTGAGGAACAGTGTCAAAGGCTTTACTGAAATCTAAATACACCACATCTAGGGCTCTCCCTCGGTCCAACTCCCTGGTCACCCAGTCAAAGAAATGAATCAGATTTGTCTGACAAGACCTGCCTCTGGTGAATCCATGCTGCCTTGGATCCTGTAATCCGCTGGACTCCAGAAACCTCAGTATTTTCTCTTTCAGCAGCGTTTCCAATAATTTACTCACCACCAAAGTTAAACTAACCGGCCTGTAGTTTTCAACCACATCCTTACTTCCGCTTTTGTGTAAAGGCACCACATGAGCCTCTCTCCAGTCCTTTGGCACCACTCTCGACTCCAACGAGGCATTGAAAAGGTCAGTCAGTGGAGCTGCTAGAACGTCCCCAAGTTCCTTCAGTATTCTCGGGTGTATCCCATCCGGTCCCATTGCTTTGTCTACTTTAAGTTGAGATAGTTTGTCACGAACACAGTCTTTTGAAAATTGTTCAAGATGTCCTTTGCTTCTGTTCCTATTTGTGGGTGTTTTCCGAGGTCCTGCTCCTGGTTCTTCATCTGTGAACACAGAACAAAAATATTTGTTGAGCAATTCCACTTTATCCTTATCAGCTTCTACATATTCCTCCCCTGCACCCTTGAGTCTGACAATACCACTCTTGCCCTTCCTCTTTTCACTAATAAATCTGAAAAATGTCTTATTCCCCCATTTTATTGCATTGGCTATTTCCTCCTCCTTTTGAATCTTTGCCTTCTTGACTACTTTGCTAGCTTCTCTAAGTTTTTCCAAATACAGATGCCTGTCTTTCTCTCTCTGTGATCTCTTGTATTGAGTATGGAGCAGACAGAACTTAAAGATCCCAAATTACCCATGTCTACCAATAGCCAAATTAATATGAATAAAATACAGTCTCTAAAATGCTTGTATGCAAATGCTAGAAGTCTACAAAACAAGATGGGAGAGTTAGAATATATAGCACTAAACGAGAGGTTAGATATGATTGGAATATCAGAGACATGGTGGAAGGAGGACAACCAGTGGGACACTGTGATACCTGGGTACAAACTATATCGAAATGATAGAGCTGATCAAATTGGTGGAGGGGTTGCGCTCTATGTTAGAGAGGGCATTGAATCAGAAAGGATTAAAGTTTTGCAAGAAACAAAATTTGCTGTAGAATCTCTATGGATTGAAATTCCATGTAAAAAGGGGAAGGCGATGGCAGTGGGGGTGTACTATCGTCCGCCTGGCCAGAATGAACAAATGGATGATGAAATGCTCAAAGAAATCAAGGAAGCTAGCAAAGGTTGCAGTGCAGTAATAATAATGGGTGATTTCAATTACCCCGGCATCGACTGGGTCAGTGTCACAACAGGACATGCTAGGGAGATAAAGTTCCTAGATGAAATAAATGACTGCTTCTTGGAGCAGCTGGTTCATGAACCGACCAGAGGGGAAGCAATATTAGACCTAGTCCTTAGTGGAACACCAGATGTAGTGCAAGAGATAAGGGTGTTGGGGCCACTTGGCAATAGTGATCATAGCATGATCGCCTTTGATTTAATTAGTGGAGGAGGGATAGTAAGGAAATCCACAGTACTACCCTTTAACTTTCGAAAGGGAGACTATGATAGAATGAGGAAAACAGTTAAGAAAAAACTAAAAGGAGCAGTTGCAAAGGTTAAAGACGTACATCAAGCTTGGGTGTTGTTGAAAAATACTATCTTGGAAGCCCAGACCAGCTGTATTCCACGCTTTAAGAAAAGTGGAAGGAAGTCTAAAAACTTGCCAGCATGGTTTAAAGCTGAGGTCAGAGAGGCTGTTGTTGCCAAAAAAGCATCTTTCAAGAAATGGAAAAAAGAGCCAAATGATGAAACCTGGAAACAGCACAAGCACTGGCAAGTCAAATGCAAGGCATTGATAAGGCAGGCAAAGAGAGAATTTGAGAAGAAGCTTGCTGCGGAAGCAAAAACGCGAAATAAAGACCTTTTCAAGTACATTCGTAGCAAAAAACCCGTGAGAGAGTCAGTTGGTCCATTAGATGATAAAGGGGTTAAAGGAGCACTAAGAGGCGACAAGGCGATAGCGGAGAGACTGAATGAATTCTTTGCTTCGGTCTTTACTGAGGAAGATGTAGGGATGTTACCCATGACTGAAGTGGTATTTAAAGGTGTGGAAGAATTGAAGGAAATATTGATACATCGGGAAGATGTCTTACAACTATTAGATAAACTGAAGAGTAGCAAATCACCTGGGCCGGATGGTATACATCCAAGGGTGTTGAAAGAACTGAAATTTGAGATTGCAGACCTGCTATCAGTAATCTGTGAACTATCATTAAAATCATCTCTAATACCTGAGGATTGGAGGATCGCCAATGTAACACCAATTTTTAAAAAGGGTTCGAGGGGTGATCCGGGAAACTACAGACCGGTGAGCCTGACATCAGTACCGGGAAAAATGGTAGAAACCATCATAAAGAATAAAATTACTCAGCATATAGATAGTCATGACCTAATGGGAGACAGCCAACATGGCTTTAGACAAGGAAGATCTTGTCTTACTAATCTGTTATGTTTTTTTGAAGGAGTGAATAAACAGGTGGACAAAGGTGAGTCGGTTGATATTGTGTATCTGGACTTTCAGAAAGCCTTTGACAAGGTCCCTCATGAGAGACTTTTGGCAAAACTAAAGAGTCATGGGATAGGAGGCAGTGTACTACTGTGGATCAGGAACTGGTTAAAAGATAGAAAGCAGAGGGTAGGGCTAAATGGCCAATTTTCCCAATGGAGAAAGGTGAATAGTGGTGTACCCCAGGGATCTGTGCTGGGTCCGCTGCTTTTTGACATATTCATAAATGACCTGGAAAGTGGAATAACGAGTGAGGTTATCAAATTTGCTGATGACACAAAACTATTTAAAGTTGTTAAAACCCAGGAGGATTGTGGAAAATTGCAAGAGGATCTTGATAAATTGGAAGACTGGGCATCAAAATGGCAGATGAAATTTAATGTGGAGAAATGCAAGGTTATGCACCTAGGGAAGAACAACCCAAACTATGGTTACACGATGCAAGGTTCCACATTAGGAACCACCACCCAAGAAAAAGATTTAGGCGTCCTTGTGGATAACATGTTAAAACCCTCGGCCCAGTGTGCAGCGGCGGCCAAGAGAGCAAATAGAATGCTAGGTATGATAAGGAAAGGAATGGAAAATAAAACAAAAGATATTATAATGCCTCTATATCGTTCCATGGTGAGACCGCACCTTGAATATTGTGTGCAATTCTGGTCGCCGTATCTTAAAAAGGATATAGCGATTTTAGAAAAGGTTCAGAGAAGAGCCACCAAAATGGTAAAGGGGATGGAAGGCTACTCCTATGAAGAAAGGCTAAAAAGGTTGGGGCTCTTTAACCTGGAAAAGAGACGGCTGAGGGGAGATATGATAGAAGTCTATAAATTAATGAACGGAGTGGAACGGGTAAACGTAGATCGATTGTTTACCTTATCAGAATATAGAAAGACTAGGGGACATGCAATGAAGCTACAGGGTAAACTATTTAAGACTAATAAAAGAAAATATTTTTTCACTCAACGTGTAATCAAACTCTGGAATTTGTTACCGGAGGATGTAGTAAAGGCTGTTAGTGTAGCTGGGTTTAAAAAAGGTTTGGACAAGTTCCTGGAGGAAAGGTCCATAAACCATTATTAAGAAGGGACCCAGGATATCAATGCTTGAACCAATACAAGCATTGTGGAACCTGTGTCCCTTGGGGAAACTGCTAGGTACGTATGACCTAGATTGGCCACTGTTGGAAACAGAATACTGGGCTTGATGGACCTTGGTCTGACCCAGTATGGCATATCTTATGTTCTTATGTATTTCATGAAGGCCTCCCTCTTTTTCTTCACTTTTTCAGCTACTTCTTTCGAAAACCATAGCGGTCTCCTTTTCCTTTTACCTTTATTTACCATTTTAACAAAAAGGTTGGTTTCCCTTAAAATATCCCCTTTCAGTTTTTCCCACTGTTTTTCTACATCCCTCAGCTGTTCCCATCCAACTAACGACTCCCTGAGGTATTGGCCCATCTGGGCAAAGTTAGTTTTCCTAAAGTCTAAGATCCACGCCTTTGAATGGATTCTAACAGCCCTAGTTCTAATACTGAACCACACCATCTGGTGATCACTGGATGCAAAATGATCTCCCACTATAACATCAGAAACACTTTCACCATTGGTAAGCACCAAGTCCAGTATGGCCCCTTCACGTGTGGGGTCTGTTACCAATTGCCTGAATAGTTCTCCCTGTAGAGAATCCAGGATCTCCTTACTTCTAGATGATACTGCAGCAGGAATGCATGCACATTTTGTGGGACCAATGGTGTTGCTGTTGAGCATGTCCTTGTGCTGTTTGCACTGCTGAATGTCCTTATTCTGAGGATCCCTTATTATTTATTTATTTATTTATTTTTTAAATTTAACTTTCTTATATACCGCGCTCTTCGGTATCAGTGCGGTTTACATCCAACACAACTGTCCAGTGCAGGAGGTCTGCACTGGACTTACAATATAACACAGGGATATGTACAGGTTTGAACAGGGTAACTATATACAAGTAGATTAACAGCATATGTTCAGGAATAATTGACAGGGATATGTTTTGATATTTAGCCCTAGAGAACCTATGCTAATTCCTTCTAGATTATTATACATAGGATACTCTAATAAGATCAGATATTATTGGCAGTATGATAGGGCAGCCATATATCCATTGTGCCAGGCACTGGGAGACATGACTGATGTAGTGCCAACATTCCCAGGATTGTCCCATGCATCCTATATCCCTACTCAGGCCAGGATCAATGAGAGCTGCAAGAGTGGCAATATATCTGCTTACTTGGTGTGATGTCACAGGGATCTCCCCTCCCATGCCCACACAGCTCTAACCAGGGGAGCAGTGCCACAAACTGACTGTGGGAAGGCAGACAGGGTTGCTCCACAGATAGCAGATGTATACAGACTGACACACGCCACAATTGGACAGTTGTAGCTGCTGTGATAAATACCAGTACCCAGATAGGTAGGTCTCAGATACCATAGCAAGAAGGCCCTACTGCAACTGCTATTACTACTATTGATCATTTGTATAGCGCTATAAGGCAAATGCAGCACTGCACAGATACATGTAAAAGATGGTCCCTGCTCAGCAGAGCTTACAGTCTACTCTAGACAGACAACACACAACACAGCAGCTGTGGACAGGATACATCCAGAGGGTATGGTTAGGAAACATAAGGGAGCTTAGGTGGATCAGATTCAACAGCAGCAATGATGAGGTGAGCTTTCTGCCTGGATTTGAGAGAGGCCAGAGACAAAGCTTGAAGTACAGACTCAGGTAGTTTGTTCCAGGCATAAGGAGCGGCACAGTGAAGGGAGCGACATCTGGATTTGGCAGTAGAAGAGAAGGGCACAGATAGAAGCAATCTGACAGAAGAGCTGAGTTCATGGGGAGGGGTATAGGGAGAGATAAAAGAGGAATGGTAGTACGGAGCAGCAGAATGAGTGCACTTATAGGCTATAGGCATGAAAAGAGCATACATTTGTTGCTCAGCAATATTATGCATCCTTTGAGGTCCTGCAAGGTTGGTTCAGGATTTTATGCACTTGGTGAGGGTCCATCCCTAGCAGTTTTAAGTGTGTTTTTAGAGATGACCAGGACAAGAATCACTGGGGCCATTTCCTAATGCCACTTACCATTTGATGCAAGGTATGCCCTGACATATATGTTAAAATTTACATTCTCATATACCATATTGGGGTGTACTGGCCTACCTACCAGTTTTCAGGGCATTAGGGGGACCGGTATATGGTCTAGGTTGCAGCAGCTGTCATTTTTCATTAGTATTTATGTCTAGTGTGCATCAGCAAACTACTGTCTGTGATGAGCAGCTTAGGAGATGCACATTTTTCCCGAGAGACGTGGTGTCCGCGGATATATCACATGGATGGGCAGGATCCAAAATGTGTAGCTTTTCAGAATACGTTGAGCACAGGGATGCCTAAAATGTTTATCCGCGTCCAAGGCATGGGCCGGAAGAATAGTGCTTGCATGTGCTGCGCCGAACACGTCTATCTCTCCGATTCCAGACCTGTGGGTAAGTCCAGACCCGCGGATATGGAATTAGGTTCAAAGGGGGCCTGTCTTTGATTTAGACATCTCTGCAGGCTGGACGTGCACGTTATGGAATTGCGTTCTATGTGAATTTGCAGCCAGTCCTTAAAACTGCTACAGATATCTAAACTAACCCATTCTCTCCTTAGAAATCTATTGCCATGAGAAGTTAAAGAAAGCGTGTGCACCTTTTCCTCTTTTCATCTCCCCCCCTGACTATTCATGCAACATGAGTCTGAGACTTATAGCTTCCAGAAGGCCATGGCAGTTAACTTACCTTTCAGACAGCCTTTCATTTCAGAATCCTCATATCAAAAGACAGAAAATTCCGTTTTTCATTTTCAATCAGAGGGATGTACATTTTTCCAGTTGTTTACTTATTTCAATATCCAAAAATAAAGCCAAAATGCCATCTCCTCTAATGTTGCTTCCAGACAGACTAAGTGTGTAATCAGACACAGGGCTTGCATGAACTGATCTTTCCGAGAGACAGTGCTGTCAAATAATGTCTGATCTCCATTAAGGTTACCAGACATCCTCGATTTTTGGGGACTGTCCCCAATTTGGGGCAAAAGACTCTGATCAAGCAAGCTCTGTAGAGGAGTTGTCCCTGATTTCAAAATAAAGCGCTTTTCTTTCTGTGCGCATATATACCAGACAGCAGTCTGGTACAAAAAAACTACCTGTCTGCATAGAAGAGAGAGCGAGAGATAAAGCATAGCAAACAGCAACTAAACTGATAGTGAGGCACATCCTGACTCAACTGAAGCGGCCCAGGCCCAAAAAGGAGTTGCATGAGCCTGAGTCAGTATTGGGTGATCTGAGGGGGTGGAAGCAAAGAGCCCTGTAATGCTGTAAGTTTTAAAGTAAGCTCACAGGGCTCTTTGCAGTCATTGACACCGCCGCAGGTCCCTGAGAGGGCTGGTAGCGATGGCAATGGACTACTCCTGGACCATTGGTGTTCTAGGCGGGCATCTAGTTTGTCTAATGGTTGCACCAGCCTGCCATGAAGCAATTGTAAATCCCAACGTGAAGGATTGTAGTCATACACATGTGTTCCCTATATGAAATGGGGAGTACATGCGTGAGTTTTTGACCCACCCAGGCCACTCTATAACTTCTACAATTGCAATTTCTATATAAGAAGACCCTCCAAGAGTGGTGAGTAGCCTAGTGGTTAGAGTAGCTGCCTAATACCCAGAAAATCAAGGGTTTGATTCCCACCACTTTACCCTCCATTGTCTCAGAAGAAAAGGTATTGATCCTTAATGGCAGGGGTAGCCCAAGGGTGATGTGGGACGTCATTTGAATAAATTTAATTTATTTTATTTTAAAATGTATATGTTGCTCATCTAAAATTTTAGGTGGCTTTCAAAGGAGCCCTTCACAGGTATTTTTTTTGTCCTGGCAATGACTTAGGGGCATGTTTACTAAATATTAATGTGCGTTAAGTGCCACAGCGCCAATAGAAATAAATGAATGTTGCTGCACTTAATGCGCATTCACAAATGTTAATATGTGCTAACTTTTAGTAGACATGCCGTGTAACGAATGTCTCAATACCATTTGCATGGGCAGTGAGGATAGAGACTACCAGATTTCTACATTACTATACTCTAGTGTCAACTGCCAGGCACATTAGGAAGTACTATACAGCTTGCTCATTTGGAATCCATAGCAAACCCACCATATCATAACAGCATTACCAGGACTCACAAAGCACCAAACCCTACCTATCAAAAGGCAACACTACAAATATTAAACCTATACATCTCAGAGAATACCAATACATCTCCTACTGGGGAAAGACAACAAGTGGGACTGTCACATAGAAACTACATGAACAGAATACTGCAGCTCAGTTACACATGCAAAACAGAGTCCGTCACCAAATATAGAACAAGGGATCACAATTTATTTCTTTATTTAATATTTCTTTTATACCGCCTTTCAGATTATCAAGGTGATTTACATAGAACAGTAAACTTGCTATACATGAAACAATGAATATAGAACATAGTATAAGAACTAGGGGAGTAGGGGATAGGGGGTGAACATACTAGGAGGGTGATATGGTAGAACTATGTACAGGAGATGATATTTACATAGGGCGAAATACACGGGTTATCCGGAGACCTGAAAGCATATTGGTAGCGGGAGGGTGAGAGCATTTTACGTTAAATGTCGAGGCCAAAATATTCTTGGAATAGGAAGGTCTTTAGTTTTTTACGAAATCGATACAGTCATTGTTGTCTCTTAGTGTGGTTGGGAGTGAGTTCCAGAGTGTGGGAACATGTATAGAGAAGGATCTCAGGCAGGTTGCTTGGGTGCTAGTTGTCGAGTGTTGGAATGTTGAGCAGGTTCTGGTTGTGCTGTCTTCTTGATCTTGTACTAGTTGGTTTTTGAAAGAGGTCACGAAGGCAGCCTGGACAAACTCAAAGGGGTATGTTTACTAAACCGCGCACACGTGCGCGGCGCACAATAGCGTACGCTAATGATGCACTTAAGTGCTCTTAAGTGCCACGGACGCGTGCGCGTCACATTAACGGTCCGGCGCACGTGTGCGGGGCGCTGATGTGCGATAGAGGCGGGGAAAGGCTTACGGAGGGCGGAGGAAGGCCCCCGAGGGGCGGAGGGACGGGGTCAATGGGTGGAGAGTGGGAGGGGAGAGGCTCCCCACACAGGAGCGGGGTTGAATTTCGGCAAGAAAAATACCACGAGTGAAACCCTCGCGTTAGAGCCGATTTAAAGGGAAGAGAAACCATTTCCGTCAGCAATGTACAGCAAAACCGGGGAAACCTGCAAAACGTGAGCAGTGTGATACATGTGCACAGAACAAAATAGCAAATATAAATTGAAAATGACCACAACAAATTCCTAATAAATTATAATCCAGCTGGGCAACAGTGATATTAATGGGCAACCATAAAAAACACTCCCAGGAAAGCTCCAAAAAAAGGAAATGATTTTTGGAAGGGTCTACGCTCTGTAGACACGTTCAAAAAGCACTGCATTTTAATGGAGCTTTCCTGGGAGTGTTTGTCATGTTGCCCATTGATATCACTGTTGCCCAGCTTGGTTGTGGTTTTTTCCCCTTTTTCGGAGGTCATTTGTGAGGTTTAATTGCACCTTTGTCCCCATACAAGGTAAACGAGCCCACAGTAAAATTGTGCAGAGCAGGGTGTCTGACTCGTGCGGCCAGGTTACCTATCTCCAGAGACTGCACTGTCTCTGTGGCCACAGTGTGGTGCAGCGGACACAGCCAGTGCCTGTAGGACCAGAGAGTCATAGGTTCAAATTCCAGCTGGGGCTCCTGCAAACCCAGTCCCCATAGTTTTACCCACCACTAAACAGTGATAGTACAGACACTCCTTTATGGCAGAGAACATAAGCATGGTTCCAACACCTATATTTTACCCTACAACGCACACAAACCATAACAATGGGCATTACCTACAGCCGAGTCCCCCAAATTCAGTCCTGGAGTGCCACAACTCAATCAGGTCATATGCTTTTTCCCAGATAGGGACATGTCTGCATGTTGGCGGAAGGGTACAGGTGGTGGAGGGGGCAGTGGCTGCAAACCACAGCAGACAGTGGCCTAGGCCTGTGCAGGCTGGCACCGTCCACCGCAACAGACAGGCTCTGTCGGATGTACAGTCATGGACTCCCCAGGGAACACAGCATATCTGTGGTAACACGGTGGTGCAGTGCACACACAGACAGTGTGTGCAGGAACCAGAAGGTCACAGGTTCAAAGCCCAGCTGGGGATACTGCCAATCCAGTCCACATATTTTTCCTACAACTAAACCGTGATAGTACGGACAAACCTTTATTGCTGAGAACATACGTATGGTTCATACGCCTATATTTTACCACACCAAACACAGACACCATGAACAGCCGCATTACCTAGAGCAGAGTCTCTCAAATGCAGTCCTGGAGGGCCCCACACCATTCAGGATCCATGCTGCCTCTAATAAGGATGCCTGTGCTGCATATCTATGCACCACCCCCATGGTATGCTGATGTAGCTCATGCATATCTATGAGGGACAGCATGAAAACCCGAACAGTGGTTGGAACACCAGGACTGGAGTTGGGACACTCTGCCGTAAAGCAGCAGCCAACAGGGCCAGACACCCCCCCTCCCCCAGGCCCCATTGGCCAATGCCTCCTGGAGAGGCAGGACATTGGGCCCTGCCTGTATCCCCCAATACTAGCAGTTGCATACCTTAGCACTGCCACCCTACACCTGGGTATTTGGTACACAGCTTTCAAACGTTGCCCATGATAACTGGCAGATATCAATTCCTACGTTAAGCACATTTTGCTCATTGATCTCCACCATAACAATAATTGTGATGTCTGTGGTGTGCGCTGCAGGTCTGGTCTCTGACAGTGTTTACCACCCTGGGGAGTGACCCCCAACAGTAGTGCGTACCATATCCATGCATGTACTGTGCCCAGGACTGGTGTGGTGGGTATGGCTGCTGGACTCCTCTATAGTAGCACAATGCTGGCATAGGTGTGGGGGTGACTGTCTGCCTATCCAGTGTGTGATGGCTGCAAACACCTTCCACAGCCCACACTGCCAGCAATGTTGCCAGTATTGGGCTGCCAATGTGCATAATGAGGAGCAAGGTACCATGGGTATAGGCCGGACAGGGTGGCCTGGCCAGGGTGCATCTGCACAGGGCATAGGGCACTGACTGGGACATTTTAGTGCCCAGCCATCACCTACACAGACAGGGTGACCTCAGTATGTCCTGCTGAGAGATCACTCTCACCCTGACTGTGCAGTGACCACAGCATGGCTAGGCACCCCCATAGTGCTATATGGTATTTTTCTCATGTGAGAGATATGGGTTTCCTTTTGGGGCCCAGTCACTGATTTATCTGCTTGCTGTGTATACTGACATCCCAGTTCTGGGTGCATGCATCTCCACTGGGAACATGCACTGTGGACTAACTAGCACACTGTTTGCAGCTGGTATGTGTTGTGATGGAGCAGAGTGCAGTGGGTGATGACTTGCTGCAGGAGAATATCAGGTAGTGGTGGGGTGCAGCTCACCATATCCAGGCATAATATCTGTCTGCTATTGTGTTATGGATGTGTATAGAGCTGCATTGACTGCCCTGTGGGGTGTCTGCTCCTCAGCAGCACTGGGGTTGATGGATCCCCTCTACTGCCACCTTTGCAGGGAGGTAGAATGTGGATCTCTTGATGGGAGGCCCTGTTTGCTGCCCTGGGGAGGGGGTGGTGCATGGCCCACCTAGGGGGTCCATGGGGGCTACACCTGACTGAAACAGACAGAGATATCCAAGGTGTTTGTGAAGAAACTACCTATCTCACACATTAACACTGCTTTTGACATCCGGCATGGCCTCATTCAGCCATGGCAGGTGTTGTGGACCTGGTCCTGGATGCCTCATTGCACCCTCAGGGTGAGCACAGTACCCGCACAATGTGACGGTGTGTAGCTACTCTGTGTCAGTAAAAGACACGGTTAGTACCCCCTACCAGGCCGAGGTGGTGTGTGGGTGCACATGGTCACTTCACTCTACCAGGCCGAGGTGCTGTGGGGGTGCATTGCTCATCTTGTGTTCATCTGTGGACAGCTGATTTGCATGTGCAATGCATCATGGGTATGGATGGGCTACCCTATCCTGGTGACCACAGCAGACTGTCTGTGTGGTGACGTGCATCCTCTCTGCAGCCAGCCAGGGGCTTGCTAGCAACTATAGAGCTGTAGCCCAATGGTTACTTCACTGCCTCTGAAGCCAGAGGTCATGGGTTCAATCCCACAGTGGGGTTATTTGATAGGGTTGTCCAATGCATTTTATTTAATGTACATATTTTGATGCCAGCAAAAACACCCTCAGCGTACTGTACCCATAAGGTGCCTCTGAGGGTGCTTTACAGGGCGCCCTATAGGGCACCTTATGGTTCCCGTCCATATAAGGTGCACTATACAATATCCTGTGCTGCAACCTATAGGGTGCCCTGTAGGGGACATTTTAGGGTGCTGTGGCGGACAGTGCAATTTCTAATGTGCCCTATGGAGTGCCTTATAGGGTGCCTTATACGGCACCCTCAATTACGGCACGTGAGGGCGTGTTTGCTGGCAGCAATTATAACATAAAATTAAAGTGCTGCAGGACAAAATATGTAGAATGCAAAGCTGATGCCACAGCCAGCCTTATGTATTAGGCACACTGGGGAGCAAACTCATGACCCCTGTATCAGCAGTCAGTGCCTTAACCACTGTGCTCCACAGCTGCTCCTCCTTGCCTGTCAGCGCACCTACTTATGCTTTTCATTCCTTAAACTGCACAGTGCTGCCATAAAAAGCAGTACACTGACCTTGCGATACCTCATACGGCACCCTCTAAAGCGCCCTATAAGCAACATTCTAGGGTGCCTTGGCTGACAGTGCACTTTAATATGTGCCTTATGGGCACCTTATGTTAACACGCTTTGGGAGTGCGTTTTCTAGTAGTGATAATTAAAATGCCTCCTAAAGCAATCTTCCCCTTAATATGTTCTGCCTCAGCCAGCCTTATTCATTGGGCACTTTGGGGGATTGAACCCCTGATCCCTGCACCATTGGTCAGTGCCTTAACCAATGTGCTGTGGCTCTGTTCCTGTGATTGCACATCAGCGCGCCGCCTTATGCTGCCCAGTATTAAAAAGCCTCCTAAAACATTAGCGCACTGCCTTATGCCCATCAGCGCGCTGCCTTATACCACCCATCATTTAAATGCCTCAGCCAGCTGTCTCCATTGGGCACTGAACCCCTGATCCCTGCACCATTGGTCAGTGCCTTAACCATTGTGCTATGGCTCTGCTCTTCTTCCTGCACATCAGCGCGCCACTTATACCGCCCAGTATTATAATGCCTCCATAAACATCAGTGCGCCGCCTTATGCTGCCCAGTATTAATATGCCGCCAAAAACAGCGCACTGCCTTATGCCGCCCAGTATTTCTGTGCCTCATAAATTAACCCCTCAGCCAGCTGTCTCCATTGGGCACTGTGGAGGATTGAACCCCTGATCTCTGCACCATTGGTCAGTGTCTTAACTATTGTGCTGTGGCTCTGCTCTTTTTCTTGTACTTCAGCGCGCCACTTATGCCTCCCATGCAGCTATCTCATGCGCTAAGGTGCATGGCGCACATGGGCGCCGCGCACCTTAGCGCATATGTAACTTCCGCCAAAGTCTTTCAAATGCGATGCCTGAGACAGATTTTGAGTGTCTCTCTTCGTGATTGCCATTGAAACGAGACAATTCAGACAAGGTGCGACCATCAATTCTCAGTCAAAGAACAAATCCAAAAACGCAGACTTGCACTGGTTTGGCCACATTTGCAGAATGAACACCAGTCGGCTGCTATACAAACTCCTCTGATGAGAGTAATCTGTTTACTGGAAGGTTCAATGAGCAGCACAAAAGAAATTGTGGCTCAAACACATCGAAGAAGATCTAAGTAACCAACGACTGACCATCAATGAGGCCAGAAATGTTGCCACTTATCGCCAAGATTGGAAATGTATTGTGAGCATCACACGGAATCCAGCGGCACCTACAGCAGCATATTGGCTGAGAGGATGACCTTCTCTCTAAATGTCAGCTAAGGATTAAAGAAGAAGAGCCTGGAGCTTGGTTGTGGGTGAATTTGTAAGTGAGCATGATGGCTTTGAATTTGATTTGTAGTTGTATAGGGAGCCAGTGAAGAATTATGAGCACTGGGGTGATATGTTTGTTTCTTGGTGTCCCTGTTATAATTCTTGCTGTGGTGTTCTGAGCCAGCTGGAGAAGATGGAGGGCATGTTTTGGGAGGCCTTGAAGGATGGAATTACAGTAGTCCAGTTGTGGGGTGATTATAGCTTGGCATACTCTCTGGAAGTGGCTGGGGCCCAGGAGTGGATGAAGGTTGTGTAGGGTCTTCATCTTATAATAGGCAGTAGATATGATATTCTTTATGTGAGCCTGCATGTTCAATTGCTGATCCAGGGTGACTCCGAGGTAGTTCACTTTGTTTGACTGGGAGGGTTATCTTGTTGCGTGTGATTGTTTTTGGAGGGGTGAAAGAGGGATCTCTTGAGATGAACATGGCTTCAGACTTTGCATAGTTTATTAGATTGCTTTTTTAGCCATTCTTCCACAGTGTTGAAACAGGATTTTGTAGGGGTGTAGCCTGGGTTGGTTGTAGAGTTGGGGGTGTAGAACATCAAGTTGTTGGTGTAGATGTGGTACAAGATTTTATGTTCTTTGAAAATTTTGCATACTGGTTGGATGAACAGGTGGAAAAGTAAGGATGATAGAGATGACCCTTGGGGTATCCCTATTGAAGTTCGAAGGGTTTTGACATTGCGTCTCTTGTTGTGTACAGTTAGTAAGGTATGAGCAGAACCAGGTCAAGGGGGTGCTGCTTATGCTAAGGTCTATTAGGCATTCCAGGAGTTTCTTGTGATTTACTGAATTAAACACAGCAGAAATATCAAGGAATATCAGTAGAAATCCTTGTCTGGTGTGTTTGATTCCCTTGAGGAGGGTGTTTAAGAGTGAGGGGAGCAGTGTTTTGACATCATGATTTGGTCTAAACTGATGCTATTGGGATTTGAGTGGAGCTACTGTGTCAATAAAGTCCTGGAGCTGGAGTTGCACAGTTTTTTCAAATATTTTGGCTAGGAGGGAGATGCTAAATATTGGTCTGTACAAGGAGATAGCTTAGCGTCAGCTATGGGTACTTTTAGGATGGGTCTGATGGAGGTGATTTTTAGATTGGCAGGTATGTGCCCTTGGGTTAGTGAGAGATTTATCATCTTATTTAGAATATGAGAGAGCTCCATTTTGGTCATCTTGATCCATGACACAGGACATGGGTCGAGTGGGGAGGTAGTTGTGTTGATCATTTTGAGGATTTCCTCTACATGCTGTATTGAGATTTGTTGGATGTCCATCTGTGTGTGGTTCTTGTGTCATCGTGGGTTAGATGGTTTGTGATGTGCTAGGTGGGCAGGACAGGAGCTTATTCTGTAGATAGTTGGTGAATTCTTGTGGGTAGAGGGGAAATCTCGGTTTGAGTGGGTGGGACCCTTGTGAAGGATCTGACAATGTCGAATAATTCTCCGGGTCAGCTTAGGGATTAGAGGAGAAAGTTGATGTGGTACTCTCTTTTATATTTTGATATCAGGTTATTGTACTTCTCTTGGTTGAGTGAGTATTCACTCTGAAAGTGTGGATCTCTGGTTCTCCTCCAACGTCGTTCAATTTGTCTTAGTTTGAGCTTAGCTTCTTTCATTTCCTGGGAGTACCAAGTTGCATTGGATTTATGAGTTGAAGGAGCTTTCGGTGGGGCCTGAGCTTAGGATGAAATGATATTCCGGTTATCTACAATTTCTGAGAGATCAGGCATGGATGCATTGAGTAGTGGGATAATGTGGTTTAGTAAGTCCTCTTTGTTGAAGTCACTGAATCTGTGAAACCCTGGGGGTTGTTTCGGAGTGGTAGCTCCATTGGGTGTCAAGGGTAACTCAAATGATATGACATGGTGATCTGACCAGGAGATAGCAGTGACTTGGGGAGAAATCTTTGGGTTGCCATTACAGAGTGAACTTGGTACAAATAGGAGGTTGAGGATGCTGGGTGCTGTTATGATTTGGATGAGGTCCAAGGTGTTTATGGCTTTTAGGAATGCGGATGCATGCATAGCAGGAGCTGAGTTGAGGTTAAGGCACCTAGAAGAATGAACGGCTTGTTTTTTGTTGGGTGGGTGCATGCTAGTTCCAGTAGTTGCATTAGGTGATCTGTATCTTGTTTTCGATTACCAGTATGTTGGAGGTATCAGTGGCAGTGGAAGCGATGGTTTTGAATAAGTGATGTCTTCTAGCTAGGATGAATATTCCTCCACCTCTTTTATTTGGTCTAGGGCAGTTGTACAGATATTTCTGGCGAGATAAGCTTGTTTGTGAGTGGATTATCTGTTTCCATGAACCATGATTTGGTGACACACATGAGGTCTAGGTCATGGTCATTGAAGTAGTCTGAAATGGTATGGATCTTGTTGCGAGCAGAGCAGACATTTATTAGGGCACAGCTCAAGCATTGTATGGATGTTGGTTGAGGTATGGTGAATATGGTTGGATGTATGTTTATGAGTCTGTGGTGACTTCAGTGTGATTGTGGGTGTGGTGTGCCCCAGTGTGATATGATTGTCTGTGCAGGATTGGGATCATACTATGCATACTAATGGTTTGACTGGAGAGAGTTCATAGAGGGTGAGCAGGAGGAGGAGACCAGTTGGTATTAGAGTAATTTTTATTAAATTGACTTGCATGTGAGGATGTTTTGTCTGTTTGATTGTTATGGAGTGAGTAGTCCAGTAGGTTGCTTACGGAGTGTGATTGTCTCTAGCAGGGAGCTTGTTTGCTGTTTGTTTATGGTGATGTAGAGAAGCCTACCTCTATTTGGATCGGCTGTTTTTGTTTTTGTTTATTTTCGGCAGAGCATCAGGAGAGTTTGTCCTTCCATGTGGGAGGTTGCTGTAGGGGTCTACTTTTTGGCCTACGCTTAAGGGGCCACGCCTAAGGGCTCTTTGGCGAGGCCCCGCTAGGCATGGGCATGTCGGTTGGTGCTGTTATTTCAAATGCACATAAAACAATTTTCTACATGCTGAAGTCACTTAAAATTGCCCCCAAACTCTCCATTTTGGTGTGAAGTACACAAATATTTTTTTACCCGCAGACCTTATGTTAGATTTCAAAGAAAATGTGGTTGAATGCTTTCCTTTCCTGCTCAGGTATAATCTTTTTGGAAAATAATGCATATGGATTTGAAAATACAATCTATGCATATTATATTCTGATCCTCCCTGAAGCACTTCTCTCTTCCCCCCCCCCCCCCCCTTGTATTGTCTCCACAGAGTATGGCTAACAGTATGTGCTTTGTGGAACAATATACACACTTTTAGTTGGCTTAAGGGAAGACAATTTTCAGACACAATGGACCTGGGCAAATGGTTTTGAAATTTGCCCTCAAAAGCACTTGTGTCCAGCCAATCTAATTATATTGGCTAGAGTCTTTGTAGCTCACATAAGGCTAATGAGCTGGCCCTCAACTAGTTATGGAAAAAGGAAGGATGAGTCATGAATTAGGAAGCAAATCGCTTCTGGGGATCTGTTGTGACAATAAACGTTGCTTTTCCTGTAAAACTGGTGTAGAAGTTTATTTGTGCATCAATCAATTGAGAATTATTCGTAAACAGAAACTTTTTTTTCTCATCCCAATTTGATCAAGGTAACAGTTAACAAATCACCTAGATTATTGAAATTCTCTCTTTCATGGATTGTCTGGTCACTGGTTTGGAAAAACAGATATTACTATTCCAGTACTTGCAGACTTGTACTGACTTCCAATCAGTGCTAGGATTTCATTTCAGATTATTTGCCTAACACAAAATGCTCTCTATGTCGGACTACATTTGTGTCTCCTTGGCAGATTGCCTCACTGTTACGACTTAGCTGTGTTTTTCTCGGTTGTCTTTGCTACAGTTGCCCCCTTTGCCTCAATTTCCTTTGTCCACAACTAGAAATTGTATTTTCAGTTATTCTGGACCTTGTTTGGGGAATTCTTTGCCCGATGATTCAAAGAATATGATTAATTATTTATTATTCAGAAAAGCACTGAAAATGTGGTTATTTTCTCATTATTTTACTCACTTATGATTTGAGCTTACAATTTTCTAGTCCTGGTTTTTTGGCCATACATGATTTTATTTTATGTGCTAATTTAATTTTTGAGTTGTAATTTTTTAAATGTTGCTTAAGTGTATGATTATTGTAGTTTGATTTTGTTATTGTAAACTGCTTTAATACAATTTATAATAAGCCATATATTAAATCAAGCAATCAATCCCTACCAACTAACTCTAGGGAACTTTGTTGATTTCACATTATTGGGCTGTAATTTTTGTCTTTGGTGGTTCTTTTTAGGCCCTTTAAATGACCTGTCATATTGGGAGCGCCAGCATGAACACCATCTGGCTAGCCTGCCAGAAGAGCTTCTCCAGGACTATGGTGAAGAATATGTTTCCGAAGGCAAGAAGCTGTTCCTGAAATATGGTGATACAGCGAGCAATGACCTCACTCCTGTGGTGGATTGTATCACTGATGCTCTGCTCTCTGCAGAGCCCAAAGTGAGATACTTTACAGACAAGGGGCTATGGCTGATATACTTCATTGCAGACTACTTGCCTTGGTCCATCAGCGACAGGTTCTTCAAAGGATTATTGCCAAACAACAGGGTCATCCCTAGGGCTCTACGCATGCAGCAAAAGCAAATGGTGGAAGAGTGAAGGCGCTATCCACAAGGATATTGTTATACCTACAGCTGCATTCGTCTTAGGGAAGAAATATATTGGGAAAGATTTAATCACTTTCATTTTCTGACACCAGGTTTTGTAGAAGGAAATCCCCTTTTTTAAAGAAGAAATTTACTGTATTTACTTGTTCACATTTATAATATTCATATGCTGGGTACTAATTTATTTTCAGAAAACCTTTGATATATCAAACTCATTCTCCTCACGTCCTTGGTGTAATTGTTTTCCTATTCTGTCTGAGACTTTTTAGTGTTTCGTACTTTAGAATGAAAGGAGAACACACATGACGATGGCCATGCTGCCTCTCCGCTGCCTTTGAAGAATTACCTCCTTTAGAGTCGCTCTTTAACTCGTCACATTCTGAATATATTAAGGTGACTCAAATATAGTTTTATACATGACAAATAGCACTTCTGTACCCTGATTCACTTTGTTCGACAACGGTGTTTTATCAGGAACTTGAAAAGAAATGTCAATACACCTATCTTGCCTCAGGAATTTAATAAAAACAGGAAATAAAGAAATGAGGATGCCAAGATATTTTTCTTATACTTGTTGATGAATGTACTGTATTAAAAATAACAACTTCAGAATATCTGCTTAGCAATAACAAAATCTATTGCTCATAGTGTTTTAATTTATAAGAATGGAGAGTTATAAAGATTTATTTTTTTTGTACTGCTATGTGTAAATGATATCACCACATGTTGCCATGAGCATAGTTAAGTACAGTGTAAAACCAGGACTGGCTCCCAGTGACAAATTTCACAAAAGACTCAGCACACATCAATGCAATAGAAATTTTCGAAATTTACAGTGACCTGCTGGTTGCCAGTGTTTTAATCCATAGCTGTGGACTGAGGGTATGAAGTAGGTAGCAGAATCATATTGAAATACTTTTTTTCTGGAACTAGACAGATAGCTCAGTGGATGTGGTGCACACAGCTGTACAGAAGATCCAGTCTCAGTTCCCAAATCCAGCTTCTTCTCTTCAAGGTTTAAGAGATTGTGGGGATAGCATCTACAGCTCCTGGAGGGATGGAGGAGTAGTCCTAGGTACAGACCGAAGGTGCCTGTGTCCTGGATTCCAGTGAGAGCTGCAGTCCATGATCCCTGGCCAAAGGATTGTCACTGGGTTAGATGAAAAGTAGAAAGATTAAAGCATGAGATAGAAAATCTCATAGCTGGAAAAGACTGATCATGGTGTTACCCTCCCAATAGCTGCTGATATGAATTTAGCTAGAAGTCTAAATGAGTTCTGTTTTGTAGCTTCTGCATTGCTTGTCTGTTCCTTAGCCAGAATCCATCAACTGTTTTCAAGTCATAGAAACTGAAAACTAAGCGATAAGGACCATATAAGGCCCATCTATTTTGGTTTCTCCAGGAACAAGCAGGAAGTCAGTCCTCACATATGGGTCACGTTGGCACCAACGGAGCCTGCGCAGAACATTTCCCCAGCTTTCAAAGAAAGCCTTAGGGAACGCTACCACGCATGCGTGGTCCCCTTTCCACCCATGGGTGCCATCTTGCTCAGTCTCCTTTTTTCCTGCGGAGCCCAATGGACATTTGTCCTGTTTCCCTGGAAATATCCTCTAAAAATTATCCTAAAACCAGTTTGCATACCAGTTCTTCTTCCCGCCTCGAGCCGGTGCCATACCCGACACCGTCCTCGGCTTTCCCTTCTTTTTCTTCGAGGTTTCCCTAGACCAGCGTTCGTGCCCTTTTTCACCTGGGCGTCATCGACCCCGGCCAGGTGTCTCCTATGATGTCTTCTGGTGGGTTCAAAAAATAGGCAGTCAAATCATGTCTATTACAGACACCCACGACTCCTTCTTGCATTGCCTCAGTCTGGACCATGATAGTACCACCTGCGACCTGTGTCAGACCATGACTCTGAGAACCAACAAGAAAAGGTCGGAGTTACAAGAGAAGATGTTCCCACGGTCTAGCTCAGCCCAGCTTCCCCGACGCTGAACCCCAAGCCGAACACCTCCCATGAGGCCCTGGCATCTTCGGAGTCCCATGGTGGCAGCTCCTCTGTCAAGACCCTGAACCCTAAATCAACAATACCCCTATCTATGATGGTGAATCTCCCTCGGTGGGCTTCGACAAAAAAATTGAATAATTAATGGGTTTCTTCTTATATTAAGACCCTGAACCCTGGCAAGAAAAAGAAAAAATCCTCGAGGTTCCACTGGTGAAACCCGGCAAGGTCCCACAGCGGGACTCAGGCAACTCCGAGCAGCACCCTCCTATGGTCTCTTTGCGGGAGTCCTCGGCCGGCAGAGACTATGTAAGGCTCCCCGAGGCCATGGCCCTTGTCAATGATGCACTCGCAAGAGTGCCGACACCAAACTTGTGCCTGTGCCAGTGCCTGTGCCTGTGCCTGTGCCAGTGCCTGTGGCAAAAGCTGCGGAGCCTTCTGGCATCAAGGCCAGAATGGCGGCTCTGGAGCAGAATATCTCTGCCATCCTGGTCATGCAGCAGGCGATGATGTCAGGTTTGTCCGCATCACCGCATCATCAGCCTCAATGACCAAGTCGCTGACTGCGGTGGCATCCCCAGGCTTCAAAGCCAGGCCCCGAGCGCCACTGGCCTCGAGCGAGTCCTCAGCACCAATCAAGGTCCCGGTCTCGATCCTTGGGGATCCAGTCCTCCTCGGCTAGTTTCCAGGAGTCTGACCTGAGAACCCCGGGGGATTTCAGTTCCCTGGGACAGGTCTCAAGGCATGGGCAGCCTGCACCTCGGACTCCTCGACACCCTCTGGCTCTGACTGGGAGAACGAAATCGAAGCCTCGCCCTAGACCTCATGGCAGCAAAACGTCCCCTCAGAGCCATCTCCCCTGGACTCCTGGTGCCATTCCCCTCCCAAGGATGTAGCCTTCCACGACTTTGTCCGGGACATGGCCCGGGCTCTCTCAGACCCAACTGAGTCAGAGGAGGATCCATGCACTGAAGATCTGGAGATCCTCCAGTATGAGTCCCCGCCAAAGGAGGCTCTGTCGGTGCTAGTGCAACCCATCTTCAAACGGCTCCTCCTGGTGATGTGGGAAACCCTGGCCTCGGTGCCGGTGGTCAGCTGATGCTTCAATGCCATCTATCGTGTCAAGAAGAGCCCGGGCTTCCAGAAATCTCAGTTCCTGCACAACTCCATGGTGGTGAAGTCCTCGATACAAAAGTCAAAGAGCCAGAAGAATTACTCTTCTGTCTCCCCGGGCAGAGAGGCCAGAGTCCTCAACACCCATGTTGAGCTGCCGGATACAGACCTACGAACTCTGCATAGGCATGTATTTGAAGGACCTTATCCAAGAACTCGCCGGTTTCTCAGCGGAGCTCGCCAGGAAATCCTTTCAGTGGTTCCATACCCTGGTTGCTGCCATCCGGGACTGTTCCAAGTTCTTATCCTGGGCGGCCTATGATGGTTTTGAGGACTGCAGCCATCGGTGCTCGACACCAGGCCTGGCTACAGACCTCAGACCTTGAGCAATGGATCCAGGAAAAGCTGCTGGACATTCCTTGCACTGGGGAGAACCTGTTTGGAAAAGCTATGGCTGATAAGGTGGCCAAGATAGAGGCTGAAGTGGTGACCTGGTAGAAGCTCTCAAAGAAGACCTCTGCCCTCCTCCAAAAGAAATCAACAGAGAAACGGCCAATTTTCTCGAGGAAAAAGGGGCCTTTTCACCAGTCACCACTATTAAGCCTTCTCAGGCCAAAAGCAGCAGGGACCCCAGCCCAAAGGCTAGGGACACGGGCCCAGGAAGCCAAAAGCCCCGAAGCTGCAGGCCCCGGCCCTGACTCAACCTGGAGGGAACTTTTGACTCCTAGGGCATGGCCTCCCTCCCTCTGTGAGACCCTTACCAGCTTACAGGGGTTGGCCTGGCACTCTTCACCCACAAGTGGGCTGAGGTCACTTCAGACCAGCGGGTGCTCCAGATGGTAAAGGAAGGTTACCACTTCCATTTCCAGCAGACCCCATCAGGGTAGTTTCCAGGAGAGCCAGTGCAACCTCTTCTTCACCAGGCACTTGTGCTCTCAGAGCTAGTAGGTCTACTCAGGGAACAAGGCAGTAGAGTCCATACCACAACACCTTTTGGGAAAGGGCTTCTACTCCAGATATTTCCTTGTTCCCAAAAGAACTGGGGACCTCAGGCCTATTCTGGACCTTTGAAACCTAAACAAGTTTCTGGTAAGGGAGAAGTTCAAGATGCTCTCCCTTGGAACACTGCTGCCCTACCTCCACCAGGGCTGGCTATGCTCCTTAGACCTAAAGGATGCGTACACACACATCCACCACTCTCACAGGCAATTCCTCAGATTTGTGGTCAAAGGGGGCCACTACCAGTACAGGGTACTTCCCTTCAGTCTGGCCTCCTTGCCAAGAGTTTTCACAAAGTGCCTAGCAGTAGTAGCCTCCCATCTGCGCCTACAAGGGGTGTTTGTCTTTCCCTACTTGGACGACTGGCTCATAAGAGGCGGTACAGCCACAGAGACCAGCCAGGCTGCAGGGCTTACCATTCTCCTCCTGCAGCACCTGGGGTTTGTCATCAATTACCCCAAATTACATCTCTCTCCAGCCCAAAACCTGGAATTCATAGATGCTCAGCTGGATACGGTGTGAACTAGGGCCTCCCTTCCTCAGGACAGGGCAGAATGCCTCAGACAGCTGGTAGGGGAGGTCCAACACCTCAAGACGGTGCTGGCCCGCCTCCTTCTCCACCTGCTGGGCCATATGGCCTCCACGGTCCATGTCACACCCCTAGTCCACTTACA
This sequence comes from Ichthyophis bannanicus, assembly GCA_033557465.1. NCBI lineage: Eukaryota > Metazoa > Chordata > Amphibia > Gymnophiona > Ichthyophiidae > Ichthyophis > Ichthyophis bannanicus. Next base: position 499,902,065 of record CM066034.1, read on the forward strand.
CATGCGGACAGCCCAGTGGTGCCTGCGCTCTCAGTGGACCCAGGAGAGAACCCTGATCATGGACGCCTCCCTCCGGGGGTGGGGAGCTCACTGCGCCATTTACCACACACAGGGCTGCTGGTCCCAGGAGGAGTCCCTGCTAAAGATCAACCTCCTGGAGCTCCGAGCAGTATTCCTAGCCCTACGAGCGTTCCGCAGATACTTGTCAGACAAACCCGTGCTGATCCAAACGGACAACCAGGTCGCAAGGTTCTACATAAATAAGCAGGGGGGCACAGGTTCATTCTCCCTCTGCCAGGAGGTGGTAGCCTTCCTCTCCTTCGCAACACACAATGACATGCTCCTGCAGGCAGTCTACCTCCCGGGCCAGAACAACTGCCCGGCGGACAGACTCAGCAGAGTCCTGCATCCGCTCGAGTGGTGTCTCAACCCCACAGTGGCAGAGGGAGTCTTCCGCGCCTCTGGGGCTGGCCTGAGATAGACCTGTTTGCCTCTCCAGCCAACACGCAGCTGGCCCGCTTTTGCTCCCGTCAGCCGCACCCGGACAGGATAGCGGCAGATGCCTTCCTGATCTCATGGTCAGAGAGACTCCTCTGTGCGTTTCCACCAACTCCTCTGGTTGTTCAAAATCCAGAGCGAGAGGGCATCGGTGATACTGATTGCCCCGAGGTGGCCCAGGCAACCCTGGTTCCCTCGGCTGCTCTCACTGTCGGCAGAACTCCCAGTCCTTCTGGATTGAGCCCCGGAACTCCTGACTCAGGAGGGGGGCTCTCTCTTGCACCTCAATGTGGGGTCACTGACACTAACAGCCTGGCTGCTGAGAGAGTAGCTCTGGCTCTTCTCAACCTGCCAGCAGAGGTTGAAGAGATCCTGCTGGCCTCCAGAAAACCGTCTACCAGAAGGGCCTATGCCTTCAAGTGGCGTAGGTTTGCCCTCTGGTGTGCAGATAGGAAGGAACATACCTTCTCCTGCCCAGTACAGCTGGTACTCCTGTATCTGGTGTACTTGTCCCATGCTGGGCTGAAATCTAACTCCATCAGGGTGCACTTGAGCCCTATAGCCGCTCACCACCACCCGATCCAGGGCAAATCTCTCTCAAGCCAGCTCCTAGTCTTGCAGTTTCTGTGGGGCCTTCTACTGTCGAAACCCCCTCTCTGCCCCCTGGCAGTCGAGTGGGACCTCAATGTGGTGCTCTCCCAGCTTACCAGACCACCGTTCGAGCACCTGGCCATGTGCCACTTGCGGTACCTGTCCTGGAAGGTGGTCTTCTTAGTGGCCTTAACCTCAGCTCGCAGGGTGAGCGAACTCCAAGCCTCCATCTGTATAGCCAACTCTTCAAGAACAGGATGGTGCTCCACACTCACCCCAAGTTCCTCCTGAAGGTGGTATCCCCATTCCAACTGATCCAAGATGTTCGATGGCCTCATATTCCATACACTGGACTCCATACACTAGACTGCAAATGGTACCTATCCTTCTATTTATAGAGGACCTGAGGCCACTGTAAAGCACCTCAGCTTTTCATGTCCTATGACCCCAGCAGACTGGAGCTTCCTGTGACCAAGCGTACCTTGTCCACTTGGGTGGCAGACTGTATCATTCTCATTTATGCATGAGCAGGCCTCTCCCTGGAATACCAGGGCGATGGCTACGTCGGTAGCCAGCCTCCACTCAGTGCCGGTGACGGAGATCTGCAGAACCGCCACATGGTCTTCAGTTCACACATTTGCAGCTCACTACTGCTTGGAGAGCGAGCCTGTAGGGACAGTGCCTTTGGCCAGGTAGTAGTCTGTAATATCTTCGGGGTGTAGGCAACCTCTGTCCTCTGGCCCTTCTGTGTTCAGGCTATTGGAGTGATAGTGCCGTTGGATGCAAGGGTCTTCCAGAGTCTCTCAGCAGGAACTCACCTTCTGCAACTCATGGCTACCAAATTGGCCATCATTGGTGCTGTCGTGGTTCAGTCCTCGGCAGCCTGGAGCTAGGGAGTCCCATATGTGATGACTGACTTCCTGCTTGTTCCTGGAGAAAGCATAGTTACTCATCTGTAACAGGTGTTCTCCGGGAACAGCAGGAATCAATCTTCACAACCCTCCCTCCTCCCCTAGGAGTTGCTTTCCTTACCTTGCTTAATTTTACTGCCATCTTAGCTATGTCACTGACTGAGCAAGATGGCACTTTTGGGCATAAGGGGACCATGCATGCATGGTAGCATTCCCAAAGGCTTTCTTTGAAAGCTGGGGAAATGCTCCACGCGGGCTCCGTTGGCGCTGACATCACCCATATGTGAGGACTGATTCTTGTTGTTCCCAGAGAACACTTGTAACAGGCGAGTAACTACGCTTACTCCGGATGCTATATTGGAGTCTACTCAGTCGCAGGTTTACTCTCACATCCTCATATCTAAGAATTCTTTCGGGTTAATATTCTAAGTGACTTATACATGTCTGCCCCTAAATGCGGAGAGTATGACCAACACCTGCCTTTCATTTTCTGCATGGGCAGACACCTACCAAAGAGGCCCCGAATTACTTGCATCGGTAGATAACGTGAGTGCACTCGTGCTATCTGTCAATGCATGTAACTTGGGGCCTGATGCTGCCCCAACCCCCCCCATCGGCCTCTCATCTCAAGGCAGTTAGCATGGAAATTTTCCCACACTGGCTGCTTTTAGCATGTGGTAGCCTTTACTGAAAAAACAATAGGACGAAAACCTGAAGTAATCATGAGCACACTTTAGTAAAAGGTCCTTAAGTCCCGTATCCTTGAACTTTCAGCTACACCATATGAATAATGCCACTGAACACTGGCACTATCCATATGGTGCTGAGGTAAAGTGAAGGCATTCTGCTTAGTTATGTGGGTCATTCTGAACTGCATTTAGCGGGTTTGGATATCCAATCCAGAAATCCAGCCCTGCTAAACTCCTGGCCTGCATCCTGGAAACAGAGCTCCCCACACGAAGATCTGAATTGCACGGGGAGCTCTGTTTGTGGTCAGGAGGGGGCAGAGCGAGGGCAGGCTGTAGGCGGTAACATGACCCCGGACGTACAGGCCAATTCAGAGGTCGGCTCTGTATGTCTGGGGTCGGCTATTTGTACAGGGGATTTATTCCACCTTGGAGGTGGAATAAGTCCCCCTAGTTGGAGCCTGATTGGAGAGCCGGGCAGCAGACCAGAGGTGTGGGGGTGCAGGGTGTTCCCTGCAGCCCGGCCTTAGCCATGGCAGAGCCAGTCAGAAGTCAGGCTGCAGAAAAAAGCAGAATGCTGGGTCTGTCGGGGATTGTGGCTTCTGCATGGAGCTGTGGTTCTATGGCAACATGACGCCATGGCGCCGCAACTCCATGCAGGGGCTAGGCTGGGTTAGCTGGGGAGTTCATTGGACGTCCGGGTGGCCAAAATCAGGGCACAGCCTGCACGTCTGGGCCGGTAGACCCGATTCTGATCCCGCGGACATGTCTAGTCCCCGCGGGATCAGAATAGGATCACATCCCGATTCTGACCTGCTGGACAGGCAGGGGATGCACAGAACAGAATTGGCCTCCACCTGTATAGCTAAGCAGTTTAATTTATGCCAGCAAAAAGGCTCTCCTAAATTAAACCATTTAGCTATGCATATAGCAGCTGAATATTGACACTATGCAGGTAATTTTATAAATCGTGCCTAGATTAACACATGTTGTTATGTATATATTTCATGCCTATTTTACAAAATCAAGTACATACGTATTTTTCTGTATAAAATATAATGTGTAAGTGGTCAGAAACATGTTATTTTAAACTGTGAGCCCAAAGGAGCAGAAGGAGAAGTGACATCCTCCCAAAACTTAACAGAGTGGTGAAAGACTTCCATCTTAATTAGTAAATTATCCTTCCAATAGTCTTTTCATGGCCTAATGCACACAAATGAAAGGCTACACTTCACTCACTGGATTTCAAGAGAGCTGTAATATTCAATTTTAAGTGAACTAAAGCCCTTAGAGCTAAAGACAAGAGCAGAAGGCATTTTGGACCTAGTCCTTAGTGGTATACAAGATCTGGAGCAAGAGATAAGGGGGTTCGGGCCACTTGGCAATGGTGATCATGATCGCATTTGATTTTATAAATGGAGGAAGGATGGCAAGGAATCCACAGAACTGCCTTTTAACTTTCAAAAGGGAGACTGAAAAAATGAGGAAAAGAGTTAAGAAAAAACTAAAAGGAGCAGCTGCAAAGGTTAAAGATTTACATCAATCATGGGCTTTGTTTAGAAATACTTTCTCCAGAAACAAGCAGGACGTCAGTCCTCACATATGGGTGACCTTGGCGCTGACGGAGCCTATGCGGAGCATTTCCCCAACTTTCAAAGAAAGTCTTTGGGACATGCTACCACACATGCATTTTCCCCTTCCTGACCAAGGGTGCCATCTTGCTAAGTCTCCTTTTTTTCATGGAGCCCAATGGACATCTGTCCTGTTTCCCCAAAAAAATCCTGTTAATTATCCTTAAAATAGTTTCCCAGTTTGCATACCGGCTCCTCTAACCATTTCGAGCTGGCGCTGTCACGGCACTGTTCTCAGCTCCTTTTTATCTTTTTTGATCGAGGTTCCTTGACCAGCGTTCATGCCTTTTTTCACTCCGGGGTCATTGACCCCGTCTGAGTGTTCCCCACCATGTCCCCCAGTGGGTTCAAAAAATGTGACTCCTGCAGTCAAATGATGTCAGTGACCGACACCCATGACTGCTGCCTACGTTGCCTGGGCCCGGACCATGACAGCACTTCCTGCAATCTGTGCCAGGCCATTACACCTAATAACAATAAAAAGAGATCAAAGTTTCAGGAAAAATTGTTCCCCAGCTCAGACTCTGCACCGGCCTCTCCGACGCCAAGCTCCAAGCCCAGCACTTCCCGGGAGGCCCAAGCATTCTCGGAGTCCCACAGCAGTAGCTCTTCCGAGAAGACCTTGGACCCTGAGAGAAAGAAGAAAAAATCCTTGAAGTCTGTTGAGGTTGCACCAGAGAAACCTGGTAAAACCTCCTGGAGGGACTTGGGTGGCTCTGAGAAGCACCCTACCAAGGTCTTCAAGAAGGATTCCTCGGCCAGCAGAGACCATGCATGGTTCTTCGAGACCATAGTCCTTGTCGATGATGCACTCATGAGAGTGCTGGTGCCGGGCCCAAGGTCCTCGGTGCCCGCGCCAAAAGCTGTGGAGCCTTCTGGCTTGGAAACCAGAAAGGTGGTCTTGGAGAAGAACATCATTGCTATCCTGGCCCTGCAGCAGGCAATGATGGCTTTTTTGTCCACATCATCTGCCCTGATGACCAGGCCCCTGACTGTGGAGGAGTCCCTGGTCATCAAGTCGAGCTCCGAGCACCATCGGTCTTGGGTAAGCCCTTGGAGCCGGTTGAGGTCAGGGTACCGTTCCTTGGGCATCCAATCCTCTCCAACCAGTTTCCATGACTTGGACCCCAGGTTCTCCAGAGATCATCGGCCACTTGGCCCCAGCTTCAACATTATGAGTTGCAGGGCCTCAGACTCATCACTGTTGAATTCCGAGTGGGAGACTGACGACAAGAAGTCCCCGGAAACCAAATGGCACTGAGATATTCCTTCAGATCAGTCGCTCCCGGCGCACCGGTGCTATTTTCCTCCAGAAGATGTGGCTTTCCATGACTGTCAAGCCCTCTCAGTTCAAACCGAGGCAGAGGAAGATCCATGCACCGAGGAACTAGAGATTCTCCAGTATGAATCTCCATCCAAGGAGACTCTCACGATGCCCATGCAGCTGATCCTTGAGCAGCTGCTACTTAGAATGTGGGAGACACTGGCCTCAGTGCCGGTGGTGAGCCGGCACCTCAACACCATCTACCGCATCCAGAAGGGCCCCTGGTTCCACAAGCCCCAACTCCCACATAACTCCATGGTCATTGAGTCAACAATGCAGAAACTTAAGAGCCAGAAGACCCACTCTTCAGTCCCTCCTGGAAGGGACATCAGAGCCCTCAATGCCCTTGGACGCAAGTGTTACCTGGGTCATCACCTACTACAAATCTCATCTCTCTCCAGCCCAAAGCTTGGAGTTCATAGTGCTCAGCTGGCCACGTTACAGGTCTAGGCCGTTCTCCCAGGAGAAAGGGCAGAACACCTCAGGCAACTGGCAGGAGAGGTACAACAGTGCCGGTCAGTGCTGGCTCTTCTCCTCCTCTGCCTGCTAGTCCATATGGCCCTTGACAATCCACGACACGCCCTCAGCCCGCTTACACATGCAGACAGCCCAGTGGTGCCTATGCTCACAGTGGACTCAGGCCATGGGCAGGCTATGGGACAGGATCAGGGTTATCCACCAGCTGGTGGAGTCCCTAAACTGGTGGCAAAACACCACCTCCAGGCGGGAATGCCCTTCTAGCACCCGCTCTGCAGAGAACCCTGACAACAGACGCCTCCCTCCTGGGTTGGGTGGTACATTGCAGAGACCACCGCACATAGAGCAGCTGATCTCAGGAGGAGTCACTCCTACAGATCAATCTCCTGGAGCTCAGGGCAATCTTCTTGGCCCTATGAGTGTTCCTCCACTGCTTGCGACATTGACCTGTGCTGATCCAAATGGACAACCAGGTTGCCATGTTTTTTTTTTTTATCAACAAGCAGGGGAGCACGGGTTCATACTCTCTCTGCCAGGAGCGGTGGTCCTCCTCTCCTTTGCAGCACGCATTAACATGCTTTTGCGAGTGGTGTACCTCCCGGGCCAGGACAACTGCCTAGCGGACAGGTTGAGCAGAGTCATTTTTCCACACGAGTGGGGCTTAAACCCCAGAGTAACGAAGCAGCTCTTCTACCTCTGGGGCAGGCCTTTGATGGACCTATTCACTTCTCCAGACAACACGCAGCTATCCTGCTTCTGCTCCCATCAGCCGCACCTGGAGAGAGTGGTGGCAGATGCCTTTCTGATCTCGTAGTCTGAGGGCCTATTCTATGCATTCCCATTGACCCTCTTCAAGGTCCAGAGTGAAAGAGCATCAGTTATACTAATTGCCCCCAGATGGCCCAGGCAACCTTGGTTCCCCCTCTTCTTTCCCTGTTGGTGGCACTCCCAGTCCTAGGAGGAGGGCTCCCTCCTGTACCCCAATTTTGGGATCGCTAACGCTAACAGCATGTCTGGTGAAAGGGTAGTGTAGGCCCTTTTCAATTTTCCAGGAGAAGTTGAGAAGATCCTGCTGGCCTTCCAAAAACCCTCCACCAGACGGGCTTATACCTTTAAGTGGAGAACATTCTCTGTCTGGTGTGCAGAAAGGGAGGAGAATCCCTTCTCCTGTAATGTGCAAATAGTACTTCAGTACCTACTGCACCTGTCACACACCAGGCTGAAATCTAATTCGGTGAGGGCATATCTGAGCGCCATAGCCACTCACCACCACCATATACAAGGTTCTACAAGAACAGGGTAGTGCTCCGCACACACCCCAAATTCCTCCCGAAGGTTGTGTTTCCTTTCCACCTCAACCAAGAGGTGGTCCTCCCCACCTTCTTCACATGGCCTCATGCCAGCAGGGAGGAACTAGTACTTCATACACTAGATTGTAAACAGGTTCTGCCTTCTACTTACAGTAGATTCAGGCCCATCAAAAAGCTCCTCAGCTTTTTGTGTCTTATGACCCCAGCAGACTAGGGCTCCCCTTCACTAAGCGAACTCAGTCCACTTGGGTGGCAAACTGTATTGCCCTAGCCTATGAGCAAGCTGGCCTCTCCCTCGAGCACAGGATCACAGTGCATCATGTGAGGGTGATGGCCACATTGGTGGCCAACTTCTGCTCAGTGCCGGTGACAGAAATCTGCAGGCTGCCACATGGTCTTCAATTCATATGTTCGCATCTCACTACTGCCTGGAGAGCGAGAGTGATTTTGGCCAGGCAGTACTCCATAATATTCTCGGAATGTAGGCAACTCCTGCCCTCTGACCCTTTTGTGTTCAGGCTACTGAAGTGATAGTGTCACTGGATGCCAGAGTCTTGCAAAGTTTCTCAGTGGCGACTCACCATCTGCAACTCATGGCTACTCGATTGGTCACTGTTGGTGCTGTCGTGGTTCAGTCCTCTGCAACCTGGAGTGAGGGAATCCCATATGTGAGCACTGACTTCCTGCGTGTTCCTGGAGAAAGTATAGTTACTCACCTGTAACAAGTGTTCTCCAGGGACAGCAGGAATCAGTCCTCACAGCCCTCCCTCCTCCCCTGGGAGTTGTCTCCCTACCTAATTTAGTTTTTACTGCTGTCCTAGCTATTTCATCTGACTGAACAATATGGCACCCTTGGGTGTGAAGGGAACCACACATGCATGGTAGCATGTTCCAAAGGCTTTCTTTGAAAACCGGGGAAATGCTCCACATGGGCTCTGTCAGCACAGACGTCACCCATATGTGAGGACCGATTCCTGCTGTCCCTGGAGAGCATATGTTACAGGTCAGTAACTACGCTATCTTGGAATCCCAGACCAGCTGTATTCCATGCTTTAAGAAAGGTGGAAGGACGTCCAAAAAACTGTCAGCATGGATTAAAGGTGAGGTTAGAGAGGCTGTTGTAGGCAAAAGGTATCTTTCAGGAAATGGAAAAAGGAGCCATATGATGAAAACGAGAAACAACATAAGCACTGGCAAGTTAGGTGCAAGGTATTGATAAGGCAGGCAAAGAGAGAATTTGAGAAGAAGCTTGCTGTGGAAGCAAAAATGCAAGACTTTTTCAAGTACATTTGTAGCAAAAAACCTGTGAGAGAGTCAGTTGGACCATTAGATGATAGAGGGGTAAAAGGGGCACTAAGAGGGACAAGGCTATAGTGGAGAGACTGAATGAATTCTTTGCTTCGGTCTTTACTGAAAAAGATGTTATTAAGTTACCCATGACTGATATAGTATTTAAAGGTGATGCATCGGAAGAATTGAAAGAAATATTGATAAACTGGGAAGATATATTACAACTATTTGATAAACTAAACAGTAGCAAATCACACCCGAGGGTGTTGAACCCCGGAGGCAGAGAGGGCTTTCACCAGATTAAAAGGAAGGCTATGCATAGCACCAGTATTACGTGGGATGGATTTCACACAGCCCTTCATTGTGCAGACGGATGCCTCAGAGATAGGCTTAGGGCCGTCTTGTCCCAGAAGCATGAAGGAAATGAGCATCCTGTGATGTTCCTTAGTAGGAAGTTGTCCTCGGCAGAGCAACACTACTCTACGATTGAGAAAGAGTGCCTCGCCATCAAATGGGCAATAGAGACCCTCCGGTTCTACTTCACCGGACGAAAATTCCTGCTAGTTACCGATCACACACCTTTGAAGTGGCTCCAACAGATGAAGAACCACAATGCAAGATTAACCAGATGGTACATGGCCCTGCAACCTTTTGATTTTAAGATAGAGCATCGGGCAGGGAAGCTACACCATAATGCAGATGCCTTATCCAGGATTACTGACTGTTCAGAGGAGCCGCAACAACCTCCGCCAGCCCGTAATATCTTTAGTAGGGGGGTATGTGGCAAGGAGGCCTATCCGGAGTCTGAGGGAGGACAAAGAGACAGGGAATTCACCCTAGTAAAGGGCCCCCTTTTACCGAGGCAGGGTAGGAAAGACACAAACACCTCCAGGAATCAGAAAACTTCCACATGGCCCACATTTCATGCTCCCCCTAGTGGAAGGAAGGGGAGAGGATACAGAGCCCAGAACCCCTTAGGGAGTGAATGCTCCAAGTACTCAGGTGCACGAGGTCAGGCTGATTGCCATCACCTGGGTAGGGAGGGGTTGAAGCTAGAGCCCTGTAAGTATAAAGTGAGGCCAGACTATGAGAGAGGGAGAGAAGGAGAAGCAGGAAGCCAGACTGCCACGAGCCAAGGCACAGCTGCAAGCGGGGGAAGCTTGACCAGTGCGGAGCAGAGCAGAGGCACTGAGCTTCCAAGACTGGAGAGTGCTAAGTGGAATATAGCATGTCTGCAAGAGGGTTTGAAGCCAGGAACAGGAGAGACTCCAAGATTCCCCGAGAGGCTGGTAGCTGAGGACGGTGAACAGGACAGGGAGTCTGAGCCTATGCAGCTGGGAGAGCCTGAGGTAAAACTAAATGACGAGGATACTCCTATGGACTGTTCCTTGTGCCAAGCTTTAAACCTGAGGAACAGGGAGAAAACAAGCCAGTCTTGAGAGAGAGTTTGCCAGGAAAAGAAACCCATAGTCCACAAGCTGTGTGGCTGTGAGTCCCTCGTGTAGGTAAAGGGAAAGGTCACAGGCTCTAAGGAGCAAGCCTGGAAACTGTGATAAGCTTGTTAATTACCTGCTGCTGGAACAAGGACACTGGGGTAAGAAAGTACCTAGTATAACGAAGCTTTCTTGTGCCCTGAATTATATTTGTTGCTTGAAGGTTTTGAAGCTGAGAGAAGCTATACTATCACGGATAGTGAATATGATTTTGTTTTGTGCTTCACCCAGCAAGGCTAAAAAGGGAATTATCCTTGCTGTTTAAGACTGTGTATCCTGCACTATGGATAGCCTTTAAACAGACATTTTTGAGTTTGTGTTTGTTTGGAGAATGCTCTGCTTCACAGAGTCCCTGAGCAAGTATCCTGTACGTGGTGTGAACGGACCTTTGTATATAAAATAAATTTCTGTCATTTGCCTTACCCCTTGGAGCTCGACTACAGCTTTCTGTTTGATGCACACATACAGCCAAGCAAACAGCAGAGAGTTCTTCTAAAAAAAACCCACGCCTCTCTTACCTAGAGGCAAGTGGTGGCGGCGTGACAGAATGTACATGCAATACACAAGCTAATCAATGTGTGAAAATACAGATAAGCACATCAGAGAGAAAATAGGATGAAGCACACATGTAACTGTGTAAGCTGTAAATAAATTAATAAATACAAATCTTTATTAGGAAACAACAGGTCAACATGATCTGTGAACTGGCCAAACATGAAAATTATGGTACAGTAAACGTCTCAAAATACACATCATCTGATGTCACTGTGTCACAACATATTCATGCACACACATATGCACACTGTATTCAAAAAAGCATGGGACCAACACAGAGGATCTCTAAAGGTAAAAAGTGGACTGTTGTAGTTGTTGTTATGGAAGGACAGACTAGATGGGCCTTGTGGTCTTTTTCTGTCATCATGTTTCTATGTTTCTATGTAAATCCCCAAATGACACAGTGGCACTCTGTATGCAAAATATCACTCCTGGATATGGTCAAACAGAGATATGTTGTTGTGGTGCACCTTGTGGGGATGTGTGACAGCTTGTCATGGCCAAATTGGCTAGCACAAGGGTGACAAGGAAATAACACACCCCATATACAATGTGTCTCTGTTGCTACATACCCATTTTGATGCTGTTTCTGCCTAAACATTTGTTGTCACTCATAGAACCATGGCAGTGACATGGTAAAACAAGCAAAATGTAAATGACAGTCAGGAGTGGCAGACTGCAGTTGTCAGTGCTGGTGCTGCTGGACTATTTGCTGCCACTAGTCCATCTCCCTGGCTGTAATGGTGTGTGGTGCATCACAGCTATCTCCAAGTCATTTTCTGCAGCCATGGGAGTCTACATTGAGGCATGAGGTTTTGCTGATGATGATGGGAGAATCCATAGTAAGGGACTGTGACAACTAGGGTGTGCGAAGGAGTCACTCCACCCAAGTTGTGGACTGTATCACCAGGCCAGTGTGCACTCTCTGGATGCACCGATCCACCACTTGGATATCAACATCCAGCATTAGCATGTGCTCTTCAACATAAGCTCCATGATTGTATGTCACCCCTTCTCAGGCATCTTCTGCTATTGTTGCTGTCTCATCCAACCTGTGAGTGATGGTGATCCATTATGTGACCACAGCAATGTTCTGTTTCAGGTATCAGTAACACATCCCAGCAGCAATGTGAGGTGGCCAGGCAGGGACCATAGGATGGGTCAGGGTGGACGCACATATATGGTAAGATAGGACAGGGAGACAACAACACAGTGCAGTCTCCCAGAGCCATATTGTGCATACAGCAGAGGTTTACTAACCCAGACATGCCCGATGGGGCAATGGGTGGGTGCAGATAAGGCACATGTGGACACAAAGTCCTCATGGCCCATATGGTCCCTGTCTGCCATCCTGTATTTCAGTTGGGGATGTGTCAGGGACTGTTGGGTGGCTGGTGTTTCCACTGACTGGGGTCAGCACCAGTGGTGCAGGCCTCTGCTACAAGGCACCTGCTGGCAAACCATGGCCTTTATATGCATGATCCAGTGTCATTCAGATGTGTGTGTGATGTTAATCTTGGGAAGGGTGTGATGCTATACAGTACAGGTCGGCTGTGCCATCACCATCTCTCCAATGTGCATTTGTTGCATGACCCCAGCAGCCATGCACATGTTGCATCACCACATAGCTATATGTGTGGACTGAGGGATGACCGACAGGTCCATACAATGAATCTGAGCCAGCATGTCAGCCCCTGCATGTTTATGTGTACCCCTATGTGATCTGGATAGTGCTCCATTCCCCCACGCCAGGCATGCTAGCACATATGTGGTTAAATGTGCAGGGAATATCCTTTTTGGTGCACAGTGCTTGGACATATGCCTGCTGGTGCAGTCCAATAGGGTCATTTGGCCATGGCCATCACTGTATATCACACATGCTGTTGTGTCACACACATGCTTCATTACTCACCGTCTGCAGATGCCCTCATCTCCTCCTGCAGCCGCTGGAGGAAGTCAAGCCACTTATGGTGCATCTTCCTGCCCTTTTTCCGCAGATCCTCTACCTTTGGGAACAAGGATAGATGCCATCTGTTCTGTTCCAAACATACCACTGGCGACACAACAGCAGACAGCTCATGGGTATGTGTTATATCACAGTATTCTGGTTTCAGGCTGCAGCTAGCTTGGCCCTTTGAGGTTGCACATTACTTCCCTCATCACAGCAAGAAAGCAGTCAGTGCTGGGCACAACCCCCATGGCATCACACAGGCATGTTATGGAGATGCACATGTTGCCACATTTGTGCACCTGACTTGGGTCCTATCTTTGTACTGCTTGCTATGTTACTACAGATGTGGCCCATGTGGCCAGTGTGAGAGGTTACATGGCATAGTTGCACCACACTGCTGCTCTCAACCTTGGCTCTATCCCACAGCATCTTTCCAACACATTGTGTGCACATGTGTGAGCTGTTGAAACAGATTGACCTTACATGTTCTGTGACAGATGTCCTTGGCCGCTACCTGTCCCAACCCGTTTGTGGTCTGATGTGAGGTAGCACTGATCCCCATTTGTTGGTATTAGGTAGATGGATGCTATTTGGTATTTCACAATTCTGTGTATCATTCTGGCAGAACAGTCTGAAAAATATGGCTACATGTTTGCACAGTCAGCATATGCATGGGGCACAGGTTGGCATTCCAGACATGATGTGGCTGATAGCTACATCTGACGGATGTCCGTGCATTTGGGGACAAGGCTAATGGTGAAAGGTGGTGAGTTATAGCCTGTGGCTGCACCCGGTCAGAGGTGTCACACTGTGTTGTGGGTCACTATGTGCACATCCAGTATGTTATCTGGTCATGGTCCGGTTTTGTCTGGGTTTTACAGAGATGCCAGTACAGTGCCTTTGTCAGGCTATTTTTCCTCTCGTACATACAACCTGCGGTGTGATTGCAGGATCATTTTGATGTTCTTGATTGGCTCTACTAATATTGACCGGATTTCAGCAAAGCCTTTGATACTGTCCCTCATAGGAGGCTTATCAATAAACTAAACAGCTTGGGAATGGGTCTCAAGATGGTGAACTGAATCAGACATTGGTTGACTGACAGATGACAGAAGGTCATGGTAAATGGAACTCACTCAGATGTAAGGGAGATGATTAATGGTGTGCCCCAGAATTCGGTCCTGGGACTGGTACCATTCAATGTATTTGTGAGTGATATTGCTGATATTGCTGATGGAAACATCTGTCATCTTGCAGATGACACATAGACATGCAACAGAGTGGACTCCCCTGAGGGAGTCGATAACATGAGGAAAGATCTACAAAAGCTCAACGAATGGTCTAAAGCTTGGCAGTTATGATTTAATGTGAAGAAGTGCACTGTCATGCACTTGGGAAGCAGAAATCCAAGGGACGTGTTTGCGATAGGGGGCGAGAGGTTGGTGTGCACAGAGCAGGGAAGGAACCTCAGAGTGATTGTTTCTGAGGATTTCAAGGTGACGAAACAGTGTGCAAGGCAGTGGCAAAAGCCAGAAGGATGCTGGGTTGCATACAGAGAGGTATTACCAGCAGAAAGGGAGAGGTACTAATGCCACTGTACAAGTTGCTTGTGAGGTGTCACTTGGAATATAGTGTTCCGTTTCGGAGACCATATCTTGCAAAGGACATAAAAAGGCTGGTAACAGTTCAGAGGAAGGTGACCATAATGATTTGGAACCTATGTCAGAAGACCTATGAAAAGAGACTTGAAAACCTAAATATTTACACTCTGGAGGAGAGGAGGGACAGGGGAGATATGAATCAGACCTACAACCACCTAAAGAGTATTGATGAATAAACAAACCTCTTCCAAAGATGGGGAAGTTGTAAAACTAGAGGGTATAACATGTAGCTGCATAGGGGTAAATGGAAAGGCAATGTCAGGAAATCCCTTTTCACTGAAAAGGGGGTGGATGCTTGGAATTTCCTCCCAATGGACGTGGTGGGGCAAATAATGTCGGAATTCCAAATGGCATGGGACAGACACCATGGAACCCTTTATAGCAACAGGAGGAAGTCAGACTAAGCATAACTCTCTTTTGAATCTCAGTAGGTAGGGGTGACCTACACAGAGTGGTGGGTACACCCCTAAACAAAAGCATGTGGAGGGCTAACCTGGCCGGAGCAACAGGTGCTCTTATTCTTGCTGTGTTGCTGGGCAGACTAGATGGACCATGCCGGTTTTTATCTGCCGTCATATGCAATGTTGCTATGTTACTATGCTATGGACACCTTGTATGTCACATTGGCAAATTGCAGTATGGAATGGTTGCAAGGCCACAGGTAGTCATCCCTTTTACTATGACACCCCTATGTACAATTGGGTCCATACAGTTGTCCACCAAAGGCACATATTTCTGGGATTAGGCTCCCCCTAGGTATAGTCTGTCAACTGCTCAGTCACATGTTACCTATATGTGGATCCCTTTTATGACAGGCCCCTGACTCTGTTACAACACTACACAGTCAACATGCTGGTCACTGTGCACTCCCACAGCTAACAGACAAGGGTGTGCAGACATATGAATTCAGGATTGAGTTGGTAAACCATCTGCCAACCTCCTATGATCCCATGCCCTAACATTCATTCCATGCTAACACACTGGTAATAATGTGGCACCGCATAAACGTGCACCGCAGGGGCGACACACTAGGACCCAAAGACCAGACATGGAGGTCATTGATGCACATTGCTACAAAGACACCAACATTAACAAATCCATCCTGTTCAAAAGGATGTGAACAGGATGGAGTCGGTGCAGAGGGTTGCTACTAAAATGATTAATGGCCTTCATTATAAAGCATATGAGGACAGACTTAAGGATCTTAATATGTACACCTTAGAGGAAAGGCGGGATAGAGGTGATATGATTGAGATGTTTAAATACCTCCGTGGCATAAATGTTCAGGGAGAGAGCCTCTTTCAATTGAAAGCAAGTTCTGCTACGAGGGGACATGGGATGAGGGTGAAGGGAGATAGATTCAGGAGTGATATGCGGAAATATTTCTTTACAGAAAGAGTAGTGGATCCATGGAATAGTCTCCCAGTGGAGGTGGTAGAGATGAGGACAGTAACTGAATTCAAAAAAGCATGGGACCAACACAGAGGATCTCTAAAGGTAAAAAGTGGACTGTTGTAGTTGTTATGGAAGGACAGACTAGATAGGCCATGTGGTCTTTTTCTGTCATCATGTTTCTATGTAACAAACAGGCTACATGGCTCCACAGTAGAGATGGGGACATTGGTTTGTAAGGGCACTTTGACCCATTGATCCCACAGACTGGGGCTCTATGGAGGCTTGCATATATATCTCAGCCATTGCATAGGGGGACTGTAGAACTGGGAGGGATACACTTTTGGGGTTTACACAACATGTCAGGGACCCCCACACACATGGGTGAGGGGTCTCTGTTCAGATGTGAACCAGAGGGGGTATAGTTGACCTTGGGCTCCATCATGCATATCACCCATGTGCAACAATAACCCCACACATCCCATCACCCCAGAAACAACATTCTGACAGTGCAACCACTGTACCACGAACACTTAGGCTCTACATAGCAGGGAGGAGTGGCCTAGTGGTTGGGGCAAGTTACTTCAAGCTGGAAGGTCAGGGGTTCAAATCCCACTAGAGGACAGCAACCTTGGGCCAGAAGGACTGGGGTTTCTAGTCCTACAAGTGCTCCCTGTGGTCTTGGGCAAGCCACTTACCCCTCCATTGTCCATATTCCCTGTAAAATAGTTTTCTCCAAGTTATAAGACAGAGACTTGGAGCAGCACATTTTGAATATTATTAAAGAGATTTAACTGCTTTTTCTCTGAAAGGACAGCTGGGAAACCAGCTGGTAGATCTCTCTCTTTTGCTTTAACAGATACCTAAGCTCCACGAACAGAACAATGGCTGGGAAAAATCGTAGCGCTAAAGCTGTTGCCTCCGTTACAGCTTCTGCCTCTGTCCAGACAGAGGTCCTAATGCCAGTTGAAGGACTGGTTCCATGTGCAGGGTGCCTGCATGCTGAAGCTCTGAGGAAACAAGTGGAGGAACTCAGAGAGGAGGTGGCGAGGCTGAGGAGGATTCAAGACAGTGAGAAGTACATTGATGAGATGCTTCTTGCAGCAACCAAGCTCTCCAGCAGAGGAGAAGATGGGTGCCAACAGAATGTCGATGGTTGGACACAAGTCACCAGGGCCTGCAAAATCACCAATCCAACTTCTCCAGCCCTTGAATTGAAGAACCATTATGCAGCCCTGGAAGTGGAGGAGGTGAAAGCATCCGTGGAAAGGAAAGAACCAGAGCTCAAGTACCCCAAAGTTGCAGAATCAGTGAACACAAGGAAGCGAAGGGTAGTAGTGGTTGGAGACTCTATTCTGAGGGGTACTGAGGCGTCCATCTGCCAACCAGACTTGATGTCCAGAGAGGTATGCTGTCTGCCTGGTGCCAAAATCCAAGATGTTATGGAGAGTTTGGCGAGACTCATCAAGCCCACTGACTATTAGCCAATGTTGCTAATCCATGTTGGAACAAATGATACTGCCAGGTATCCCTCGGAACATATCAAAAGTGACTTCATGGCTCTGGGACAGAGGGTGAAGCAGTTAAGTGCACAGGTGGTGTTCTCTTCAATCCTCCCCGCTGAGGGTAAAGGCCAAGGCAGAGAGGCTCGCATCCTGGAGATGAATGCATGGCTGCGTGGATGGTGTCATCGAGAGCGTTTTGGTTTCCTAGACCATGGGATGCTGTTCCAAGGGTTGCAGAGCAGAGATGGCATCCATCTGTCCAAGAAAGGTCAACGCGTCTTCGGTAGTAGACTGGCTAATCTACTGAAGAGGGCTTTAAACTAGATTCGTTGGGGATGGGTGAAGAAAGCCCCCAGGTAGGTGAAAGCCCCCAGGTAAGTGATACATTAAATACCTTTATGGAAATGGGTAACAGGGGTAACATATGGAAAGCAGTGTGTATAAATGCCCGTAGCATGGGAAATAAGATCCCTGACATTGAAGCTTTGGTGGGAGTGGCTGACTTGGATTTAGTGGCAGTTACAGAAACATGGTTCACAGAAAACCATGATTGGGATGTAACTATACCTGGCTATACTTTATTCAGAAAGGACAGGGTAGGAAGAAGGGGAGGAGGAGTGGCACTATATGTAAAAACTACTATTAAAGCTTTGGAATTACAGAGCTTAAAAGGGAGAGAGGAGGCATTGTAGGTTAAACTAGAAAGAGGGAAAGAGAAATCTATTTGCATTGGTGTGATATACAGACCTCCCTCACAAGAGGAAGAGGTGGACAGAGAGTTAATTGAAGACATACGCAGCATTGCTAGGAAAGGGGAAGTGCTACTGATAGGAGATTTCAATATGCCAGGTGTTGATTGGCACATTCCTGCTGCAGTATCATCTAGAAGTAAGGAGACCCTGGATTCTCTACAGGGAGAATTATTCAGAGAATTGGTAACAGACCCCACATGTGAAGGGGCCATACTAGACTTGGTGCTTACCAATGGTGAAAGTGTTTCTGATGTAGTGGGAAATCATTTTGCATCCAGTGATCACCAGATGGTGTGGTTCAGTATTAGGACTAGGGCTGTTAGAATCCATTCAAAGGTGAGGATCTTAGACTTTAGGAAGACTAACTTTGCCAAGATGGGCCAATACGAGTACCTCAGGGAGTCGTTAATGGGATGGGAACAGCTGGGGGATGTAGAAAAACAGTGGGCGAAACTGAAAGGGGATATTTTAAGGGCAAGCAACCTTTTTGTTAAAATGGTAAATAAAGGTAAAAGGAAAAGGAGACAGCTATGGCTTTCGAAAGAAGAAGCTGAAAAAGTGAAGAAAAAGAGGGAGGCCTTCATGAAATACAAGAGATCACAGAGAGAGGAAGACAGGCATCTATATTTGGATATATATAGTCAGGAAGGCAAAGATTCAAAAGGAGGAGGAAATAGCCAATGCAATAAAATGGGGGGATAAGACATTTTTCAGATATGTTAGTTAGAAGAGGAAGGGCAAACGTGGTATTGTCAGACTCAAGGGTGCAGGGGAGAAATATGTAGAAGCTGATAAGGATAAAGCGGAATTGCTTAACAAATATTTCTGTTCTGTGTTCACAGATGAAGAACCAGGAGCAGGATCTCAGAAAACACCCACAAGCAGGAACAGAAGCGAGGGACATCTTGAACAACTTTCAGAAGACTGTGTTCGTGAGAAACTAACTCAACTTAAAGTAGACAAAGTGATGGGACTGGATGGGATACAACCTAGAATACTGAGGGAACTTGGGGATATTCTAGCAGCTCCACTGACTGACCTTTTCAATGCCTCGTTAGAGTCGGGAGTAGTGCAAAGGACTGGAGAGAGGCTCATGTGGTGCCTTTACACAAAAGTGGAAGTAAGGATGTGGTTGAAAACTACAGGCGGTTAGTTTAACTTCGGTGGTGAGTAAATTATTGGAAACGCTGCTGAAAGAGAAGATAGTGAGGTTTCTGGAGTCCAGCGGATTACAGGATCCGAGACAGCATGGATTCACCAGAGGCAGGTCTTGTCAGACAAATTTGATTGATTTCTTTGACTGGGTGACCAGGGAGTTGGACCGAGGCAGAGCCCTAGATGTGGTGTATTTAGATTTCAGTAAAGCCTTTGACACTGTTACTCACAGGCGACTTATAAACAAACTGAGCACCTTAGGGATGGACCCTAAAGTTACTGCTTGGGTTAGAAATTGGTTGGGTGGGAGGTGACAAAGAGTACAGGTAAATGGAGCTCACTTTGAGGAGGAGGATGTTACCAGTAGTGTGCCCCAGGGATCGGTCCTTGGTCCGATTCTTTTTAACATCTTTGTTAGTGATATAGCGGAAGGGCTGTCGGATAAGGTTTGCCTCTTTGTGGATGATACCAAACCCTGCAATAGAGTAGACACCCAGGAAGGTGTAGATAACATGAGGAGGGATCTAGCTAAGCTTGAAGAATGGTCTAGAATTTGGCAGCTGGGATTTAATGTTAAAAATGTAAGGTCAGGCATGTGTGCTTCAGCAATCCAAGGGAGCAATATAGTATAGGGGGTGAAGTACTTTTGTCCACTAAAGAAGAGCGGGACCTAGGCATGGTTGTGTCTGATGATCTTAAAGTAGCTAAACAGGTAATAAAGGTGACGGCAAAAGCTAGAAGGATGCTTGGGTGCATACGGAGAGGAATGGCTAGCAGAAAAAAGGAGGTGAGAATGCCTCTATATGTCTTTGGTGCAACCTCATTTGGAGTATAGTGTGCAATTCTGGAGACCGCCCCTTCAAAAGGATGTGAACAGGATGGAGTCGGTGCAGAGGGTGGCTACTAAAATGATTAGTGGTCTTCATTATAAAGCATATGAGAACAGACTTAAGGATCTTAATATGTACACTTTAGAGGAAAGGCGGGATAGAGATGATATGATTGAGATGTTTAAATACCTCCGTGACATAAATGTTCAGGGAGAGAGCCTCTTTCAATTGAAAGCAAGTTCTGCTATGAGGGGACATGGGATGAGGGTGAAGGGAGATAGATTCAGGAGTGATATGCGGAAATATTTCTTTACGGAAAGAGTGGTGGATCTGTGGAATAGTCTCCCAGTGGAGGTGGTAGAGATGAGGAGAGTAACTGAATTCAAAAAAGCATGGGACAAACACAGAGGATCTCTAAAGGTAAAAAGGGGACTGTGTAGTTGTTGATATGGAAGGACAGACTAGATAGGCCATGTGGTCTTTTTCTGTCATCATATTTCTATGTTTCTATGTTTCTATAATGCCCTGTTCAATGTAATTTCTGTTTGTTCAATGTAAACCGCCTTTATATCATGAAAGGCGGTATATAAGAAATGTTAATTAAAATAAAAAAAACACACATCATCTACTGGGCACACCATACACACAGAGGGTGTAGTCTCTGATCCGATCAGCTGTACAGGACAGTGTAGTGTGACCTTAGGGGAGGGGTAATTGTGATATGTACATTGCCCTGTAAAAGTACAGGGGATAGTAGCATGTGTAGTACACAACATTGGCATGACCTATAAGGGGCACAATATCCATAACTTTGACACTACCTTAATTGGAAAGATGTGACCCTTAAAATAAAAAAAGTATGTGCATGTGTATTGTGATGCTGCAGACCCTCTCAGAGGGGAAGAAAATGTTTTAAATGCAGGAAAAGTCAAGCACAACCTGCAATATCGCGAGGAACCACATAGGGGGAGCAGGAGGGACCTCTGAGGAACAGAGGAACCACACCTCCTAGGTCATGAGGTAATGCCAGCCAGCTTCCAATCAAGAAAGAGAGGAGTACCTCTTAAAGGGAATTTGGAAGGTTGGAAGGCAGAACTAGGAGAACCAGAAGCAGAATTAGAACGAGGAGCGGAACCGGCAGAGTGAGGAGAAGCAGAATCCGGAGCAGAGCGGCCAGGAAGAGAACTGGTAGGACAACCCTGGAAAGGAGGATATCCTGAGGAGACAGGACAGCCCTGGAGAAAGGCACAGGCAGGACGGCCTGGGAAAGGAGGACTGCCAAGAGAACCAGCAGAACCAGCAGGTTGGGCAGGACATCCGAGTGAATGGGCTGGATATCCAGAAGGAGCAGTAATCCCTGACCAACGGTTTCGCAGGAGGCAGCAGCAGCCTCAGAGGTTTGAAGAAAGGAGTCCCCGTGGAGAAGGTGGGACAACTCCAGCCAGAGTGAGTGTTTGTTGTATAGAGAGGCAAAGGCGTGGCTGTGACTGTGGTCTAAAGCTAACAGAAAGACGCTTGGAGAGCTCAAGGCCTATTGCTCAGGCCAGGCAGCATCCCAACTGGAGCAGGCCTCAAACCTCACCTGGAGCAGACAAGCTGAGAAGAAAAGGTAACCCATATTTAGCTAAAAGCAGGGTACAAACTGCTGATGTATGAGGAGTACAGGGAGCACAGGAATATTATCCTTGTGAGAATGCTTATGAGATAGGGTGCAAGAAACAGGCACCAACTAAGAGACTTGTTAAGGACAAAGCTTTACAGAAAGCTAAGATAAAATACCTGCAAAAGGAAGACAGTTCCCAGTATATGAGGGCGCAGGACCGACGCCCTGTATTCAACCCTGAGCATTGGGAGGTGGTGCAGAAGATATTTAAAAAGCCTTATTACAACTTACCAACCAATACTGACTTAGGCTCAGAGGCTTCAGAAGGGGAACCGATGCAGGTGGAATTTGCATCAGACACTGAGATGGACTGTAGCTTCTGTAAGACAGGAAGCTTGGAGTCTTTACTAAGCAACTAAGCTAGGTCTTGGGAGTTGAGACTGTTTGTTTGCCTGCTATACCATTTACTGTGAAGATAACAGTTTTGCTTTGATGTTTCTTTTTCTTTTACCTGAAGTAAGGAATTTGTGTTTGACGTTTTTGTGTCCAAGCATATTAACCTTTTTGCATGAAAGGGGAAATAAATGCCTTTTGTTTTCCCTCCACTCGGACCTGTTGTTTTCTATGGGATTTTGGTAACAAAGGACGCTACCAGGGCTGAAAGTCCCTGGGCCCTGTAAGTTATTGGCCAAACCCAACCTTAAATGTTTTTATGTCCCACCTACCTCGCTCCAGTACGCTGCCAAGGTAGGCCCTGTGACAGTATACACCATCCAGGGTCATGAAGTTGTTGAGGCAACTCCTGATGCACCGTCATCTGCAAGTCTATTGGGGTATGTCCCCATCAGCACACCACATCCAGCCTCTGGGATTCTCAGACAGTTCCTGGGCCAAAACTGTTGCAACTCATGAAAGTTATATATATTTTTCATTGGGTTACAGCAGTCTGCAGCCCATGGCAGTGTGTTGCAAATGGAATAAGGTTGGAGCCTGGCCCAGGCCATCAGAAAATATGTACATATTTCACATTGAACTGGTATGAAATGTATGTGTAGGATCACTGTACTGTTGGAAGGTGAACCTCTGTCCCACTCAATGCTCAGGCAGAATAAAACAGGTTAGTCATAAATACAGTGCATTGCAAATATATGCATCCCCTCTGTCTTTGTCCTGTTTTGTCACATTACAACCTGGAATTAAATGGTGTTTTGGGGGTTAGCACTATGTGATATACACAACATGCCTATGACTTTGAAGGTGCAAAATATCCAGTATTGTGACACAAACAATCATTAAGACAAAAAACAACTGAAAGCAGGAGTGTGCATATGTATTCACACCCCCCCTCCCCCCAAAGTCAAGACATTGTAGAGCCACCTTTTGATGCAATTACAGCTGCATGTCTCTTGGGGGTATGTCTCTATTAGCTTAGCACATCTAGCCATTGGGATTTACAGCCATTTCCTAAGGTGAAACTGCTCCAACTCCCTCAAGTTCGATAGGTTGCATTGGTGTGCAGCAATCTTCGAGTACTGCCACAGATTTTCAATTGGAATGAGGTCTGGGCTGTGATCAGGCCACTCCAAGATATTTACATGTTTCCCTTCAAACCACTCCAGTGTAGCTTTAGCAGTATGTTTAGGGCAGCGATGGCGAACCTATGGCACGCGTGCCAGCTGTGGCACGCGAAGGCCTTGCAGCTGGCACGCGGGAAGGTTCGCAATCGAAAAAAAAAAAAACAACCCTGTCTGCTGCCGTTGTCGGGGCCGCCGCGGCAGAATCGAGCGTGCCGCGGGGCCCCCCTGTACCCACCCGGCAGAGCCTGTCCTCCCCGTAGCAGCTCTCTCTTTGGAGCTGCAGTCAGACGCGCCGGCTTGCAGAGCGCGAAGGGAAGAGTTTCCCTTTCGCGACTCTGTTAAGCCCGCGGGGCTGATGGGAACTTCCCATCAGCCCCCGCGGGCTTAACAGAGCAGCGAGGGAAACTCTTCCCTCGCGCT
Source organism: Ichthyophis bannanicus (assembly GCA_033557465.1). NCBI lineage: Eukaryota > Metazoa > Chordata > Amphibia > Gymnophiona > Ichthyophiidae > Ichthyophis > Ichthyophis bannanicus. The sequence goes on from CM066034.1 coordinate 499,925,677, forward strand.
CTGCAAGCCGGCGCGTCTGACTGCAGCTCCAAAGAGAGAGCTGCTACGGGGAGGACAGGCTCTGCCGGGTGGGTACAGGGGGGCCCCGCGGCACGCTCGATTCTGCCGCGGCGGCCCGACAGCGGCAGCAGACAGGTTTTCTTTTTTTTTTAATTTTCCCTGGGCTGGGCTGGGCTGGGCTGGGCTGGGGGGGGGGCGGGGGGTCTTAGGAGTGGTGATGGGCTGGGCTGGGCTGGCTGGGGGGGGTTAGGAGTGGTGATGGGCTGGAGGGGGGGTTAGGAGTGGTGATGGGCTGGGCTGGGCTGGGGGGTTAGGAGTGGTGATGGGCTGGGCTGGGGGGGTTAGGAGTGGTGATGGGCTGGGCTGGGCTGGGGGGGTTAGGAGTAGTGATGGGCTGGGCTGGGCTGGGCTGGGCTGGGGGGTGTTAGGAGTAGTGATAGGCTGGGGTGGGGGGTTAGGAGTGGTGATGGGCACTGGGCTGGGGGGGTTAGGAGTGGTGATGGACACTGGGCTGGCTGGGGGGGGTTAGGAGTGGTGATGGGCACTGGGCTGGCTGGGGGGGTTAGGAGTGGTGATGGGCGCTGGGCTGGGGGGTAGGAGTAGTGATGGGGTGGGGTGGGGGGGGGGGTTAGGAGTGGTGATGGGCACTGGGCTGGGGGGGTTAGGAGTGGTGATGGACACTGGGCTGGCTGGGGGGGGTTAGGAGTGGTGATGGGCCCTGGGCTGGGGGGGTTAGGAGTGGTGATGGGCTCTGGGCTGGGGGGGTAAGAAGAGTTGATGGTCGCGGGGGGGGTTAGTAGTGTTTATAGGAGCTGGTGGGGCTAAAACTAAAAAGTGAGTGATGGGGGATTAGGACTGGGAGTGGGCTGATGGGGAGGTTAGGACTGGAAATGGGCTGGTGGGATTAGGACTGGGAGTGGGCTATGGGGGGCTAGGACTGGTAATGGGTTGGGGGGGTTGCTAGGACTGGAAATGGGCTGAGTGGAAGGGGGCTTGAATTGCAAATAGCTGTTGGGGATGGGGCTTGGAATGGAAATGGGCTGAGGGGAAGTGGGGGCTTGAACTGCAAATAGCTGATGGGGACGGGGCTTGGAATGGAAATGGGCTGAGGGGAAGTGGGGGGCTTGAAGAAGGGAATGGATGCTGGGTGAGACTGGAACTAGAAGGGAGCTGATGTTGGGGGAGGATTAGAATGGGATGGGGCTGGGAGAGTAAAATGGAGAGGGGAAAAATATTTTGTGTAGGAGGGATGAAAAATCTACAATTGGCCAGGTATTGGGAGAGTAATTGGGGATTGAGGATGGAGGGGTAAAATTTGTGTGGATGAAATAGGAATGAGGAAAGAGCAAAAGGAGAAAGATTAGTATGTTAAAGCAGATGTAGAGAGAGAGAGAATGGAAAAAAAACTAGAAGAGAGAAGAAAGGACAAATGGACAGCAGACGATGGAGAGTTAGCAGAAAACATGAAGAAACCAGAAGAAAATGGCTGGACCAATTGCAACTGAAAAAAAATGCACAAAAGGTAGAACGATATCTCTTTATTTTGAATTTATTAACTGGAATATGTCAGCTCTGGGAAATGTGCATCATTAACATCTGCGCTTTGTTTGGTACAAGAGGAAATTCCTATTTGACGTTGCCACTTGTTCTCTTTCCCCAGTATTCACTGAAATGTATTGGTTTAATATTTGCAGTGTTGCCTTTTGATAGGTAGGGTATGGTGCTTTGTGAGTCCTGGTAATGCTGTCAGGATACGGCGGGTTTGCTATGGGTTCTAAATGGGCAGCGTTTGTAGTAGTTCCTAATGTGCCTGGCGGTTGGCACTGGATTATAGTAATGTAGAAATCTTTTAGTCTTTCTTTATCCATACACTCATTAAGAGACATGTTTACTAAAAGTTAGTGTATGGTAACATTATGCAAATATTTATGCAAATAAGACCACTTATGCAAATGACGTGCTGGCACTTTGAGGAAATTCTTTGGTTTTGTGCGGCAGTTTGGGCACTCGGGCTCAAAAAGGTTAGCCATCACTGGTTTAGGGTAATTGTCCTGCTGGAAGATGAACCTTCATCCCAGTCTCAAAACTCTGGCAGACTCGAGGGTTTCCTCAAGAAATGCCCTGTATTTAGTGCCATCCATTGTTCCATCAATCCTGACCAGTTTTCCCGAACCTGCCAAAGAAAAATATCACCACAGCATGATGCTGCCACCACCATGTTTCACTGTAGGAATGGTGTTCTAGGGGTGTTGGGTTTGCGCCACACATGGTGTTTTCCATGATGGCCCAAACGTTCAAGTCTCATCCCATCTGACCAGAGAGCCTTCTTCCATGTGTTTTTGGGGTCCACCACATGCTGTTGTGCAAACTCCAAACATGTTTTTTGTTTCTTTCTTAAAGCAGTGGCTTTTTTCTGACCACTCTTCCCTAAAGCCCCAGTCTGTGGAGTGTATGGCTTAAAAGGGTCCTATGGACAGATACTCCCATCTCCGCTGTGGATCTTTGCAGCTCCTTCAGTGTTATCTTTGGTGTCTTTATAGCATCTCTGATTAATGCCCTCCTTGCCCAGTCTGTGAGCTTTGGTGGGCAGCCCTCTCTTGTTAGGTTTGTAGTGGTGCCATATTCTTTCTATGTTGTAATAATGGATCTAATGGTGCTCTGTGAGATATGCAGAATTTGGGATATTGTTTTATAGTGCAACCCTGATCTATATGTCCCCACAACTTTGTCTCTGACCTGTTTGCAGCGCTCCTTGTCTTCATGTTGCCTGTTTAGTTGTGTTGCTGAGTCAGGGGTCTTTCAGAACAGGTATATTTATACAGGTATCAGGTGACAGATCATGTGACATTGATTGCACACAGCTGGACCCTAATCACCTAGTTATGTGACTTCTGAGCCTAACTGGTTGGACCAGATCTTATTTAGGGGTCGTCATAGCAAAAGGGATGAATACATATCCACTCAGCGTTTCAGCTTTTATCCTTTTGTTTATACATACAAGGTATTGTATTGGCATGTCACTTCACCAATTTGGACTATATTGTTAAGTCTATTACCTAACATCCAAATGAATCTCTATTTTCGTCCCAGGTTGTATGTAAAGTGACAAAACAGGACAAAACCAAGGAGATGAATACTTTCACAAGGCACTGTAGGGCCCCTTATGTTCTTGCCTCTCATGGATAGTCTGACTTGGCATTGAAGTGTCTCTGCAGGTGGTGCCAGGAGCGCTTCACTTTAAACAGGTTCTGCCTGACGCTGGAGGAGGGGAAACGTCTCCTCTGCTGGCAACAGATGAGCCTTCCAAGAAGCTCCAGGTCTGACTTGCTAAAGCAGGGCTTTCTGGAATGGGCAGCCATTTTGCCTCATGGTGTTATAGGACTGCGTTATGATGTCAGGGGTTTGCTGCATCTCCACAGCGCGCCCTATGGTGGGTTGCATCAAGGCACCTTACCGTACAGTGTGGGTGCCTAACTTCCCTTCATAACAATACAAACCCCGCTGGGTCTCCCATACAAATATCCACACAACAAAGGGAAACACAAATAAATATCAATTCTTGTTGGAACTCACACCATGAGGGTATCTCCCTCTCGTTGTGTGCTGTTCCATTTTTCTCTTAAAATCAAATAGGGACACAACCCTAACAAGGATTAGAGGGATATCAACCCTCTAATACCAACCGAAGGAAATACACTTCATATGGAAGGATTAATAAATAGTCACTTAACTTGAACATGAGCTCTTCGTCTGTAATTCAGCAGGAGTCAAAAAAACAGATAAGCGTCCACAGCAAAGCCACAGATGAAAACGCTGAAATCCACTCAAGGGCTATCTGGCATAAACAAACGCCGTGGGGAACCCCGCTTCATATATTGTGGCGAAGAAACATGCTCCCTCCGTCCTCAAGCCAAGCAAACGAACTTGTTCCAAACAATCCCTTCCATCTCCTGAACAACTATATAAGGAGAACTCAACTCCTCAAAGTAACTCAACATTGTATTTGTTTCGAGCCTCCGATCCTGCCGGCTCTTTGTCAAACTCCGTTGCTCCTACTTCAGCCGGAAACACTAACTTCATTTAAACGCCCGACTATGGGCACATGATCGGCTGGTAACCAATACGTCCCTGGTTCACTTAAACTATACTGCTTAGACTAAGGTCCACCATTCCACAGTCGAATTGAGCCCCTGGGGCTCCATGGAGTCCAAAGTGAAGATCCAAAATTGTTCACGATAACTAAGGCATGAATGTCTATCTCCCCCTCTGACTTTAGATGGAATATAGTCAATTATTCTCCATCGCAAATCAGCGAAACTATGATGATAGTCTTGACAATGTGAAGCTAACAGAGCTGTCAGAACAGCTCCATTAATCCAAGATCGATGTTCTTTGCGAATCATAAAGAAAAGACTCAATGTTTTGCCCACATAAATTAATTTGCAAGGGCAAATTAGAACATACACTACAAAGGCAGACAAACATGTCGTAGCAAATTTGCTATAAATCTTTCGATGATTGAGAGGATGTTGCCAAACAGGACCCTCCAGTGTCAAAGCGCAAAAGTCACACCCAGCGCATTTAAAGTGGCCCACTAAATCCTCCACCGATGATTTTTGAGTAGAGCTATCATGATGAACTATCCAATCCGCTATGTTCCTACCCCTCTGTAGGGCAAACATTAACGGCTTCATGAAACTAGAATGTAAGGATAACAAAGGCCAGTGAGATTTTAAGATTTTTATCACCTCAGCCGTACCAGGCATGTACGGTAACACTCCTACAAAAGAGGAAGGATCCTCGGAACTGGAACTCGGAGTGTCCCACCAATCTCTATGGTTAAACCGGGCTCTACGGTATGCCCGATTAATAATATCAAGGGGATATCCTCGATCCAACAAGCGAGCCTTCAACCGGGAAGCCTGAAATTTAAAATCTTCTAACGTAGAACAGAGTCCTCCTGGTATATGGTTACTATGGACATCAAAGCTCTATATACAAATATAAATCAGGTCCCGTTTGATTTACCATCTCGTTTGCCAAAATCCTTTGTTATCAGTTTGTTGAAATTAGTATTGACAAAGAATTTCTTCCTGTTTGGAGATCAATATTTTCAACAAATTCATGGAATTGCAATGGGGGCGACGGTGGCACCATCGGTAGCCACATTTTACATGGCAGAATTTGAGACTAGACACATATATCCTTCCCCATGGTTCCAATGGATACGGATGTGGTCTAGATTTCTGGATGATATATTTTTCTTTTGGACAGACACGGAAATAACATTGAGGGAGTTCTTTACCTGGATCAACACGCTATCGCCTGATCTTCAATTTACACCTACCTTTCATAAAGGGACAATAGATTTTTTGGACATCCTTTTATTTAAGGATGGCCCTGAGGTGGGTTCTACTTTATATCGTAAGGAAGTCCAGCGCAAAACTTTGCTTCATTATCAAAGTTATCATCCGGGCCCCCTACAGAGGGGATTACCGGTGGGGCAATTTCTATGATTGCGTCGACTCTGTTCTACATTAGAAGATTTTAAATTTCAGGCTTCCCGGTTGAAGGCTCGCTTGTTGGATCGAGGATATCCCCTTGATATTATTAATCGGGCATACCGTAGAGCCCGGTTTAACCATAGAGATTGGTGGGACACTCCGAGTTCCAGTTCCGAGGATCCTTCCTCTTTTGTAGGAGTGTTACCGTACATGCCTGGTACGGCTGAGTTGATAAAAATTTTAAAATCTCACTGGCCTTTGTTATCCTTACATTCTAGTTTCATGAAGCCGTTAATGTTTGCCCTACAGAGGGGTAGGAACATAGCGGATTGGGTAGTTCATCATGATAGCTTTACTCAAAAATCATCGGTGGAGGATTTAGTGGGCCACTTTAAATGCGCTGGGTGTGACTTTTGCGCTTTGACACTGGAGGGTCCTGTTTAGCAACATCCTCGAAAGATTTATAGCAAATTTGCTACGACATGTTTGTCTGCCTTTGTAGTGTATGTTCTAATTTGCCCTTGCAAATTAATTTTTGTGGGCAAAACATCGCGAGTCATAAAGAAAAGACTCCAAGAACATCGATCTCGGATTAATGGAGCTGTTCTGACAGCTCCGTTAGCTTCACATTGTCAAGACTATCATCATAGTTTCGCTGATTTGCGTTGGAGAATAACTGACTATATTCCATCTAAAGTCAGAGTGGGAGATAGACATTCATGCCTTAGTTATCGTGAACAATTTGGGATCTTCACTTTGGACTCCATGGAGCCCCAGGGGTTCAATTCGACTGTGGAATGGTGGACCTTAGTCTAAGCAGTATAGTTTAAGTGACCCGGGGACCTATTGGTTACCAGCCGATCATGTGCCCATAGTCGGGCGTTTAAATGAAGTTAGTGTTTCCGGTTGAAGTAAGAGCAACGGAGTTTGACAAAGAGCCGGGAGGATCGGAGGCTCGAAACAAATACAACGTTGAGTTACTTTGAGGAGTTGAGTTCTCCTTATATAGTTGCTCAGGAGATGGAAGGGATTGTTTGAAACAAATTTGTTTGCTTGGCTTGGCTTGAGGACGGAGGGAGCATGTTTCTTCGCCACAATATATGAAGCGGGGTTCCCAACGGCATTTGTTTATGCCAGATAGCCCTTGAGTGGATTTCAGCGTTTTCATCTGTGGCTTTGCTGTGGACGCTTATCTGTTTTTTTGACTCCTGCTGAATTACAGATGAAGAGCTCATGTTCAAGCTAAGTGACTATTTATTAATCCTTCCATATGAAGTGTATTTCCTTCGGTTGATATCCCTCTAATCCTTGTTAGGGTTGTGTCCCTATTTGAATTTAACAGAAAAACGTAACAGCACACAACGACAGGGAGATTCCCTCATGGTGTGAGTTCCAACAAAAATTGATATTTATTTGTGTTTCCCTTTGTGGTGTGGATAACTTCCCTTCATGGCATCTTACATGACCGCGTGGCGCAAGGTACCTTGTGTGACCATGCGGTACAAGGCATCTTACAACAGTACGCTGACACCTTACACTTACAGGGCCATGACATCGACTCCTGCACCTGTGAGATGTTTGTGTACCCATTTTCCATGTTGTATTGTGTTTTTTAGTGGTCTTCTGGTGAGTCAGAGAACTCTGCATTTCTCTGGGCACAGTAACAAGGTCTGGCTATCTGTAACTATAATTACAGATAGCCCAGCCTTTTCCTACAAGGCAATTGAGGGCAATGTGATGTGCCCTGGGTCACAGGAAGTGTTAATGGGGATTGAACCCTTGATGTGCTATATACTAGGTAGATAACGTTCTCATCAACCAACTTCTACCCCCCAATTTCGCCATACACACAAGACATAGAGAAAACAAAAAAGGAGGAGGGGTGCTCATAGTCTCCAAATCGGACCTTAACTTCCACATAACAGATTCCTCTAGCTCAAACAATCTAGACATACTCTCCATTACAAACCAGCAATTCTCCCTCAACCTCTTATACAGGACACCGTCCGCTTCTCCAGATGACCTCCCAACCATTATTGACCTTGCTGCCAGCACCCTCAATCCCAATAAGCCAAATTGGATAATGGGTGACTTCAATCTCCCATCATTATCCCAAAACCACGCAAATGCCTTCCTTGGTGCTATGGAAGACCTGGGACTCAAGCAAATTATTACTAAACCAACTCATATAAAGGGAAACATTCTGGATTTGGTATTTGCTCCTCAGCCAGTCTTTGAGCAAAACCACAACCTACCAATATCAATCGTTGATGTACCCTGGTCAGACCACAAACTGATCATTTTCCAGATCCCCATCATCAACGAGCAGCTGCACAGAAGCCAAAACATGCACAGCACATCACGGACGCCCACAAGAAGATTTAGACCATTTAACAGGGAACACATTGTGGCTGAGACCCAATCACTCCTCAACAAAACTGTACCGGACCTCGACGAACTAATCACCTCCTGGAACTCCAATCTGCATGCCATATCACAACCTCCATTTTCCAATAACACAAAGAGGAGAAAAAGAAGCACCGCCCCATGGTTCTCTCCTGAATTGCGATCCTCTCTGACTCAACTCCGCAGACTGGAGCGTCGCTGGCGCCGATCGCTTTCTACTGAAGATCAGACCGCCTACCGTACCCACCTCTCCACACACCGTGAAGCAATCACAACCACAATGAAACAATATCACACGGACACACTAAAGAGATCACTGAATAAACCACGTGACCTCTTCAACCTTGTCAAATCCCTTTCAAAGGAACCTTCTCCCGAACAACACAGTGAGATTCATCCACAGAAATTCGCTGACTACATGCAATCCAAGATCGTGCAAACTAACAAGGTGTCAACAGTCCCGTTCCAAGAACCAGCGAATGCAACCTCACTAAATAAATTCTCCACTCCATCCACTAAATGCATCGAGGATACCATAGCATCTCTCAACACCTCCACTGCACAAACGGACCCATGCCCAGCTTTTTGGATTAAGGAGCTACGTTGTGTGTTCAGCCCCTTTATTACAAATCTAATGAACCTCTCATTCACAACAGGTTACTTCCCCACAGCACTCAAGCAGACTGCCATTAGGCCACTTTTGAAAAACCCCAAGCTAGACCCGCAAAAGGTCGAATCTTATAGGCCTATAGCTAGCATTCCCCTCTTAGCCAAGATAATTGAGAAGGAGGCACAAAGGCAAATCCAAGAGCATATAGACACCACAGCTCCCCTAGATCACTGCCAACATGGGTTCAGAGAATATCATGGGGTCGAGACCCTACTCACTAACCTATTCAACGACATTATCACAGGCATTAACAACATCCGACAAGGATTTGTACTCGTCTTCTTAGACATCGCTGCGGCGTTCGACTCTGTAAGCCACGAAATTCTCCTCGGACGACTGAAAGAGAAAGGTATCTGCAACAGTGCATTGGAATGGTGTAACTCTTATCTGGATGGAAGATGGCAATATGTGAAGTCTGGTTCAGAAGAGTCAAAACGCTTCCATCAAAAGCAAGGTGTGCCTCAAGGTTCCTCATTGTCTTCCCTACTATTTAATATATACATGCAGCCCATCTGCGACATCATAAGATCATTCAAAGTCAACTGCTTGATATACGCAGATGACATTCTCTTATATATGCCTTTCTCTACAACTCAATTAGACCTGGCACCACTAGTAGACTGCCTCAATACGGTCTCTGAGTGGCTCCAATCACAAAACCTATGCATTCAGCATAAAAAAACAGAGGTGCTTTTCATCGCCAGAGACCCCAACTTCACTCCTCCAACCCACGTTAGTGTCAAGGAAGCTGACCTACAAACTAAAGAAACAATAAGATACCTTGGAGTTACATTGGACCAACGTCTGGATATGAAACATCACATAAATAACATAGTCAAAGCGGTATACTTCAAAATCCGCTCGCTCAGGCATATACGCTCCCTGTTGGACCCGGACGACTTCCGGACCATATACCAAGCGCTAATCCTGCCACACTTCGACTTTGCAAATGCCATCTTACAAGGTCTCCCTCAATCCACTCTTAGCCCTTTACAGATGGCCATGAATGCCGCAGCAAGAGTCCTCTACGGAGCATCCAGAAGCGACCACGTAACTCCCATTCTTAAACAGCTTCACTGGCTCCCCATCCATGGGAGGATCATCTTTAAAACCCTAGTCCTATCATTCAAGGCAATCAAGGGTATCTCATCCTCCTCACTCACAGATCTGATTCACACTGTACCCCCCAACAGATCCAGAAGAGCAACAGCTGTAAACCTACTAACAACCTCGAAGGCATCAACAAAGTGCAACATGACAACCTCAAACAGAGCGTTCAGTTTATATGCCCCCAAATGCTGGAACGCTCTACCCTCCGACATAAGGGCCATTACTGTCCTACCACAGTTCAGGAAGGCACTCAAATACCACCTCTTCCTTCAATACTACCCTACCAGCAATTGAACCAAAAGAAGTGACTCATTCATGAAACCACCCTTCCGTGCTTTATATTACTATGACTCTATTCTGTTCTATGTAAATATCTCATGTATATAGTTTAACCCGGTTCTCCAAGTTGGTACTCCTGTTCGATGTAAACCAAACAGCTTGTTGTTATGGTCTTTATGTTATAATGTAAACCGCGCTGATGCCGAATAGTGCGGTATATAAGAACTTGTAATAAATAAATAAATAATAAATAAATAATAAACCACTGGGCTACCCCCTCTATACCAGATGCATCTGTATAGAGATACATATATATGCCTTATATATATATATATGGCCTGTGAAGGATAGTACATATATATATACATGCATATATCTATTCACACATATCTATATATGTGTGGACATGTGCATACACATATATATGTAGCTCTGAACAGATACACATGGTGTGGAGGGTTAGCTCAGTGGTTAGTGCAACTACCTAGTATACCAAGGCTCAGGGGTTCAATTCACAGTGATAAGTCTCATGACCCTGACCACATCACATTACATACCTTTGCCTTGTATGAAAGGCCTGTGTATATCTAGATAGATATATTTATTTTTTCTGCATATGTATGTTGTTATTACATCATCAGTCTTCGGTGTTTGCCCTGTGAGATTGCCTCTAACACCCAGTTTCCACAGGGTCATTCCAATGTTTTTATCCTCTCCATCAGATGACTCCAAGGGGGGAGGGGCTGTTCTGTGTGTTTTGTGGGTCCACAGGGTATGCATCTGTGCTTTGCCTGCCCAAATGTCCTGTCTATTGGCTATAGGTATCAATGTGAGCCATATGACAGAACATGTAGGTGGCTGGCCCACAGGCATAATATGGCTGCATGTTCATCGGACATGGGATGGGGCAGACCTGCACATTCTCCATGCATTGCTGTGATACCAATCCAGTACATGCCTTGTGTCCTACATCTGATGTGTTCGCAAGGGCACACTCTGGCCATGGCCTATAGCAGAGGCCATGCACATATCATGTTAGATGTGCCTGGGCACACTGTGTCAACAATGCACAGTGCGTCAGAGTCAGTTCAGCGCCCAGTCTGTTCCACAGATAACTCTCAGTGCATATTAACCATATTTACTGACAAAAACAGAGGATGTATGGTTCACACTCAAAATGTACTTGGGTGGGATTCAAACCCAGGTCACGTGTTAATACTGCACATGACTCATCCATTAGGCTAAATCTGCAATCACATATTTTGCATTTGAGACATGGACCGATGTCCTCCCCTGCAATGGGGTATGCAAATGGAGTCAGGCCCTCAGCAGGACATGTTCACATATACAGAACATGCACTTGGTTGTCAGAGCAGTATACTGCTATGTGTTCATCCACTGATGCAGACAGTCACATTTCACAGCCATGACACTACATGGGTATTCATCAGCCATTAAACATACCATGGAGGCACATCTGTCCTCTATACCTTAAATAGACAGATCTCTAACCCCTGACTACACCTTGACACAGTCAGGCACAGCACTGGCAGTTATTGGGGATGATGCAGGTCCCTGCAAACAATGTGCTACACCTATGACATGAGTCAGTTTTACAGACATCTTTGGAGCCCCTAGTACATTGCACCTCAGGCAATGCACATGCATCACGTGATGCACACAACACACAGTGCTGCAGCTGCTCACGCCACACTGGTGCAGACTGCATCTCATGTGCAATTGTGACTTCACAGGCCATACTAACCACACTCTCACATATGTCTGCAGTTGTAGTGTGCACTAATGGACAGTGTCACAGCACATGTGCAGGATGTGCTATCCCCTGTGACCTGTTACACATGGCAATATGGGCAAAGCTACACACACACTGAACATAGACTGCCTTTAAGCAGCATATGGTCAATCGCAGACTACCCTGGACCTCCATTATGTGCCATGCACAAATCTCCAACCATCCTGACAGGCTGGTTTTGGGGACACACCCCATGATCCCATCCATCCACTGTGCCTTTGGTGCTGCTTTGTGTTCTGCTATTTGTTCATCCCTCCATCCCCCATGATGCATTGCACATTCATACCTGCTGTATGCATGCCCTCCAAAATGACAAGAGACTCTGTTCCTTCACACGACACCATAATTTTTCAGGCCCTTGTGGCCTTCATGGCAAATATGGCAACTGAGACCATTACCTACCAGTTGCAGAGGTCACCATGAATGGGAGGGGTCACACAGCATCTGGTCCACAGGGTTAGTACTGTACTACCTGAACCTCTCTTGTTCAGCCACAGATCTACATCACAGCTATTGTGCTGCATGTCGAGGTCTCTCTTGTATGTGGACCGTTGTTCTCCTAGCCCTGGGGCAACATCAAATATACCTTTACAGACAGCTAGGTTACAGCAGCAGGTTCACATATGGTGTGACTTGCCATAAGAGGATGGTGGGAGAAGGTGTGGAAGCCCCATAAAGCTGACATAGGTGGTACAGAGGCCCACAGCAGCAAAGGCTTACACCCATCACTGCAAGGGGAGGTGGTACATAACCCTGCTGCACAGTAAGTTCACACCCATCACTGTAGCTGTGGCTGTCGTCACCCTGATAAGTCAATCAGACACAGCTGGCAGTATCACTCTGCATGTGTCAACCAACCCAGGGGCATTAGGTATATACATACCCCAACTGTTATTCCACACAGAATATACTGTATGTGTTCAGTGCAGTCTGCTTCTCTGAATGTCACACCAACCTCAAACAGCAGGAGCAAGACCTGTTATACCAGGGCAACTTTAACCTATGCATAACTCAATGTGGCTACCTAGCCAAGGCAGAGTCAAACCACAGTGAGGGTGATGGTGGCCTATCAGCGATCTCTGCTGTGTGCACCCTAATCAGGCTATTGGCTATCAGATGTTCGCACATCTTTTACATATACATTCCCTCTCATACATGTGCATCCTGTGGTAATGGTGCTGTTTCATGAATTTCCCAGGATCCTCTCCCCTTCATTTGCATCACATTCTGCTGTGGAACTGCAGTGCAGAATACAATGGCTGATGAGGGTCTTGCATGCTGCATCACAGCAAACCACATCTGCCATGCTCCCAGATGCTGTGTGCCCCTACTTTGCCGGTGGCAGTGAGCAGGACACCTACAAATGTGCCTTTGTTGATCCATCATGTTTCCATATTGCCACCATGCTGACATGACATGAGAGGCATATGCAGTCATTCACACTGCAGGTGCAATGGGCACCCCCACTGGTAGGCACATGCACTGGGGTTGTGCATGGTCTATACATTTGGGAAGAGGGATCCCAGCAGCACCTTGTACATATAATCATACTGCTAAACCATTACATGCATGCACACTGCATAGCTGCACCTCACACTCCACAGGGTGCAAACCCCCCCCCCCCCCCTACACATACTGTCTAGACCCTCTTGGGAATGTTGTTCAACATACACTTGTTACATACCTCTGGATTGGGTATGCCTGCACAATATGCACGCATTATTACAACTCACTTCACAGTACATGCACTTGCCATAGCCATCCCACCGTAAATGCTCAACTTGGGTAATTTACCATCATGCCTCGCATTGTGCATTTTCTCATCTTTAAATCTGCATGTGAGGATCTCTGTCTGCTGTGCTGTGGCATGTTACACCTACTGCCCCTGGTCACAGCTTGCTCTGGTACAGCCATGACATTCATGTCTATCATTGGTAATCCACATGTTGCCCTTGCTCCTGCATACCCTGACTCATTCACACAATGACCTTGTGCTTGGAAACACAGAGCTGCTGTAATTTTCTTTGTAGACATATTTGGATGTCCATTGTCATGGATCATGTGGGCCTGATGTCATGTGTGCCTATGTGCACCTAGCTGTCTACAGGCTCTGTGATATACTGCACAGCTGCACCTATAGTTTCATTATAAAACAATAGTTTGGGTACATGAGGGTTAGCATAGATAACAGTGTGGGTGTTGGCTCCCAGGCAAGGTTGGTGACGAGGATGAGAGGCACATGTGGCAAGTTGGTTGGAGTACAGAGTGTGCTTCTTTCCTCAAAGATTGTAGCAGAAAGTGATGGCTGATTGGGAAGCAGGGTGGGTTGGATGAAAGAGGGAAAGGGGGGGAGGACATGTCAGAGCTCACGATGACTGAGGTGGGCCTTGTGAGTGCAGTGAGCCATGCATGCCATTGGGGGGAGGGGGAGTAAGACTGACTGCTCATGACCTTGGATGGTATGTTGATGTAAAAGGAATTGAGTCTAGCTATGGTGATCCACAGACCCACCTTGAACCTACCACCCTACAGTCATGCACACAGTGACTTTGGGTTTGGTGCCACAGAGCTGCCAAATACAAGGGCCATATGGATATACTTAGGTGTTCCATACAGTGGGCATGTTACAGTGTATTCCTATGTGCACATAGCTGGCTGCTACCTCTGTGCCATGACGACACACACAGTGTCATATTGATGCACTGAGCAAGAATGGGGATAGTATACATTATCTGCTGTCCTATACTATGTTGGCATTCTTGGCTGCCACTCCGGTCCCAATCTCAGCTCAGGCATTGTTAAGGTGTGCTCACTGTGTAGGAGCTGATAATACGCTCTGATGTTAAGAGCCACTCAATGTGCCAGGACAATCAGTCTGACTGCCATTCAGCTGAGGATGTGGAGCCTATGTGTAGGTGTTTGTATCCTTGCGGGCCAATTCATGGGGAGTTGCACATCTTACTGTTGTACCTGCACTGTGGGATGAAAAGTATCCACAGGTACATGCAAAACATTATCCATAGCCAGGACCCAAACCTGTGACCCTCTGCTCCTCTAAACACCATAACATAAGAACATAAGATATGCCATACTGGGTCAGACCAGGGTCCATCAAGCCCACTATCCTGTTTCCAACAGTGGCCAATCTAGGTCATACGTACCTAGCAGTTTCCCCAAAAGACACAGGTTCCACAATGCTTGGATTGGGTCAAGCATTGATATCCTGGGTACCTTTTAATAATGGTTTATGGACCTTTCCCTCCAGAAACTTGTCCAAACCTTTTTTAAGCCCAGCAACACTAACAGCTTTTACTACATCCTCCGGTAACAAATTCCAGAGTTTGATTACACGTTGAGTGAAAAAATATTTCTCTTATTAGTCTTAAATAGGTTACCCTGCAACTTCATTGCATGTCCCCTAGTCTTTTTATATTCTGATGATATAAACAATCAATCTACGTTTACCCATTCCACTCCATTCATTAATTTATAGACCTCTATCATATCTCCCCTCAGCTGTCTCTTTTACAGGTTGAAGAGCCCTAACCTTTTTAGCTTCTCTTCATAGGAGTATCCTTCCATCCACTTTACCATTTTGGTGGCTCTTCTCTGTACCTTTTCTAATAATGCTATATCCTTTTTAAGATACGCCGACCAGAACTGCACACAATATTCAAGGTGTGGTCTCACCATGGAACGATACAGAGGCATTATAATATCCTTTGTTTTATTTTCCATTCCATTCCTTATGATACCTAGCTGTATCAGGACCCAAAAGGCAGGCAGAGCTCCGGAGTCTCAATGCGTGGATGAGACAATGGTGCAGAGATGAGGGTTTTGGATTTGTTAGGAACTGGGGAACATTCTGGGGAAAGGAGGGGCTCTTCCGAAGGGATGGGCTTCACCTTAACCGGGATGGAACCAGGCTGCTGGCATTAACCTTTAAAAAGGAGATAGAGCAGCTTTTAAACTAGATATTAGGGGAAAGCCGACAGTTGCCCAAGAGCGGATGGTTCGGAAGAATGTATCTTTGAAGGATACTACCAAAAGCAGAGAGGTTCCACAAAAGAGTAAAGTAGCCCAAATGCCCTCAAGTATGGAGCAGACTGAGCTTAAAGATCCCAAATTACCCATGTCTAACAATAGCCAAACTAATATGAGTAAAATACATTCTCTAAACTGCTTGTATGCAAATGCTAGAAGTCTAAAGAATAAGATGGGAGAGTTAGAATATATAGCACTAAATGAAAGGTTAGATATGATTGGAATATCAGAGACATGGTGGAAGGAGGACAACCAGTGGGACACTGTGATATCTGGGTACAAACTATATCGTAATGATAGAGCTGATCAAATTGGTGGAGGGGTTGCTCTCTATGTTAGAGAGGGCATTGAGTCAGAAAGGATTAAAGTTTTGCAGGAAACAAAATCTGCTGTAGAATCTATATGGATTGAAATTCCATGTAAAAGGGGGAAGGCAATGGCAGTGGGGGTGTACTATCGAGCACCTTGCCAGAATGACCAAATGGATGATGAAATGCTCTGCCTGCCTTTTGGGTCCTGTACCACAGTGCTGCCACATTACTACAACCGTCCCTGGGGATGGCATGCTTCCCATCTGTCAGACCCTGGCATGTTGCAATGCGCATGGTGCACAGGATCAGGGAATAACTTTTGTCTGGTACAGGCAGGTACTGCTCCCTCCCCCTGCACCATACTGACATGCCTATGTGTTATCAGTGTTGGTTGTGCGCAGTCCCAGGCCAGGCAACACAAGGGTAGGCAGGTGCCTAGGGCACAGGGTTCGGGGAGGGGCCAGAGTTATACATGGACAGCCACACATCCCCCCCACAACCATCTGCCTCTCCAGGGACCCCGTCACCACCTGCCAATGTTCAAACTGGGGAAGAGACAGCTGAGGGGTGTTAGGTTAGAATTCTAGGAATTATTGCCTGGAGTGGAAGAGGTAAAAGCAGGT
Source organism: Ichthyophis bannanicus (assembly GCA_033557465.1). Classification (NCBI taxonomy): domain Eukaryota; kingdom Metazoa; phylum Chordata; class Amphibia; order Gymnophiona; family Ichthyophiidae; genus Ichthyophis; species Ichthyophis bannanicus. The sequence goes on from CM066034.1 coordinate 499,942,437, forward strand.
TAACAGTTTACATCATCAGAATGTTGTCAGACTAGGGGACATGCACTATGGCTACAGTGTAACCCATTTCGGACTACTACTATGTGCAAATATTTTTTTCCTTTGATGTGCAATCACACCCTGCAATTCATTACCAGGGGATGTCATAACGGCTGTTTCTGGGTTTAATAAATGTTTGGACAGGTTCCTGGTGAGGTTCCATAAACCATTGGAGGACAGGGATATGCATGGCTTGCTCCATTACAAGCACTGTAGATCCTGTGTGTCTTTTGGTGTAACTGCTAGATCCTTTGTGCCCCAGACTGGACACTGTTGGACACAGGATACTGGGCTTGATGGTCATTGGTCAGACACAGTCTTGCCTATTTTCAATTCCTATGTTCTTCTGTGCCACCTAGGCAATTGCATGGTCTGCTCTGTGCACCAGCAGCCCCCAATGCATGATCTACATGCTGTTCCTTTGCCTCATTTGCACCATCAACATTATGCACTTTCATACTTGGGCCATATGCTGTTGCTGCAAGTGGATCACTACTATCACTTTCTTGAGCTCACCTGTCTGTGCAGCACATTGCAGATGTTTAAGTAGGCTCTCTGTCCTCAAAATGCACCCTTACCGATAGATTTTGATACGTGTTAAGGTTCCTATGTTAGGGTGCCGGTGTTAAGGGAGCAGGGCCTTGTTCCCACCCATTCCCTGCCCATTGACCCCTACTCTCCGCCTACTTTCCACCCATAGGGCACTTTACGACGCCGGTACCATTAACGAGTGCTAAGGTGACATTTAGGATGTGCTAAGGGCACAAGTGCGCCATTAGTATGCATTAACAGCACACTTGCTCCTTTACTGCCGTTTAGTAAACATACCCCTTTGTTTTCTTTTCTATTCATTTCCTAATGATTCCTAACATTCTATTTGCTTTTGTGGCCGCAGTGACATACTAAACAGAAGATTTCAATGTATTGTCTATGATCACACCCAGATCCCTTTCTTGAGTGGTGACTCCTAACATGGAACTTAGCATTGCATATCTATAGTTTGGGTTATTCTTTCCTAGATGCCTTACTTTGCACTTCTTCACATTAAATTTCATCTGTCATGTGGATGGCCAGTCTCCCAATGTCCTCTCACAATCCACAGGCAATTTAAAAACTCCAAATAATTTGGTGTCATCTACAGATCTGATCACCTAGCTTTTTGTTCTGACTGCCAGATAATTTATAAATATGTTAAAAAGCACTCCTCTGATCCCTAGTGAATTTGTTGTGGTACCACTAGGGGTCAAGCTGTCAAAAAAAGGTGAAAAACCTTGCGAGGAGCTGTTTATGCATCACACTTTCTCAATGAGAGTACAGTGAAGTACCGTGTGCTAACTTAATGTGTAATCCACACTCATACACCACTCATATCCTGCTCACTCCTCGCCCCATAACAGGGCATACAGCTAGTCACTAGTGCATGAATGAGCATGCACTGTCATGCTTGCATGATAAGTTACCATTTTCCAACACAAACAATTGGCATGTGCTAATTCACAGGCTAACTGCTTAGCAATATTAGTAAAAGAGGCCCTAATTGCAATGGTCAGGGGTAAAATAGTTCCACTGATTTCATGAATCTTCTGGAATCAAGGTTTGAAGGCCAGTTTTACATAGGGCATCTAGATGGGATCTGGGACTTCCAAGCTGGGATGTGCACAGTTTCCTTAGTATGCAGATCCTTTTGTAAAATATATGTATAAGGATACTGGGAAATACATGTTTAAATGCTGGCATATCCAGTAGGAACATTTTATGAAAAACAAATTGTAGAAAAAAAGAGCAGCGTCACTCATCTTGGACATGCGTAGCTACCACATTTTATAAAACTGGATGTCTAGCAAAAGTCAATTTAGTAGCAGACAGAGGAAAAAATCCTTTAAAAAACATTTATTGAATAGATTTTAACTACTAGAGAGGTAAGCACAATTTAACATAAGAACATAAAACCTTCTTGATATATTTTATGGAAGGTGGCATGAGGGCAGGATTTTGACCTGCAAAGCAGATGTGCTTTTATGAACTCTGGGCTGAATCGAATCTCAGTGAACTCCATGTAAAAAAGGGATGCTGATATGGGGAGGCATACTGGGAAATGAAAGGGAAGGTAGCAGTGACAGTGTACTACCATTCATCTGGCCAGAATGAACAAGGGGAAGATGAAATGCTAAAAGAAATTAGGAAAGCTACTAAAAGTTACAACAGAGTAATAATGTGTAATTTCAAATACCTTGGTATCAACTGGGTCAGTGTCACGGAAAGACATGCGAGGGAGATAAAGTTTCTAGACAAAATAAATGACTGCTTCATGGAGCAGCTGGTTCAAGAACAGACATTGAGAGAAGATGCCAGAGGTCTATAAATTAATGAATGGAGTGGAACAGGTAAATGTAGATCGATTGTTTATGCCATCAAAATATAGAAAGAGTAGGGGACATGCAATGAAGCTACAGGGTAACCTATTTAAGACTAATAAAAGAAAATATTTTTTCACTCAACGTGTAATCAAACTCTGGAATTTGTTACCAGAGGATGTAGTAAAAGCTGTTAGCATAGCTGGGTTTAAAAAAGGTTTGGACAAGTTCCTGGAGGAAACCATTATAAAAGGGGACCCGGAAATCCACTGCTTGCCACAGTACAAGCATTGTGGAACCTGTGTCCTTTGGAGAAACTTCTAGGTACTTGTGACCTAGATTGACCACTGTTGGAAACAGGATACTGGGCTTGATGGACCTTGGTCTGACCCAGTATGGCATATCTTATGTTCTTAGATGAAATAAATGACTGCTTCACGGAACAGCTGGTTCAAGAACAGACATGAGGAGAAGCTGCTGTATTTTAGACCTAGTCCTTAGTGGAACACAGGATCTGGTGCAAGAGATAATGGTGTTTGGGCCACTTGGAAACAGTGATCATAACATGATCACATTTATTTATTTAAACATTTTTCTATACCGCTTTGTCCTACAATCAGAGCGGTTTACATTGTAACAAACATTTTACATAGAATAGTTGAACAGTAAACAGTATTATATTATAGTCTACAAGGAACAATTGGATCTTATCTAGGAGCAAGGTAGTCTGAGAACTATGTATATGGTCATGAGGATATGACAACTACAGTATTTACAATTTTAAACATCATATTTTATGTTTATTAGTCTATTGCTTTGGGTCAACAGTCAGTAACTTGGATCATGTAGTTGTTTGTGTGGTTAGGTTATAATTCCGTAGTAAGTTGAGAAGAAGTGAGTTTTTAGTTTTTTTCAAAAGTCTTTGATGTCTGATGTTGCCCTCAAGTCATCCGGGAGAGTTCCAAAGTGATGGAGCATAGAATGATAGTGTTCTTTCAGATGTGTTTTGTAAGGTCTTTTGGTATCCAAGGGGTGTGGTAATCATATTCTTTTTGTTATTCCTTCTAGGCTGGGTACTTGTGTCTCTTGTTATAGTGTCTTGTAAGGTGTATGCTGATAGTTGGTGAATGATCTTGAATATGATTACGGTTGATTTGTATCTAATACATGATTGGATTGGAAGCCAGTGTAATTTATTAAGTATTGGTGTGATGTGGTCATGTATATCTGTTCCTGTGATTAGGCAAACTGCAGTCTTCTGCACCAGTTGGAGTGCTAGTGTAGTTTGCTTTGGGAGACCTTGATATAATGAATTGCAATAGTCGAGCGTTGGAGTGATTATTGCTTGGCAGATGGTCTGGAAGTGATCATGGTCTAGAAATGGTTTTAGTCTTCTTATTGTCTTCATCTTGTAGTAGGCATTTGCGGTTGTTTTTGCAATGTGTGGTTGCATGGTTAAGTTTTGATCTATTATGACTCCCGGGTATTTAACTTCTTTTCTCATTTGATTTAATAGAGGGAGGACGGCAAGAAAATTCACTGCACTAGCATTTAAATTTCAAAAGGCAGACTATGATAAAATGAGGAAACTAGTTAAGAAAAAAATAAAAGGAGCAGTTGCAAAGGTTAAAGGTTTACATTAAGCCTGGACATTGTTTACAAATACTATCTTGGAAGCCCAGACCACATGTATTCCATGCTTTAAGAAAGGTGGAAGGAAGGCCAAAAACCTGCCAGCATGGTTTAAAGGTGCAGTCAGAGAGGCCATTATAGCAAAAAGCATCTTTCAAACAATAGAACAAGGAGCAAAATGGCGAAAACAGGAAAAACCACAAGCACTGGAAAGTTAGATGCAAGGCATTGATAAGGCAGGCAGAAAAATAATTAAAAAGAGCTTGCTATAGAAGGAAAAACTCACAGTAAAAACCTTTTCAAGTACATTTGTAGCAGACAGCATTAAGTTTGACCGTTCTATGAGAGTCAGTTGGACCATTAGATGATAGAGAGGTAAAAGAGTCTTTAATAATTTATCCCTGTTTAATATTTCCTGTTTAATTTTCCCTCTATAGACTACAGAGTATCATGTAGAAGTTTAACTATACAATACTTGTAACATGTGTCCATGTATATAGTTCAATTTCAGTTCTTTGTATGAAGTTTTGTCATCTGTAAACCGCCCCTGATCTCTGGAAGGGGCGGTATAGAAGAACCAAATAAATAAATAAATAAAATACAGAAAACATAGGGAAGTTACCCATGCCAGAAATGATATTTAAAGTGATATATCTGAGGAATTGAAACAAATCTCCATAAACCTAGAAGATGTACTACTGCAATTTGATAAACTCAAGAATAGCAAATCAACTGGACTTGATGGTATACATCCCAGGGTACTAAACTCAAAAATGATATTACAGACCTACTATTAGTAATCTGTGAACTATCAATAAGATCATCTGTAGTACCTGGCGATTAGAGAGTGGCCAACGTAATGCTAATTTTTAAAAAGGGTTCCAGGGATGATCTTTGGAAACTATAGATCGGTCAGCCTGACATCAAAACTGGGCAAAATGGTAGAAACCATTATAAAGAACAATATTATTGAACAAATAGATTTTCATGGTTCAATGGGAGAAAACCAATATGGTTTAACCATGGAAAGTCTTGTCTCACTAATCTGCTATACTGTTTTGAAGGTGTGAATAAATAGGTAGATAAAGTTGAGCTGGTTGATGTGTAGCACAAATAAGCATGGGACATGTCCGAATCATCTGGATGGCCCCAAGCAGAACGGGCCTGTCAAGATCCAATTCGGCACCGTGGGAGCAAGATGTTCCCACGGGTCCAGGACTGGGCCCTGGACAATGGCCCAGCATGCCCCTGCATCACCAGAGGGACATCTTACCCATGGCACAGCCTGCCCATAGCCTATGACACCCTGATTGCTGGCTGCCTGACCCCCAACAGGAGCAGCAAGGCCCAGATCGGGCAGCGAGGACCCACATGTCATGCCTCCATTGTCTCGGGGGGTCTGGTTGGCCGATCCTGAGGGGCGGCCAGCATTTATTCCACATCCAAGGTGGAAAAATCTGGCCATTCCCCCCCCCCCCACCCCCTAGTGCCCCAAGGACATACAGGGCCATGACCGGAATCAGCCCTGTACGTCTGGATGCCGGACACATCTACGCTCCTCCCACTCTCCGCCTCCATGCTGACCTGTCTCCTGCAGCATGCACAGTGGCTTTGTGCATGCAAAGGAGACAGGAGGTGGTATACGGAGAAGGCGGATAGGCTATCTGCCTCTCTGAATGATCTCCATAGTGTATATGGATTTTCAGAAAGCTTGTGACAAAGTCCCTCTTGAGAGATTTTTGAGGAAATCAAAAAGTCATGGGAAAGGATTGTGAACTGGTTGAAATACAGAAAACAGAGTAGACTAAATGGACAATTTTCTCAATGGAGAAAGGTGAATGTGGACTACCCCAGGGATTTGTGCTGGGCCCGCTGCTTCTTAATATAATTACAAATGATCTGGAAATGGGAACAATAAGCAAAGTGATCAAATTTGCAGATGACACAATTTTATTCAAAGTTGTTAAAATGCAAGAGGATTGTGAAAAATTGCAAGAAGATCTTGAGAAATTGGGAGAATGGGCATCCAAATGGCAGATGAAATTTAATGCGGACAAGTGCAAAATTTTGAACTTAGGGAAGAATACCCAAACTATAGTTACACAATGCAAGGTTCCACAGTAGTAATTATCACCCAGGAAAAGGAACATAGTATCATTGTGGATAATACATTGAAGCCCCATGTCCAGTGGGCAGCAGCGGCCAAGAAAGCAACCAGAATGCTCAGAATCATAAGGAAAGGAATGGAAAATAAAACCAAGGATATTATAATCCCTTTCCATTGCTCAAAGGTGCAACCATACCTCAAATATTGTGCAAGTCTAGTCACCATATCTTAAAAAGAATTTAGCAGAATTAGAAAAGGTACAGAGAAGAGCAAACAAAATGATAAAAGGGATGGAAGGACACCTTTGAGGAAAGGCTTAAAAGGTTAGGGCTCTTCAGCTTGTAAAAGAGACAGCTGAGGGAAACTATGATAGAGGTCTATAAAATAATGAGTGGATTGGAATGGGTAAATGTAGAATGGCTATTTACTCCTTCAAAAAAATAGAAAGACTAGGGGACATGCAATGAAGCTACAATATAGCACACTGAAGACTAATCGGAGAAAATATTTTTTTCACTCAAAGCATAATCAAACTGTGGAATCTGTTGCCAGAGGATGAAGTAAAAGCTGTCAGTGTAGCTGGTTTAAAAAGAGGTTTGGACAAGTTCCTCTTTTAAAACCAGCTACACTGGAGGAAAAGTCTACTGCCCATTGTTAAAGTGGACTGGGGAAATCCACTGCTTATCCCTGGGATAAGCAGCATGGAATCTGGCTATCTTTTGGACCTGTGACCTGGACTGCCTACCGTTGGAAACAGGATATTCAGCTTGATGGACCATTGGCCTGACCCAGTATGGCATTCTGTTTTTAAATGCCGCTATATCTTTTTTTTTTTTTTGATGCAGTGACCAGAATTGCACACAATACCCAAGGTGCAATCACACCACGGAGTGATAAAGAGGCATTATAATATCCTTGGTTTTATTCTCCATTCCTTTCCTTAGAATTCCTAGCATTCTATTAACTTTCCTGGTCTCTGCTGCACATTAAATAGAAAATTGAAACGTACTATCCATGACGACACCTAAGGGTATGTTTACTAAACCGCGCTCATTTGCGCGGCGCACATTAGCGTGCGCTAAGGTACCTTAGCGCATGCTAATGATGCATTACAGGGCACTTTTGTGCCCCGCACAGGTGCGCGGTGCACTAAAGTGCCCGCTCATGTGCGCGGCGCGCTAATGTGAGATAGAGGCGTGGAAAGGCTCCCGCAGGGCGAAGGAAGGCTCCCCAGGGGCGGAGAGAAGGGGTCAATGGGTGGAGAGTGGGAGGGGAGAGGCTCCCCGCACATGAGCGGGGCTGAAAATCAAGGCAAAAATTACCGCGAGTGAAAACCTCGCGGTAGAGCCGATTTAAAGGGAAGAGAAACCATTTCTGTCAGCAATGTACAGCAAAACCAGGGAAACCTACAAAACAGTGATAAGTGTGATACATGTGCACGGTACAAAAAGACAAATAAACATTGAAAAGGACCCCAACAAAATGTAAAAAAATTATAATCAAGCTGGGCAATAGTGATAGTAATGGGAAACATCAAAAAACACTCCCAAGAAAGCCCCAAAAAATAAATATGAATTTTAGAAGGGTCTACGCTCCGTCCCCATACAAGGTGAATGATCCCACAGTGAAATAGCACTGATCAGGGTTTCCCTCTCCATTGGACAGGTTACCTATGGCATGCACATGTTCCACAACAGCAGGGTGGGCAGGTCAGAATGGGCAACTGGACAGATGCTGGGAAAGGGGATACAGAGGGCTGCAGGCGGCACATGCTGTGGTGCAGCTGGGGCACAGTGCGGACTATGCAGATGCCTAGATGGCACTTAGGAATGCTGAAACTGAACAGCAGCCAGACAGCAACTGATGAGGGCCCAACATGGGCACGAGAGTGTTTAGCACAGTGTCACAGGGGATAGTACCCAGCAGGTATCCCCAAGTGCACAGAACATTGGCAGGCGGTGATTGGGGGACGTGCGGACAGATATGCAGGCACCCCTACCCCAGAACCCGCACCATAGGCAGCCGCCTACTCACACACAGGATGACCTGAGACTGCGTACCACCAGCACCACCAGCAGAAGGGCATGTCAGCATGGTGGCACAGGGGTACTGGAGGTGGAGGTGGCAGCAGCTGGTGGCAACAGCAGACCATGGCCTAGCCCTGTCCAGGTGGGTGCCGTGCACTGCAACAAACAGGTCCTGTCGGATGTACAGTCATGGACTCCCCAGGGAATGCATCATATCTGTGGCAACATGGTGGTGCAGTGCACACAGACAGTGTGTGCAAGAATAGAAGGTCACAGGTTCAAAGCCCAGCTGGGGCTACTGCTAATCCAGTCCACATATTTTTCCCACAACTAAACTGTGATAGTAAGGACAAACTTTTATTGCAGAGAACATACGCATGGTTAATACGCCTATATTTTATCCCACCGAGCACGGACACCATAAACAGGCGCATTACCTAGAGCAGAGTCTCCCAAATGCGGTCCTGGAGGGCCAAACACCATTCAGGTTCCATGCTGCCTCTAATAAAGATGCCTGTGCTGCATATCTATGAACCACCCCCATGGTATGCAGATGTATCTCATGCATATTCATGAGGGACAGCATGAAAACCCGAACAGTGTTTGGCACACCAGGACTGGAGTTGGGAACCTCTGCCGTAAAGCAGCAGCCAACAGGGGCAGACACACCCACACCCACACCCACAGGCCCCATTGGCCAATGCCTTCTGGAGAGGCAGGACATTGGGCCCTGCGTGCATCTCCCAATAATAGCTCTTGCATACCTTAGCAATGCCACCCTACACCTGGGTATATGGTACACAGCTATCAAACGTTTGCTATGATTACTGGCAGATAGCAATTCCTACGTTAAGCACAGTTTGCTGATTGAGCTCCATCAGAACAATCTTTCTGATGTCTGCGGTGTGTGCTTCAGGTCTAGTCTCTTACAGTGTTTACCACCCTGGGGAGTGACCCCCAACAGTATTGCATACCATATCCATGCCTGTACTGTGCCCAGGACTGGTGTGGTGGCCAGGGCTGCTAAACTCCTCTATAGTAGCACAATGCTGGCATAGGTGTGGGAGTGTGTGTCTGTCTATCCAGTGTGTGGTGGCTGCAAACACCCTCCACAGCCCACACTGCCAGCACTGTTGACAGTATTGGCCTGCCAATGTGCATAATGAGGAGCAAGGTACCATGGGTATAGCCCGGACAGGGTGGTCTGGCCAGTATGCATCTGCACAGGGCATAGGGCAATGGCTGGGACATTGTAGTGCCCGGCCACCACCTACACAGACAGGGTGGCCTCAGCATGTCCTGCTGGAAGATCACTCTCACCCTGACTGTGCAGTGACCACGGCATGGCTAGGCACTCCCATAGTGCTATATAGTATTTTTCTCATGTGATATTTATGGGTTTCCTTTTGGGGCCCAGTCACTGACATATCTGCTTGTTGTGTATGCTGACATCCCAGTTCTGGGTGCATGCATTTCCACCACGAACATGCACTATGGACTAGCTAGCAGACTGTTTGCAGCTGGTATGTGTTTTGGAGCGCCTTGCAGGATGCAGCGGCTGAAGGCTTGCTGCAGGAGACTATCAGATAGTGGTGAGGTGCAGATTAGCATATCCAGGCCTAATGTCTGTCTGCTATTGTGTTATGGATGTGTACAGAGCTGCATTGACTGCCCTGTAGGTGTCTGTTCCGCAGTAGGACCAGGGTTGATGGTCCCCTCTACTGCCACCATTGCAGGGAGGTAAGATGTGGATCTGTTGATGGGAGACCCTGTTTATCACCCTCAGCCCTGGAGGAGGAGGAGGGTAGTGGTACATAATCCTCCTAGGGTAGGGGTAGGGAACCCTGGTCCTGGAGAGCCGCAGACCAGTCAGGTTTTCGGGATATCCCTAATGAATATGCATGAGATATATATGCATTAGAGATATCCTGCCAACCTGACTGGTTTGTGGCCCTCCAGGGCTGGATTTGGAGACCCCTGCCTTACACCTCTGTCATTTAAGATTGTGAGTGGGCAAGGTGCAGATGTCCTAGACATCGAAAGGGTATATAGAATGTGTCACATTCCTCCTCGATTCTCACCACCACCAAAAAGTTGTCTAATAGACAATATTTTGGTGGTGGTGAGAAGTGAGGAGAATGTGACACATTCTATCTAACCTTTTTGATGTCTTGGACATCTGCACCTTGCCCACTCACAATCTTAAATGACAGAGGTGTAAGGCAGGGGTCTCCAAATCCAGCCCTGGAGAGCCACAAACCAGTCAGGTTGGCAGGATATCTCTAATGCATATATATCTCATGCATATTCATTAGGGATATCCCAAAAACCTGACTGGTCTGCGGCTCTCCAGGACCAGGGTTCCCTACCCCTGTCCTAGGGGTTCATAGGGGCTACACCTGACTGAGACATACAGATATATCCAAGGTGTGTCTGCAGAAACTACCTATCTCACACATTAGCACTGCTGGGGACCTGCAGCATGGCCTATTTCTGCCATGGAAGGTGCTGTGGAACTGGTGCTGGGCACCCCACCGCACACTCAGGGTGAGCACAGTACCCGCACAATGAGACGGTGTGTAGCTACTCTGTGCCAGTAACACACACGGTCAGTACCCCCTACCAGGCCGAGGTGCTGTGGGGGTGCACATGGTCAGTTCCCCCTACCATGCCGAGGTGCTGTGGGGGTGCATACCCCATCTTGTGATCATCTATAGACAGCTGATTTGCATGTGCAGTGCATCATGGGTACAGGTTGGCTAACCGTATTCTGGTGACCACAGCAGACTGTCTGTGTGGTGACGTGCAGTCCCTCTGCAGCCAGCCAGGGGCTTGCTAGCAGCTATAGAGCTGTAGCCCACTGGTTACTTCACTGCCTGTGGAGCCAGAAGTCATGGGTTCAAACCCACAGTGGGGTTATTTGATAGGGCTGGCCAAAGCATTATCTATTTTTAATGTACATTATTGCTGCCAGCAAAAACACCCTCAGCGTACTGTACCCATAAGGTGCCTCAGAGGGCGCTTTATAGGGCACCCTATAGGGCACCTTATGGTTACCGTCCATATAAGGTGCACTATATGTTATCCTGTGGAGTGACTTATAGGGTGCCGTGGCGGACAGTGCACTTTATAATGTGCCCTATGGAGTGCCTTATAGGGTGCCTTATGCGGCACCTTCAGTTACGGCACGTGAGGGCGTGTTTGCTGGCAGCAATTAATAAAATACAAATAAAGTGCTGCAGGAAACAATACATACATGTCAAAGCTGATGCCTCAGCCAGCCTTACATATTAGGCACACTGGGGATCAAACTCATGACCCCTGTATCAGCAGTCAGTGCCTTAACCATTGTGCTACACTGCTGTTCCTCCTTACATGTCAGCGCACCTACTTCAGATTTCCATGCGTTTAAATGCACAGTGCTGCCATCAAACACAGTACTATGACCTTGCTGTGCCTCATAGGGCACCCTATATGGCGCACTTTCAGCAACATTGTAGGGTGCCGTGGCAGACAGTGCACTTTAAAATGTGCCCTCTGGGGTACCTTATGAGGCACCTTATGTTACAATACTTTGAGGGTGTGTTTGCTGGCAGCACTAATTAAAATAAAAATAAAATGCCTCCTAAAGCAATATTACCTATAACAGGTAATGCCTCAGCCAGCCTTCTTCATTAGGCACAGTGGGGGATTGAACCCATGATCCCTGCACCATTGGTTAGTGTCTTAACCATTGCACTATGGTTCTGTTCCTATGCTTGTATATCAGCGTGCCGCCTTATGCCGCAGAAAATAAAAATGCCTCCTAAAGCAATATTACACATAATAGGTAATGCCTCAGCCAGCCTTCTTCATTCGGCACAGTGGGGGATTGAACCCATGATCCCTGCACCATTGGTCAGTGTCTTAACCATTGTACTTCGGCTCTGTTCCTGTGCTTGCACATCAGCGTGCCACTTATGCTTCCCGCGCAAGTTTCTCATGCGCTAATGTGCACGGCACAGATGAGCGCACAGCGCACATTAGTGCATGATTAATCCCGGTTTGCTTTTTTTCAGCCTGAAACGCCCACTCCTTCTATGGCATCCCGCACACTGGAGCGGCACGCTCCTAACGGGGTTTTAGTAAACATACCCCCTAGATCCTTTTCTTGGGTGACTCCTCCCAATATGGAACATTGTGTTGTGTAGCTATAGTTTGGATTGCTCTGCCCTATGGGCCCAATATTCAAAGGATTTATGCCCTTAACTTTGAGAATGATGGCGGGGCATATGTCAAGGCATTTACAGTTTGCTGACCTACAAACTGTATAAATGCTGCTGAGCTGCTGAATATCTGCCAGTGCTGCCTCTCCAGGCCCCGATGCTAATCGCTTATCATTGGGGTGTGTCAGGGTGTTCTGGGGTAGAATGGAGGCAGCACCAATTGCTAACCAGGAAGCAGTGATATTGAGCCACTGCATGGTTAGCAATACGCTGCAAAAGCCAGGGGCAGGAAACCCTGACCTAACGTTCGCCACATATCATTAACCAGGCAGCGATTCAATATTGCCACTTCCCGGCTAGTGAGCGACCAATGCAGCTAACATGGCTATTCAATGCTGGGGCGAGATGTGACCCCGGCATTGAATATCCAGATTTAGATTTCAGCGCCGGCGGCTAGTCGCATTAACAGCAGTGCTGCCGGTGCTGAATATCCCTCCCTCCTCCCATCCCCCAAGGTTCCTAAATGGGCCTCTCTGAAAATTTACAGGGCTGAGTGCCTAAACTTTTTTTTTAAATTTTGCTCAGCTTCTAAATTTAGGAGCAAATAATTTGAGTGGCAACAGGGGAGCAGATTTAGTGCGGGTCATCTGCCATTGCTATGCCCATTCGCGCAAGGTCCTCTTGCAATTTCTCATACTCTACTTGTGATTTAACAGCTTTGAATAATTTTGGGTCAACTGAAAATTTGATCACCTCACTTATTTCCTTTTCCAAGTCTTTCATAAATATATAAAAAAGCAGTGATCTGCCTTTTGGATAGTTTCTCAGACTTAGATGCATGTTTTATTGTTACGGAATTCTATATAGAAGCGGAACAATTAAAAGAATTGTTGTTGGAAAGGGGTTATCCTTTGAAGGTAATAAAAACAGCCTACAAGAGAGCTTGATTTACTCATGAGTGGTTAATTTCTGATGAAGAGTCGATTTCAAGGCCTGAGGTAGAAATGCTTGTCAGCATATTACTATTCATGCGAAATACACCTCAAATTATATGCCTCCTGAAGAAACATTGGCCAATTTTGCAATTGCACTCCTGTTTCAATAAACCTCTAACTATAGCACATACTAGAGGGTCTAACATTAGAGACAGGTTGGTGCGATCTGCTGTAAACATTTGATCAATTTTTTGGAGCACCAGGATGATCCTGGTCATTTTCCTTGTGGCAGTTGCAGGTTTTGCCAGAGCACATTGGAGAGCAACACATGGGAGGATCCTGCCTCCAGGAAAATATTTTCTGGTTGGTAGCACACACTCATTTGTCCAGCTTGGTGGTTTATTTGCTGAGATGCACCTGTGATTTGCTCTATATTGGCCACACTACAAGTTCAATCAAATTGAGACTGGGCGAGCATGCATTACGGACACAAATAGCTACAGTAACTTCCCCTGTTGTGGAACATTGTACTCAGAAGGGGCATCAGTTTGGTGATTTCAAATGGAGAATTACTGATTTCATTCCTTCATGATCCCCGGGGTGGCGATTGTACTTTCAAATTACAATGGGCGGAACAGCATTGATTGGATCTTCAGGTTGAACACTGTCAAACCATTTTGGTTGAACCTAGAACAGGATTGGTCGAGTTTGCTGTAGATTAACTAATCAGATTTGGAAGTCTCCATTTCATGGTATCTACCCTTATTCTGATTGTCTGTTTCAAGAAACTGCATCTTCGTCATTACAGCCATAAAAGGCACCAGCTGGGTAGTTAAATTTACACTCTACTGGTGGTTTACGAGGTCAGCGGGTTTTGCACCTGAAACAGAGCTGGGTATTAGCTCAAAACATGCATGTCATGTTGAACGCAAGACAACCTCTTTTCTTCTTTGGTGCCAGAACCAGATACGTTTTTTTCAGTTTCTTGAAAAATAAAATATTGATTAAAAGGAGGTTCGCATCCTGTGAGAGTGGAATTTCCCTCTCCTGACTGTTCATCTGCCAAAAAAATTGTGCTTGATGCCTATATATATTTTTTTGGGGGGTTCTTATTATTATTAGATTTTTTGAAGGCTTGAATAAATATATGGATAAAGATAAGCAAGTTGACATAGTATATTTGGATTTTCAGAAAGTGTTTTATAAAGTACCTCATAAAAGTCTCTTGAGGGGAAAAAAAAGTGCCATGTGATAGAAGGCAATGTCCTGTTATGGATTGGGAATTGGTTAAAAGAAAACACAGTAGGATTAACTGGCCAATATATTCAATGAAAGTTGGTGTCTAGTAGAGTAGTTCAAGGATCTGTACTGGGATTGGTTCTTTTTAATGTATTTGTAAATATTCTGGAAACAGGAATGAATGAGCATTAAATCTGCAGCTGACACCAAATATTCAAAGTTGTTAAATTGCATTCAGATTATGAGAAACTGCAGGAGAACCTTGTGAGACTGGGCATTCAAATAGCAGGTGAAATTTAACATGGACAAAGTGCACATACTGTAGAGAAGAATAACCCAAATCATAACTATACAATGCTAGGTCCGCATTAGGAGTCATTACCCAAGAAAAGGATCTAGGTCTCATGGTGGACAATACTCGTCTATTGTCAGTGGGCAGTGGAAGTCACAAAAGCAAATTATAGGCTAGGCATCATGTGAAAAGGAAGAAGAATAAAACAGAGAAAATAATAATTCTCTCTATCACTCCATAATGCAACCCCACCTTGAATATTGTGTGCAATTCTGGTCATTGCATTTTTAAAAAGATATAGTAGAAAGAGAAAAGATACAGAGAAGGATGGCCACTGACCAAAATGTTAAAGGAAGGGAACGACTCTGCTGAAGAAAAGCTAAAGAGATGAGCACTCTTCAGTTTGGAGAAGAGAGGGCTGAGGAGAGAGAGTGGACTAGGTAAATGTGAATCAATTGTTTACTCTGAAAAAGTACAATGACTGGGAGGTGCACCATGAAGTTACAAAGCAGAATATTTACAACAAATACAGTAGGAGAAAATATTTTTTTCTCTCAATGTGTTATTAAGCTTAGGCACTCCTTGCCAGAAATGTGGTAAAAGCAGTTAGCGTAGATGGGTTTAAAAAAGGTTTGTACAAATTCCTGAAGGAAAAGTCCATAAACCATTTATAAGCTAGACATGGGGAAAGCCACTGCTTTTACTTGGGATAAGCAGCATGGAATCTATGTACTTCTTGGTATCCTGCTAGGTAACTGGTGACCTAACTTGGCCACTGTTAGCGACAGGATACTGGACTTGATGGACTTTTGGTTTGATCTAATATGACAATTTTTATGTTCCTATGCCAAAATTGAAAAATATCAGATTCAATGTAGAACCCAGCAGGAAGAGTTCCTGCTATTGAAAACACTCATTTCCTTATTGGCACCTGGGCAACAGGTTTAAAAGAAGGCAACTCCATAAATGCCGATTGAGACGAATGAAGAGAACATCATGGGACATAAAAAAAGAGTAAAAAAGGGAGGAGTGGTCTAGTGGTTAGGACAAGGTACTTCAGGCTGGGGGGCGGGGGGTTCAAGTCCCACCTGGGGACAGCAATCTCAGGCCAGAGGGACTGGGATTTCTAGTCCTGTAGGCACTCCTTGGGGTCTTGGGCAAGCCACTTAACCCTCCATTGCCCATGTTCCCTGTAAGTATTAGTGTATGTGTCTCATATCCCCTCATGTTAAATGTATCCCCCAATTGACTGCTTTGAGCCAGTGAAAAGTGGGATATAAATACAGCTAAATAAATAAAATAAAACAGCAGCAAGTGGTACTGGTATGCCAAGCTTTGAAATCTAAGAGAAAATAGGCAGCCTATGAAGAGCATTGCAAACTAGGTGAGATGTGATTCTGACAAGAGCAATCAAACATAAGCCTAGCAGCTTATATTTTGCAAAGCTGCAATGGGTGAACATAAACAGCTGGAAGACCAGTGTAAATAGCACTACAATAGTCAAGAGTTGGAGCATATTGCTGATGTAGAAACAAAGAAATATATGCCCACTTTTTCCAACCTTTCCAAAACCTGCCCACAACATCCCCCCCCCCTGAAAAATGTGTACGCTGTAGATCAATCATGTAAAAATAGCAGCTTTCTAAAATATGCATTTACAGGCACTGACCATTCACATGTATAAATGCTGCTATTTACACAGCTAAATGCAGCGTAAGTCTTCTCAAGTAACCTCCAGGTTGACCATGAAAAACTGTTTAGCATCCGCTGTCAAATACAGCTCAGAGGAACTTTAAGTAAGACTGAACCAGTCAAGAAAACCTCTCAGCCTCCTAGGCTCACGGTTCAATGTAGCTGAGTAATGGATGGGAAAGAACTGTCTCATCCTCCTGACAGCTCGATGCACTAGAGCCCAGGGCTAAAGCTCTAGCACAGAGTTTCCTAACAAAGGTTTAACACGGACTTTTGCACATCCCTGCCATAAGCAAACAATATGCAAATGATCCCAGATGCATTATGCGGAGTCAGTCTGCCAAATAAGACAGTGTTTACCTTATTTGGCAGATTGACCCCACTTGGTGCTTCCCAGGATGCATCACACGGGGTCAGGCACCACCATTTTCCAAAATGGTGGCATGGGGTAAGAACATGTGGCCTTGCTCCTACTCCCTAATGGGAAGACGAACTGAGGGAAGCAGAGGGGGAGGGGATTGAAGCTACCAGTGATTCAGTGGGGGTAGAGGACCACCAGTAAACCTTTTAGTGCATTTGGGGGTTTCAGAGGTGGGGGTCTTCTGGAACATTAATGGGGTGGCACGTGGGAAGAAGGTTTGTGTTGGGGGAGGAGTACTAGTTTGGGGTTCAAAGGGTGGGACATTCGATGATCTGAAGTGAAGTGCTGCACTTCACCCTCAGATCACACTGTGATCCCATGCTGCTTCTTTACCCATCCTGAGGCTGGCAAAAAGATTCAGCGCTACAAAAAATTTTTTAAAACCTGTGCTAGATTTTAGAACAGTTTTTTTTTTACATTGGGAGTAATTTACTCTTCAGCAATTTGCATGTGTTTTGCATGCACACTGAGCTACCCTTTAGCACATTGGTTTAATACTGATCTTCCTCGGCTAAGCATTCTTTCAGTGCTGGGGAGTAATGTTGGCACAGGAGAATCCAATGTAAACTGCGGCGCTACTGGGTAATGTAGCTTGTTGCATTCTGCCTTCAGTGTTACTGCTGTCGAATACTGCAGGGAACAGCTCTGCTCAAATGGAGGATGAATTTCAAAGGAATTTGCACAAATCACAAAGCCGTTTACTAGGTAAATTCCACTGGTTGAAAACTGTCCTCCACTTAGCTGGCAAAACCACACATGACGTGAAATTGCATCCTTACTATTTTTTGGTGGAGTTCTGGGTTGCAGTAGAGTCAGGGAAGGCAAAATACACCCAAGGATATCATTTTGAAATCCCTTTTCCCAAGTGAAGCATCATAGAAAGTCTGAACTGATTGCACAAAACATGAATAGTTATGGAATGCATAGGCTGCATGGACAAGTTAGTGGTATGTGATTTCAGGCATAAAATACAGATACTACTATTACTTATCATTTCTATAATGCTAGAAGACTTATGCAAAGAAACTCAAGTGATGAATATGCATGTGGAATAAATGCAGGCAAACATGGGACAAGCATCTGGTGAGATGACTTAGCGTCAGTCAGGCAAACACATTTCTTTCAATCATTGTCCCTAATAAAACATTACGACATTGTAAAAACTTGAATAATCCTAGAAAGTAGAGAATAAAAACATGGGTGGAAAAGGGACTTTGAGGTATATACTCGGCCAGCTGCTAGCTGTTTAAAAATGATATTTTAGAAAAGAACCACAGCATCAGGGGAGATGGACAAATAGCCAGTGGAGACAAATTCAGAATCAGGTCTGTGAATGTGAGAGCGTCATCTGAAATAGGCATGGGAATATTCAGGTGGTTGGGCGAAGGCAACAAGACAGTAAATCACATGTGTAGCAGAAATAAGATAACACTGAGGCAGATGGGCAAGGATCTGGTTACAGAAATAGGGGTGGACACATGCAGGCGTGATGGAAAATGTGTGTGCGCATAGCCCCCACATGTGCTTTCGGCAAGAGATGGTGTGGAAACCAGGTAACCAAAATTTAGCTGGGCATAGCTCCTTAGGAGCAGCTACTCTACACCCCTTGGGGCCAATGGCCAGCTTACCGGCAACTCATCAGGTCTGGCTGTTGATCCGCTGGACCCATGTCAGAGTGGCATAGGTCTCCAGGCAAATGACAAGTGCAAAGAAAAGGTGGCAAGATTGGCCAGTGAGCATGGCACCATAGTTGTCCAAAGGAGAGGGGCGACAATGCAGTGAGTGGCATGTACAATGATGGGAACAGATGGTGAGACACAAAGTCAGAATTACAGCGGTCTTCCTACAGAGACAGAAGGAGTGCACATATCAGATGCTCATTGACAAGGTGAAATAAGGCAGTAGACTCTCTGGACATAGCAGAAATAAATGCAGGTTGCTGGGAATGAAGGAGGTAGAAAGGGCAGTGGAATATAGGAAGCCCTGTCAAGGAAGAGGGGCAGCTCAGGAACATACCCCATCTATAGGCCTTGGCACATACAGATGACACTGTGCAGCTGGATGCAGTCAGTGCAAGAATAGAGCTGATAAAAAAGGCATGCACCCACACAGTGACCAGAATGTGGCACCGCAGAGAAGTCAGCTGCCACACTGCACAGGAGCAGTAAAAGGAGCAGGATGGGTGGTAGGATTTGACTGGGGGGGGGGGGGGAGGGAGAAGGAAAGGACACTCATCACAACCACTGGCAGGATGGACTCCATGGCCAAAAGGCACAGTGGGAGAACACTAGATCAGGTGCAGTAATGGTCACTGAGTTAGAAATGGAGGGACACAGAAGGCTGAGAAGGGCTGAAAGTCTGCCATGATGGCTTTGCTAAGCATGATATCTACCCCTCTTTCCAACAGGAAATATTGTGCATGCTGGGACATAGAAGCCCTGAAAAATAAATTCAGGGCTGTACGTTGCAAGTGGCCCTAAATGCTAGCCAAGATGGATGCGGTTGCAGGAGCAGCAAGATATGTGAAGGGTAGACGGCACAGATACGGCCTTTGGAGCAGAAACCATGTATTTTAGAAGTGCAAGGCAAGTGCTGTGCATGCCAATGAAAAGCTGGCATGGATGGCAGAGCTAGGTGAATGGGGCCAAATGGGGCACAGACACAACCATTAAAGCACATGCCAGAACTGTGTCAGTGAGCAATCAGAGACAGCTAGCTGCTGCCCATCGTAGCAGGGGAGGCCACAGAAAGGACAGCTGAGACATTTAAAACTAATTTATCCCAGACCCACCCATAAAGCCAACCCACACGTTTGCAAACCCCTTTTCAGAAAGGCTTCACAGAATGACCACTGTTGTTGAGGTACCACGGCCCTTAAGGCGAAAGAGTCACCAGAAAAGATAACTTCTGCCTCGTGAAGGAGGAGATGATGCTGTGAGAGGTGTTGTCCAAACATCAAGTACACTTTGGCCCCGCAGGTGCCAAGGTCAGTGCCTACCAGAAACAGTAGATCTGGCAGAGTACCTGCATTAGAGTAAATTCCATATACCACTGCAGTCACGATACTGAAAATCTGAAACAAAAGTGGTGGAATATGAGGAGGGAGGTAAAGAAAAAGGCAACTGTACTAGGATTCGGTGAGTAACCCCCAACTCTCACTGACCTTGAACAACAGGTGAGGATTCTGTGAGAGGTGTCAGAGATCTTGACGTTTCCAGGACATCACATTCCCAAGGTGAGTGTTGCCCACCTGTAACACACAGACTGCTTATTGTGTAAACACTGCATGCATGGGGACACACTGTCATTCCTACCCCCATACACTGGCATTAGACTATTGGTTATAGAGAGATCCCAATGTAATACATGGTCCCTTGCACTCCCCCATAGATCCTATGACACCATAGCTCCTGATGATGATAACACAACTGGGCCTCTAGCCATGACATGCCATGGTGGTCATGCCTTGCTGATAGCCTGTGGCTGCTGTGGACACAGGGCCCTGGTCACACTTCTCCCCCCCCCCCTAAAAAGGTCTATGTAACCCACCATCAGAGGCACTCTCTCCTATAGTACTGGTTCCTCCCCTATGTGACCCTCTTGAGCCATAGCAATCAAGGTCCCTGGAGATGGCAGTACTGTCGCATGCCACATTATGTACGTGGACATATTGCATGCCTAATGGATAGAATGGGTAAAATGTAAGTAGCAATTATAGAGTGTGTGTCAACTTTTCACTCCATACCTGCAGGTGAAAATGATGCTGGGATTCTGCAGATGGCACCAGGGCCGAAGACAATGAGCAAGGAAACCAGGTGATCCCAGAGTCACAGATGAGTCATTCAGCCACAGGGGATGTCAGCAGTGAAACATCCTCAAGGCAGCCGCCCAGGGTAGAGATTGAGGTGGGCAATAGCAGAGGCAGAGAGGTTAAGCAACTGGAGGAGGAGGAGAAAGGGGAAACCTAAGTGAAGATGCCATGCTGCTGACACTACTTTCCCTCTACTAAAATGAAGACCTATCTGCAGAGAATGTTACTACAACTATTCATCATTTGTATAGCACTACAAGGCTTACACAGTGCTGTACAGACACATGTAAAAGACTGTTCTTGCTCATCAGAGTTTACAATCTAGTCAAGACAGACAACACAACAGCTGAGGAGAAAAATTCATCTAGAAGAATGGTAAGAAAACACATAGGAAACTAAATGGATCAGGATTCAAAAGCGGCCTCAACGAGGTGAGTTTTCAGCCTGGATTTGGAAAGGGCTAGAGATGAAGCCTGATGTACAGACTCAGGCAGTTTGTTCCAGGCATGAGCAGCAGCAAGGTGAAAGGATCGAAGTCTGGAATTGGCAGTAGAAGAGAAGGGCACAGATAGAAGGGATCTGCCAGAAGAGCAGAGTTCCTGAGGAAGGATGTAGGGAGAGATAAGAGAGGCAAGGTAGCGAGGAGCAGCAGAATGAGTGCACTTATAGGACAGTAGGAAAAGTATGAACTGGATAAGGAAATGGATAGGGAGCCAATGAAGCAACTTGAGAAGAGGAATTATATGAGCATATCAAGGCTGGTGGAAGATTAGCTGTGCAGCTGAGTTTTGAACAGATTGAAGGGGAGAGAGATGATTCAGAGGGAAACCAACAAGGAGGAGATTGCAGTAGTCTAGACAGGAGGTGACTAAAGAGTGGATAAGGTCTTAGTAGTGTGTTCAGAAAGGAAGGGGCAACTTTTGCTGATGTTGTGGAGAGAGAAACAACAGGTTTTAGCTTTCAGTTGGATGTGTGTGGAAAAGGAGAAGGAGGAATCGAAGATGACCACAAGATTGCGAGCCAAAAACCAGGGAGGAATAGAGCATTATCTACAGAAATTGAGAAATGAGGAAGGGAGGAGGTAGTTTAGGAGGAAAAATAAGAAGTTCTGTTTTGGCAGGGTTCAATTTCAAATGGCGTTGAGACATTCAGGCAGCAATGTCAGATAGGCAGGCAGAGATCCGAGCCTGAATTGCCAGGGAGATTTCAGGTGTAGAGAGGTAAATCTGAGAGTCATCAGTGTAAAGATGGGACTGTGGGAGGAGATGAGTGCACCAAGAGACTGGGTATAGAAAGGGAAAAGGAGTGAACCCAAGACAGACCCTTGAGGTACCCCAACTGAGAGTGGGATAGCAATAGAGGAGAATCCACCAGAAAAAAACACTGAAAGTGTAGTTGGAGAGATAAGACGAGAACCAGGATAGCACAGAGCCCTTAAAACCAAGCAAAGACAAAAGTATCAAGGATAAGGTGGTGATCAACAGTGTCAAAATCATGTTGGGGATGTTGTGGAGGTGAGCCATGCCACCAGTTGGAAGAGCCAGTGACTGCTGCACTGTGAGGAAAGGCTGCTGCTGCAAAATGCTGAACATTTTCAACAACATGGGGAGAGTCTGCAGCGCATGTGTTGGTTGCTCATGCTCTATGAGAAACAGCTGGAGGCCATGCATGCCCTTATTGATAAGGTCAGGGGACTGCAGCAGGACCAGAGGACTCTCTTCGGGTGCCGGTGGTCATCCTCCAGCACTGTGCAGCCTCAATCCAGAACATAGTGCAACTCCTGTGCCGGCAGCAAAGCAGTGGGCATCCTTGCTATCATCATGCCAAAGAGGTGGCACAGACTGTTCAGCCAAGCAGCTCATCCAACACAACCCTTTCCCTTCTGACATCTTTGGATTTGTGCTTTGTTGCTCTGGTGCCCCTCTGTGCCATCCATTATTCCATGCAGCCTTCCAGAGGAGCAAGATGAGGACTCATCCAGTGCAAAATAAAGCAAGGTGGCACACTCCACCACACTATCCCATCCCCAAATATCCACTCAGGGATAGAGTGAAAGGGGTAAGGGCCCACAGGGAAAGGGGAGGGTAGGGGACACCATAAATTGTGAAACCCCCACCAACAGTTCAGGTGCTGAGGTGTAGGGGTGGACAGCAGCCTCAGGCTTGGAAATATTTTATTTATTTATTTATTTAACATGTTTTGTATCCCGCCTTTTCCTTCAATGTGAAAGGTACAGTCAGGGGCGGATCAAGGCAATCTGCAACCTGAGGCAAAGCATGAGTTGGCGCACCCCCCCCCCCCTTAGAGGGGGACGAGGCTTTTTCAGAGCTCCAATCAGAGACTGAACCAAACCAAAAAGCCAATTAGATGATATGGAGGGAATGTAAGATGTTTGCACACAGGTCTGCACCAAGCTGCAATCGCGCCCTGTGCGACTTGCAGCTTGGGTGCGCGCCCACCCTCCTCCCTCCCATTCCTCCATCCAGCACTGCCTGCTCTTTCCCAGCTGCTGCCGCCCTCTGTTTATTTTCACGGTGGCACTGGCAGCAGGGAAAGAGCAGGCAGCGCTGGACGGAGATATGGGGAGGAGGGGGGACATGCACCCGATCTGAAAGGTGCCGGCACTTTAAGCAGATCTGTCCCTCCCTGCTCTGACATCGCATCGGAGGAGAGAGGGACCAGACTTGCTTAAAGTGCGGCAAAAAGGCTTGGGGGGGGGGGGGGGCCGCATTTCAGCTGCCTGCTATAGTCCTGCCAGCAGCGGTAGGGCAACAGCAGACAGCCGAATTGCGCCCCCCAAACCTTTGCACCCTGTGCGACTGCATCACTTGCACGGGGCTAGGTACGGTCCTGTTTGCACACCAAGGAACTAAAAGAGAGCAAGAACCAACAGCACAGTTTATAAAACTAAATTATAACTCATTTTTATTTTGTTGTTATAAACTGTATTATGGTTCTTGCTTTTTCTTTTTCAACATACATTTTGCATTCATAGTAGGTGCAGAGCAGAACCAGAACATTCACCCAGAAAACTCAATATTAAAAAAAAAATGATTCTGATCATCTCACTAGCAACCACTATTCTCCAGTACCAGACATTTTGAGAGCTAATACAAAACCCTACAACAAAGAGCAAAGAGCTTCACATTAACCGGGATGGAACCAGGCTGCTGGCATTAACCTTTAAAAAGGAGAGAGAGCAGCTTTCAAACTAGATAACAGGGGAAAGCTGACAGTCGCACAAGAGCGCATGGTTCAAAAGAATGTATCCTCGAAGGATACTACCAAAAACAGAGAGGTTCCAAAAAAGAGTAAAGTAGTCCAAATGCCCTCAAGTATGGAGCAGACAGAGCTTAAAGATCCCAAATTACCCATGTCTACCAATAGCCAAATTAATATGAATAAAATACAGTCTCTAAAATACTTGCATGCAAATGCTAGAAGTCTAAAAAATAAGATTGAAAAGTTAGAATATATAGCACTAAATGAGAGGTTAGATATGATTGGAATCTCAGAAACATGGTGGAAGGAGGACAACCAGTGGGACACTGTGATACCTGGGTACAAACTATATTGTAATGATAGAGCTGATCAAATTGGTGGAGGAGCTGCACTCTATGTTAGAGAGGGCATTGAGTCAGAAAGGATTAAAGCTTTGCAGGAAACAAAATTTGCTTTAGAATCTCTATGGATTGAAATTCCATGTAAAAAGGGGAAGACAATGGCAGTAGGGGTGTACTATCGACCGCCAGGCCAGAATGAACAAATGGATGATGAAATGCTCAAAGAAATCAAGGAAGCTAGCAAAGGTTACAGCACAGTAATAATAATGGGTGATTTCAATTACCCCGGTATCGACTGGGTCGGTGTCACAGCTGGACATGCTAGGGAGATAAAGTTCCTAGATGAAATAAATGACTGCTTCTTGGAGCAGCTGGTTCATGAACCGACCAGAGGGAAAGCCATATTAGACCTAGTCCTTAGTGGAACACCAGATCTAGTGCAAGAGATAAGGGTGTTGGGGCCACTTGGCAATAGTGATCATAGCATGATCGCATTTGATTTAATTAGTGGAGGAGGGATAGTAAGGAAATCCACAGTACTACCTTTTAACTTTCGAAAAGGAGACTATGATGAAATGAGGAAAATAGTTAAGAAAAAACTAAAAGGAGCAGTTGCAAAGGTTCAAGATTTACATCAAGATTGGGTGTTGTTGAAAAATACTATCTTGGAAGCCCAGACCAGCTGTATTCCACGCTTTAAGAAAAGTGGAAGGAAGTCCAAAAAACTGCCAGCATGGTTTAAAGGCTGTTGTTGCCAAAAAAAAAGCATCTTTCAGGAAATGGAAAAAAGAGCCAAATGACGAAACCTGGAAACAGCACAAGCACTGGCAAGTTAAATGCAAGGCATTGATAAGGCAGGCAAAGGGAGAATTTGAGACGAAGCTTGCTGTGGAAGCAAAAACGGGTAATAAAGACTTTTTCAAGTACATTCGTAGCAAAAAACCTGAGAGAGTCAGTTGGTCCATTAGATGATAGAGGGGTTAAAGGGGCACTAAGAGGCGACAAGGCGATAGCGGAGAGACTGAATGAATTCTTTGCTTTGGTCTTTACTGAGGAAGATGTAGGGATGTTACCCATGACTGAAGTGGTATTTAAAGGTGCGGAAGAATTGAAGGAAATATCGATACATCGGGAAGATGTATTACAACTATTAGATAAACTGAAGAGCAGCAAATCACCTGGGCCGGATGATATACATCCAAGGGTGTTGAAAGAACTGAAATGTGAGATTGCATACCTGCTATTAGTAATCTGTGAACTATTAAAATCATCTGTAATATCAGAAGATTGGAAGATGGTGAACGTAACACCAATTTTTAAAAAGGGTTCCAGGGGTGATCCGGGAAACTTCAGACCGGTGAGCTTGATGTCAGTACTGGGAAAAATGGTACAAACCATCATAAAGAACAAAATTGCTGAACAAGTAGATAGTCATGGCTTAATGGGAGACAGCCAACATGGCTTAAGACAAGAAAGATCTTGTCTTACTAATCTGTTATGTTTTTTGAAGGTGTGAATAAACAGGTAGACAAAGGTGAGTTGGTTGATATAGTGTATTTGGACTTTCAGAAAGCCTTTGACAAGGTCCCTCATCAGAGACTTTTGGCAAAACTAAAGAGTCATGGGATAGGAGGCAGTGTACTACTGTGGATCAAGAACTGGTTAAAAGATAGAAAGCAGAGGGTTGGGCTAAATGGCCAATTTTCCCAATGGAGAAAAGTGAATAGTGGTGTACCCCAGGGATCTGTGCTGGGTCCGCTACTTTTTGACATATTCATAAATGACCTGGAAAGTGGAATAACGAGTGAGGTTATCAAATTTGCAGATGACACAAAACTATTTAAAGTTGTTAAAACCCAAGAGGATTGTGGAAAATTGCAAGAGGATCTTGATAAATTGGAAGACTAGGCATCAAAATAGCAGATGAAATTTAATGTGGACAAGTGCAAAGTTATGCACCTAGGGAAGAACAACCCAAACTATGGTTACACGATGCAAGGTTCCACATTAGGAACCACCACCCAGGAAAAAGATTTAGGCGTCATTGTGGATAACATGTTAAAACCCTCGGCTCAGTTTGCAGCAGCATCCAAGACAGCAAATAGAATGCTAGGTATCATAAGGAAAGGAATGGAAAATAAAACAAGAGATATTATAATGCCTCTATATCGTTCCATGGTGAGACCACACCTTGAATATTGTGTGCAATTCTGGTCACCGTATCTTAAAAAGGATATAGCGTTATTAGAAAAGGTTCAGAGAAGAGCCACCAAAATGGTAAAGGGGATGGAAGGATACTCCTATGAAGAAAGGCTAAAAAGGTTAGGGCTCTTTAACCTGGAAAAGAGACGGCTGAGGAGAGATATGATAGAAGTCTATAAATTAATGAACGGAGTGGAACGGGTAAACGCAGATCGATTGTTTACGTTATCAGAATACAGAACGACTAGGGGACATGCAATGAAGCTACAGGGTACGCTATTTAAAACTAATAAAAGAAAATATTTTTTCACTCAACGTGTAATCAAACTCTGGAATTTGTTACCGGAGGATGTAGTAAAGGCTGTTAGTGTAGCTGGGTTTAAAAAAAGTTTGGACAAGTTCCTGGAGGAAAGGTCCATAAACCATTATTAAGAAGGGACCCAGGATATCAATGCTTGACCCAGTACAAGCATTGCGGAACCTGTCTCTTTTGGGGAAACTGCTAGGTACGTATGACCTAGATTGGCCACTGTTGGAAACAGGATACTGGGCTTGATGGACCTTGGTCTGACCCAGTATGGCATATCTTATGTTGGTAACAGAGAATTTTCTTTATTCAAAAAGTTAGCCCCCTGTACTTACATCATCCCAGACATTAGTCAATTCTGCTTCTCAAAAATCTTCTGGTTCCACTAACTTCTTAGATAACTAATTATCCTCTTTATCAACAGTATTCCCATACATAAATGGGTGTCATAGTAACATAGTAGATGACAGCAGAAAAAGAAGACCCTCTGACCCATTGGTTATTCTGTCCACAGCTAATGATGCACTTAATTTCTTAGTCACAAAATTTAATCACCTGCAAGATTTTTTCTCTCTATCCTGGGTGGTCTTTGTGTCTTCCTCCTTCATATGCCACTATCTAGGGCAGAAAAAGAATACAATATACTTAGTTTGTTCTAGCACCCGCTTTCACCACAAAACTCTTTAATAATCTAAAAAACAAGAAATACCAGCATGGTTGATGCCCTAATATCTAATCTCTTCAATCCCATGTACCATGCTAGATCTAGCTAAAATCTTTAGGGCCTGGGCTTTGTCTAGTTTCTAGTGTGGACAGAGGCAGGAAACTGACCCAGCTGGAGAATGCCATCCAAGGGACTGCCATATGCTACCTGCTAAATGTAAGGGGATATTGAATGGCCCCCAATTCCTGACTAATTGGTCTAAGCATCTCTACAGACAAAGGAGGAGTACGTTGTTTCGGACACTTTCCACTGGGAGTGGTCTAAAAGAGAAAGGTTTCTATAGTGTAGATGTTCCGAATTCTAGATGATTCTCTGTTCTTTCTTTCTTCTGGGAAATATGTCTAGCACTCAGGGTTGGCATCCATAAGGCCTTCAAGATTATCAAGTGTAAAACAGAGTTAACTTCATACTCCTAATCAGCATTGGAGATCTTGTTTGATGTTAGAAGTAAGGTCAACTGCTGAAATCAGAAGAACTGCTAGACTTAGAAAGCTGCTTCAAAATTGGTGTTTAAAAAGCATCCGAGCAGGAGCTTATCTGTATCTCATCATCAGAAATGTTCCCAATTTGGTTTCTGGTAGAGCAGCTTTATACTATATTGATCAGGACAATGTCCAGTGGGAAGTAGTTCTATCCAAAACTCAATCAACTGCCCACGTGAACTCTTTCAGATAGTCAAGTCCCTCACAAAAAACACTTCCCAGCAAGCAGAAGGAACAGATCTGACCTCACAAGAGATGGCAAACTACTTCCAAACCCTAACCTCTCCCAGCAATAACAGCACAATTACCCTTGTAAACACACCACCACATAAATCCTCAAATCCCAAACACGTGTGGAAAGCATTCTCAACAGTGATGCCTGAGCACCTAGAAGAAATCATCATCAACATAACCACATGCCCAGGCAGCTGGATCAAGATCACCAGGCAAGAATTCATACCAACAATCCTCAGGATCACCCAGCTTTCTTTACAATATATACCACCTGAACTCAAAATGGCATCCATCCACCTTGTAAGAAAGGGAACCGCCAACAACATCAACCAATCTACATAAGAACATAAGATATGCCATACTGGGTCAGACCAAGGTCCATCAAGCCCAGTATCCTGTCTCCAACAGTGGCCAATCTAGGTCATAAGTACCTAGCAGTTTCCCCAAAAGACACAGGTCCCTCAATGCTTGTATTGGGTCAAGCAGTGATATCCCGGGTCCCTCTTAATAATGGTTTATGGACCTTTCCTCCAGGAACTTGTACAAAACCTTTTTAAACCCAGCTACACTAACAGCTTTTACCACATCCTCCAGTAAATTCCACAGTTGAGTGAAAAAATATTTTCTCTTATTAGTCTTAAATAGTTTACCCTGTAGCTTCATTGCATATTCTGATGACGTAAACAATTGATCTACGTTTACCCGTTCCACTCCATTCATTAATTTATAGACCTCTATCATATCTCCCCTTAGCTGTCTCTTTTCCAGGTTGAAGAGCCCTAACCTTTTTAGTCCCTCTTCATAGGAGCATCCTTCCATCCCCTTTACCATTTTGGTGGCTCTTCTCTGTACCTTTTCTAATAATGCTATACATCCTATAGACCCATAGCCAGCTTCCCTTTCATAACCAAAATACTAGAAAAGATTGTACTCCACCAATTCCAGGACCACACAGACTAACTCTCCACTTGATCCCCAGCAATACGGCTTTCAACCCCATTACAGAGTCAAATTCCTCATGACAACACTCCTAGACAAGTTAATAGGTATAAACAAACACACACAGGATTCTTGCTCATTTTCCTCAACATCAAAGCAGCATTTGATGCAATACCTCACGCCCTAATCATTAAGAGACTGTAAGCAATTGGACTAGCAGAAACCCCTCTGAGATGGTTCATATCCTATCTCTCAAACAGATGATTCCATGTAAAATCAGGCTCCACAAAATCAACACTATGCACCCAAGAGCAAGGAGTTCCCCAAGGCTCAGCCCTTTCAGCACTAATATTCAACATATTCATACACCTAATCTGCACTGTCATACAAACATTCAATGTCCACTACCACTTATATAATGACATCATCATGATTTATGCACCCATCAATACGCTCAACCCCGACATCACAAATATTACAAACTGCTTCACCAGCATCAGTTCATGGCGTGCTACTTACATGACCATAAACCTCAAAAAAAAAAAAAGCCCTATAAATCACCAGAGACAGCAACTTCATTCCACCAGACACCATAAGATTAAATGGAATATAAGACGTGCAATATCTGGGTGCCACCCTTGACCAGCGCCTTCTCCATGCACATCAAACACATCTGAGTATCTACTACAAACTGAAGACCGTACAATGCCTCAAGCCCCTTCTAACACACCAAAACTTTCACACAGTCCTCCAAGCTCTCATCTTCCCACACCCGGACAACTGCAACCTCATCTTCCAAGGCCTACCAAAATCAACAATCACCCACTCCAACTTGCCCTCAACATAGCAGCTCGCATGCTCTGCAATGCACACAGAACCAATTATATTATTCCCTTGCTCAAACATATACACTGGCTACCCATCATTAAACGCACCAAATTCAAATCAATTCTCACAATCTTCAAGATCCTCCATGGCTTATCATCCACCCACCTTCAAATACTAATACATGAGACCAAAGACATCCACACAAGAAGAACTGTCTCCCAGAAAATCTAAGCATCCCAGCGCTCTTCACCAGATCCAGTACCCTATATGCATCTTCCCTCTGGAACACGCTCCCGTGCAACCTCCAAGCTACAAAGGACCTACTACCATTAAGAAAAGCCCTCAAGACCCACCTATTCATGAACTTCTACACAGATGACAAGACTTAATCCTATCTACCCACTCCCTCTGTCCCTTTACTGCTCCTCCCACTCCTAAACATTATCTTTCAACTTTTTCCCTAATCCCCACTTCCCACATTGACTATTGATCCCGTTATCCAAGTTTGCTCCAAGTTCATCGCCCTGTTACAATGTACTGAGTTCTGTTTCAATGTAAACTGCTTTGACCATAGGATAAGTGGTATAAAAAAAAAAGCTGATAAAAGTACACTGTTAGGGATGTGGGAGAAAAGGATTGCCTAGGGCAGCATATTTTTGGAATGTATTGGAATTGCATTTTTTGTATGGATTGGCAAAGGGTTTGGGAGCCTGAGGTGTTTAGTATCACTCAGTAGTGCCCTTGTCAGGACTGATAAGTGAAAAAGAGGTTATATAAATAAACCCCAAAGACCAAGCTTTTTTTTAGGTCATAAATGGGGCTTATTAAATACCACATGGATGCAAAAACAGTTCATAGGTTTCGTTCATACCTATATAGTGATTTCCTACAATACCAGAAAGTTTGTTATGATGACGTTTCACAGTGCATTTTGGAACCGCCTCTTGATCTTCATAAAACCATGTTTGCACTAGTTCTAAGTCATTCTGTCTGATTTTGAACTCGTATGCTGAGATACAAGCTCAAAAGATTTAACACATGCTTATTGTGAGACTGGTAATGAAAGAAAAGGCACAAAAGTCAAAGTTAAAATACAAACTCTGGAGCTAAACCAAACATTTCAAACAAAATTCTCTGAAACAGAAAGCTAGCTTTATAGAGGTGCAACATGACTAGAAGCAAATAAGGACATTGACAGCGTTGCCATGGCAAACTTGATCCTATTAAACAGCACCTAGGAACAAAACTCCGCATAAACAATAAATTCGAAAAACTTATACTAAAACATAATTGCTCCTGACATGCCAAATAGTCAGAAGTCAAGTACCCTCAATGTTTTGCAGATTCTTTTACCACTGAAAAGGGGCTGAGGAGGTAAGATCAACAGTTGACCCAACCTTGTGACATTGTGGTGTGGCGCATAGAGGTGTTTCAACTCTTACTAGGCCAGACCCTAGAGTGATGCTATGAAAGCCATACTGGCCAGCCCTTTAAAACAGAGGTATGTGTAGAACAGATGTAATTTTATGTCCGAAAGAGAAACACATCTTTGCAGGCCCCACAAAGACCGAGGACTTGGCGAGGACTCGCTTTGAGATCAGTACTGAAAAGAGAAAAACATGATTACCTAAGTCAAATACCCAGATGGCTGGCCCCAAAAATGCCTTTGTGAAAGTTGGGGAGAAAGAAATTGAGGGGGGGGGGGGGGCTCTTGTTGAATCAACTTTGTGAGTTCTTAGCTTCTGCCAAAACTGCAAGACAAAACGTTATTATAGAAGGCTGAAAGATTAGTAAAAAGGACCAATTAAACAAGATTAAATCACTTGAATTAGCCAATTTCTCGCCGATCAAAGTTTATATCAATAAGGTGACATTTTACTTACCAGATAATGTCCTTTCCTTGAATCCTGCTAGACCAGTCCAGAGAGTTGTGTTCCCCTACCAGCAGATTGGTGGCGACAAAGAACCGATGAAAAGCCCAGGCTTCAATGACATCACTTCTATGCCTCTATTCACCTCAGCCACCAGAGGTCTCTTAAGTATCCATCCCAAAGGATATGGGAGAACATAGCAACCCTCACACAACCACAACAGTGGGCAACACTACACTACAAATAATCATTTATATAGTACTACAAGGCATACTGAGTAATCAACAATAGATAACTAGAAGCAAATAAGAAAAGCCGAAGCATTTGACTCCGTCAACCATGATCAGCTGCTGACACGCCTCCATGCCTCCATTTGCACTAGTCCAATTCAGGGCTTGGCCTTGGACTAGTGCAAATCCTACCTAGCAGACAGATGGCAACACGTACGGATGGGATCCAAGACCTCTGAGCCTTTTCAACAAGGCCAGGGGATACCCCAGGGCTCCTCTCTATCAGCGTTACTCTTCAACATATACATGCAGCCTATATGCGAAATCATCTGCTCCTTCAAAATTTCCTGCCTGATCTATGTGGATGATGTACTGCTACTTGCCCCAATCAATGTCATGCAACCCGACTTTAAAGCACTAGTGAATTGCTTCAATGCAATCACTGACTGGCTTCATTCCCAGAATGTCCGCATCAACTTCAAAAAAACCCCGAGGTCCTGTTCATAAAAAAAACAAAAAAAACCTTTTCTCCCCCCACGAAAATAAAAGTGAGACACGCAGAGCTCCCAAGTAAACCCACAATACGCTACCTGGGTGTTACGCTAGACCAGCATCTTGATTTGAAAGTGCACATAAACACTGTCAGGGCCATATATCACAAGATCAGGACACTACGACATCTAAGACCCATGCTGCTGCCAGAGGACTTACAAGCGCTTAGAAAATTGTTTGGAACACCCCATTTTGACTATGCTAACGCCATTCTGCACGGTCTCCCCAGGAGCACTCTAAACCCACTACAACTTGCGATGAATGCTGCTGCCTGCGTCCTCTGTGGGACATCCAGAAGAGACCACATAATCCCAATCCTGAAAGACCTACACTGGCTACCGATCAACTGCAGGCTCACATACAAAGTGCTACTCCCGACTTTCAAAGCCATCAACAAGATATCCTCCTCCTCCCTCACTCCCACCCCCAACCACACTGGTAATCCCCATGGAAACAACAAAATGTTCTCAGGCAACAAGGAACAGAGCCTTTGCATTCTATGCCCCGAAGGGCTGGAATAACCTCCTTCCCAATATCAGAGCTATCAGGGACCTCACCCAATTCAGGAAAGCCCTTATGTAATGGGGAAGAGACATCCTGTGCTATGGAAACAGAGCAACCTGAGTGCAGTAGGTCTGTTGCTGGCAGGAAGGAAAAGCTCAGGACTCCCAGTTGCCAGGAGCAACATAAACAATCCCAGCCACGAGGGCAGGAACCCCGCCCAGCTAGCAAACAATCCCCATCTCCTGGGCCTAATAGTTTTCACCTGGGAGGGGGAAGGGCTAGATTAGCACCCAAGCAAACGTATAAGAAATGTTCATTAGAGTTTGAAAGGGAGAACAGGAAGGACAAGCAGAAGCAAGAGAAAGACGGAAGAGAGCAGAACCAGCTGGAAGGATTGTGTGAGCTGAAGTCTGGGTCTTGGAAACAGCGTCTGTCTCAGTGTGAAAGGAAAACGTATGTAAATGACTCAGTGGATTCTGATTCTGAGTGTGAGCGAGAAAGACAGAAAGTAACTGGCAGGAATAACTGGAGGAGCAGGGCACAAAAACCCTTTGGCCAGAACTCCAGGCAATTAACCTATGGTGAAGGCACACAGAGGGAAAGTTACCAGTAAGGATAGCTGGGAAACACTTACAAGCTCCAAGGAGTGAAAAGTATATGGTGCAGGACATTTGTATGTCAGAGGAAGAAGGTGAGCAGCCAGAATACAGAGAAAAACCTCTGAGGTTTAAACCCCGTCCTGATAGAGCTGAGCACGGACTTTCCCCCATCTCAAAGCCAGAAGGTAGGCTGTCTAATTACTATAAAAGTGGTTACAAGAATTTCTCTCCTAGAAACCATAAAGGGTATGACTCTCCTCTAAGCTATACCAAGATATACGGTAGGGCTGAACCCTATCTCACAGAGGCAGTAATAGGGAAGCCTCAGGAACAGGCAAAGGAGGAAAGTCTGGAAACGTTATATACAAAGCAGAAGTTGTATTCAGCTGAGAGTCAGCATGAGTCAATGCTAATTGATCCTCCAGAAGAAGAATTGTCTGATAATCAAATGGACTGTACATTAACGGTTACTGATGATGTGATTTCATTGTGCTGAGCCAGATAATCTGAGGAAGCTGTTTAACTGGCAGTTGAGAAGCACAGGAGTTTATTTTGCTTATAAGAAGTGACTGTATGCTGTGAATACCGTGCCACTTTTGGTTTAAGTTTGAAAGCTGTTATTAGTTCTTTTTCTTACCTTGTGCCAGAGTGTATGGCTTTCTGATCCTAAGTTAAATTGTGTTTGAATCCTCCCCGGGAGGGGAATTAAAAGCCTGTCTTTGTCTGAACCACTCGATTCACAGCTGCATCTTATTGAAAAGGGACACAAATACAACTCCCAGGAGGCAATGCAACCATAAAGCATTGACTCCAACCTTTCAATAAAAGGTCTCCAGGCTATCTACCCCGTACGCTGAGGCTACGGGCCAACTACTGGTGACACTTAAGCATCACCTATTCCTTCTACTCTACTCACAGCCTAACTGTGCATCCCCAACTCCCACAACCCAGCCCACACACCACATGCAGACCAGGATAACGGTAGACTCCAACCCAACTACCGGATATGACAATGATGTCAAACAAATGTAAATATAATAAGACTGTAGAATTGGAAATAACCGACAAGATCTGGACCTAACCACGCCGTTATACAGCATGGTGACAAAGGTCTAACTGTACATAGTTACCCCAGTTAAACTCCAAGTTACTGCGCCTGTTCAGTGTAAGCACAAGGCAGGTCCTTCCTGCTTTGTACAAGAATTGTTAATTGTAAACCACACTGATATTAAAGAGCGCAGTACAGAAAAGCTTTTAAATAAATAAATAAAAAATAAACTATGTACAGGAAAGCAGAAACAGAAGGCTGTTAGTAAAAGATGAACTGGCAGAGCCAAATATAAAAATTATAGTGGACACAAGGGTACTATAGCAAAGAAACATAGCAAGTACAGTTCCAGAGGTGGACCCAGGACTGGTCTAACAGGACTCTAGGACAGGACATCATCTGGTAAGTAAAATGTCACTTTCCATATCGTCCTGCTAGACCAGTCCAGACAAGTGAGACGCATCTAAGCTATAATTCCACTGGGCGGGAAGACAGAGCAGCTAACAAAATCTTGAGCCAAAGGGAGTGTCCATCCACACATGGACATCGAAGCGGTAATGCTTGACAAATAACTGCAGGGACTACCAAACTCCATTCTGCCCACAAGGGCACTTTTGCTTGGGTAGATGAGCATACAAACCTTCCAGAACCAGTCGGTTCTGCAAGAGATATGCTGAAGCAATGGCCTCCTTAATTTAGTGCCTAAATGTAGACTTACCACTGCATCACCTTTGTGAGGGCCAGCAAACAGCACAAAAAAATGATTGGACTTACGAAAAGAATTTGTAACCACCAGGTACCGGAGAAGCATCCTCCAGACATCCACCAAGTGAAGATCCTTATCCTTTCCCCAACACTACTCCTTAGAGAAGGAGGGCAAACAAACTACCTGATTCACATGAAAGGAAGACATCACCCTTAGGTAAGAAGGAAGGCACCTGCCAAATGGAAAGAGCCTCCTCAGAAAAGGATAAGTAAGGATCCTGGCATGACGGAGCCTGTAGCTCCAATATTTGCCTTGTGAAACAAATCACGACCAAGACCATCTTCAGTGTCAAATCCTTCAGTGTAGAATTCTTCAGTGGCTCAAAGGGCTCAAACATCAGGGCCCTGAGGACCAGATACAGATCCCAGGAAGGAAGCACAGACCAAAGGAGAGGATGCAGATGCCAAACCCCCTGGAGAAAGTGCAAAACACCCAGGTGCAAGGCTAGAGGCTTACCAGCCACCAGACTTTGGAAACAGGCTAAAGCTGCCCTCTGAACCTTCAGGGAGCTAAGGGAAAGGCCCTCCTCCAGGCCTTCCTGTAGAAAAGCCAACAGAGATGGCACCCTGGCCACCTCAGGAGCTATCTGCTGAGAGCTGCATCATTGTTCAAAGAGACACGAGACCTGCACATATGCTAGCTTGGTAGACCCTCCTCCAGACTCCAAGCAGAGTGGAGACTACAGCCGGAAAGTAGCCCTTACGCACTAGCCTTTCAAGACCCAAGTCATAAGTGAGAACAGAACTGGGTCCTTCAGGACGATTGGTCCCTGCCACAACAGGCTCTGAGAGAGAGGCAACTGAACATCAGGTCTCCGAACCACGCTCTCCTCAGCCAATTTGGCATACCAGATACCCGACACTATGATACCTGGGTACAAACTATATCGCAATGATAGAGCTGATCAAATTGGTGGAGGGGTTGCTCTCTATGTTAGAGAGGGCATTGAGTCAGAAAGGATTAAAGTTTTGCAGGAAACAAAATCTGCTGTAGAATCTATATGGATTGAAATTCCATGTAAAAGGGGGAAGGCAATGGCAGTGGGGGTGTACTATCGAGCGCCTTGCCAGAAAGACCAAATGGATGATGAAATGCTCAAAGAAATCAAGGAAGCTAACAAAAGTTAGTGCAGTAATAATAATGGGTGATTTCAACTACCCCGGTATCGACTGGGTCAGTGTCACGGCAGGACATGCAAGGGAGATAAAGTTCCTAGATGAAATAAATGACTGCTTCTTGGAGCAGCTGGTTCATGAACTGACCAGAGGGGAAGCCATATTAGACCTAGTCCTTAGTGGAACACCAGATCTAGTGCAAGAGATAAGGTTGTTGGGGCCACTTGGCAATAGTGATCATAGCATGATCGCCTTTGATTGAATAAGTGGAGGAGGGATAGTAAGGAAATCCACAGTACTACCTTTTAACTTTTGAAAGGGAAACTATGATAAAATGAGGAAAACAGTTAAGAAAAAACGAAAAGGAGCAGTTGCAAAGGTTAAAGACGTACATCAGGCTTGGCTGTTGAAAAATACTATCCTGGAAGCCCAGACCAGCTGTATTCCACGCTTTAAGAAAAGTGGAAGGAAGTCCAAAAAACTGCCAGCATGGTTTAAAGTTGAGGTCAGAGAGGCTGTTGTTGCCAAAAAAGCATCTTTCAGGAAATGGAAAAAAAAGCCAAACGACGAAACCTGGAAACAGCACAAGCACTGGCAAGTCAAATGCAAGGCATTGATAAGGCAGGCAAAGGGAGAATTTGAGAAGAAGCTTGCTGCGGAAGCAAAA
This sequence comes from Ichthyophis bannanicus, assembly GCA_033557465.1. Lineage (NCBI taxonomy): Eukaryota > Metazoa > Chordata > Amphibia > Gymnophiona > Ichthyophiidae > Ichthyophis > Ichthyophis bannanicus. Next base: position 499,979,822 of record CM066034.1, read on the forward strand.
ACGCGAAGTAAAGACCTTTTCAAGTACATTCGTAGCAAAAACCCTGTGAGAGAGTCAGTTGGTCCATTAGATGATAAAAGGGTTAAAGGAGCACTAAAAGGCGACATGGCGATAGCGGAGAGATTGAATGAATTCTTTGCTTCAGTCTTTACTGAGGAAGATGTAGGGATGTTACCCATGACTGAAGTGGTATTTAAAGGTGCGGAAGAATTGAAGGAAATATCGATACATTGGGAAGATGTATTACAACTATTAGATAAACTGAAGAGTAGCAAATCACCTGGGCCAGATGGTATACATCCAAGGGTGTTGAAAGAACTGAAATACGAGATTGCAGACCTGCTATTAGTAATCTGTGAACTATCATTAAAATCATCTCTAATACCTGAAGATTGGAGGATCGCCAATGTAACATCAATTTTTAAAAAGGGTTCCAGGGGTGATCCGGGAAACTACAGACCGGTGAGCCTGACATCAGTACCGGGAAAAATGGTAGAAACCATCTTAAAGAATAAAATTACTCAGCATGTAGATAGTCATGACCTAATGGGAGACAGCCAACATGGCTTTAGACAAGGAAGATCTTGTCTTACTAATCTGTTATGTTTTTTTGAAGGAGTGAATAAACAGGTGGACAAAGGTGAGTCGGTTGATATTGTGTATCTGGACTTTCAGAAAGCCTCTGACAAGGTCCCTCATCAGAGACTTTTGGCAAAACTAAAGAGTCATGGGATAGGAGGCAGTGTACTATTGTGGATCAGGAACTGGTTAAAAGATAGAAAGCAGAGGGTAGGGCTAAATGGCTAATTTTCCCAATGGAGAAAGGTGAATAGTGGTGTACCCCAGGGATCTGTGCTGGGTCCGCTGCTTTTTGACATTTTCATAAATGACCTGGAAAGTGGAATAACGAGTGAGGTTATCAAATTTGCAGATGACACAAAACTATTTAAAGTTGTTAAAACCCAAGAGGATTGTGGAAAACTGCAAGAGGATCTTGATAAATTGGAAGACTAGGCATCAAAATGGCAGATGAAACTTAATGTGGACAAGTGCAAGGTTATGCACCTAGGGAAGAACAACCCAAACTATGGTTACAAGATGCAAGGTTCCACATTAGGAACCAGCACCCAGGAAAAAGATTTAGGCGTCATTGTGGACACCATGTTAAAACCCTCGGCCCAGTGTGCAGCGGCGGCCAAGAGAGCAAATAGAATGCTAGGTATGATAAGGAAAGGAATGGAAAATAAAACAAAAGATATTATAATGCCTCTATATCGCTCCATGGTGAGACCGCACCTTGAATATTGTGTGCAATTCTGGTCGCCGTATCTTTAAAAGGATATAGCGATTTTAGAAAAGGTTCAGAGAAGAGCCACCAAAATGGTAAAGGGGATGGAAGGATACTCCTATGAAGAAAGGCTAAAAAGGTTGGGGCTCTTTAACCTGGAAAAGAGACGGCTGAGGGGAGATATGACAGAAGTCTATAAATTAATGAACAGAGTGGAACGGGTAAACGTAGATCGATTGTTTACCTTATCAGAATATAGAAAGACTAGGGGACATGCAATGAAGCTACAGGGTAAACTATTTAAGACTAATAAAAGAAAATATTTTTTCACTCAACGTGTAATCAAACTCTGGAATTTGTTACCGGAGGATGTAGTAAAGGCTGTTAGTGTAGCTGGGTTTAAAAAAGGTTTGGACAAGTTCCTGGAGGAAAGGTCCATAAACCATTATTAAGAAGGAACCCAGGATATCAATGCTTGAACCAATACAAGCATTGTGGAACCCGTGTCCCTTGGGGAAACTGCTAGGTACGTATGACCTAGATTAGCCACTGTTGGAAACAGAATACTGGGCTTGATGGACCTTGGTCTGACCCAGTATGACATATCTTATGTTCTTATGTTCTTAATCCTGCCCAGATGGTGTTCTACACACCAAATCACATGTGCCACTAGAGGCCAGGGAGGAAACACATACAGCAGATGCTGACTTGACAAAGGCTGAGCCAGGGCGTCAACACCCTCTGATCCCATTTCCGTGCAGAGACTGAAGTAGTGGCAAACTTTGGCATTGGAGAAGGACGCCATCAGGATCCATCTCGGGGTGAACCCAGTGACACAATCAACTAAAATGCCTCCTGACTCAACTTCCAATCTCCAGGATCCAGAGAGTGCTGGCTGACGAAGTTCGCTTCCACAATGTGCTGAGCCGAAACGGCTAGGAGGTTCTTCTCCACCCAGGCAAATAGGAGAACCATCTTCACAGCTACCCTGGTACTTCATTGTGCCACCTTGCCAACTGACATAAGCCACCACCGTGATGTTGTCCAAAAACCACTCAAACCATCCAGCCCTCAACCAGGGACCCAAAACACAGACTAGTCTGCCTGATGGACCACATTGCTTCCCTGCAGTTCCAATGGCCCTGAGCCATATTATTTTGGCAATGGACTCCCCAGTCTGAGAGACTGGAATCTGCCGTCAGAAGGATCCAGGAGAAATCATCCAGCGGTTTGCCCTTCCTCAGATGACAGGGCTACCACCATCAGTGTAGCTGGCCTTCACCATCATTGAGAGCGGGACCCTGTGCTTGAACTCCTGAGAACTTGGGGGCTACCGAGTCAGCAGGAACCACTGGAGTGGTTGCATGTGAGCATGCACTCACGGCCCCATTTTTATGGTGGCCATCATCAATCCAAGGAGCAGAACATAATCCCAGACTCTGGGAGCCTGCTGCACACAGAACAGCGCCAGGCAATCCAACAATCTTGACTCTCTCTTCTGGCAGGAAAACTGCCCACTTGAGTGTCGAAACGTGCTAACCCAGGACCTGGGAAAGCCACTGCTGGCTCTTTCCTCGATCGATCACCCAACCAAGGCTCTCCAAAAGGGACACCACTTGGGACATCATCCGAGGTGCTTCTGAAAGAGATTGGGTCTGGATGAGTCAGTCATTCAGATATGGATGCAAAAAGATCCCTCAGCCCCACAGTCGCCGCCATCACCACCATGACCTTGGAGAATGTCCTGAGGGCAGTGGATAGCCTGAAAGGGAGGGCGGCGAAATGATAGCGAGAGCCAAGCATGGCAAAATGCAGACACCTTTGCTGATCCACCCGGATGGGGATATGAAAGTATTCCTCAGCCAAATCCAGAGAAGCGAAGAACTCCCCTCAGTGCACTGCTTGAATCACGGATCACAAGGTTTCCATCCAAAAGTGCAGAATGCACAAGTTCTTGTTGATACCCTTGAGGGCTGGCAGGAACCATCCTTTTATGGCACTACGAAATAGATAGAGTACCTGCCCTCCCCCACTCATTCGGGGGGATGGACACCACCTTTAGCCACAGCAACTTATTCAAGGTGGTCCAAACAGTGGCACTTTTGATAGCAGATCCACAAGGAGAAATGAAGGCGGCATCTGGAATTGGCTCTTTGCATGCCAGCCACTTCAAACGCAATTACTCCAATAGAGAAATATTCCCTTGATAAATTCTCCTTAGAAAACTTATTCACAAAGATTTTTTTCGAACCGGGTCTCAGACTATTGAGGAGATGTTTGTGATACACAATCACTTATTACTCCTTATTTGCATCAACGACCCATTTTTATATTGTGTTTTTTGATTCAAATAGTTTCTCAAAATGATTTCACAAAACTTTCTAATAACTTTTCCAGATAACCAATAAAATATTATAAAAGTCAGGCTTATCTTTTTATTGGTGTCCCATCTTTTCATTGGTGTCCCAACGCCAGACTTGGCGCCACTGCGTTTCACATTGAATTTGTTTCTTCAGGGGTATATAAACCGACTTAGAATATCGGCAATTTCTGGAAAAAACGGAAACATCTTTAAAACTGTCAATTTAAAAAAGATTAGAAAAGATTATATAGCATTTGTTGTAAAATTCAGAAGGCAGCTGTACATGACTTACCAACTGCTGCAACCCAGATCAGATGTCTCCCTGGACACAAAAAAACACCGCGCATGCGGGTTAGAAAATAAGAGCCTCTCTTAAATACTTTAATCAATGAGCACCATTTCACCTCTGATCTTTATTAAGAGATAATGGCTACATGCACAAATTCCAGTCAATTTGGGCATTTAAACCTTTTGGGGTTACTGTCTGTAGGGTATATATCCATCGTTGCTCTCGAAGAATTAAAGTTTGATCTAAAGTTTTGCCTCCTGCGCCTTTGTATACTTTATCGATACAGAAACACCGTAGGTCAGCGAAAGTGTGATGATGTAAAAGACAATGCTCTACAATTGGAGCTGTTAAAGATTTACACTTTATTCTACTTTTTCTAATAAAGTGTAAATCTTTAACAGCTCCAATTGTAGAGCATTGTCTTTTACATCATCACACTTTCACTGACCTACGGTGTTTCTGTATCGATAAAGTATACAAAGGCGCAGGAGACAAAACTTTAGATCAAACTTTAATTCTTCGAGAGCAACGATGGATATATACCCTACAGACAGTAACCCCAAAAGGTTTAAATGCCCAAATTGACTGGAATTTGTGCATGTAGCCATTATCTCTTAATAAAGATCAGAGGTGAAATGGTGCTCATTGATTAAAGTATTTAAGAGAGGCTCTTATTTTTTAACCCGCATGCACGGCGTTTTTTTGTGTCCAGGGAGACATCTGATCTGGGTTGAAGCAGTTGGTAAGTCATGTACAGCTGCCTTCTGAATTTTACAACAAATGCTATATAATCTTTTCTAATCTTTTTTAAATTGACAGTTTTAAAGAAGATGTTTCCGTTTTTCCAGAAATTGCCGATATTCTAAGTCGGTTTATATACCCCTGAAGAAACAAATTCAATGTGAAACGCAGTGGTGCCAAGTCTGGCGTTGGGACACCAATGAAAAGATGGGACACCAATGAAAAGATAAGCCTGACTTTTATAATATTTTATTGGTTATCTGGAAAAGTTATTAGAAAGTTTTGTGAAATCATTTTGAGAAACTATTTGAATCAAAAAACATAATATAAAAATGGGTCGTTGATGCAAATAAGGAGTAATAAGTGATTATGTATCACAAACATCTCCTCAATAGTCTGAGACCCGGTTCGAAAAAAATCTTTGTGAATAAGTTTTCTAAGGAGAATTTATCAAGGGAATATTTCTCTATTGGAGTAATTGCGTTTGAAGTGGCTTAACAGTTACATTACTCTGAAGTTTTTGACCTATTAAGATTGGTCTTTGCATGCCAGGACATAGCCAAAGTGAATGGTGTCTACCACCCAGCGTTCCTTGGTAACCCGGGCCCATTGCTGAAAGAAAAGGTAAAGCCTGCCTCTAACAAGAACCACCAAGAAAAGAGCCCCCAAACCTTCATTACACAATCTGGGAGGGAGAAAGTCCCTAGACCCAAATGTTCCACAAAAGGACTAAGAAGGAGCCTGAAGCCCAGACGCAGAGGGGAAAGGCAGGCTTTCCAGGTTGATAATGAAGAGAGTCTCGAGTCCCCTGGCAGTCTGGCCAGCATACTCTCTTTGGACAGGTGGAGACTGATGAGAAAGGGGTGCACGACTGATTCACAGGCCCTGCTGGACCTATCTTCTGGATGGCTGTAAGATTTTATCTTGCCCAAATCCTTCACTAGCTTCTCCAAATTGGCTTCAAAAAGCAGTTTTCCTTTAAAAGCCAGTTGGGCGAACCGAGCTTTGAAAGATGTGTCTGCTGCCCATTGCTGGAGCCAAATCCAATGCTATGACACCATCATCAGGGCATTGTCCCTGGCCGCCAAACCTATCATAATACATGGCATCAGAAAGGAAGGCCGCAGCAGACTCCAAAAGAGGGATAGTACCATCCGGCATTAGAGACTGAATTCACTGGAGCAGAGCTTAAGATGTCAGGCTGGCACATACCGTCAGCTGAAGAATAGCAGCCATCATGCCGAACTTGTTCAACAACAAATCCACCTTTCAGTCTAAAAAATCTTTTAAGGCTGATTCGCCTTCCACAGGAACGGCAATCTGTATGTTAACAGCTATGACCTGTGCATCCACCTTTGGAATATCAAACCACCCAATGCACTCTCTTCTCTGTGAGAGCACAGATCTTTTTTTTACATACCCTTAGCCAATGTTCCCGCTAACCTGCGCTGGGTCCACTGCCAACATTCCTGCCAGCGGGGGGAGGTGCAGAGCGATTGACCGCTCTGCCCCTCCCCCCACCGGCAGGAATGTTGGCGGCGGACCCAGCGCAAGTTAGCAGGAGCCGAAGTTGCACCCACTGGTACAGAGCAGGAGCCAAAGTTGCACCCACTCCTGCAAGGGGTGTGGAAATCCACTACTATCTTCCCATTCCTGGATGCAATCAAGGATATGATCCTATCAGAGTAGGAGTCTCCTAAGGGGCTAAGGGCAATGTTCCCGCTAACCTGCGCTGGGTCTGCCGCCAACATTCCTGCCGGCGGGGGGAGGTGCAGAGCGATCGACGCTCTGCCCTTCCCCCCCACTGGCAGGAATGCCGGAGGACCTAGCGCAGATTAAAGAGAACATTGCCCTTAGCAGACTCCTACTCTGACAGGATCATATCCTTGATTGCATCCAGGAATGGGAAGATAGTAGTGGATTTCCACACCCCTTGCAGGAATGGGTGCAACTTCGGCTCCTGCTCTGTACCAGTGGGTGCAACTTCGGCTCCTGCTAACTTGCGCTGGGTCTGCCGCCAACATTCCTGCCAGTGGGGGGAGGGGCAGAGCGGTCGATATGATCTATCTATCTATATATCTATATCTATATATATCTATATCTATATCTATATATATCTATATATCTATATCTATATATATCTATATATCTATATCTATATCTATATATCTATATCTATATATATATATATATCTATATATATATATCCGTTCAAGGTAAATCAGTGGTTGAATATGGCTCCTCCTACATAACCTAACATCCCACTCATCAGGTAAAGACCAATATGAATACTTTAGGTCATTCTGATTGATCTCTTTTGGGGGATATTGTTTCGCCTCCTTTTTTATGCTTGGTCTTTCTCAAGCAAGTAGTGGACATGAAGTACTGGCTACCTTTGCCTTTTCTTTATTATTCCCGAGTTGGTTTGAAAACCTTCAATAAAGATAAAATGGAAAAGGGGCTCTAGATTTGTCTTTCTATTGGGACTTGAAACTAAGCTGCCTGCTGATAAGGTTTTGCTCGCAGGATGCTTATATGTGCCTCAAAACAGCAGTTTCCCACCTGTAACAGGTATTATCTGGGGACAGCACGAATCAGTCCTCATATATATGGGTGACATTAGCACCGACGGAGCCCATGTGAAAGCATCAAGGAAAGCCTCTGGGAGAGGCACTATGCACGCATGGTCCTCGCCCCACACAAGGGTGTCATCTTGCCTCAGTCCAATGACATAGCTATGGCGGCAAAATTATAAGATGGTAAAGAAGCAACTCCAAGGGGAGGAGGGAGGGTTGTGAAGACTGATTCCTGCTGTCCCCAAAGAACATCTGTTACAAGTGAGTAACTATGCTTTCTCTGGGAATAAGCAGGAAGTCAGTCCTTACATATGGGACTCCCCAGCTGCAGGCTGTCAAAAATCTGTAACCAAAAGAAAAATGCCACGGCGACCTGCAAGGGAGAGCCATAACTAGCAGCAGTTGAGTCCTGAGGGAGAGACTCTCGCAAGACCCGAGCGTCCAGTGAACACCAGCACTCCAGTAACCTGAACACAGAAGTGTCGGAGGGCAGGAGTTGCCTACACCCCAAAAAGATTACAGAGTATGGCCTGGCCGAAGGTGCTGTCCCATTGGGACTCCTTCTCCAGGGCGGTAGTGAGCTGCGAAGGTATGGACCGAAGACCAGGTGGTGGCCCAGAAAATTTCCATCAGGGAATGAATGCAGATCGGCCACGGAAGTAGCTCTGATGTGGTGTGTCATGATTCTCTGGTCCAGTAGGATCCCCACTTGCTCACAGATGAAGGTAATGCAGTCCATCACCTAGGTGGACAGAGTTAGCTTAATTACTGGGAGCCTCAGATGGCTGGGGTCATAGGATATAAAAGCTGTTGAGCTTTGCGGTGGCCCTGGGTTCACTGCAGGTAGGACAGGACTCTCTTGTAATCCAGAGTATGGAGAATGGTTTCCGCCCTATCAGCATGAGGACTGGGAAAGGAGGTGGGGAGCATCACCTCCTGATTGAGGTGGAATGAGGACACCAACTTCGGAAGAAACTTAAGGTGTGTGCAGAGCACCACCCTGTTCTTGTAGAACCTTGTGTAAGGAGGTTCTGCCATCAGAGCCTGGGGCTCGCTAACTCTGCGAGCTGATGTGAATGCTACCAGGAAGGTGACCTTCCAGGAGAGGTGCTACAGGTAGCAGGTAGCTAAAGGCTCAAATGGAGGCTTAGTGAGTGCTAGAGCACCACATTAAGATTCCACTCCACTGCCGGAGGGCAGACGGGGAGTTTGGACAACATGAGGCCCCATAGGAACCGAGACACAAGGGGCTGAGCCGAGAGAGGATCCCCGTCAATGGAGTGGTGATGCTCCGCAATGGCGTTTAGGTGTACTCTGACAGAGTTGGACTTAGGTCCCACCTACAATAGGTAGAGCAGGGTCTTGGCTAGCAGCTGTTGTGGGGGGGGGGGGGGTGGAAGGCATACAGGAGGCCTTCTGACCACAGAATGAGGGATGCATCCGCCGCTACCCAAGACGGGTGCAGTCGGCAAGAGCAGAAACGGGGCAACTGCAAGTTGTCCAGGCTGCAAACAGGTCCATCACTGAGACGCCCCAGAACTGAAACAGCCTTGCGGCAAATGCTGGGTCTAGGTGCCACTAGTGCGGCTTGAGTATCCTGTTCAGCTTGTCCACCAAGATATTGTCTGGCCCGGGAGGTACACCGTTCTCAGGAGCATCCCACTGCACATGACATTAGTTCAGAGGGCTTTACCAGCACAAATCAGAGCAATCCCCAGCTTGAGCCAGTTCAGAAAAGCATTAAAACATTTCCTCTTCCTTAAATATCTCAATGACAGCTCCGAACATATCCACCAAGCGAGTAGCAGAAGTAGTCGAACAGGCAGACCCTCGCAATAGGCTTACCCCACAATGTATATAACAAGCATTTTCCTGTATGGTTGTACCACATATGTATATAGTTGACCATGTCCATTATCAGGTGAACCACCAATGTATATAGTTTTCCCGTTTCTCCAATTTCTACTCCCTGTTAAATGTAATGACCAGACATTTGTAAATTGTCGGATGTTTCTGTTCAATGTAAACCGCGCTGATGGATAATAGTGCGGTATATAAGAATTGTTAATAAATAAATAAATAAATAATTAATAATACTGCCTCCTGGCAGAGGAGATACAACCCTGTCCCTCCCACAGAGAACATTGCAACCTGATTGTCAGTCTGGATCAGTGCCGCATGGTGCTGTAGCTGTTGGTGGAAGGCCTTGAGGGTCAGGAATATGGCCCATCTGCATTTCGGATCCCCTTTGGGACTAGCAGCCTTGTGTCTGGAGGCTGTCACAGTACATTCCCCAGCCCGAGAGGCATCCGTGGTGAGGACTTTCTGGGGGGGGGGGGGAGGTGGGTGCCTGAAAGGGCATCCCAGCCTGAAGTGACCTGGATTCTGCCACCATCCAAGGGAGTCCGCCAACTGGCAGGTCACATGCATCCTGCTCCTGAGCCTGCCTGTAGCTTGGGTCCACTGGGAGTGGAGGCACCACTGGGCTGCTCTTATGTGTAAGGTGGGCATCATGGCCTTCACAGTTTACATGATCCTAGAGTCCCAGCAGGCGGAGGAGAAGCCAGGCAGTAGTGCCCTGCACTGTTGCACCTCTGCAGCTAGTTCCCTGAGGCATGCTCACCTATTCTGAGGGAGGAAGGCTTCTGCCTGAAGGGTGTCTAGCTGCACCCTATGAACTTTAGGTTCTGAGCAGGAGTGAGGTGGGACTTGGGGTAGTTTATGACAAACTCCAGGTGTTGCAGGGCATTTATAGTGCTCCCAGAGGCGCATTGTGCTTCTGTAGCTGTGGTCCCTTTTATGAGCCAGTCATCCAGGTAGGGGAAGATGAAGGCCCCTTGAAGCCTGAGGTGGGCTATGACCACCACGAGGCACTTTGAAAAGACCCTTGGAGACGAGACTAACCCAAAAGGCATTACCTCGTATTGGTAGTATTGTCTCCCCACCATGTACCAGAGGTATTTTTCTGTGGCTGGTATGGATTAGGATGTGAGTGTAAGCATCCCTTAGGTCTAAGGAGCAAAATAATAAGACCAGATAAAACAAGCAATCCTACTACTCTTCTTGTCGGCATTAACTGTACTAGCACCATCTTTACTCCCCCTTTCATTGGGCACTACTGTTGGTTTGATTGAGAAGAGCTCCGACATCTGCCGTCAGCCAGGTCACTCATAAATTCCACTTTATAAATAAGAAAAAAAAAACACAGCAAAAAGCAGAAAGAGATGGTATGTATTTATTGTTACAGTTTCAAAGACCAGGGTAGTATATGTTACACTGTAAAACAAATAGAATAAATTAAACAGTTGACTCATTCATACAATAGATTGATAAAAAATATGGATCCTCTTTGTAAAACTGTTTCTGAAAATCACTTGATTTGTGAACCATGAGGGTAATTATAATGTCATTAAACAACAAAAGATAAAACATACAGCAATCTGCAGTTCTATTAAAATTACTCAACATACATCACCTTTTAGGAGTAAATAATCAAAAGTAAACATGTTGGTACATACTTTATGGGTATATTTTTACTTGTGGGGGATTTTCACCAATAATCAAAGCAAAACTACATTGGTAGTTGTGCTTCATTGCCTATGGGAAAAATTAAGCAGAAATTTGCATTTTTTTTCTGCACATAATTTTTTGCCACAAAACGTGCAGTTCTAAATCAAAACTACACATTTTGTTCACTCTCTCTTCACTCTGACGCCAGGATCTACAGGCAAAAATGTTCACATTATTAAACATGTGTGTACCTTCAGACAGGTTGAGCAATTTTTTTTTAAACCAAAATTTGCATGGACAAAACACTTTTTTTAAACACCTGAAGAGCTTTGAACATTGCCCTCCCTATTACATGACTTGTTGCACACCAGCTCATGAACTGCAGGGCAAGTGTACTAAACTGTTTTCCCTACTGTGTGTCTGATAAAAAAAAAGCTTAGTACAACATGACCTGCCCCTTAAGAGGATAATTTTATAAACAGTTGGTTAGTTTAAGGCAGCCAAAACACACACGTATTTTAAGCTTATTAAAGAAATGCAGGTGCTCACTTTTCTTTATTAAATACTAGCATGAGTGGCCATAAATGTGCCTTGTGTTAAGGAGCAGGCGTCTGACACCAGTTCTAGAACTGATGTAAATGTCCGTGCCTAGATTTTTTTCAAGAATGTAAATAAATTGTATTTTGTAATCTTTTGTGCATGCCACCTGTGCTGTACCATAGCTCCACCCATGTGTACACTCACAGTGAAAGTACATACAATGCAAACAAGACACAAATACCAGCTGATATAAAAGTGGTCATTTATGCACATACATGACTAAAATACAGATATTTGTGCATGTACTTGGCTGTTTACATATAGGCAGTTCTTTATAAATTGTCCTCTAAATGTCTTCTATTAAGAGGGATATGGGAAGGATAGTTGGACAGTGAGAAGTACAACACACATTTTCAATTAAGGACTTTTATAAAGTATATCACAACTAACCAACTACTAGATGCACAGCACCGAACAAATGTGGTCATCAAGGGAGAGCGCTCAGGATCCCCAGAGAGTAAAAGCAGCCCTATGATTTTCTTAGCATGTCCAGGGTAAGTGTTCACACATTCAGCTGTAGTACTTAAAATCGAAATACAGGGATGTAATCACCGCTGCTTTGCTAACCAACAAACACTATATTTCTGAGACTTGATTTTAAACAGCAAGGGTCAGAGCTGGGGAGCTCACAGTAGCGAAGTGATAGGAGAAACTATGCACCATTAACCAAAGTAACTGCTACAGATTAAGATCCTCAAACTCCTTCAATCTAATGGTCATTATTGTACCTGCCCTGCAGAGTAGGCTGCTAAAATATAAGCACATCCCAGTGTTTGTTCCATCCACATTATTTTCTTTTTTTAGATTAAAGCACTGTGATGTGGGAGAGGTTTTATAATACAGTAGACCTCCACAGAGTTAGAAGCTAGCAGCACAAATAAAGAAATTTGGTTTAAACTCATCATCAAAACTTTAATTACAATTTTTCCCTAGGGCTAGTTCAAGGTGTTGGCAGCCCTAGGCAGAATTTAAACTTTACACTCTCTCCCCCTACTGTTAAAATGTATTGTTTAGCTTTAAATACCCTCCTCTTTGATGTCTCCCCCCGCCCAAAAAGAAGTTGTTGCCCTAGGCAACCGCCTAGTTTGCCCAACAGCTGGCCCAGCCCTGGTTTTCACACTGGCATCATATGGAAATGCACTACTGGTCATGGTAGGAGACTTAGGTTACCAAGTAAAGCCAGGGGTTGCTATTCTGTGACCTGCTGTTTTGCTTGTAGGTAAACTCTAACACACTTGAAGATGAGTCACTAAATGAAATCCTTGGAATGCTGAGAGTAACCCCCCCCCCCCCCCCAAAACAAAACACAAAGCAATCACAATTTAATGCTATTTAGTCTTTGGGCTTTCTTCTCCAAAGCAAGCATGTCTTATGTATATGCTGTGTCCATTGACCAATTGGACCTCATACCTGACAGGACCTAACACCATCTTGATTGCAATTGAAGGGTAGTGGAATTAGACTGCCACATTGTGATGCTAATGGTCTCACCAGTACTCAAACATGCCACCAAAACTGAAATTACACTATATTATATCCTGAAGTTTCATAGTTGTAGGTGGTGTAAATATTGTGTACACCTCAGGAATGATATGGATTATGAACAGAAGATGAAAGTAATAGGCACTGGGTCCCAGCAAAACTGGAAAGTCATGTCATTGATGTCACAGCAAAAGGAAGATTTCATCACTGCGTGAAACATTTCATGCTAAGGTTCATGCAGCTTAGACATGGGTAGAATAATGCCATTCCTACACATATGCTTTCAGTGGGAGCATGTTTTCTAATTTAACAAGAAAAGTTGTTACGCAATCTATTTGCAATATCCATAGGGAAAAGACTCTTAAAACATCTCCATGTCACAATGGTACTCTGTGGTGAGGCCTGTAGAAAAGCTGCATATATACTACTATTCTAACATGCTTCCTACTATTATGAGCAGCGATTTTGGATTTAGCTCACACCTTTTTTTTTTCAGGAATAGCTCGATCAAGTTATATTTAGGTATAGTAGTTATTTTCCTATTCCCAGAGAATTTGCCATTTAAGTTTGTACCTGAGGCAATGAAGGTTTAAGTGACTTGCTCAAAATCACAAGGAGCTTAAGATGCGCTGTTAATGTGCGTTATTTTACTGTTAATGCATGCTATTAATAACTACTTCCATTGAATAAAGTGGGACCTGTATTAAAATAACACACATTAATAGCAGCACATCTAAGTAACTCTAGCCTATAATCTAACTAGTGGTCTGTGATTCATTTGCAGACACCATTCATTGATATGTAGGTTGCAATTTGCAGGTGAATACCATTCTAATATGGAATGGCCTGTTCTGTATACTGTTTACTTTTGCAACATAGAAACACCAGTGCCATTAAATGAGCAGAAAAAGCTGCTGTGTTATAACATGAAGCAAGAGGTTACTCTCAGCTCTTTAAAATGATACCTGGCATAAGTACTTAAGATGTCTCTGTTCCTCTTTCACCCACTCAAGTGAAAATATCCACTCATCCTAGTTGTCAGTTACATGCTCTCTCTGTGCTTTTTGAAAGCTGATCTCTGTTTTTCAGTTCCTCCTCTTACTGTTGTGACATTTCTTATGTGATGTCACAGTTCATTAGGATTTTACTTCTGGGTATCTCTGTGATACCATAAACACAGAACTTGGATATCATTAGAGGAATCAGGCAGAAGCTGCTACTCTTGGTTCTCCGTTGCTTATACTGTGCCTATATACTCTACCTTACCTGTCTTCTCTGGTGCTCCCTTGGTGCCGTCTGTGCTCCTGATTACCTGGTTACCCAATCAACGCTGTCTTCGCCAAACCGGAAGTGACGCGACCGTGTGACCTCAAGGTGCTCCCTTGGTGCCGTCTGTGCTCCTGATTACACTGGTCAACATTGAAATCGTTACTGACTTTAAAAGGCCCTAATCTGTAGTATCTTGGTGAGCTGAACACGAATATAATATTAAAAAGAAATTATTGGCTCTCGTTTTGAAGATATTGCATGTAGTTCATTTTTGACGTTTCACCGTGTAAATTTATCCAGTAGGACATCAACAACATCCCAAATAAGCCTTGAATGATGTAATATTGCATCACATTGCATAATACCAGCATGCACACATCATCCAGAGTTGACTGCATCATTTTGTGATGCAATGCAATACTACTGCCAGACGGCTGCTGAAGCCACCTGATGTCAGCAGTGTACTATACGCAATCAGAAAGGAAAGTAATCTGGTATTCTGTTCCGATATTGAAAGCCTCATGAATGCCTTAAAAATCACTCATGACCCACAAGACTGGAGACTATTTATAGACTCTTCGAAACTGAGTCTGAAGGCTGTGCTTTTGAACAATGGAAACAGTCTTTCATCTATTCCAGCAGCGCATGCTGTCCACATGAAAGAGACATACGATAACTTAAAGCATCTGACTTCCATTAACTATAACAAGTACAGCTGGCACCTCTGTGGTGACTTGAAGGTAGTTGCCCTTTTAATGGGACTGCAGCAGGGGATATATAAAATACATGTGCTTCTTATGTGAGTGGGATAGCCGAGCAAGGGATTGGCACTACTTGCGGAAGGAATGGAATCGCAGACAAAATGTAACAGTTGGAGAGAAGAATATCCAGCACCCAGCGCTGGTTGAGGCTCACAAAATGCTGCTACCACCCCTTCACATCAAACTAGGCTTGATGAAAAACTTAATGAAAGCCATGGACCGCGCTTCGCCAGCTTTCCGATACCTGCATGAAAAATTCCCTCGACTCAGCAAAGCAAAGATTAAAGAGGGAGTTTTTGTGGGTCCTCAGATTCGAGAGTTCTTCAAAGATGACCGGTTCAACAACTTGCTGCAGGGTGATGCGAAACAAGCATGGAATGCTTTTCGCCTAGTGTCAGCAAACTTTCTCGGGAATGTTAGGGCAGAAAACTACAAGGAACTAGTAGAAGACATGCTGATGCAGTATCAGAAACTTGGCTGCAATATGTCTCTAAAGATCCATTTCCTCGATTCCCATCTCGATTTCTTTCCTGACAAGTGTGGTATGGTTAGTGACGAACAGGGCGAACGTTTTCACCAGGATATCGCAATGATGGAGCAAAGATACCAGGGAAAATGATCCACTACAATGCTGGCTGACTACTGCTGGACACTCCCCAGAGAAGCTCCCGAACAGCTGTACAAGAGACAGGCGAAAAAATCTAGGAAGTAGTCTATGATTTGCTTTTTTACATGTATTAACCGGAGGCCTATTATATTTACTATTGACATGCATTTCATGATGTAAACATTAATTCTTGTAGATTGCAAAGTTGGCTGTAGTTTTTTTTGTAATTTCACTGTCATATTCGTGTTCAGCATATAAAAATTGATAAGAAATGACTTTTTATTTCTAACATGACTTTTGTAAAAATTTGTTGACCAATGTTACCTGGTTACCCAATCAACACTGCCTTTGCCAAACCGGAAGTGACGCGACCGCGTGACCTCAAGGTGCTCCCTCAGTATAAAGTTCCTTACAGTGCGGCATTCCGCGTTGCGGCGATGCGCGCCCAAGGAGCAGGCCTGCTCCTTGTGCGAGCTCCTTGGGGTGAGTCCGTGGGAGCGAGTCCGGAGCCCACTCTCTTCCTCCCCGGAAGCACTTCCACTCCGGTCTGTCTATAGTCACATGTCCTCGCTGCCTACCTACTACCTCTGCATCTATCCAGCCTTCGGTAAGCTTTTTCTTTGGGTATCTTTTCTACTATTGCTATCTCAATTGTGCACCCGCTCAACCCAGACAGCCTCAGTAATTTCTTCTGACATGACCTCAATTCCTGTTTTATGGAGCTGGAGGCTTTCTCCCCCTCCTGTCTTCCTCAGGTATTGCTGCCCGAAATCTTTCCAATCTTATTCCATGTTCCTCCTCTCCCACATTATCTCCTTCTGTTCCGACTATCATTCTCTTACAGCTAGCCCTCTTGAATTGCCGTTCCCTTCGTTCCAAGACCTCTCTTGTCCAGGATCTCGTCTCATACCATGCAGTTGACGTCCTGTTTCTGACAGAGACATGGCTGAAAGAGGGGGAGGAACCTCTCTGAAACCATTGCCTCCCTCCCGGCTACACCACTTTTTCCACTTGTCGTCGAGGTAGGAGCAGCAGGGGGGTTGCTGTCTTCCTCCACTAGCTTTTCAAGAAGTGCCCTCTCCCACACTCCACTATCCCAAGTCTCTTCTTCTTCGTCTAAACTCTTCTTCCCCCCCACTGTACTTTCTTCTCATCTATGCCCCTCCCTCCCTATCAGGCCCTCATTGGGACTCTTATTTTGACCCTCTCTGAGCTCTCCCTTCTCTATCAACATATTCTGATCCTAGATGATTTCAATATTCATGTCGACTCCTTCTTCTCTCGCGACTCTGCTTTTCTCTCTCTTCTTTCTGATCTCTCTCTTCAACAATTTATCCACATCCCTACACACTCTGCTGGTCATTCTTTAGATCTGGTCATTTCCCATTCCACCTCCCCTCTAGTTCCCTCTTCCCTCTCTGTCCTACCTGTCCCCTGGTCAGATCATCTGTGTTTATTTTTCTCAGTCCCTTCATTCCCCCCTTCCACTGTCCAGAACACTGTCCCCCTTCTACCCCCCCCCCTGCCTCACTCCCAACACCCTTTCCCAATTCCCCTCCTCCGATTTCCTTTTTCCCCCCTGAATTCCACCTCCTGTCCATGGACCTTCAGGCTCAATCCTGGAATACCATTCTTACAGATGCTTTGGACCAGCTTGCCCCACGCCAGCCCCTCCCACCCTCTCGCACCCGTCATCACTATCCCTGGTTTCACTCAGGTTTATTCCTTCATCGTTCCTATTTGCGTCACGCCGAGCGTCACTGGCGTAAGAATCCATCCCCTACTACTCTAGCCCACTTTCAACATTGTCACTCCCACTACCGTTCTGATACACTCCAAGTTGGATTACCTCTCTAATCGCATCTCCTCTTCAGCCAACTCCACTCGTCAACTCTCTGTACTCCGTTCCCTTTCTGCCTCCCATTCTCTCACTTCCCCAGCCCCCTCTCCCTCCATCCCCGATCCTGACCTTCTAGCTTCGCACTTTGCTACTAAAGTCAATACCCTTCGTTTACTTTTTCCCTCTTGCCCTCTTCCCATTTCCCCAACTCCCCTCTCTCCTACTTCCTTCTTCCTTCCCCCCTCCTCACCCATTCCTCCCCTCTCTCACAGTTGGTCCTCCTTCCAACCTGTAACCATGTCAGATCTCACCAAAGTCTATTCCTCCATTCGGAAAACTACTTGCATCTCTGATCGCATCTCTTCCCACTGGCTTTTGGGCACTTCTCTGACCCTTTCCCCTTTGATACTCTCTATCATTAACTCAAGTCTTTCCTTTGGTACCTTTCCCTCCACCTGGAAGCATGCTGTTATCCATCCCATCCTAAAAAAAAGACTCTCTTGATCCGTCCTCCCCAACCAACGGGCGACCTATTTCAAATCTCCCTTTTCACTCTAAGATTCTCGAAAAACTGGTCTATGTACAACTCTTCACCCATCTTGAAGCCTCTCTAGCACTTCTCCCTCGCCAATCTGGTTTTCGCCCTAATCACAGTACCGAATCGATTTTGCTCTCCCTTCTTAATGACTTACGCACTGCCCACGACGAGGTCTCATCTCCATTACTGTTTCCCTAGATTTGTTAGCTGCTTTTGACCTTGTGGATCACCATATACTTTTAGCTCACCTTCACGACATCGGGCTCTCTGGTTCTGTCCTCTCCTGGTTCCGTTCATTTCTCACCAATAGGTCCTTTTCCGTTCTCGCAGGTCTTTCCTCTTCTCGCCCTACCCCCTTCCATGTGGTGTTCCCCAGGGCTCTGTTCTTGCCCCTCTCCTATTTAATGTCTTTATGGCCCCCCCTTGCCCTGCTGGTCCAGCAACACAGCATCACAGCCCATTATTACGCGGATGGCATTCTTCTCCATCACAAAGACCCCACCACCCCTGATCTTTCATCCCTTAATTCCTGTCTAGCATCTGTTACCACCTGGTTCTCCTCCAAAACATCTGCTATCTGGTTCACCTCTGCGCTCCAGTCCCCTCTCTTGCCCTCCTCTCCACTTCCTGTGGTTTCCTCTTTGCGATATCGAGGGGTTATCCTGGACTCTGCTTTATCCTTTAAAGAGCACATCCCCTCAGTAGTTCAGTGATCATTCTACACCCTGAGACAACTTTATGCAGTTCGCCCTTTCCTATCAGCTCCCTCCATGACCATGTTATTTTTGTCCCTAGTAGTGTCCCGCTTAGATTATTGTAATATCGTATTAGCTGGCCTTCCTCAAACACAATTACGAAGACTGCAACTAGTTCATCACACAGCCGCACGTATTCTGATGCATGCTTCACGATTCGATCACATTACCCCTATCCTGATTCACTTACATTGGCTTCCGATCGTGTATCGTATACAACTTAAAATACTCATATGTTCACAAAACCATTCATACTGGCGCTCCTCTCTACCTTGCAGATCTAATTCATCTTTACTCATCTCACCGTCCCCTCAGGTCAATCCATTCTAACCGCATGTCCCTTCCCTCTCCCTCCCAGGCTCATCTTGAGTCCACCCGCTCCTCTGCTTTTTTCTTCCTGGGCCCCTGGCTCTGGAACTCGCTTCCCCCTGCCCTCCGCTTAGAGCCCTCTTATAAAACATTTAAAACCAGGCTAAAGACTCACCTATTCTGCTCTGCTTTCAACCTGCCTTCTCCCTCTGCTCCTCTCCCCCCCCCCCCCCCCCGCTGAATTTGTTTGTTCCCTACCCCTTTACACTACGTATATACACTTTGTCTCTACTCTGTTTCTCTTATTTCTACCCTATCTCTCCTCTCTATCCTGTCTTAAAATTTTGGCGTTCTTTTCCATTCAGCAGTCTCAAATTATTTACTATTGTAAACCGCTCTGGTACTTCCAGTAAGAGCGGTATATTAAATTTTTTCAATAAAGATGAAAATTTATCATAAACTGCAAAGACCTGGAGGAAGAGAAGAAGTGGGTTGATGAAAGCTTAATGACCTATTATAACAAGAAAATAAATTAAGAACAACTGCCTGTAAGCTGAAATGTTCCAATAATGTTGTAGTTTATGGTGCATTTCTATACCTTAAGTAAACGCACCAAATTTGGCATCAGCACCCAGAATCATAAGGCCATTTTTAACCAAGTCAGATTTTTGTCTTTCTAATCCCCCAGGATGTACTGTGCATGAACGAGGGGTTTCATGAATGTCAAGCTTGTGGACATATCTATGATGAATACTAACCTTCTTATATGAGGTGGCGGCGTTCCCAGTTCTATTGTTCAATTTTTTTAAATGCATCTGTTAAAAGAGTTATTTCCGAATCAGAGTACTGTGAATATTTTCCTCGAGCTAGTCATGGGTAGGAAGAAAAGTTGGGATCTCTAGCTCCTAGAAATAAAAGTTTATCGGCTATAGCAAAGCTTCACTTCAATTCCCCTGCCTCCACCATCCTGGCTTACAGACTCTCCTCTAGTTAGCAAAGGCTGAGGGGGGTGGAAGACGTGGGACCAGTGATTATGCTTCTGCAGTCACAGCCATGTAAGTCTCGTGAGACCTATCAGACATGTGGCTCTGACTGCAGAAGTAAGCTGGTAGAGAAAGCACAGTTACTTACCTGTAACAGGTGATCTCTGGGAACAGCAGGAATTAGTCCTCACATATGGGTACGTCGGTACCGACGGAGCCTGCGCGGGAAAGCTCCCCAGCTTCCTAGAATGGAAGCTTTTGGGACCTCCCACTGCACATGCGCACTGCCTTCCCGCCTTCCTGAACAGCTCTCCTCAGTTTCGAGTTTATAGCTGAGTCAATAGAGAGAGGACAGGAAGATAGATAGATAAAAGATACAACTCCTAGGGGAGGTGGGTGGGTTGTGAGGACTAATTCCTGCTGTTCCCAGAGATCACCTGTTACAGGTAAGTAACTGTGCTATCTCCAGGAACAAGCAGGAATAAGTCCTCACATATGGGGACTCCCTAGCTTAGATGCGTGGGATCCCCTGTCAAGGTTCGCCATCTTCGTATGGATCTCAGGCATCCATCCTGGGAAGGTGGGCAGGAGTTGTCTAAGAATGGAACAGGTGTTTGAGGACAGCCTGGCCAAACAAGGCATCCCGGCGGGAGTCCTTGTCCAAACAGTAATGGGCTGTGAAGGTATGAACCGAGGCCCAGGTAGCGGCTCGACAGATCTGATCAATGGAAACAGAGTGCAGATGAGCCATAGAAGTTGCCATGGCTCTCACATTGTGAGCTGTGACATGGCCTTCCAGAGGAATGTTTTTACTCTGGTAAGCAAAGGAAATACACTGAGCAATCCAATTGGAAAGTGTACGCTTGGAGACTGGAAGTCCCAAATGTGAAGGATCAAAAGCCACGAAAAGTTGAGAAGACTTTCGATGTGGCTGAGTCCTATTAAGGTAAAAGGCTAGAGCTCTTTTACAATCCAGAGTATGAAGGTTCCTCTCTGCACTGGAGGCATGAGGAGCCGGAAAAAATACAGGTAGATATACCTCTTGATTAAGATGAAAAGGCGAGACCACTTTAGGCATAAAGTGGGGATTCGTCCTAAGGACCACCTTGTCATGATGAAATCTTGTATAAGGTGGATTAGCCACTAGAGCTTGCAGTTCGCTGATGCGACGAGCGGAAGTGACTGCAATTAGGAATAGTACCTTCCAGGAAAGAAATTTCAAGGAGGTAGAAAATAACGGCTCAAAAGGTGGCTTCATAAGCTGACCAAGCACTAGATTCAAATCCCATGCGACCGGGGGGGGTCTGATGGGAGGTTTAGTGAGAG
The DNA here is from genome assembly GCA_033557465.1 of Ichthyophis bannanicus. Classification (NCBI taxonomy): domain Eukaryota; kingdom Metazoa; phylum Chordata; class Amphibia; order Gymnophiona; family Ichthyophiidae; genus Ichthyophis; species Ichthyophis bannanicus. Next base: position 500,001,058 of record CM066034.1, read on the forward strand.
TCAGGCCTCTCATGAATCTTGCAACAAGAGGATGAGAGGAGATAGGTTGTCCATTTACAGGTTTCAGGGATGCTGAAATAGCACTTAAATGGACTCTTACAGAATTCGTCTTAAGGCCTGCATTGGAAAGATGCAGGAGATAGTCTAAGAGGGAATTCAAAGGAAGTGCCAGAGGGTCAAGGCCCTGCTGAGCACACCAAATGGAAAAACGTTTCCATTTGAAAGCATAAGACCGCCTCGTGGAAGGTTTCCTAGAGGCATGAAGGATATCTTTCACAGGTTGAGAAAGATTAAAGTCTTGAAGACTTAAGCCTTCAGTAACCAAGCTCGGAGATGTAGGGATTTGGGGTTTGGGTGCCACAAAGTCCCGTCCTCCTGAGACAGAAGGTCTGGTGCAGCTCCTAAGTCCAGGGAGGATCCCTGGGAGAGCTGTAGAAGCAGAGGGAACCACACTTGGCGTGGCCAGCGTGGAGCTATGAGGATCATAGAGCCGTGATCTCTCTGGAGTTTGAACAGAGTCTTAGGAATCAGCGGAATGGGTGGAAAGGCATATAGGAACGCCTGACCCCAATGGAGGAGAAAGGCGTCCGTGGCCTGAGCTTCCTGACACGGAGTCCTGGAACAGAACCGGGGAAGTTTGGCATTCCACGGACTTGCAAAGAGGTCTATGTCCGGGGTCCCCCATTCCTGAAAGATTCTGGTTATCTGGTCCACGTGTAGGGACCACTCGTGTGGCAGCAGAACTCGACTGAGCCTGTCTGCTCGAGAGTTTTGAACTCCTGGAAGATACACTGCTAGCAGATGAATTTGGTGCTCTCTGGCGAAGGCCCATAATCTGAGAGCTTCGTTGCAAAGCGACAGAGAGCCCGTCCCTCCTTGTTTGTTTATGTAAAACATGGCCACCTGATTGTCTGTCTGAACCAGGACAGTCAGGTTGGCAAGGAGGGTATGGAAGACCTTGAGGGCAAGGTAAATTGCTCGCAGTTCCAGGAGGTTGATATGAAGGGTGGCCTCCTGTGGAGACCAAGTGCCCTGAGTGGAGAGAGTTAGCAGATGGGCTCCCCACCCCAATTGGGAGGCATCTGTTGTGAGGGTTGCTTGGGGTAGCAAGGGCTGAAAGGGAGCCCCCAACAACAGATTCTTGGTGGATATCCACCAATGGAGGGACCAAGACAGACGGTTTGAGGTTTGTATTTGGTCTGAGAGTGCTCCCGACGCCTGAGTCCACTGGGTGGCCAGGGTCCATTGAGCTGCTCTCATATGAAGACGAGCGTAGGGCACCACATGTACTGTGGAGGCCATATGGCCCAGGAGGCGTAGCATTTCCCTGGCTGTCAAGTGAGTACTGGACTGGGCTTGGGAGGCCAAGCTCAGCAGACGCTGACCCCGAACCAGTGGAAGGTAGGCTCTTGCAGTGGTGGTGTCCAACTGGGCCCCTATGAATTCTAGAGACTGAGTAGGGCTGAGTTGAGACTTGGGGAGGTTTATTACCAGTCCCAGATACTGCAGAAGGCTCCTTGTGCGGTCTAGGGAAATCTGGGCCTGCGACTGAGTTGGAGCTCGAATGAGCCAGTCGTCCAGATATGGGAATACGAAAATCCCCATGCTTCTGAGAAATGCGGCTACGACTGCCATGCATTTGGTAAAGACTCTTGGGGCAGAGGCGAGACCGAAGGGAAGTACTCTGTATTGGTAATGACTTCCCCTGAACAGAAAGCGAAGATATTTTCTGTGGGATGGATGGATGAGTAGATGTGTATACGCATCCTGCAGGTCTAGAGAACAAAGCCAGTCCTGACTCTGAAGGTATGGAAGGAGAATGCCCAAAGAGAGCATTTTGAATTTCTCCTTGTACAGAAATTTGTTCAATTCTCTCAGATCTAGGATTGGTCTGAATCCCCCTGTTTTCTTTGGAATGAGAAAATAGGGGGAGTAGAAACCTGACCCCTGTTGATGAAGAGGAACCTCTTCTATGGCCCCTTGGGCAAGCAGAGAAGAGATCTCCTGATCCAACAGGGCTAGGAGAGGAGATGGAGAATTGAAGGGTCTCACCATGTGATGAGGAGGAAGGCTGGAGAAATGAAGTTTGTAACCCTCTCGGATGATAGAGAGGGTCCATTGCTCTGTTGTGATCTGTTCCCATCTGGGAGCAAAGTGAGCTAACCTTCCAGGTATGGTGAGAGGTTCTGGTTGGTCCAGAACCAGGAATGGCAAGTTCTCTAGGGGCAAGTCAAAACCCCTGAGGGGGTGGAGCCTGTTGAGCTGTAGTAGCTGCTGCAGGCTTTGCTCTTGCTTGTTTCGTTTGCTGACGTTTAGCCGCAAAACGAGGTTGAGAAGATTGCTGGCCAGTATTGGAAGCATATCTGGCCTTCTTATAATAAGGCCTCTTGAAAGACTTCTTCTTAGTGGGAGTAGAAGTGGACTTAGAAAGTCTCTCTAAGGTGGCATTTTCAGCGTCCATTTGAGTGGCTTTAACTTGCCACTCTGCACCGAATAAGTTCTCACCTGTACAGGGCAGATTCCGTAAGCCATCTAGAACCCAGGGTTCCAGATCAGAAGCCTGGAGCCAAGCCAGACGTCTGACTGCAATAGCAATGCCAGAAGCTCTGCTGGCTCCTTCGAAGGAATCAAAGGCAGCTCTGTTGGAGAACTTAGAAACATCTAAAAGTTGTTTCACAACAGAAAGGAAGTCCTCCTGTTTATCCTCAGGGATAAGGGAGGCAAAATGCCGTACTTTCTTGGCAAGTTCCCCTAGGAACATGCCCATATAGAGGCTGTAGGAATTAATCCTGGCTATAAGCATACTAGCCTGGAAGATTTTCCTACCAAAAGAGTCCAGTGTCTTACATTCCCTTCCTGGAGGTGTAGAAGAGTGCCTTTTAGTACTCTTGATCTTTTTCATTGCAGACTTTACCACAATGGAGTGGTGAGGCAATTGAGTTTTCTGAAAACCAGGAGAAGGAGGGACCCGATACATGGTGTCCAACCTACGGGAATAAGGAGACAGAGTTAAAGGGTTCTCCCAGAAATCCATCAATTGTTCTTGAAGGATTTCATGGATAGGCAGAGTAACTGCTTCTTTAGGAGACTTGGAGTATCCTAAAATATCCAATCTTTTTGACCTTGGTTCCCTTTCAGAGGAAGTAGTGATAGAAAGGCCTTTAGCCATTTCTAAAATAAAGTCCTGAAAGGACAAATCCTCTGGAGGAGACATTCTCCTTTTTGGAGAAGAAGGTTCCTCAGGAAGGTCAAGGGAGAGCTCTGCAGACTCATCAGAGGAGACAAAATCCTCAGAGGAATCGGTGTATTCTCTAGTTTCCTCCAACGCACGATACGCATACCGATCGGTATCGACATCGGGCGTACCGGGTATGGAAGCGGTATGGAGCGAAAGCCCATACGGTACCGATTTGCGTTTAGAAGAGGAAGGCCTGGGTTCCGGCATGGCGGACGATACCGGAACCGGGCCCGGAACCGCTGGAAGCGGTACCGATGGCGTTGCAGCTTTAATGAAAGCCATGACGGCCTGCTGCATGGATTGGACAGTATTGCCCATAGACGCCACGGCTGCCTGGATGTCGGTACCGGTATGGGCCGGTACCCCAGAGCAGTCCAACAGGTGATCTGTCGAGGCCGTGCCATCGATGTCAACCTGTAGCCCCTGTATTGGCGTTTTGGAAGGTAGGACCTCCCGCCGGGGCTGTTTTGCTGGGGCAGGGTCCTCAAAACTAAGAGCCTCTCGATGCTTTGAAGGAGATTTGCTCTTTGAGGACTTGCCCACAGAAGGTTTGGTTACCTGAGATCCATCCGGGGATGATGACCTGGATGACTGTGATGTTGGATTCTCTGAAGCAAACAGCACATGGAATTTGTTGGCCCGGTTCTGCAGCCCACGCTTAGACATTTGGGAGCAGGAAGGGCAGTCCGGAATGGAGTGGTCAGGCCCCAAACATTTAAGACACCATTCATGGGTGTCTGTGACTGATATTACAGCAGTACACTTGGTACACTTCTTAAATCCAGGGGCTGGCTTCTCCATGTGGAGAATTCAAGTAGGCCTGAAGGCCTAACTGAAGTGACCAAGTGCTGAAAAATAATAAAAGAAAAGAAAATAATTTTTCAAGAAAGAAAAAGGAAGACCGGCGATACCGGTATGGGTATGGGAAGGCAGGTACGCGGTCTAAAGAAACAAAACAAAAAACTACAATTTCTTCAGCGGTGACAGGATACACGACCTGCTGGCTCCGCGGAAAAAGAGAAACTGAGGAGAGCTGTTCAGGAAGGCGGGAAGGCAGTGCGCATGTGCAGTGGGAGGTCCCAAAAGCTTCCATTCTAGGAAGCTGGGGAGCTTTCCCGCGCAGGCTCCGTCGGTACCGACGTACCCATATGTGAGGACTTATTCCTGCTTGTTCCTGGAGATTAAGGTTGCAACAGCAACAGGCAGGTTCCATTTGCAGACATTCACTTACTGAAGGATATTACGAGGTGAATTCCTTGGTGGGGGGGGGGGGGGGAAGTGAGGCCAGAGTAGTGGGATGATTATCATCTTGGGAGGGTGTGAGAAACAGAGTAGATGCATGCCTCAGCATGGGGGGCTTATACTATCATGCCTGGCTCAACATATAATGGGATACAGAACATGAGAATTTGTCTCACACACCTCTGTTCTTGTACTCCCCCCCCAACCTCCTGTAAGAAGTGAAGGCAGTTAAGGAATTAGTTTGTAAAATACACCCCTCCTCTCATAAAAATCTACCTTTGATATAGTAATAATTTATTTCAGGCTACCAATCATACTTAACCACATTCTGTAAACTTTTGTTTTGTCTCTTAATTATTTTCTATTACAGTGTTCATCTATTCTGTGTGGGAGACTTTATGCAAGAATTTACAAAGGAGTTACTTCTATACAAAATCTGTAATTACTGTATAACAGATGTAAAATGGAAAAAATGTCTTAAATTATTAAACAATTTATACACAATAATTATGCCATATGGATCTACTTTTAACACTGATAAATGTATAATTACCTTAGATATGTACACTGTTTCACTGGTATCTCACAAGGCAAAACTTTAAAAAAAGCCACAGAGTTAACACAATTAGACACCTCAGACAGTCTTTGTAATGCTACCACATTTCTGGGACCTTTGGGAGTGGCAAGTTAGCTATTTCTCTCTCACATCTTTCGAACTGCGTTCTGGAACTTGCAGTTATGCCCCTCCCCCCTCTCCCGAGTACAGTGACACTTCTACAGTGAAAAAAATAAACCCTCTCAAAAAAACAAACAGACCTAAGCCACTGTTGGGTATTTTAAGGAATACCAGTCTTTTCATTCTCAAGTATTTAAAACAGAGCAACATGCAAATCTAGTTAAACACGTAAGCACTTTCCAGGAGAAACTTATTGCAGCAAAACCAGAGAGGAACTAAGCCATTCCATCACATCACAGGAAGGCAATTTCAGATCAACACTAAAGACCTTTCTATTCATCTGGATTTCCACAGTGAGTAACGTGTAACTCAACTAAATGGATAGCATATAAAATGGTTCAGCATCAGGCATACAGGATTATGTTTTAGAACGAGATTCTCTCTCTACAAGAGAAAGTGTAGTTACTCACCTGTGTTCTCCGGGGACAGCAGGCATCCGTCCTCACATTTGGGTGATGTCTGCGCTGACAGAGCCCACACAGAAGTATCTCCCCAGCTTTCAAAGAAAGTCTTTGGGAGATGCACCACCTATGCTTGGTCCCCTCCCGCCCAAGGGTGCCATCTTGCCTCAGTCCAATGACATAGCTAAGACAGCAAAAATTTAAAACGGTAAAGAAGCAACTCCAAGGGGAGGAGGGTGGGTTGTGAAGACAGATTCCTGCTGGCCTCGGAGAACATCTGTTACAGGTGAGTAATTATGCTTTCTCTGGGAAAAAGCAGGAAGTCAGTTATCACATAGATTCCCCAGCTACAGTCTACCAAGAATCTGCAAAAATGTCATGGTGACCTGTGAGCAGAAGCAGTTGAGTCCCTACTGATAGACTTTTGCAAGACCAAAGTGTCCGGTGGAGACCAGCACTCCAATAGCCTGAACACAGAAGGGTCAGAGGCCAGGAGCTGCCTACACCACAAAGAGATTACAGAGTACGGCCTGGCCGAAGGCAATGTCCTGTCAGGACTCCCTTTCCAGGCAGTAGTGAGCTGAGAAGGTATGGATCGAAGACCAGGTGGAGGCCTGGCAGATTTCTGCCACGTACAGAGTGCAGGTTTGCCATGGAGGTAGCCATCGCCCTGATGCGGTGTGCCATGACCGTCTGGTCCAGTGAGATCCCTGCCTGCTCATAGGCCCTCACAATGCACTCTCCAGCCCAGTAAGGAGAGCATCCTCTGGCTGGAATAGCATCGGGATGCTGGGCGGAATGGGTCCAAAGGAACATTTCAGTGGTGCCAAGTGTCCAGGGATTCCTCGTCCTCTGTTTCCCAATCGGACTGGAAGTCCGATGTCGATTCCGAGGCTTTGTGGTCACTGCGGTCGAGGTCTGAGCAGAGGGGCCAGGGGCCTCCGGGGGATCTACGGTCCGAGCCATGTGCACTTGCCAGAGAGGATCAGTGACCCAAGGAATGGGACTGGGACCTCGTCCAATACCGATAGCTCTCTCGAGGCCAGTGGCGCTCGAGGATCAGCTTGACATCCAGGGAGGTCCTTGATGTTGAGGGTCCCGTCGTTGGGGTAGACGAACCGGACATGAATGTTCGCTGCTAGGCCACTAGGACAGAGATACTGCGCTCTAAGGCCACCATTCTAGACTCCATGCCAGTTGGCTTCACGGCCTTTGACTCAGACTCTGAGGATTTTGGGTGCGGTGTCTGTTCCATCAATGGGGAGTCCTCGATGATGATTGCCTCGGGTGACTGAAGCCAGTCGGTGGGTACAGATGACTCCTTTCAGGGCAGCTTGAGAGGCTGCTCCCGCTCCGACTCACGCCGGGGACTGCGGGGCCTGAAGTGGGATTTTTTCCCGGACCTGGTCTCCAAAGAAATCTTCGAGGATTTCAACTTCTTGTGTTCCACCTCTGGGAATTTCCTCTCAGAGGAACCGTGGCTGCAGGACTCAGAGATGGCCCAGACTTCGCAGGACAGAGGTACCAGAGGGGACCCTGGAGTGGGGTGTCACCAGAGACTCTGGCACAGTGTCTGATTTTTGGAAAACATTTTCCTGCTGCTGACAATGGCTCTTAAGGGCCTTGGTCATGGTCCTGCCAAGTTCGCAATCAGAGTAGTCTTGCTCTGGGACAAGGCACCAGAGACAGCAGTCATGCGGATTGGTGAGGGACATGATCACGTTTCTTGAAGCTGCTGGAGGCCATCAGAAAAAAGGGAGCCCTGTAGCCTGGCAGGGGTCAGAAGCCTTTGGCCAAATAAAGGTGCAAATGCCAGTCGAGGGATCTCAAAGGAAAATGCAAAAACGAAGGAATAAACCCAAGGAGCAAAGCCAAGGTGCCCTGGCTCGGGGGCTGGAAAGGAACTGGTATGCAAACCAGACAGAAAGGTATCAAACAAAAAAACTAAAATATCACACTTTTTCCAGGGGTAACTGGACAGACGTCTGGAGGGCTCCACAGAAAAAAAGGAGACTGAGGCAAGATGGCATCCTTGGGCAGGAAGGGGACCACGGATGTGTGGTGCATCTCCCAAACGCTTTCTTTGAAAGCTAGGGAGATGCTTTGGCGCAGGCTCTGTCAACGCAGATGTCACCCATAAGTGAGGGCTGACTTCCTTCTAGTTCCTGGAGAATTTGTTGTACCACTTAAGTACCTGAGAAGCAGGGTTCCAGGAAATGCTGAGCAGGGAAAGCTGAGAATATGATCAGCCACTGATAAATGTAGGGAAATTTATAGGGTTTTTTTCCAGTAGCTGGTGCTAAGACAATCTAAAATGAAGCCTGTCAGACAAAGTCATCATTGGGCCATATAGTGCTACAGACATATGGCCACCTTACCATAACAGAAGATCTCCTTACAGCAATAACCATATGTGCTGTTAATTTGGTATTGTACTTAAAAGGGGGATCTCAGCAGCAGACGATTATTCATTGACAACTGCTCTCCATCTGACCATGTATGCTGTAGAAAGCATTCACAACATTAGACTAAGATTCAAAAAGAAATGGAGACATTTTGTTTGCTTGTATAGGTATACATTCCATATCAGTTCTGTATGAGTTCAAGAGAGCTTCATTTTATATACTGCTTAAAATTATGCATGTTTGAAGCATATTTGCAGATCATTGGAAGCAACTTCCACAAGAATGAAACTTGACATCTTGTCTAGATAAAAATGTAACCATGGGGAAACAACTAATTTATTGTAAGATTTCCTTGTTATTGTCTTTACCTACACATGAGCACAGTGTAATCAAAAGGAAAGCTAGGAGCCACCTTTCTCCCTATAACAGAACACTACTGCAATGCACGGTAAAACTGCATACCCAGAATCTTCCATCTCTTTTTGATGATACAGAGTTATCTGCTAGCCATACAGAGACTGACATCTTTCAGTATATACACAGATCAGTACAGGGACAGAGGTACAATTACAACACATCTAACCCCCCCCCCCCCCTCCTGCAACATCGCTCTAAGGACACACATGTAGTTTGTCAGTGTCTCCAAGGAAGTCACTATTAAAGATATCAGTCGGTCAAACCAGACTACCTCCGGATGCACTGAGCTTGGGGGTCAGTGTTAACCAGGTATCATGCAAGTTCCTCGTACAATTATTTAGCCAAGTGCATTTTGCAGTAACTGCAGCTTGATGACTCTTCAGAAGTGCCAGGAACAGTATTGGGGTATTTGAGAGACCAATATATATATATATATATATGGCAGGAGGAGTGAGGAAGAGTTTAGAAGATTGGAATGTAGTTATCAATCTTGGCCCGGTGTCGCTGGGCAATGCACTCTGCAATCCACACTATGTTCCTACATTCCTGCTCCTTAAGCTTCACAAAGGCATAGAATACACCAAAATGGAACTGGTTCAGGAATGCCAGCTTATTCAATTTCACCTACAGAACAAACACATACATTGGTCAAGAGAGGTCATGCATAACAAAAACGGAAATTGTGTTTTGCTTTCAATTACTGTTCTCTTAACTCTGACTTAAGTTGCATTAACGGCTGAACATAGGCCTCTGTAACCAGAGACCAAAAACCCTTCCCCATCAAAGTTTGAGACTTTTCCACCTGGTGAGTTCAGCAGTTGGCCAATGACTTTCTGCCCAGGAGAGTACTTCACTAGTAGCGTGACTGGGAAAAGACTGAAAAAAAATGAAAATAAAGGTGTTCTCTAACTACTATTTGTGAACTGATTGGCCTGAGAGTTGTGTTTCAGTCACTGCGAATGCACTGGGACTTTCGGGAGGGTTCTGGGATATGTTTGGTACTTTTACTATTCTTTGTGTTCGTTTTTATAATTTTTTTTCAAGGTGGTACATGAGTTTTTATAAATAAATATCAGTCCTCACAAATGAATGATTTCATCCAATGGAGCCCAGACTAAACATACTTGTATTTTCCTGCATCAGTGCTACTGCTGGTCAGGAGTAGGAGAAGCCAGCTTCAAAGGCAGATGAGTGAGTTTTGTGAGGACTCACTCTGCAGTCCTCAGAGAACACCTATTACAGCTAAGCAGAGCTGCTTTCTCCAAGGACAAGCAGGGAACACAGCCCTCACAAATGTTAATTCCTAGTTACACGTTGTCTTTAACAAAGAGGCAAAAAAACATGTTTGTTGGCAACAGGCCATTTATACAATTTCATTTTTTTTTTAACAAAGGCAATCTGGAAATAATAAAACTAGGCCTTAGGTGAGATGGATTTCACAGGTCTGACTGATCAAACTTACTGCTGCGTCAGGAATCTCTCTTCAAGCAGTAAGTGGATGTGAATGTGTATCCTTATAGATCTCTTTCATGGATGCTGACCTCAGGTGGGCCACTGACATATCTAAGCATAAGTAAAAGAGATGTGATCTGCTGTCCAATCAGGCTGTGTGTTGTTGGCTACTACAGTCCCAGTTTATTGCAGTCAAAAGAAAGAAAAAAACTGGGTGGACTTAAAGGCTTTAGTCTTTTCCAAGTAGAAGGCTAAGGCTCTTTTGCGATCCAGGCTTACTGGATGCATGCATATAACACCCTAATTTTGTAAAATGTTATAGGGCAAATAAGTCACTAAGCACCGGAACTCATTGACTCTGTGTTGAAGCCACATCAGCACATTGCTGTATCTGTACAGGTTTATTTTGGTTTAGCTTGCACATGGTGCTGTTGTGCCAACTGTACTGAAAAGACTCCAAAGGAGATGGTTTTAAAACACGACTTTTTGGTAGGCATTCAAACAGTATGTGGGACAGGAAAAAGGATCTAGGGCACAGCCATCATACCAGACAACAAAATTTCCTCCATTTACTACTACGCCTCCTCATTTGTATAGCTCTACAAGGTGTACGTAGTGCTGTACATATAGACACAATCCCTGCTCATCAGAAATTACAATCTAATCAAGATGAAAAAACATCACAGAACTGGGAACTAGGGGGATGACAGAATACACAAGTAGTAAACAAGAGAATGAGGAGCATCAGGATCCAAAAGCAGCCTCAAAGAGGGTTCTTCCACCTGCACTTGAATAGGGCCATAGAAGAAGCCCGATGCACTGACTCAGATAGTCTGTTCCAGGTATATGGAGCAGCAAGGTAGAATGAAGTCTGGAGTTGGCAATGGCAGAGAAGAGCACAGATAAAAGGGATTTGCCAGAGACCTTCTAGTGCAATCTCTTCTAGAAGCCAGAAGGATTTGAGACACATGCTATTAGCCAGATTTAGTAAATGAACATTACTCTTTAAACACACAGGCTGTGAAGGCTATGAATTGGATGCTGGATTGAAACAGAGTTCCCCAATTCTGAGCCAGTAGGGCTGGGGAAGACCGCAAATGGATCAATTCCTTGATGGACAACTCTTACAGCAGCAGGAACCAGATCAGTAGTCTCAGGCAATAAGGAGCTAGGCATATCATAATTCCCCTGTCTCTTCTGAGTTACAGAAGAATCTTTGCCAATAGATGAATCAGATGATATGGAATGAAGGAGGCCCTCTCCCCAATCTAGGAAGAAGCAGCATCTGAGCTTAGTTTGCTATGTAATCCTGATCTTACTCAAAATTGCTGAACCTTTTCCAAAGAACATAAGAACATAAGATATGCCATACTGGGTCAGACCAAGGTCCATCAAGCCCAGTATTCTGTTTCCAACAGTGGCCAATCTAGGTCATATGTACCTAGCAGTATCCCCAAGAGACACAAGTTCCACAATGCTTGTACTGGGTCAAGCATTGATAATCTTCGGTCACTTCTTAATAATGGTTTATGGACCTTTCCTCCAGGAACTTGTCCAAACCTTTTTTAAACCCAGCTACACTAACAGCCTTTACTACATCCTCCGGTAACAAATTCCAGAGTTTGATTACACGTTGAGTGAAAAAATATTTTCTTTTATTAGTCTTAAATAGTTTACCCTGTAGCTTCATTGCATGTCCCCTAGTCTTTCTATATTCTGATAAGGTAAACAATCGATCTACGTTTACCCGTTCCACTCCGTTCATTAATTTATAGACTTCTATCATATCTCCCCTCAGCCGTCTCTTTTCCAGGTTAAAGAGCCCTAACCTTTTTAGCCTTTCTTCATAGGAGTATCCTTCCATCCCCTTTACCATTTTGGTGGCTCTTCTTCTCTGTACCTTTTCTAAAATCGCTATATCCTTTTTAAGATACGGCGACCAGAATTGCACACAATATTCAAGGTGCGGTCTCACCATGGAACGATATAGAGGCATTATAATATCTTTTGTTTTATTTTCCATTCCTTTCCTTATCATACCTGGCATTCTATTTGCTCTCTTGGCCGCCGCTGCACACTGGGCCGAGGGTTTTAACATGGTATCCACAATGACGCCTAAATCTTTTTCCTGGGTGGTGGTTCCTAATGTGGAACCTTGCATCGTGTAACCATAGTTTGGGTTGTTCTTCCCTAGGTGCATAACCTTGCACTTGTCCACATTAAATTTCATCTGCCATTTTGATGCCCAGTCTTCCAATTTATCAAGATCCTCTTGGGTTTTAACAACTTTAAATAGTTTTGTGTCATCTGCAAATTTGATAACCTCACTCGTTATTCCATTTTCCAGGTCATTTATGAATATGTCAAAAAGTAGCGGACCCAGCACAGATCCCTGGGGTACACCATTATTCACCTTTCTCCATTGGGAAAAATGGCCATTTAGCCCTACCCTCTGCTTTCTATCTTTTAACCAGTTCCTGATCCACAATAGTACACTACCTCCTATCCCATGACTCTTTAGTTTTGCCAAACGTCTCTGATGAGGAACCTTGTCAAAGGCTTTCTGAAAGTCCAGATACACAATATCAACCGACTCACCTTTGTCCACCTGTTTATTCACTCCTTCAAAAAAACATAACAGATTAGTAAGACAAGATCTTCCTTGTCTAAAGCCATGTTGGCTGTCTCCCATTAGGTTGTGACTATCTACATGCTGAGTAATTTTATTCTTTATGATGGTTTCTACCATTTTTCCCGGTACTGACGTCAGGCTCACCGGTCTGTAGTTTCCCGGATCACCCCTGGAACCCTTTTTAAAAATTGGTGTTACATTGGCGATCCTCCAATCTTCAGGTATTAGAGATGATTTTAATGATAGTTCACAGATTACTGATAGCAGTTCTGCAATCTCATATTTCAGTTCTTTCAACACCCTTGGATGTATACCATCCGGCCTAGGTGATTTGCTACTCTTCAGTTTATCTAATAGTTGTAAGACATCTTCCCGATGTATCGATATTTCCTTCAATTCTTCCGCACCTTTAAATACCACTTCAGTCATGGGTAACATTCCTACATCTTCCTCAATAAAGACCGAAGCAAAGAATTCATTCAGTCTCTCCGCTATTGCCTTGTCGCCTCTTAGTGCTCCTTTAACCCCTTTATCATCTAATGGACCAACTGACTCTCTCACAGGTTTTTTGCTACGAATGTACTTGAAAAGGTCTTTATTTCGCGTTTTTGCTTCCGCAGCAAGCTTCTTCTCAAATTCTCTCTTTGCCTGCCTTATCAATGCCTTGCATTTGACTTGCCAGTGCTTGTGCTGTTTCCAGGTTTCGTCGTTTGGCTCTTTTTTCCATTTCCTGAAAGATGCTTTTTTGGCAACAGCCTCTCTGACCTCACCTTTAAACCATGCTGGCAGTTTTTTGAACTTCCTTCCACTTTTCTTAAAGCGTGGAATACAGCTGGTCTGGGCTTCCAAGATAGTATTTTTCAACACCACCCAAGCTTGATGTACGTCTTTAACCTTCACAACTGCTCCTTTTAGTTTTTTCTTAACTGTTTTCCTCATTTTATCATAGTCTCCCTTTCGAAAGTTAAAAGGTAGTACTGTGGATTTCCTTACTATCCCTCCTCCACTAATTAAATCAAAGGCGATCATGCTATGATCACTATTGCCAAGTGGCCCCAACACCCTTATCTCTTGCACTAGATCTGGTGTTCCACTAAGGACTAGGTCTAATATGGCTTCCCCTCTGGTCGGTTCATGAACCAGCTGCTCCAAGAAGCAGTCATTTATTTCATCTAGGAACTTTATCTCCCTAGCATGTCCTGACGTGACACTGGCCCAGTCGATACCGGGGTAATTGAAATCACCCATTATTATTACTGCACTGTAACTTTTGTTAGCTTCCTTGATTTCTTTGAGCATTTCATCATCCATTTGGTCATTCTGGCCAGGTGCTCGATAGAGATGCAAATAGATCTACTGTGGGTGTTCCCCACTTCCAAAATAGCCTGCTTGCTACCTCTCAGTCCAAGGACCACTTTTGCAGATATTGGACTTGACTCTGCTTGTCTGCTAAATGTCCTTTCCTACCAAGTATAAAGTTCCAAGAGAAGTGGAGTAGTAGCCTAATGGTTAGAGCAATAGCCTAGTACCCAAGAGATCGGGGTTCAATTCCCACTGGCACTAATAGGAGACAAAGAAACAATGAAAAGCTCAGGTTTAAATGGCATCCCTCCTATGCCTATACTTGCCTTGGCTACCAGAGGTCCCTTTGATATTAGTCCCAAAGCATATGGAAGAACATGGCAAGCCTCACACAACCTCAATTGTGGGCAACAATGAGTAATCAACAGTAAAGAACTATGTACAGGAAAGCATAACTAAAATGAGAAGAACCTGCAGAGCCAAGTATAACATCATAGTGGACTCAAGGGTACCACAGCAAATGCCCAGACAAGTGGAATATACCAAAACTACAACTCCACTTGGCAGGCAGAAAACACAGAAGCTCGCAAAACCCTTGCGCTAAAGGCCGCCTGTGCATGGACATTCAAATGGTAATGCTTGACAGAAGTGGAAAGTGATGCCCATGTTGCTGCCCAACAAATGTCTGCAGGGGCTATTGAGCTCGGTTTGCCCATGAGGACACTTGTGCTTGGGTAGAATAGGCGCACAAACCCTCTGGAACCAGCTGGTTCTGCAACAGATATGTTGAGGTAATGCCCTTCTTAATCCAGCACCCAAGAGTCGACTTAGCCACCGATTCACCCTTGCAAGGGCCAGCTAACAGCACAAAGGATGGTTGGACTTATGAAAGGAATTTGTAACCTCTAGGTACCAGAGGAGCGCCGTCTGGACACCACCAGGTGACGGTAGCTCCCCCCCCCCACCCTGATTCTGCTCCTTCAGGAAGACTACCTGGTTCGGGCCGTGGGAGGAAGCACAGGAGTGCTTAAAGAGCTGCCGCAGGCAAGCGCGCCCGCGCCTTGCGGGCCCGCGCCTGAGGGCCTCGCAAGAGGGCCCTTTGGCGTGGCCCTTAGGCGGTGGCACGACAGGCGAAGAACAGTCTCTTCCTCAGTCGCAGCAAGTATATGCACAATCGATCTAGTTATATTGACTCAACGGGGTTATAAGTTCTATATTGTCTATTTTAACATATTAATTCAGTAAAGCTTTAAGCAGCCGATTTATTTTCCCATTTTTACATTATCCTTAACAATCTCATTTATAATTACTGTTGCTAGTAGTTGTCCTGTTAGCTTATACTGTCGTCAGTAGATGTCACATTGTAATTCCATTGCTATTTAGCAGTTTCTTTAATTTACTACTGTTGTCAGTAGATACCCAATTGTAATACTGTTGCCAGTATTAGTTTCTTAGTAGCTCTTAACTATTACTGTTACCAGTATAAATATTATCCCCAGTAATAGCTCCTCAGTTAATACTGTTGTCAATATTTGCCACACCTGTAACTCTGCTGCTAGTAGCAATTTTCTCAGTTACTGCTGTTAATAGATGTGCACTTGTAACTGTTGTCATTAATAGTTATTCAATTATTACTGTTGCCAGTAGATATCACTCCTTTAAACCTGTTACTAATAGCAGTTTCCTTCAATTTGCTTCAACCATTTGAGGTTCCAACATGAACTGTAAGAAGATGTTCTTGTTGACTTTGAATCTCACCTTATACATTGTCAGCTTACTTATTTCTTTCCACCCTCTCCCTGCTAATGCCTTCACACCACATTTGAACCTCCCAGAATTCTCTCACATCCATGTTATCGCTCATCGTCAGAAACATAACCCCCAACAGCTATTTCCAAGAAATTCTAAGATAAATTACCACAGACTTATTCAGATAAAGACAGACTCTAATATCAACCGCATAAATGTCGGCAGTTCCTACACTCACATCTCTTTCATCCTCATCAATGCCAGGTCAGTCAGAAATAAAACACCCATCATAACGGATATAATTAATACAGAAAACCCTGACATTCTATGCATTACTGAGACATGGTTAACAGAATCCGACTCAGTCCTGCTAAACCAATTAAAAGTGCAAGGATATTCCATCTTCACCTGCAATAGGAAACGTACAAGAGGTGGAGGTGTTCTTATACTAGCTAAATCTAATCTTGGGTTATCTCCTACCTTATGTGAAAACTGTGATGACACAAATATACTCAAAATTGAAAACAAGGACATTGCAATCTGCTTGATATACAGACCTCCTACTGCTACTAACCAAAATATTGACACCATACTAGAATCAGCTTGCAATTCTACATTAAGGAAACCACTTATATTGCTAGGCGATTTCAACCTACCATCTCTCTCTAACAATCTTGAAACATCTTTCTTAGAAGCGATGGAAGAGATGGGATTCAAGCAAGCAGTTAACCAACCAACTCATACTAGAGGAAACACTCTCGACCTAATATTCATCCCTACATATTATTATACTTCACCTCATTATGTCTCACCTTCCACATCTCAAGTCCCCTGGTCAGATCATTATCTGATTAAGTTTTCTTTCCTCCTTCAACAACACTCTAAACCTTCCCCTGTCAATCTACAACAAGTTCATAGATTTCGACCATTCAACAGAGAAGAGTTTCTTGAATCAGTACTTCCCAGATTAGATCCTTCTATCAATAACATTGATGACGCGATATCAAACTGGAATTCCATTATTCGATCAGCATCAGAATCAGACCCACCAAAGTTTCGTCACAAAACAAGAAAAAATGAAAAATGGTATACCAGCGAACTTGCAACTCTTAAGAAAAGCCTTAGAAAAGCAGAATCTACATGGAGAAGAAAACAAACTCACGAACTCAGAATAAAATACTTCTCACTACTCAAGAATTACAAGGATGCGATTAATAACGCTAAAAGACAATATCACGCTAAAACGTTATCTAAATCTATTAACCGTCCTAGAGAACTATTTGAGATTGTCAAATCTTTAACCAAATCCCCATCAAACAATTCTCACAAAATTTGTATTAACCCACAAATAATTGCTGACCACTTTGCAAATAAACTTAAACTTAACAGCCATTTCACCCCACACCTAATCTACCTATCTCAGATAATAACTTACATGAATGGAAAGCCTTTTATCCTATTAGCAACAAGATGCTCCTTCAGACAATCTCCAACCTAAATACCACTACTTCTCTTCTTGATCCTTGTCCAGTGGCATGGATAAAATCAGCAAAATCAGAACTTGCCACAGACCTACTGAACATAGTAAATCAATCTCTTCAACAAGGACGTATACCAGATGCCCTCAAGAAGTCAGCTATCCGTCCGTTGTTAAAAAACAAAACTCTAGACAGCAATGACCCTACATCTTATCGTCCCATTGCAAGTATTCCATTCCTTGCCAAAATTATCGAAAAGATCGTGCAAACACAGCTACAAGATTACATAGACTCCACGGTTCCATTAGATGATCATCAATATGGTTTTCGACCACACCATGGTGTAGAAACGCTCCTGACTGCACTATTTGACACAATCATAAGAGGTATTGATAACACCAAGCAAGCCTTCATTCTCATATTCATTGATATCTCCTCGGCATTTGATACTGTAAACCATACCACGCTCATCTCAAGACTTTCTCAACTAGGCATCAAAGATAAAACTCTTGAATGGTTCATATCTTATTTTACTAACCGGACACAATATGTTCAAATAGACCAAAATGCATCATCCCCTTTTCCGCAAGAGCAGGGCATCCCTCAAGGTTCTGCCCTATCAGCCCTATTGTTCAATCTCTATCTTCAACCTATCTGTTCCATATTTAAACGTTTCAAAATCAATTATCACATCTACGCAGATGACATTATGTTGTACTCACCATTTGATGTGTCTAACCCAGATTACTCCAACATTTGTCATTGCCTCACTGAAGCTGAGCTGTGGCTGAAATCTATTAACATGTCTATTAATTTTAAAAAAACCGAAGCTTTATTTATAACAAGAAACACAAGCTTCACCCCTCCATTGGAAATAAACATTGGCAATAATTCTCTCCCTGTTAAAGAGGAGATCAAATACTTGGGAGTCACTCTTGATAAGACCCTCAACCTCACCAAACATATAAAACTAACTGTAAAAACAATCTACTTCAAACTAAGGACAATCCAACAACTTAGACCATTACTAGATAACACTGATTTCAGAACCATAGTACAAACACTCATTACACCACATTTAGACTACTGTAACGGTATTCTTCAAGGGACCTCAAAGAAAAATATCCACTCACTTCAATTGGCCCAAAATGTCACCGCAAGGATTATCTCCAAAGCAAAATTAACAGATCATATATCTCCGATTCTTTATTCTCTCCATTGGCTTCCAGTATCATGCAGAATCACCTACAAATCCTTAATCAATACTTTTAAGATTTATAATAATATAGCTCCTTCCTTCTTATCCACGCTCATCAACATCCCTCTTGAAAACAGATCAAGACGAAGAATTAACCTTCACATGCTACAAAAGTACCTGATTCTATCCGAAAAACAAGTAAAAAAACAAGCAACACAGCTTTCTCATACTTTGCTCCTATATTATGGAACAACCTACCAGCTGAAATCAGAGAAATTAAGGATCTTCAATTATTTAGAAAAAATCTAAAAACCCACCTTTTCACCCTACACTATAATAACCTCCACAAGGAAGATAACCCTAACTCAGAGAAAACCACTGATCAGCAGTCACTCACTGACCCTACCTAGACAGGACATAAAACCCTTCACTCATATTCACTTTGCCCACCTCATTAAATTTCTCTTTGAAAGCAAAATGTGAATAAGTGTAATCAATGTAATATATTCCATTGCCGTTGTTTTACTATGGATAGCCAGTTACCTCATTGTATTATTGAGTTGCAATTTAATAGTTGAATGTTTACTTTTATAAATTTGTTCTATGTAAAAACCTGTTCTATGTAAAATAGTTCTAAACCTGTTCTATGTAAATTAGTTTCTAAACCTGTTCTATGTAAAATAATAGCATTCTATTATTAAACTTTGTTTACTTGTAAACCGCCACTGATCGCTGGAAGTGGCGGTATAGAAGAGATGTATAAATAAATAAATAAATAAATAAAAAATAAATAAATGGAAACAAGTTCCTCAGAAAAAGATAAATAAGGATCCCAGCAAGACAGAGTCTGTATCTCAGACATTTGCCTTGTGGAACAAATTGCGACCAAGATGGTCGTCTTGAGCATCAAATCCTTCAGAATAGCACGCTTCAATAGCTCAAAGGGCACTGCCATCAGGGCGCAGAGCACCAAACACAGATCCCAGGAAGGGATCACAGACCAGAGGAGAGGACGTAGACGCCAAACATCCTGGAGAAAATGAGAGACATCTGGGTGCAAGGCCAGAGACTTGCTCACCATCGGACTATGGAAACAGGCCAGAGCTGCAATCTGAACTTTCAGGGAGCTAAGGGAAAGGCCCTTCTCTAGGCCATCCTGTAGAAAGGCCAACAGGGAGGACACCTTGGTCGCCTCAGAAGCCAATTTGCAGCGCACCACACCAGCGCTCAAAGAGACACCATATCCATATATGAGGGTTATTTTTAACGTAAGGTCCGATTGGCTGTAGCTTTGTAAATTTTTTCCCCCTGTAGAAACAAGCATGCGTGCCGGCTCCCGGCATGCCTTGTGCAAAAGCAGATGCCATTTGCAGTCGTAGCATCATTTTGTACGATTTATACTGAGACGTTAAAATGTTTAAGACAATTGAGCAGCCCTTCAACTGTGAAATACGGTCTGTGATTCGGTTTGACAGCAAGGACCGTGTCATCAGCTGACATTCTTCACCAGATAAGTGAGGTGTATGGCCCCAAAGCGATGAGTGACAGTAAAGTGCATAAATGGGTGAGATTGTTCAAGGACAGGCGGGACAATGTACATGATGAACTGCGATAGGGTCGACCTTCAGTAATCACAGAAGACTTGGTGCGCACAGTTGACGCAAAAATTCATGAAGAACGGTAATTCACAATTTCCACTTTGTCACTGAAATTTCCACAAGTTTCAAGGTCAGTGCTATACAAAATAGTTTCTGAAAAATTGCAGTTCAGAAAACTGTGCTCGCGATGGGTTCCCAGGCTGCTTTCCGAGGAACACAGTTGCCATAATCTTGCGTGTTGAGATTGTCTGTTTGGCTTTCAATTTGACTGGAGATGACGTGTGTCTCCATTCCATCGACTGCCGCTATGATTCTGGAGTCATGTGAGAAACCCATATCTTGTCCCCTGTGACAATGTGGTCCAAAAGTTCATCTCCTTCCTCACTGCATTGGATCAAAAATGTCAAAGCACTAGCCATTCTCCTTTTTTGGTGTTCCTCGGAAAGCAGCCTGGGAACCCATCGTGAGCACAGTTTGTCCTGCCCGTCCTTGAACAATCTCACCCATTTACGCACTTTGCTGTCACTCATTTGCATTGGGGCCGTACACCTCACATATCTGGTGATGAATGTCTGCTGATGACAGTCCTTGCTGTCAAAAACCAAATCACAGACCATATTTCACAGTTGGAGGGCTGCTCAATTGTCTTAAACATTTTAACGTCTCAGTATAAACCGTACTAAGTGACGCTACAACTGCAAATGGCATCTGCTTTTGCACAAGGCATGCCGGGAGCAAGCACGCATGCTTGTTTCTACAGGAGGAAAAAAATTTACAAAGCTACAGCCAATTGGACTGTACTTTAAAAATAACCCTCCTATATGTAAGCTTGGTAGACCACCTCCGGGCATCGAGCAGAGTAGAGACCACTGCTGGAGAGTAACTCTTATGCACTAGTCATCTCCTTTCAAGAGTCATGTCATAAGTGAGAAGGAAGCCAGTTCCTCCAGGATGATCGGTCCCTGCTGCAATAGGTTCTAAGATGGAGGCAACCAAAGAGACGACACCTGCAGGAGCTCCATCAGGTCTCTGAACCACACTCTCCTTGGCCAATCTGGTGCCACTAGAGCAGGGGTCTCAAACTCAAATTGCTTTGAGGGCCAAATGAGGACTTGTAGAGTAACCCGGGGGCCGCACAAGACGCAGGCCTCATTTGCATAAGGGCATCATTTGCATAAATATTTGCATAATGTTACCATACACTAACTTTTAGTAAACATGCCTCTTAATGAGTGTATGGATAAAGAAAGACTAAAAGATTTCTGCTTAAAATGGTGGAGGCAGCCAAACAGGAGCAGCTTTGTGAAACTTTAAACACTAATATCCCCTCAGGAATGAAACATGAATCAGAACTTAAAAGCAGGAGCTTAATGATTTTGTGTAGCTGCCAGATGCATTATCTAACCTTTTTTGGTTTTGCTAATAGTGCTGCTGACTTAGCAGCGTCCCTCTGCGGTAGCCCAAGAGATAAAAGAGTGCTGGGCCTTGTTACAAAACCATAAATGGGGAAGTAAAAAGCAAGAGTAACCGCAGTCACTTCCATCTTGCTGCTCCCTTGAAATCTTTCTCTGTAACTGTCCAAGCTCAAGGACTAACGATTACCTGCCAGTACTGAGGAAGTGACAACACATGACTAGCTGGACATTTGAGCCCTGAGCTCCATTGTATTGGCCAGTTAAAGCAAAAAAAGAAGGCATCCCAAGCTCATGGGTATGTGTACAATTCAGCGAGTGACGGTAAGACACAATCGGAAAAGTGATGGCAACCCGTAAAAAAGTGTCCAATTTAAAAGACTTTGGGGCTTGTTTACAAAGCCGCGGTAGCGGTTTGCGATCGTAATCGGAGCCGCGGTTGCGATCGCGATCGCGAACCACTACCGCGGCTTTGTAAACAAGCCCCTTTGTTTACCAGGGCAGCAAACAGGCGCCCTGTGAAGAAGGAAGCATGGCAGAGGTGAAGCCATATGCAGCAGAGTACAACAGAGAAACAGAGCGCTGCAGATGAAATAGAGGGTGTGTCCCTGGAAACGTTCTGAGAGAAAATCCAGACCTGGTTTGGTGAATTTAAAAAATAATTCATGAAGGTGAGCTTGAAGATTGCGGCATTGGGAGAAGAGCTCCGTGCAGAGATTATGGTGATGAGTCAACACGTTGCAAAGTGTGATGGGCATATTTAAGAGTTGGAGAAGACCTGTTGGCTGTTAACCAAAGACTGGAGGTGCAGGAGAAAGGGAGGGAACAGCTGGCTAACAGAGCCGCGAGAGGGAAATACTACTTGCTCTCTTCACGGCCCTGAAAGCTGCCGCTGATGGGAGTAAAATGCTTTGCCGGGCAGACGGGAAGGCGCCGCGGGACAGTTGATTCTGCCGCTGCCACGCAGCGGCAGCAGAAGCCGGGGGGAGGTTTTTGTTTCTTCGGCATCGCGGGCCGCACAAAGGTCTCTCGCGGGCCGCGTGTTTGAGACCCCTGCACTAGAGCAATCCTGCCCAGGTGGCATTCTATATGCTGAATCACATGCCCCACCAGAGGCCACAGAGGAAACATGCACAGCAGTCACTGTCTTGGTCAAGGCTGGGTCAGAGCATCTAAGCCCTCTGACCCTGTCTCCACGTGGCGACTGAAGAAAGCGTAGTTAATCACCTTTAACAAGTGATCTCTGGGAACAGTACAAATTTAGTCTTCACAAAAGGGTGACACCTGGTATGTTTATGTTTATGTTACCAATGGAGCCCATGCGGGAAGCTCCCCAGTTATCAAAAGGAAAGCCTTTGGGAGCACGCCACCGTGCCTCGCTACTGCCTTCCTGCTCTCCCAACTCTCTCTTCTCAATTGAGTTTGTAGCTGAACAGAAGGAGTGGAAACAAAAACAACCCTACAACTCCAAGGGGAGGAGAGTGGGTTGTGAAGACTAAATTCCTGCTGTTCCTGGAGATCACCTATTTCAGGCGAGTAAAGCGTAGTTACTCACCTGTAACAGGTGTTCTCCAGGAGCAGCAGGAATCAGTCCTCACATATGGGTGACGTCGGCGCCGACAGAGCCCTCACGGAGCAATTTTCCCCAGCTTTCAAAGAAAGCCTTTGGGAATTGCAGCGCGCATGTGCGGTCCTCTTCCCGCCCAAGGGTGCCATCTTGCTCAGTCAGATGACATAGCTAAAAGACAGCAAAAATTAGCAAAAACGAAAGCATAAAACTGCAACTCCAAGGGGAGGAGGGAGGGTTGTGAGGACTGATTCCTGCTGCTCCTGGAGAACACCTGTTACAGGTGAGTAACTACGCTTTCTCCAGGACCAAGCAGGAAGTCAGTCCTCACATATGGGACTCCCAAGCTTAAGGCTATCGGAGACCCCAAGCACAAAAATGAGCTCCCTCTAGCTCAGCAGCACAGAAGGAAGGAATCTTCTCTGAATACGTCTCCAACCGGTAGCCCAACATCCGGGATGGAGGGTAGGAGTTGCCTATACCTCGAAGAGGTTACGGAGGACTGCCTGTCCGAAAGCACTGTCCCTGCGGGACTCCCTCTCTAGGCAGTAATGGGCTGCAAAAGTTTGGCTTGAAGACCAAGTAGCGGCCCGGCAGATGTCTGCCAATGGAACAGGGCGGAGGTAAGCCACTGACGTAGCCTTCGCCCGAACACGATGAGCGGTGACTCTACCTTCCAGCACGAGGCCCGCAGCCTCGTAAGCCCAAGTGATGCAATCCGCAATCCAGATGGACAGAGTACGCTTGGAGACAGGGAGCCCCAACTTGTTGGGGTCATAAGACACGAAGAGCTGAACAGCCTTTCGGTGCTCCCGCGTACGGTAAAGGTAGAAGTTCAGCGCCCTCCTACAGTCCAGGGTATGCAGGACCATTTCAGCTCGGCTGGAGTGTGGCCTGGGAAAGTAGGTTGGAAGTACCACCTCCTGGTTGATGTGAAAAGGGGAAACCACTTTGGGAAGAAATTTAGGGTGAGTCCGTAGGACTACCCGGTTCTTGTAGAACCTAGTGTAAGGAGGATCAGATACTAGGGCCTGTAGCTCACTAACGCGTCTAGCAGAAGTGAGGGCCACCAAGAACAAGGTTTTCCAGGAAAGAAAATGAAGAGGGCAGGTAGCCATAGGCTCAAAAGGCGGACAGGTAAGCCGCTGTAAAACCACATTGAGATCCCAGTTCGGGGCTGGTGGGCGCAAAGGTGGTTTAAGGAGAAGGAGGCCTCTGAGAAAACGAGCCACCAGAGGGTGGCTGGAAAGAAGTCCACCATCCACCGGCACGTGATGCGCAGAAATAGCACTGAGGTGGACCTTGACCGAGTTGGACTTGAGGCCAAGATTAGAAAGAGAAAGCAAGTACTGCAAGACCACTGATGCCGAACAGGAGAAGGGGTCTTGAGACTGCTGAGTACACCAGACGGAGAACCGACGCCACTTAAGAGCGTAGGACTTCCGGGCACTGTTCCCTCTAAGCTGTGCGCGTGTGCGCGCGCACACACCTCGCCAAGCGAGCGCACATACTTTACAACAGAGCGCACAAAAATTACGGCTCTGATTCTGATAGAAAACAACACAGATGTCTTAAAATTTAAAAGTTATGATTGTAATTATTAGAAATTTCCCCTTCATTTAGTAATCGTCTATTTTCATTTAATTTGATTAAAATCAATGTGGTGTACATACTGTATTCTGACGTGTAGTCAAATTTTAAAGTATATAACTCCGAGTGTCGTTATGTGGCGCACAAAAATTTAACCTTCCTTCAAAAGCTGCACACAGCTGATATTTTATGCGCACACAGCCTACAGAAAATTAGAGGGAACATTGCTTCCGGGTGGATGGTCTCCTGGAGGCCAAGACGACCCCTTCCACATCTGGAGGCAGCTGGAGAGGAGCAAGGACTACCCTTTCAGCAGCCAGGCCATCAGATGAAGGGACCGGAGGTTGGGGTGCAGGAGCGTCCCCTGATCCTGCGACAGGAGGTCGGGCTGAAATCCCAGTGGAAGAGGAGTGTCTACCGCTAGCTGCATCAGAAGCGGGAACCAAGGTTGCCTCGGCCACCGGGGAGCCACTAGGATCATCGATGCCTTGTCTCTGAGAACTTTGAAGAGCGTCCGAGACACCAGAGGCATGGGTGGAAAGGCATACAAGAGGCCTGTGGACCATGGAATCAGAAAGGCATCCGCCGCCACCCGGAGAGGATGCGGCTGTCGAGAGCAGAATCTGGGAAGCTGCCGGTTCAGAGGACTGGCGAACAGATCCATGGTGGGGAGGCCCCACCGTAGAAAGATCCGCTGAACCACAAGCGGATCCAACCTCCACTCGTGTGGCTGGAGGACCCTGCTCAGTTTGTCTGCCAGGTAGTTGTTTTGACCCGGGAGATAGACAGCTTTGAGGACGATGTTGCGGTGGACGGCCCAAGAGCAGAGCTTCTGTGCTTCCTGACAGAGAAGGAAGGAGCCAGTTCCGCCTTGCTTGTTCACATAGAACATGGCAACCTGATTGTCTGTCTGGACAAGTACTGCTTGGTGAGAAATCAGGTGAGAGAAGGCTTTGAGCGCTAGGCGGATGGCTCTGAGCTCCAGGAAGTTGATCTGCTGAGCGGACTCCCAAGGAGTCCAGAGACCCTGAGTACAAGTCCCTTGGCAATGTGCTCCCCAGCCCTGGAGAGAAGCATCGGTTGTCAGGACCTGAGAATGCGCAGGAGTCTGAAAAGTCACTCCGAGCAATAGGTTCGGCAGGTGAAGCCACCATCGCAGAGAGGAGACCAGCTGGTCGGAGATCCGTATGGAGTCTGCTAGGCTCCCAGTGGCCTGATGCCATTGATTGCGAAGGCACCATTTAGCAGGCTGCATGTTCAGGCGGGCATAGGGGGTTACATGGACCGTGGAAGCCATATGGCCGAGCAGTCTCAGAAATCGCCTGGCCGAGACCATGGAATTGCTGTGAAAGCGGCTGGCGAGATCCATGAGCCTTTGGGCCCTGTCTAGAGGCAGGAAGGCCCGCGCTTGAAGAGTGTCCAACCGGGCACCGATGAATTCTAGATCTTGAGAGGGGAGCAAAGTGGATTTTGCGAAGTTTATGACAAATCCCAAGTGCTGGAGCAGAGCTACTGTGCGATGAGTAGCCTGAGTGGCTTCTTGGGCAGACTGGGCCCTGATGAGCCAGTCGTCCAGGTATGGGAACACAAAGAGACCCTGAAGCCTCAGATAGGCCGCCACCACTGCTAGGCATTTGGTGAACACTCTGGGGGCGGAGGAGAGGCCGAAAGGCAGTACTCTGTACTGGTAATGGTGTCCGTCCACCACAAACCTTAGGTATTGTCTGTGGTCTGGATGAATAAGGATATGAGTATACGCATCCTTCAGATCTAAGGAGCATAGCCAGTCTCCCTGCTGGAGGTAGGGCAGCAGGATTCCAAGGGTAAGCATTTTGAACTTTTCCTTTGCAAGGAACTTGTTGAGGTTTCGCAAGTCCAGGATGGGTCTGAGGCCTCCTGTTCTGTTTGGAACCAGGAAGTACCTGGAGTAAAACCCTTGACCCCTCAGGTGGTGGGGCACCGGTTCCACGGCTCGGTCCCGAACAAGACTTGCTAACTCCTGAAGGAGTAAGTCCCTGTGAAGAGGGAGTCTGGAAGGCTCCCCTGGAAAGTAAGAGGGAGGCACCTGGTGAAAATGAAGAAGATAGCCCTTTTGAACTATCTGAAGCACCCAGGTATCTGTGGTGATGTTGGACCACCTGTGGGCAAAGTGGACCAGCCGGCCTCCTGTGCTGAGAGAATCCAGCTGAGGGGGAGAGGCTATGCTGAGAGAGTCAAAAATCCCCACCCTGCTGAGCAGGGGCCGGTGGTGCAGGCTTGGGGGCTTGCTGCCTACGGGACCCATTACCCCGTCCCTTGGCCTGCTTTCCCTGCGGGGGAGCTGGGGAGGCCTGATACTGAGGGTAGTATTTATAGGCAGCCGCCTTCCTCGGGTAAAAGGGCTTTTTCCCCGAGGCCTTCTTTTGAGAAGGGGCAGAGGTTTTCCTCGAGAGACGAGTTCTGGTGAGAGTCTCTGTCTTGATTTGTGCAGCCTTTTCATCCATGGGCTTGCCAAAGAGGTTGTCACCTCGCAGGGGACATCGACCAACTTGTCCTGCACCCAGGGCTCGAGGTCGGACGACTGGAGCCAAGCCTGGCGGCGTCCACCGATGCCGGCAGCGGCTACTCGAGCCGAAGCCTCAAAACCACCATAGGCTGCTCGAGAAATAAACTTGGAGCACTCCCGAATACCAGTAGACAAGGATTGGAACCTCTGCAAAGGTTCATCGGAGAGACCAGCAGAGAACCCGGCTATTTCTTTAGCCAGGTCTCGGAGATACATGCCCATGTAGAGCTGGTACGTCTGGACTCGACAAGCAAGCATAGAGCCCTGGAAACACTTCCTACCGAGGGCATCCAGGCTTCGGGCTTCCCTACCAGGGGGCACCGAGGAGTGCATCTTCTGACTCTTCAGTCTATGCATGGCCGATTCCACCACCATGGAATGGTGTAGTAGTTGTGCCTTTTGGAACCCGGGGCTCTTGCGGACTCGATAAATGGAATCGACCCGCTTGCTCAATACCGGCGACGACGCCGGGCTCTCCCACATGCGGAAGAGAAGCCGTTCCAGCATGGGAGGAACCGGTACAATAAAGGCCTCCTTCGGGGGAGAGTCATATTGGAGGGCATCGAGTTCTTCGACTCGAGGCTCCTCCTCGGGATCCGCAGGGAAGGCCAAGGCTTTGGCCATATCCCTCACGAAGTCCGAGAACCGGGTATCCTCCGGGGGGACCGTCTCCGAGGTTCGGACTCGGGGGAGTCCAATGGGACACACCGAGTCCGAAAGGAACCAGGTGACTCTTCGTCCTCAGATTCCCAGGCCGACTCCTCGGAGGAGTCGACCGGCTCCGGTCGGGCGGGCACTGAAGCCATCCGCCCCGACGCCGAGGGAGTCGGCGTCGACGACCTCGGTCCCGAACGGGAGGCCGAAGGGGACCGCGACCAAGGATCGACTCGAGCCCTCATGGACGAGGATCGGCTCGGTCTCCGGGGTCGACTTGGAGGTCGACGTCCCGGCGGTCAGGGCAGAAGCGCCAGCGAGGCCAGCGATCAATGCCCGCTGCTGGTCCATGAAGGCAGCCAAGCTGACCTCCAAGGCCGTCAACCTGAGTCCGAGCTCAGGAGACCCAGCAGCCCCCGACTCGGGCCCCGACGTCGGGTCCTTCGGAGGAGAGTCTACGAGGACAACAGTACTCACGTGAGCGGGCAAGTCCTCCTCGAGTCGAGTATGTTTCGACGGCCTCTCCGACTCCAAGGACCCGGGACGGGAATCGGGGCTATGCGACCTGGCCCTCGAGGGACCAGGAGCGTCCACCGAACCCGCCCTCGCGGGTTTCTTCTTCCGATGATGATCCCGTGTAGAGACCCCCTTTCAGAGGAACTTCGACGATGCTCAGGACCAGAGTCCCGAGACGTCGAAGCCTCTGACGAGGTCCGAGCCCGGCCGGAGTCAGAGAAGATACGCTCCCGCTGGTGCTGCCGACTCCTCAATGCTTTTGAGGACATCTTGCCGCATGGCCCGCAGATCATGGAGTTATGATCCGGGCCTAGGCAGCGGAGGCAGAAGTCGTGAGTGTCTGTAAGAGACATGAGTTTCTTACAGAGGTCACACTTTTTGAAGCCACTGGCCGCCATAGGGGGAAAAAGGGCCCCTGCGAGGTCGAATGACCGGGCAGCCAGGGAAAAGAAAAAAGTTCGAAGTCTGTCACGAAGGACAAGAAAAACCGAAAAAGAACGGACGGACTCGT
This sequence comes from Ichthyophis bannanicus, assembly GCA_033557465.1. Classification (NCBI taxonomy): domain Eukaryota; kingdom Metazoa; phylum Chordata; class Amphibia; order Gymnophiona; family Ichthyophiidae; genus Ichthyophis; species Ichthyophis bannanicus. Next base: position 500,029,701 of record CM066034.1, read on the forward strand.
AACCGGCGTCGCGAGTCAGAGCGGGAAAAGAACCGGCGTCGAACCGAAGAAAAATAAAGAAAATAGAGAAAAATCAACTTTTCTGCAGGGGATTCACAGGCAACGTCTGTAGGGCTCCGCGGAAAAAAGAAGACTGAGCAAGATGGCACCCTTGGGCGGGAAGAGGACCGCGCATGCGCGCTGCAATTCCCAAAGGCTTTCTTTGAAAGCTGGGGAAAATTGCTCCGCGAGGGCTCCGTCGGCGCCGACGTCACCCATATGTGAGGACTGACTTCCTGCTTGGTCCTGGAGAACTACACTATCTCCAGGAACAAGCAGGAATGTAATCTTCACACGTAGGACTCCCTAGCTCCCAGATCTCTGAAGAGCTGGACCGGGTCAGAAAGTCAGAAAAGCCATCTGAACCTAGACTTCCCTGCCAAGGAGATCTGGCAAAAATAGTGGGGCAGGGGGTAGGGGTTGTTCCTATGTTCCAAAGAGATGTTGAAAGACCATCAGGCCAGCGGGAGTCCTTGTCCAAGCAGTAGTGGGCAGGGAAAGTATGGAAGTACGACTATGTTGTAGCCTGGCAAACTTCATTGATGGTTACTGAATGTAGGTTGGCCACTGATGTTGCCATGGCTTGGACATTGTGAGCAGTAACGTGCTCAGTAAGGGTAAGTCCTGCTTTGTCATAGGCAAGAGAAATACAATCTGCTATCCATCTGGAAAACGTACGTTTTGGTACCGGAAGTCCACGGTGATTAGGATCAAAGGTCACAAACAATTGGAAGGACTTTCTAATATCTTGTGTCCTTGGGAGATAAAAGGCTAGACCCTCTTGCAGTCAAGTATGTGTAAGGCTGCCTGTGCATTAGATGCATGAGGTCTTGGAAAGAATACTTGAAGGATCACTGACTGATTAATATGGAAAGGAGATCCCGACTTTCTACCAAAAGTGGTATGTGTGCGAAGGACAACTTTGTCATGATGGAATCTAGTATAATGTGGATGCGCCACTAAAGCCTGAAGTTCCATGATGTGCCTGGCTGAGTTCAAGGCGATAAGGAATAAAACTTTCCAAGATAAGTACCGCAGGTGTGTCGTTGCTAAGGGCTTGAATGGAGGTTTGAGTAGTTGGGCTAATACTATGTTAAGATCCCACACCACCGGGTGTGACCAAAAAAGGGGCTTGGTGAGGAGACGACCTCTCATGAAATATGCTACTAGTGGAACTGTGGAGATGGGTTGACCATCCACAGGTTTATGAAAAGCTGAAATAGCACTGAGGTGCACCCATACAGCGTAGTTACTCACCTGTAACAGGTGATCTCCGGGAACAGCAGGAATTTAGTCTTCACATATGGGTATCGTCGGTACTGATGGAGCCTGCGTAGGAACGCTTTTTGGGAGCATCCCTCAGCACATGCGCGCTGTGATCTGGATGGATCAGAATGTGAGTATATGCATCCTTTAAGTCTAGAGAGCAAAGCCAATCCTGACTTTGAAGGTATGGCAGAAGAGGTTCCTAGAGAAATCATTTGAACTTCTTCCGGAACAGGTATTTGTTCAATTCTCTGAGGTCTAGAATGGGTCTGTATCACTCTGTTTTCTTTGGAATAAGAAAATAGGGGGAGTAGAACCCTGTACCCTGCTGGAGGATGGGTACTTCCTCTATTGCCCCTTGGGCAAGAAGTGTTGAGACCTCGTGATCCAGTAGATTGTCTGCAGAGGTCTGGGAATTGAACTGCCTTAGGACTGTAGGAGGGGGCATGCTGTGAAAATGAAGCTTGTACCCCTCTCCTACAATGGACAGAGTCCAATTTTCTGCTGTTATTTGATGCCATCTGTTGGCAAAATGACACAGCCTGCCTGGAATATTTATGGGTTCTGGACCCCTCAGAGGCAGAAAGGCAAAGCTCTCTAGGAAGGAGTCAAAGCCCTTGAGGGGGCTGAACCTGCAGAGCTGGTTGAGCTCTCAGGCCTTTTGGCTTCTTCCGCTGTTTGAATTGCTGTTGTTGTCCCCTTTGGGCAACTTGACTGAGCTTGGCTTTGCTGGGTATAGGATGGATAAAACTTCTTTTTGCTGAAAGAGGGTTTTTTATAGGGTTTCTTTTTGGCTGGAGTAGCTGTAGATTTTGACAATCTAGCTAAGGTAATATTGTCCTCACTACTAAATACTGTCAATTTGCTGAGCCTAGCGGTACTGCAAAAATCAACAAATTATATGCTCAGACTAACTACTGGAATCTAAATGAAAACTTTTTCAGGTACTTGGGTCTCAGTTTAAAACTTGGCAGTTATTAGTTAGATTTAAAACTCAATATCAAAACTGTGCTGCTGTTCACATCAATGACCCACTTATTGTACCTTTCTGTTTGTATCGTTTATATAGCAATCAGTTTTTATAGTGAAATTTTTTTAATTATTTTTCTTTATATCATTTTTTTCTTTTGTTTTCAAAAAATAAAAACTGAATCCTATTTTAGACATCATGTGCATAAGGGTTGCCCCACAACCTCTTCAAAAGTCAATGTTCTAAGTTTTTGTTATGCAGGTAAACAGCAGAAACAATGTTATTCATATTAATGTCCACACTTATCATCGCTGCTCTTCGTTCCCTTTCTTCTTTCCAGTTACAGAGCGTATTGTGGCAATTGAGGCTCCCTTCTTTAGCGGTTGTAACAAAAGTCCCAACGCCGTTACTCTAAGGCACCCAAGCGTTTCACGATGAAAGTTTCTTCAGGGGAATGCACATACTCCTTTATGAACTGACCTTAAGAGCCTATTCTTGCTCTTAACAAAACGAGAAGAAAGCTATTCCCCATTCTCCTCGCTAACTGCCAAAAGACATGAGCGGCGTCACCAACGGCATTGTACACCAACGGCAATAGCAGAGGTTCTGCTGATGCATTCAAAGCAGTCAAAGGTTGCACGATTCACAAACCTGGAGACATCTTGAGCATGCCTGACAAGCGTAAGGAAGTCTGGTCTGTCATCTGGGAGAAGTGGGCTCATAAGCTCCAAATCTCCTATGACCTCTTTGAGGAACATTCCCATATATAAAATATATGAGCTGATCCTAGCTGAAAGCATGGAAGCCTGAAAAGTTTGACGCCCATAAGCATCAAGAGTCCTGCATTCATGACCTGCAGGACTGGATGCATGTCTCTTTGCACTTTTCATCCTACGCATGGCTGACTCCACCACCACTGAATGGTGTGGCACCTTTAAATACCACTTTAGTCATGGGTAACATCCCTACATCTTCCTCAGTAAAGACCGAAGCAAAGAATTCATTCAGTTTCTCCGCTATCGCCTTGACGCCTCTTAGTGCCCCTTTAACCCCCTCTATCATCTAATGGACCAACTGACTCTCACAGGTTTTTTGCTACGAATGTACTTGAAAAAGTCTATTTCACATTTTTGCTTCCGCAGCAAGCTTCTTCTCAAATTCTCCCTTTGCCTGCCTTATCAATGCCTTGCATTTGACTTGCCAGTGCTTGTGCTGTTTCCAGGTTTCGTCGTTTGGCTCTTTTTTCCATTTCCTGAAAGATGCTTTTTTGGCAACAGCCTCTGACCTCACCTTTAAACCATGCTGGCAGTTTTCTGGACTTCCTTCCACTTTTCTTAAAGCATGGAATACAGCTGGTCTGGGCTTCCTAGATAGTATTTTTCACCACCACCCAAGCTTGATGTAGGTCTTTAACCTTTGCAACTGCTCCTTTTAGCTTTTTCTTAACTATTATCCTCATTTTATCATAGTCTCCCTTTTGAAAGTTAAAAGGTAGTACTGTGGATTTCCTTACTATCCCTCCTCCACTAATTAAATCAAAGGCGATCATGCTATGATCACTATTGCCAAGTGGCCCCAACACTTCTCTTGCACTAGATCTGGTGTTCCACTAAGGACTAGGTCTAATATGGCTTCCCCTCTGGTCAGTTCATGAACCAGCTGCTCCAAGAAGCAGTCATTTATTTCATCTAGGAACTTTATTTCCTTAGCATGTCCTGACATGACACTGACCCAGTCGATACCGGGGTAATTGAAATCGCCCATTATTATTACTGCGCTGTAACCTTTGTTAGTTTCCTTGATTTCTTTGAGCATTTCATCATCCATTTGTTCATTCTGGTAGTACACCCCCACTGCCATTGCTTTCCTCTTTTTACATGGAAATTCAATCCATAGAGATTCTACAGCAAATTTTGTTTCCTGCAAAACTTTAATCCTTTCTGACTCAATGCCTCTCTAACAGAGCGCAACCCCCCTCCACCAATTTGATCAGCTCTATCATTACGATATAGTTTGTACCCAGGTATCACAGTGTCCCACTGGTTGTCCTCCTTCCACCATGTGTCTGATATTCCAATCATATCTAACCTCTCATTTAGTGCCATATATTCTAACTCTCCCATCTTATTTTTTAGACTTCTAGCATTTGCATACAAGCATTTTAGAGACTGTATTTTATTCATATTAATTTGGCTATTGGTAGACATGGGTAATTTGTGATCTTTAAGCTCTGTCTGATCCATACTCGAGGGCATTTGGGCTACTTTACTCTTTTTTGGAACCTCTCTGCTTTTGGTAGTATCCTTCAAGGATACATTCTTCCAAACCATCTGCTCTTGGGCGACTGTCGGCATTCCCCTATTATCTAGTTTAAAAGCTGCTCTATCTCCTTTTTTAAAGGTTAATGCCAGCAGCCTGGTTCCATCCCGGTTAAGGTGAAGCCAATCCCTTCGGAAGAGCCCCTCCTTTCCCCAGAATGTTCCACAGTGCCTAACAAATCCAAACCCTCATCTCTGCACCACTGTCTCATCCACGCATTGAGACTCCGGAGCTCTGCCTGCCTTTTGGGTTCTGCGTGTGGAACAGGAAGCATTTCAGAGAATGCTACCCTGAAAGTTCTGGATTTCAACTTCCTACCTAAAAGCCTAAATTTAGTGCTCGTTGACCCTCCTGAGGTCCAGAATGGGCCAGAAGGAACTGGCCTTTCTTGGCACTATGAAACAGATGCAGTATCTGCCCTTGTCCCGGCTCATCAGTGGGGACAGGCACCACCGCCTTCAGGCGTAGCCACTTGTTCAAGGTGGTACACACAGCGGCACGTTTGATCACAGACCCAAAAGAGGAAATGAGGAAAGCATCCAGGAACACCTCTTTGCATTCCAGACACAGTCGAACTGAAAGGTGTCTAGCACGCAGCGATTCTTGGTAACCAAGGCCCATTCCTGAAAAAAAAAAAGGTGAAGCCTGCCTCCCACCAGAACTAGAGAATGGGCCCCAAATGTTCATTGTACAGCCCACAAAAAGTGCTGAGAATGAGCCCGAGGTCCGGAAGCAGAGGGAAAGAAAGGTTTTCCAAGTCAGTAATGACACGAGCTCTGAAACCCCTGGGAATCCAGTCAATGCACCCTTGGTGGACAGGTGGAGACTAATGAGAAAGGGGCACCAGTCCGCTTTACAGGCTCCATGGACCCTCTCTTCCAGAAGGCGGTAAGATTTTGTCTCACCCAGATCCTTCCGCAGCTTCTTCAAACCAGCTCCAAAAGAATCTTCCCCTTAAAAGTCAGTTGGGCCAACCAGGCTTTGTAGGATGTGTCCGCTGCCCAGTGCTGGAGTCAAATCCAACGCGGTTACACTCATCAGGGCACCATCCATGGCCGCCATACGTACCAGGTCATACATGACATTAGAAAGGAAGGCCGTAGCAGACTCCAAAAGAAGGGCAGTATCATCTGGCAGAAAAGACTGAATCCACTGGAGTAGGGCTCGCGACGTCAGACTGGTATATACCAACAGCTGCAGAATAGCCACCAACATGGCAAACTGGTTCCTCAGCAAGGAATCCACCTTAAAGTCCAGAAAATACTTTAAGGTCGACCCACCTTTCTCAGGAATGGTGGTCCATTTGGTAACCACCGTGACCTGCGTATCCACCTTAGACATGCCAAACCACTCTATGCACTCCTACAGGAGAGCATACTATAAATTGCATAAATTACTTAATATACTGCATATCTGCAGCAAAGAGAAACACATGTTCTTACACATCCTTAACCTTTTAGTAGGGAGTCAGGACAGTCTCACTCCGACCGGATCATATCCTTTTTTTTTTTTTTTTAAACTCTTTATTTTCATTGAAACGTTTACAAATTTCAACTCATGATAACCATGTAATACAAAATAATCGTTTCCCACTTTAAATACCTCGACACATTTCTTTTAATAATTTTCTCTTACCCCTTAACCACCCCCCCCTCCCAGAGGACAGGACTATCAACTTGATCAACCATTCCACAAGAGCACCAACACTTATTAGATCAATCCCATGGGCTCTATCTATCCCCTTAAAATTATAGTCTTAATTTCCCAAATCAATCATCCAATATTACCTTCATCTTATCCACGCGCCATCCAATCAACAAAGAGGAACCAAATATAATCAAATTTCGCTAAATTGTTGCCTCCACATGGCAGTGAGTTTAGCCATCGTTTGTATATATTTTACTTTGCGAGTCATTATTGTACTATGGGGCACCTCTGGTCTTCTCCAAAATTGGACACAATGCGAAATTTTAAGGGAGAATCCCTTTTTTTGTTATAATGTTACAATTGAGATAGGGATGTCATGATATTTATGAATTGAGTGGTTTTTGTTTTTCATTTCACGCTGTCATGAACCTTTGATCTTTACGTATTGGCAAGAAGTTTGCTCTTCATTTTAAAGCCGGTCCTTACATTAATGGTTTTTTTCAATTTCGACTTCCGTCGGCGAAGATATGGGCTTTTTATTGAATATGTGCAGACATGTTTTAGTATTCACAGACATTATTTTATTTCTCTCATATTAATGGTTGAGTGCCCCTTTATATTGAAGCCAGTCTTTACAGCGCCGGCTCTTTTTACTGTTTGTTTTATTTTATTGGTTTGTTTTCACGGGGCATATATGCACTCCTCGTCAATACATCCACATGCTTTCATTGAATCATACATTCTTTGAGTAGTAATTATTCTCAGATATGATAGTTTGTATAATTTTAGCCTGCTCCTCCCACATATTTGTAGCTATACTACATATTGTACTGATTTTACACATGGTTTTTTTTTTACCCCCTCTGAAAGGCCCTAATTAAATACCCTCCCTTCTGGATAAGTTTTAGAAATACAGATTTGAAGGTCCCATTCTCCACCGTGTATATGGCATTAATGATTTCCTGATGTATAGCCTTGTCTTTACAGGTTTAGTTTCTTAACATGTTTGTTGAAACTGCTCTTCTTTTGAAGGATAGCAGAACCAACTACCGATTCTACTACAGTGTGGCTTTGATTTGATGTACTCTCAGGTATCCTCCCTGTGGGTTTGTTTTAGTCCTCCTCTCCCTTTTAATTGTTTATGTTGGTACATTTTTTCCTCCCATTTTATATGCTGTATGATTTCAAGTGTGTTTGCTCATTTAATTTATTATTTATTTATATGGTTTTATCTATTTATTTATATGAACTGGTTTAACTCCTTTTTTCATTTGATTATTTAGTTATGCTACAGATTGTAGCCTTATGTTCCATGGATACTGCGCTCTTTTTTTTATTATCCATGAATATTTTATGTATATGTGACGATTTTGATACTGTTCAAATGCTTTGGTTTCTTCTCCTTTTTCTCTTAGTGTTCCATGTTTGCATAGGTGTTTCCTCCCACTGTATACACTATATGGTTTTAATTGGGTTTTGCTCTCTCATTTATTTATTTATCTATATGATTTTATTATTTATTTATAAGCATTGAGAGTCTCTCCTTGTTAATTTTTGCTACAGATTGTACCTTTATTCTTTAAGAGAATACATTCCCTTTATTTATGAAGTTTTTTGTATATGTGTTTTTAATTGTTTTCATTATTCATTTTTATTGTTCTTTCACACATGATTTCTTTTTTGAAATTTTGCACCCCCTGAATGGAGGAGTAGCCTAGTGGTTAGAACACTGGCTTGTTAACCAAGCAACCAGGGTTTGATTCCCACTAGCACTCCTTGTGGCCTTGGGAAAGTCACTTAACCCTCCATTGCCTCAGAAGAAAGTCCTGGCAATCTACTTCCGGTGACACTGCCAAGAAAACCCAAGAGCGTCTGGGTCGCCAGGAGTCAGGACTGACTCGAAGGCACACATTGCGTTTTGAGGAAGGCCCTCGGGCCGAAACGCGTTGGGGTCTGTTTTTACAATAAATAGCCTGTTTTTCTGTCACATGAACCTGCTGCTTTGTTTTGCTTCTCCAAAATTGGGCCAGAGTTAGCCTTGCCACTGTGACCAGATATCTATGCAGAGGTTTAGCGATCATTCCACTTCTATCTCCCCATACACACAAACCCACACTCACTTCAGAGGTTAAAGAGAGTTTCAGAATCCTGCTATAAGAGAAAATAAACTGTTCCCAGAAGGGTACAATTTCAGGCATTTCCATCACATGTGAATATAAGACCCCACACAAGTGCCAACATAACCCATCTCCACTCCCCCACTTCTTCAGTTTTTCTGGTGTAATGTACCACCAATACAGGATTTTTTAAGCATTTTCAATCAAATAAACTGCTGTTATTCCTGGGGTTCAATCTTCAATAGGCCAGGTGACCCCAATGTCTGTCTCCCACTGAAATAATGTGGTCTCTTCTCTGCCTTGTCCAACTCCAGTGCTCGATACAAATGGGATAAGCATCCCCGCATTGGGTCCCCACTAAAAATTCATTCCAGAACCTTCCCTTCACTTATTTCCCTCCTATCTATGCCTCCACTTCTCACATAATGACAGATTTGCACATATTGAAATCAGTCCCCCTTCTCCAGCCCATATTTTTTCTGTAATTCATGAAAAAGTATCCATGCTCCTTGCCTCAAGAATTGTCCTAAACAGCTCAATCCTTTCTTATCCCAGTGTTGAAAGGTTGGGTCCATTGATCCCTCAGGGAAGTCAGGGTTGTGCCTTAATGAAGTGAGAATAACTGCTTGTTCCCAAAAAGGTTTTCTGATGATACTTAGCCCATATCTGCAAAGTGAGGCCAACTATCGGTTTCCGTGCCATTACAGGTCCCAACGGTTGCGGCCTACACCACAACAGGGAAAACAACTGTCTAATCACCACAGATTCTTGCTCTAGATTCACTCATTCTTTCTAAGGCGAGTAATGCCAATCCACTGTGCCACAAATTATCGCAGCCTCATAGTACCTCTGAAAATTTGGAACCGCTAAGCCCCCTCCCCTCTTTCGACGATAGAGTACTCTACAAGCCATTCGAGGTCGTTTATATCCCCACACAAAATCCATCAAGCCTCTCTGCCATTTCTGCAGTACCCCTTCTGGAATCTTAATGGGGAGGACATTAAACAAGTACAAAAATTTGAGGATCACCATTTTAATACTGTTTATTCTCCCAAACCACGAGACCCCCAAATTCTTCCATTGCTGAAAACGCGAGCAAATTGATCTCCAAAATGGGTCAAGATTTAAGTGAAACAGTCTCGTCGGGTCAACTGCCAAATTAACCCCCAAATACCTCACACATGGGACATGGCCCAACTATATGGAAAGCATTCCCACATTTCCATACGTTCTCTTGTCTCCAAAGAAATTTCCAACAGTTCGGATTTGGTGGCATTTATTTTAAAACCAGAAATACAGCCAAATTGCTCAAATTCCTCTCCCACACCCTTCAAGGAATGTACTGGATTGGATAAGGAAAAACAAGTCATCTGCAAACATCAATATCTTGTGTTGGTACCGAACCCCTCAAATTCCTATAATATCCTGATGTGAGCGGATTCAATAAGCCAGAGGTTCCACTGCCAATGCAAACAGCAGTGGTGATAAAGGGCATCCCTGACGAGTTCCCCTCTAACTCAAAGGCTGAGGAGTATGAATCATTAATTTTCAAGTGTGCACTTGGTTGCGTATAGAGCACCTGGACCCATTGCCTAAAGGAACCCCCTAGACCAAAACCTTTTCCAGCACCTGGAACAAATAGGGCCAAAAGACCCTATCAAAGGCTTTTTCTATGTCAACCGTTAACAGCAGCACAAGGTCATCACTGGACTTGGCCATCCTGATAACATTCAAAATTTTTCGCACAATATCCAAACATTGCCTTCCCGGTATAAAGCCTGACTGATTATAGTGCACTAACTGGGGAAGAAGGGGTTGTAGGCGATTAGTCAATACAAAGATTTTTTGATCTATTCCTAACAGGGAAATGGGTCGATATGACCCACACTGCAGGGGATCTTTCCCTTCTTTATATATCAAGGTGCTTCCGGCTACCTGCATGGTTGGTGGCATTAACGTTTCTTCCAAAAAATTGTTATATACCCTAGCTAATATGTCCACCAAATGAGTATGGAAGGTTTTATAAAAGAAATTGGTGAAGCCATCTAAACCAGGGGCCTTAGACTCAGGCAGACTTTTAATGACTTGTAAAATTTTGATCCCCAAAATTGGATGGCCCAACCCTCTTTTTTCTACCTCTGAAAGTTCAGGCAGCTGACACCCCGCCAGATACTGATCAATCGAGATTTCAGGGGCTTCCCATTTGGGAGAATAGAGCTCCTTATAGAATTCAACAAAACAAGCTTGTACTGACTTCTGATCTGTCAAACACTCCTTTTTTATCTTTACTTTTCCATATTCAGTATCTCTTGCATTTTTTTCAAGTGATAGACTAACACCTTCCCAGCCTTGTTGCCAAATTAAAAATGCTCTTGTCCCAGCTTGTCTAGGGCAAACCTTATGTAAGCCAGCTGAAGTTCCTGTAGTGCTCTTCTCTCATCTGCCAAGTCCGCAAGAATCTTGGCCTCGCGACTCCCTCGCCATGCCCTTCAGGTGCTCTAATCTCGCAAAGCAACCTTGACACAGCTCTTTCCCTTTTTTTTTTATAAGCACCAATGCTGATCAAGTGGCCTCTTAGGACAGCCATCAATCCATCCCACAACAAGCCAGGTGAGCAATCCTCATCATCATTTATCCTAAAGTAGTCCTGTATGACTCTTTCAAGTTTCTCACAGTTATCAGTGCCTTCTAACATTGAATCATTAAGTCGCCAAAAAATCAAAGGCTGTTCCCCATTCTGGATCATAAAGTCTGCCCATATGGGTGTGTAATCAGACCAGATGCGGTCTTCAATCTGCTAATTCTTGCTCCCAATGCTTTGCTCCCTCACAGGTAATCAACCCTAGAATACGAATCATGTACCTCAGAGTAAAAAGTATAATCGTGACCCCTGGGATGAGTAAAGCTCCACAGATCTTTGAAATCATGAAGTTGCAACCATGCTCACAAGCTCCTATGTCCTGGGGTTTGTGATGCCCCTCAATCTCTTGATGTAGCCACTCATGGATCAATAGCCAAATTGAAATCACTGCCTAATACATAGCCTTCTACAAACCGCACCACAGCTTGAGCCAGGCGATCACAGAACAACGTTTGCCCCACATTTGTCGCATATACATTGACAAAGGCAAATTTCTGACCCCCTATCTCCCCCTTGATAAACAAATAACGTCCTTCATGATCCCGGTAGCTCTGTCTCCCTGAAAGGGATCAGAGAGTCCATCAATACTGCCACACCCCCATGCACTTGGGAAGCAGAAATCCAAGGGAAAGGTTGGTGTGCACGGACCAGGAGAAGGACCTTGATGTGAATATTTCTGAGGATCTCAAGGTGGCAAAACAGTGCGACAAGGCGGTGGCAAAAGCCAGGAGGATGTTGGTTTGCATACAAAGAGGAATTACCAGCAGAAAGGAAGAGGTACTAATGCCACTGTATAAGTCACTAGTGAGGCCTCACTTGGAATACTGTGTTCAGTTTTGGAGACCATATCTTGCAAAGGATGTAAAAAGACTGGAAACTGTTCAGAGGAAGGCGACCAAAATGATTTGGAGCCTGCGTCAGAAGCCTTATGAGAAGAGACTTGAAGACCTAAATAAGTACACTCTGGAGGAGAGGAGGGATGGGGAGAAATGATTCAGACCTTTAAATACTTAAAGAGAAATAATGAACAAACAAACCTCTTCCAAAGACGGGGAAGCTGTAAAACTAGAGGGCATAACATGAAGCTGCAAGGGGGTAAATTGAAAGGCAATGTCAGGAAATACTTTTTCACTGAAAGGGTGGTGGATGCTTGAAATGCCCTCCTGATGGAAGTGGTGGGGGCAAATACAGTGACAAAATTCAAAATGGCATGGGACAGACACAGTGGATCCCTTTACAGCAACAGGATAAAATCAAAATAAACTTAACTAATTTCTCAACAAACAGGGGTGTCCTACACGGAGCGGTGGGTTCACCCCTAAACAAAGACATGGGGAGGAGTGGCCTGCACAGAGCAGCAGGTGCACCTACTCTTGCCATCTTACTGGGCAGACTAGATGGACCATACTGGTCTTTATCTGCTGTCATTTACCAAGTTACTATGCTACTATGTAATCTTATTAGATGCAAACCACCGCTTCCCAAATTTTTTGTGCGAGAGGTGGCATTCATCCCTATTGGCCAAGTGTGCTTCTTGTAAAAAAAGCAATTTGCGCTGAACCTGGACCAGCTCCTTAAAAGGCAGTTGGCACTTGACTGGGGAGTCAAGTCCACATGCGTTAAAAGTTATCCCTCTCCCAGTCCTCATGGCCGTCTAATTGGAGGATCTTAATACCTGTCCTGCCCCCATTTCCCTTCCCTCTTAACAGAGCTACACCCCTTATTCTCTTACTTCCCCCCTTATCCCTTCCCCCCACTCTCCCTACCACAAAGTCACACACCATCAACACCACACACCATGACCACTCACCAGACACACGCCGACTCATTTCATCCATTACTCCCCTCATCCACAAACATTAGGCAATCAGTCCATGCCCACCTCCTCGACCCCAAGCACACCAAACTCATTACCATTCCTCCCCTTGTTAACCCCCACAGAGTAGGCAATGGCCTCATGGCCCATCAAGTAACACAGTCTAAGTCAGTTCTTTGTCTCAAGTGGGAGTATCAAAATTTTGTTCCTTTTGCTCCACCTGACACTGTAGTCGCTCGCCTCCCTGTTGCACCCACTCCCACCGAGATTTCATGGCTGATGCTTTCTTTAATTCCGCCGCTTAGGCCGGTTGGGCTGGTAGATCCTCTCATCCAGTATCTTTTAAAACATTCAAGGCCTCTGCTGGAGTACGAGCACAAATCTGATGTCCTCCCAGGGTAAACTGAAGGCCACGGGGAAATGTCCATTTATATATTTCACATCATCCACTCGTAGCCGCTGTGTTATTGGGTGAAATTCCCTCCTCTTACGCATGGTGATGGCTGACAGGTCTCCACAGATTTCAACTTGGGCATTCTCCCAAGTTAGTCGCCCCACCTTCCACGCAGCTTGTAGGATCATTTCCTTAGAGGAGAATTTGTGCATACATACAAACATCACATGGCCTGTCTTCTTGGGGAGCACCAGGCGTACAACGTGTGCGGTCAATTTTAAAACAAATTGTTCCCAAATCAATCTGCGCTTGCTGGAGTATGGCCTTGAAGATTCGTTCAGCCAGCACAAAATAATTACTAGGCGTCCCCGATTCCGGTAGCCCACGAATCCTCAGATTGGTGCGCCTGGAGCAGTTCTCTGAATCTTTGATCTTAGCTAATAGAGCCTCTTGTTGGGCTTGCAGGGTCACAAGCTGTGAACTACAAGCATTGCTTCCCCTTCTTTCTCCACTCGCATTTCTGCCTCCTTCATTCTTTGTCCAAGTTCATGCATATCTGCACAAATATCTGTCATCCCCGTCTGAAAATCCATTTGGAGCATGCCAATGTCTCCCTTCAGATCTGCAAACATCTGCCGCACCTCCACACTAAAGGCCGCAATATCCTCTGTCGCTCCTATTTGGCCTCACTACGCTCAAGTTTCTTTGCTCGTGGATGTCGGACCAGTGAGCGCCATTTTTTTGTTTCCCCGCAGACCCGTGCTTACTCCCTTTATAAGCAAAGCTCTTCAGACCTGCAGAAGTTATTTTCACCTCACCCTGCACACCAAAGCTGTCTTGGGGTCAGTCCAGTGTGAACAGGATGCATAAAAGATTAGGGGAATACTGTAAGTAGCAGAGAGCTCTCGAGTTAGGCTGCCATCATAGCTGTGACATCAGCAGACTGGATCATATCCTTGATCACCATTTGGGAACGGAAAGACAGTAGTGGAATATCACATCCCTTGAAGGAGCAGGAATATCTTCAGCTCCTGCTTCATTCCGGAAGCATCCATCAAGTTCAAGGTGGATGAGACCGTGGCAATCAACGCTGCCATCTACTCTTCCGGAATAGGCAGACCACACTGACCTCTGCATAATCTTCTGAAGGAGAGAGCACTTACTCATCCACATCAGATCCCAGTACCTAACCATCTGAATTCGAGTCAGAGTCAACATCTCGGATAGCTCCCAACTGTTCCCTATCTCTGTACCTCAAAGGTAATCGAACAGGGCTCCCAGTTTCAGTCTGCCCTGCATGAGACGGCATCCAGAGGCCACAGGGTCTGAATTTCCATGCCAGAAGGAACAGTAAATAAATAAATAAACAGGCCTGTTGCAAAAAGGAAAAGAATTCCGGGGAAGACAATCCAGAGTCTGAAAGCTCTCCTCTCAGAAAAGGCTCCTTGACACCAGGGGGCACAGCCGCCACAGATCCCCTAGAGGACGATGAGTGGCTCCCAGCACAGTCCCCAGAGCCTTCGGCCAGCTGAATATCCATACCCATAGCGCCATCCTTCAGCTCCCACTCTAAGGCAGGCATGGTCGGATTAACTGCATAACCTGAGAGGGGGAAAGCAGACCCTCCGGGGGAGACTCAGAAGCTGCCATGCAGGAAAAGCAGAGTCCAGAATCCAGGGATGGACACCTTGCTTTCAACAGGTTAAACATTTCTTGGAAGAAGAGAGTTAGAGCAAGTATCACAATAACCTGCACTTAGGCTTGTCAGACGGCTGCCTGGGTGAGAATCTTCACAGTCTTGGCAAGTGCATATATCTATATGATTTGCAAGGGATTGTGGGCAATGCAGTTCATTCACACCAGACACAGCTGCTCACAATAATTAGTTGTGCTTTTGGGTAAAGCCAATAAGATATTTATTTATGGGGTTATTTCTCCCAACACAGATATGTTTGGTAGCACATAAATCAGGTTACTTGCTTTCAGTGTTAAACTTGAAAAATCAAAATCAGGAAAACATTTTAAATTATCAGGCAATCAAAGCAAAAGAAATAAGACCTGGTTGGCAACAAACTGGTCTTTTCTGTAGGCTTTAGCTAATATTCTCTTAGCATATATCAAACAACAAACCAAAAGCCACAAAGAAAGGAAAAAAACTGTTCTTTTCAGGTAAACTTCTTATATCTTCCCACATAGATTCAGAAGTCTCTTAGAGCTCACAAGCAATTAGGTAAGGCTCAATTGCTAGCAGTTATCCAGCTGAAACCCCTTAGCTGGCTTGCTTTCTACTGCGTGGCTAAAAATCCTACTCATTAGCTTTTCTGAGTAGATTAAAGAACAAGTTTGTATTTCTTTGTGATGGTTGCTGTACTTTATAACAGAAAATCACCAAAGGAGTTTAGACAGAGAGCAGTCCATGTAAACAGATTCTTCATCTGCTATCACCCCCTCTTCTTCAACAAGCATGGGTTCAATATCATGGATTGGCACAGATGAATCTCCCAATGGAGCACTTTCAGGAGAATACTTGTTTCCCTGTTGTCTTTCAAGGTTATAGCTAGGGCATAGATCAGTGTTCATACCTGAGCTTCCATTGCTGTTAGAGTTCCTCTCTATATAGCCTGGCCAGTATGTAGTCCAGTTCTTATGTCCAGCCTTCCAATCCAGATCCCTGGACACTGGATCTCTCTTCAAATACCTTCTGGCACGGGTCTTAGGGTCCCTTCCACGGGCAGCTGTCTCCCTCACAGGTACCGTCTGGAGATTCCTAGCTCTGCAGCACCATTCCTCTGGCTTTCCCCAGTCCAATGGTGCATGCTGGCCCTTGGAATGCCTCCCAGTATACGTACTGCTCTGGACTCTTCTAGACCTCTCAAAGGCTTTTCTCCTCTTTCTTCCAAAGGGTTTCTTTCCCTCTCTGTCCGTCCGGTTTGGCTTCTGCTTCTGATGATCCTCCTGATGAAGATGATCAAGCTCAAGCTGATTCTCTGTAGAATAAACTCTACCTTTATTCTGCTTAGATGAGTGCTCCCCCCTAATACAGCGCAGCTGTGCTGAATCAGGCCCTGCCCTTTGAGATGAGTGCTTAGGGATTACCTCATAGCCCTCCTGATTGAACACACATTTCCCCCCTTCAGCTCCTCTAATGGCTGTTGGAAACCTGGTGCATTCTGGAACTGGTAGTCTTATGGGAAAATTCTGTTTTCTTATTTCTACCAGAACTGACAGGTTGCTTGTTCAGAGTCACTTCACCTTTTCTATAGCTCCTTCCTGAGCTATGATAAGCTTCCTTATCACAGGCTGCATCGGCCCACAAGCACACGTTAGCTGTGCTTTAACATTATGCACATTACAGGCGCTAGGGGAAGGAGAGCGCGTTGAAGCTGCTTGGGCAGAATGCGTATTAGGACCATGTGACCACAATAGGTAAAAGTGTTACTAGCATGCAGAAAATGACGGGAAACCCCCACACTGCGCCAACGGTCATCAGTGATCCACTCCGAATTGCGTCCCAAGAAAATGAAATCAGGAGCCCCCAACAAGGACAATGACAAGGTCAAGGTCAAGGTCAAGCCTTGGTACTCACCAACCTGAGAGCCCCAGGCAGAGAACCTATGCTGAGCTTAGCTCTACTCTCCTGAAACCGTTTCACTGGCTGGCTTTGCAGCACTATGTTTAAAGTGGCAGGCGTGCAAACTTTGGGAGTGAGAAGGGTGGACAGAGGAGGTGGCTACCAAAAAGACTGTAGTCTAGTGGAGCCTCCCCAATCACACACACTCTCAAGTTAGAGACACCTTTCTGTACTCAAGATGGTCATTCATGAGCGTTTAATAAATCTCTTTTCCTCTCAATCTCAGATTATAGAGAAGATAAAATCCATTCATCATCTGCTTGAGACGAAGTACTGAAGGGACCTCTGGTGACTGAGGTGAATAGAGACATAGGAATGATGCCCTTGAATCCTGGGCTTTTCATTGGTTCTTTGTCGCCACCAATCTGCTGGTAGGGGAACACAACTCAGGACGATATGGAATATTTTATTAGGAAATGACCCACTGCCAAACAGGACCCCCATTTGACCGATGAATGCTTTTTCAAAAGGAAAAAGATTTATAAGCGATAGGAATCATTTCTCTATGGGGCTGCAAGGCTGGTAGCCAGTCTGAAAACTGCCTTCAAAATGTATATAAAAAACATTTGTTATAACACAGTTAGCAGATTTGCTGACCGTGTTAATTGCTTTGGCCAGGATATTCAGCCAAGAATATCCATGGTGTCGCCACTGCACTCCCACAAGCACTAGAATTTACCGGGGAGGAGGTGGGGTGTGGCACCGAGCAATATCGAGCCACTTCCAGGTTATCGCAAAGCAGAGAAAGTTAGGCACTTTTAAGGCTTCTCTAACTTTCGCCACAGGAGCTAGCTTGGCAGCAGAGATATTCAGCCATTCAGCCATTGCCGGGTTAGCTCCTTTACTATCCGGCCACCCTGACTATTAAATGCCAGTGGCTGGATGTGACCCTGACACTGAATATTTTGGGTTTAAGTTTCAGCGGCAATGGTTAGCTGCTTTAGAATGGCTAGTCGCAGCAGCTGAATATTCTCCCCAAAATGTCTGAGAGCATTTATTTACTTGAGTATTTGATTTGTCCTCTCCTATAATGAAAAGTCTATTCATCACACATCCTCCAAAGTGCCCTCTTCCAAATTTTATCCTCTTTTTAAATGTATCATAAGAATCGCTGGATGCATTCGACATGCAATAAAGAATGACAACATTTTAAAAAAATACCATTTCTATAGTAATAAACAGTTATCAGCTTTTAAGCAGAGTGTGAATCTTTTCTGGCTGAAGCACAAATGCTACATGTCCTCAGAATACACCACAGTCTCTGGAAAGGAGACAAACACACAACTGCTTTTCCCATCTTACACTGAGGCGAACTTGCTTGGTGCTGCTTACAGAACAATCTTTATTAAATAGCTGTATTTTTAGAAAATTGTAGGCCTTTTATTTCTTTGCATCACAAATTCTGTGAGCAAGCAAGGCACTATGGTCTCATCTTGAAGAACAACTGAAAACTGAATTGGAAGGCTTAATTAGCCAGAGGTAATGGCCAGCAATAATGGAGTTAACAGGTGGAAAAGTCTCTAGCCAGGAAGAGGGAGGGGAGATCATCTTAGTCTTATTTTAGAATGACGTGTACATAACTTTGGTGCAGACTACTAACATAATAATTGCTCTATCTGGCATTAAAGCTCTGCATCTGAAAGTAAATGTGCCCCACTTCTCACCTCATGTTCAAAGAATCGGTCTTCAAGTGTTTTATCCCCAGGATTGCTACCAGCTCCTTCAAACAGCAGCTTGTACTCCTGCACAGGAAAATCAAGAAACCTAATCCGGGTTAATACACTTTCAAAAACAAAGTATCAACTTTTATGGCATGGGCTGCTCTCC
The DNA here is from genome assembly GCA_033557465.1 of Ichthyophis bannanicus. Lineage (NCBI taxonomy): Eukaryota > Metazoa > Chordata > Amphibia > Gymnophiona > Ichthyophiidae > Ichthyophis > Ichthyophis bannanicus. The sequence goes on from CM066034.1 coordinate 500,048,368, forward strand.
TTAAGGTGAAAGAGCAATACCTTCTGCAATACGATTTGATCTCTTATACGTACCATTTCAGAATAACTATTCTCAGAAATATTCCTAAGCAAAGGAAAATACAGTCGTGCACAGAGAATTCTAATCTCCTCCAAGGATAAGTGGTAGGAACAGAAATACCACTTGCTGTGGTTTCCAACACTGATCTTGGATGAATCACTTTAAATGATCTCGGACTCTTAGTAAAATTGTAATTGGGTATCAATTAATACTGCAATAGCTAATAGTGAAGAGTTTTGATATTCTGCTTAGATATAGCATAGTTATTCACCTGTAACAGGTGATCTCTGGGAACAGCAGGAATTTAGTCTTTACATATGGGGGACTCCCTAGCTGAAGATGCCAGGGAGATGGCCCCAGGAAGTTGTCAGCCCTTGTGAAAAGGCCCCACTTCCCCCCATGGATCTCTGGCAGGAGTTGATTAAGTCTGAAAAAGGTGTTGAACAGCAGCTTGGCCAAACAAGGCATCCCGGCGGGAGTCCTTGTCTAAGCAGAAGTGGGCTGTGAAGTTATGTACCGAAGCCCAAGCAGCTGCTCGACAGATGTCGTTGATAGACACAGAGTGAAGATGAGCCATTGAGGCTGCCATGGCTCTCACATTGTGAGCTGTGACATGGCCTTCAAGAGGAAGGTTCTTACTCTCATAGGCAAAGGATATGCACTGTGCGATCCAGTTGGACAGTGTTCTTTTGGAAACTGGAAGTCCAAAATGACTAGGATTAAAAGCAACAAAGAGTTGAGAAGATTTTCTAAGTTGCTGTGTCCTTTGCAAGTAAAAGGCCAAAGCTCTTTTACAGTCCAGGGTATGAAGGTTCCTTTCTGCACTGGAGGCATGAAGCCTCGGAAAGAATACCGAAAGGTAAACCGCTTGGTTTAAATGGAAAGGCGAAACCACCTTTGGCATAAAACGTGGATGAGTCCTAAGAACTACCTTATCATGGTAGAACCTTGTATAAGGAGGATTAGCCACTAACACTTGCAATTCACTGATGCGACGTGGTGATGTGATTGCAATGAGGAAGATGACTTTCCAGGAAAGGAATTTCAAAGATGTAGTGGCCAATGATTCAAAGGGCGGTTTCATGAGCTGCCTGAGCACCAGATTTAAGTCCCATGCCACTGGTGGTGGCTTAATGGGAGGCTTTGTTAAAAGGCGGCCTCTCATAAATCTCGCTATGAGAGGACGCGAGGAAATATATTGTCCACTTAGAGGCTTGTGAGAAGCTGCAATAGCACTAAGATGGAATCTTACTGAATTTGTCTTGAGACCTGCATTTGACAAATGAAGGAGGTACTCCAGTATCGATTCCAGAGGTATCGCAAGAGGGTTAAGACCCTTCTGCGAGCACCATATGGTAAACCTTTTCCACTTAAAGGCATACGAGCATCTTGTGGGGGGTTTCCTAGAAGCATGAAAGATATCCTTTACCTGTTGGGAAAGGATAAGATCCTGAAGCTCTAGGCTTTCAGCAATCAGGCCCTGAGATGCAGAGACTGGGGATTGGGATGCCACAGCATCCCTTCCTCTTGGGAGAGAAGATCTGGAGCGGATCCCAACTCCAGAGGTGGAGCTTGAGAGAGATGTAGGAGCAGAGGGTACCACGTTTGCCATGGCCAACGTGGAGCTATGAGGATCATTTGACCTCTGTCTCTCTGAAGCTTGAATAGGGTTTTGGGGATGAGGGGAATGGGTGGGAAGGCATATAGGAAGTCCTGACCCCAGTGAAGGAGAAAGGCATCCCTTGCCTGGACATCGAGCAGGAATTCTGGAACAGAACCAGGCAAGTGTGGCATTCAGCGGACTTGCAAAGAGGTCTATGTCTGGGGTTCCCCAAATCTGAAATATTTGAGCAACCTGGTCTGCATGTAGAGACCATTTGTGTGGAAGCAGAACTCGACCGAGTTTGTCTGCCCAAGAATTTTGAATGCCTGGAAGATACACCGCAAGGGGATGAATCTGATGCTCTCTGGCGAGGGTCCATAGTCACAAAGCTTCGTTGCATAGAACATGGCTACCCGATTGTCCGTTTGAACTAGGGCCGTCTTGTAGCTGAGCTGGGCGTGAAATACTCGAAGAGCAAGGAAGATTGCTCTGAGCTCCTGGACGTTGATGTGCAGACAGGCCTCCTGTGGAGTCCAGGTACCCTGGGTAGAGAGATCGTGCAGGTGTGCTCCCCATCCCACCTGTGAAGCATCTGTTAGGGTGGCTTGGGATAGGGATTGCTGGAAAGGAGACCCCACCAGAAGGTTTCTGGGTGATTGCCACCATTGGAGGGACGAAATAAGACTGAGTTTGTTATTTTGTCCGACAGACAACCTGAGGCCTGTGTCCACTGAATGGATAAAGTCCACTGGGCTGCGAGCATATGGAGGCGAGCATAAGGAACCACATGCACGATGGATGCCATGTGGCCTAGCAATTGTAGCACTTCCCGAGCAGTGAGACAAGGTTTGAGCACTGCTTGGTAAGCTAGTTGTACTATGCGAAGACAGTGGGGCTGCGGAAGGAAAGCCCTTGTCTGTCTGGTATCCAGATGAGCTCCTATGAACTCTAGGGACTGAGTGGGAGCAAGATTGGATTTTGGGAGGTTTATGACCAGTCCAAAATACTGAAGGATTTGCATTGTGCGAGACAGAGCAGAGCTGGCTTCTGGCACTGTAGGGGCTCGAATGAGCCAGTCGTCTAAGTAAGGGAAGACGAATATTCCCAGAGTGCAGAGAAATGCTGCTACCACATCCATGCATTTTGTGAACACTCTTGGCGCAGATGCCAGGCCAAAGGGAAGAACCTTGTATTGGTAGTGCTTTCCTTGAAACAGGAAATCGGAGTAATCTCCTGTGATTTGGGTGGATGAGAATATAAGTATACGCATCCTTGAGATCTAGAGAACAAAACCAATCCTGACTTTGAAGGTATGGCAGCAGAGTTCCTAAAGAGATCATTTTGAACTTCTCTCGAAACAGATATTTGTTCAATTCTCTGAGGTCTAAAATGGGTCTGTGTCCTCCTGTTTTCTTTTGAATAAGGAAATAGGGGGAGTAGAATCCTGTACCCTGATGGGGAATGGGTACTTCCTCTATTGCTCCTTGAGCAAGAAGCATTGTGACTTCTTGACCTAAGAGATTGTCGAGAGAGGTCTGAGACTTGAACTGTTATAATTGTAGGAGGGGGCAGGCTGTGAAAATGAAGCTTGTACCCCTCTCGTATAATGGACAGAGTCCAATTTTCTGCTGTTATTTGGTACCCTCTGTGGGCAAAACGACATAACCTGCCTAGCATGGTTAAGGGTTCTGGACTCTTCAGGTGCAGGAAGGCGAAGTTCTCTAGAAAGGCGTCAAAGCCCCTGAGGAGGCTGAGCCTGCTGATCTGGCGGAGGCTTTGCAACTTTTGGCTTCTTTTGTTGTCTAGGATGTTGCTGCTGTCTCAGTCTGACCTGGACGGTGTCCCTGTTGGTTATAGGAAGGATAAAACTTATTTTTCTTATTGAAAAATGGTTTCTTAGAGGATCTTTTCTTTGCAGGATCGGCTGTGGATTTGGACAATCTATCCAGTATGATACTGTCAGCATCTATTTCATTAGCCTTCTCCTGCCAATTCTTGCCAAAGAGATTTTCTCCTGTGCAAGGAATGTTTCCTAATTTATCCTGTACCCAAATTTCCAAGTCAGATGCCTGAAGCCAGGTGATCTGACGTGCACCAATGGCAATAGCAGAGGTGCTGCTTATGCACTCAAAACAGTCAAAGGCTGCACGATTAACAAACTTGGAAACATCCTGAGCATGTCTGACAAGAGTGAGATAGTCTTGTCTTTTGTCATCAGGAAGAAAGGGGCTCATAAGCTCCAAGTCTCCTGTGATCTCTTTAAGGAACATTCCCATATACAAGATATAGGAATTGATCCTAGCTGAGAGCATAGAAGCTTGGAAGCAGATGCCCAAAGGCATCAAGAGTCCTGCATTCACGACCTGGAGGATTGGATGCATGTCTCTCTGCACTTTTCATCCTTCTCATGGCTGATTCCACCACCATTGAATGGTGTGGTAATTGAGTTTTTTGAAAGCCAGGACAAGGTGGAACTCGATACATGGTATCGAGTCTTCAAGAATTAGGAGATATGGCTAAAGGTGTTTCCCACATCCTTAGCATAAGATCATGTACAATCTCATGAATAGGCAGAGTAGCCGCCTCTTTGGGAGCCTTAGGGTATTGGAGGATTTCCAACTCCTTTGCCCTAGGCTCTTTTTCAGGAGCTACTGTGATGGAAAGGCTTCAGGCCACATCACGGATAAAGTCCTGAAAGGACATATCCTCTGGCAGAGACTTTCTGCGCTGAGAAGTGGAATCCTCAGGGAGAAGTACTCTGGTATCGGCAGAGTCGGAGTCTTCAATCTCATCCGAGGAGTCAAAATATCTCCGATCCCGGTGATCGTGCAAAGCATGGTACCGGTATTGATTGAAGTCGGTATAAGGTTGCTCAGGTACCGATTTGTCGATGCCGGAGAGAGACACATGACTCTGTACGGGTGGCATACCTGCTGTCGTCGATGCATTCGGTACCGGTACCAGTATCGGTTGAGGCGTCTGAAGTGGTTTCAACGGTACCGAAGCCGTGAGAAGAGCCGCTAGACTGCGTTCAATAGCAAGGAATCTCTGGTCTATTGACGCTGCCGATGCTTGGGTGTCGGTACCGGTAGAAGCGGCTGGGACCCCAGAGCATGGCGCCAGTATTTCTGCCGAAGTTGAGGCCTCGAGAACATCCTGGAGCCCCGTTAATACTTTGAAAGCTGAAGCCTCCCGCCAGGGCAGTTTTGCCGGTGAAAATTCCTCAAAGACAACGCCAGGGGCATCTCAATACTTAGGAGATCTACCCTTTGAGGACCGGCTAGATTTATGTTTAGCTACCTGAGATCCATGGGAGGAAGATGAAGCCCTGGAGGACGTTGATGCAACAGATGCCATGTCTGAAGGAAAAAGGGTGCTAAGTTTAGCAGCTCGGTTCTGCTGGCTCCTTTTTGACATCATTCCACAGGAGAGGCACTCTGAAGTAGAGTGGTCAGGACCTAAACATTTGAGACACCAATCATGGGTGTCGGTAACAGAAATGGTACCACCACATTTAGAATATTTCTTAAAACCTGAAGCAGGTTTTTCCATTTTTAAGGAAAAATTGGGCCTAGTGCCCAAAATGGCACCCAGCACCAAGGAAAAAACACTTCAGAAACAATAGTTTTTTTGGGGGGGGTTTAGAAGAAGTAAGAACCGGCAGTACCGGTATAGCGTCAAGGGAAGGCAGACAAGACCACAAAAACAAAGATTAAAGACAAAAATTTCTGCGGTGACAGGGTATGCGACCTGTCGGCTCTGCAGAAAAAGAAGAACTGGAGAGGGACAGTTGGAAAGGCAGCACGCAGGCACTGTGGGATGCTCCCAAAAGCTCTCCTATTGGACGCTGGGGAGCGTTCCCACACAGGCTCCGTCGGTACTGATACCCCATATGTGAAGATCACATTCCTGCTTGTTCCTGGAGATTAGAAGATACATTTTAGCTAGAATATGGAGATCGGAATGGAGATTTCAAGGTTGCAACATACACAATTCTGGCACTATTTTAAGAAAAGGCTCTGCCAAATGTGGAACTTTTCTAAAGTACATATAAAGAAGGTGCAGGAGTGCAAGTGTATTGTATGTGCCAATATGTGGAGACTGAAAAGTCATATTGGGGAGGTGGGGAGAGAAAAATCAACAGGAGAAACTCTCCAGCTTTCATGTGTACGTGTTTTTAAATGCTGACAATTAACTACAGATGCTGCTAGCTTTATCTAATTTCAACTTGGAGGGGAAAATAAATAATGGGGGGGGGGATTAAGGATGACCCCCTTAATCCCTCCTGCAAAAGGCTGCAGAAACTAGCACTTTAAAAACCTGTATGTGCCAGGGAGTAGTTGCAAATACTAGCGCTAGCAGTGGCAGTGATACAAGTGCAGTCCCTATATGAAATGGGGAATACATATGCAAATTTTTGACCTGCCCACACCACGCCATAACCATGCCCCTAACGCATTCCCTTGTAATTTCCTCATACTATGGACATCCACATGTAAATTCAGCCCTTTCTAGAATCACCATTTCCATGTGGATGCCATTTCCACATAAAAATGACCGATTTTACACATGGAAATTACAAATAAGGCTTCTAAAATAACTCCCTAATTTTTTTTAACTATACATTTGCTGCTACTTCTGATTACATATTGTCAAACTGTGCAGGAGCAACCATAACACAATTATGTATAATTTTTCTTAAAGTGGCTGCACTAGAGAGGGGCTATCATTTTATTGCTGTGCACACAAAAACAATAGACTATATATATGAAGTGCCATGTAGGGATGTGCATTCATTTGACATGAGATTTCCCATGCTGTTTAGCACAGTTACTTACCTGTAACAGGTGATCTCTGGGAACAGCAGGAATAAGTCTTCACATATGGGTAAGCCGGTACCGACGGAGCCTGCGCGGGAATGCTCCCCAGCGTCCAATCAGAAAGCTTTTGGGAGCATCCCACAGCGCCTGCGTGCTGCCTTCCCACCTTTCCAACTGTCTCTCCTCAGTTGAGTTTTATAGCTGAGACAAAGAAGGAGAGAGAGAGGGAAAGGAGAGAGATAGAGAGAGAGACAACTCCTAGGGGAGGTGGGTGGGTTGTGAAGACTTATTCCTGCTGTTCCCAGAGATCACCTGTTACAGGTAAGTAACTGTGCTATCTCCAGGAACAAGCAGGAATGAGTCTTCACATATGGGGACTCCCTAGCTTTTGATGCCAGGGAGAGCGCCCAGAAGATGTGTGACCCTGGGACAGGGCTGCACTTCCCCACCTGGATCTCTGGCATCGCCTGAGGGATGGTGGGTAGGAGTTGATTAGGTATGGAATAGGTGTTTGAGAACAGCCTGACCAAACAAGGCATCCCGGCGGGAGTCCTTTTCTAAGCAGTAATGGGCTGTGAAGGTATGAACCGAGGCCCAAGTGGCTGCTCGACAGATGTCGTCGATAGACACAGAGTTTAGATGAGCCATTGAGGTTGCCATGGCTCTCACACTGTGAACTGTGATATGGCCCTCCAGAGAAATGTTCTTGCTCTGATAGGCGAAAGAAATACATTGGGCAATCCAGTTGGAAAGAGTTCTCTTGGAGACTGGTTGTCCCAAATGAGAAGGATCAAAAGCAACAAAGAGTTGGGAAGACTTTCTATGTTGCTGTGTCCTCTGTAAGTAAAAGGCCAGAGCTCTTTTACAGTCCAGGGTATGAAGATTCCTCTCTGCAGGTGATGCATGAGGCCCTGGAAAAGAGACAGGTAGGTAGACCTCTTGGTTGAGGTGAAAAGGCGAGACCACCTTAGGCATAAAATGTGGGTTAGTCCTAAGGACCACCTTGTCATGATGGAATCTTGTATAAGGTGGATTAGCTACTAGAGCTTGCAATTCACTGATGCGGCGTGCTGATGTGATTGCAATGAGAAAGATAACCTTCCAAGAAAGGTATTTCAAGGAGGTAGTAGCTAAAGATTCAAAAGGCAGCTTCATAAGCTGACCAAGAACCAAATTTAAGTCCCATGCCACCGGTGGTGGTCTAATGGGAGGCTTTGTTAAAAGGAGGCCTCTCATGAACCTTGCTACAAGGGGATGAGAGGAAACAGGTTGTCCATTTAGAGGCTTGAGTGAAGCTGCAATAGCACTCAGATGGACTCTTACTGAATTTGTCTTAAGGCCTGCATTAGACAGAAGCAGGAGATACTCCAGCAACGATTCCAGAGGTATGACACGGGGGTTAAGACCCTTTTCAGAACACCAGATGGTAAACCTTTTCCACTTGAAAGCGTAAGAACGTCTAGTGGAAGGTTTTCTGGAAGCTTGAAGAACATCTTTCACTTGCTGAGAAAGAGGAAGATCCTGGAGATCTAGGCCTTCAGCAACCAAGCCCTGAGATGCAGTGACTGGGGATTGGGATGCCACAACTTTCCGTCCTCCTGAGAGAGGAGGTCTGGAGCAGACCCTAACTCTAGGGAGGGAGCTTGAGAGAGATGTAGAAGCAGAGGGTACCACACTTGCCGTGGCCAATGTGGAGCTATGAGAATCATGTGGCCTCTGTCTCTCTGAAGCTTGAACAGGGTTTTGGGAATTAGGGGAATGGGTGGAAAGGCATACAAGAAGTCTTGACCCCAGTGAAGGAGGAAAGCATCCCTTGCCTGAGCCCCCTGAGCCGGAGTTCTGGAACAGAACCGGGGAAGTTTGGCATTCCACGGACTTGCAAAGAGGTCTATGTCCGGGGTTCCCCACATTTGAAAAATTTTGAACACCTGGTCCATATGTAGGGACCACTCGTGTGGAAGCAGAACTCGACGGAGTCTGTCTGCCCAAGAGTTTTGAACCCCTGGAAGATAGACTGCCAGAAGATGAATGTGATGCTCTCTGGCGAGGGCCCACAGTCGCAGAGCTTCGTTGCAAAGCAACAGAGCCAGTTCCTCCCTGCTTGTTTATGTAGAACATGGCCACCTGATTGTCCGTGTGGACAAGGACTGTCTTGTGGCTGAGCAGGGTGTGGAAAACTCGTAGAGCAAGGAAGATTGCTCTGAGTTCCAAGAGATTGATGTGGAGACAAGTCTCCTGTGGGGACCAGATGCCCTGGGTGGAGAGGTCCTGAAGATGAGCTCCCCAGCCCATTGGAGAAGCATCTGTTGTCAGAGTTGCCTGGAGTAGAGGCTGTTGAAAAGGACACCCCAGCAAGAGGTTCTGAGGGGACTTCCACCACTGGAGGGATAAAATGAGGCGACTAGTGTTTGCTATTTTGTCTGACAGGCAGCCTAATGCCTGGGTGCATTGGGTGGATAAAGTCCACTGAGCTGCTCTCATGTGAAGGCGAGCATATGGTACCATATGAACGATGGAAGACATGTGGCCTAGCAACTGTAACATCTCTCGAGCAGTGAGTAGGGGTTTCAACTCTGCTTGAGAAGCTAACTGCATCAAGCGAAGGCAACGGGCCTGGGGAAGAAAGGTCCTTGCCTTTGTGGTATCTAGCAGTGCCCCTATGAACTCCAGGGACTGAGTAGGGATCAAATTGGATTTTGGGATGTTTATTACCAGCCCTAAGTATTGAATGATACGCATTGTGCAGGTTAGAGCAGTCCTGGCCTCTGATTGAGTGGGAGCTCGAATGAGCCAGTCGTCCAGGTAGGGGAAGACAAATATTCCCAGGGTGCGCAGAAAAGCAGCAACCACTGCCATGCATTTCGTGAACACCCTTAGTGCAGAGGCCAGGCCAAAGGGGAGCACTCTGTATTGATAGTGCTTCTCCTGGAAAAGGAACCAAAGGAACCTTCTGTGAGTTGGATGGATGAGAACATGAGTGTACACATCCTTGAGATCTAGAGAACAAAGCCAATCCTGACTCTGAAGATATGGCAGCAGAGTTCCTAGAGAAACCATCTTGAATTTTTCTTTGACTAGGAATCTGTTCAATTCTCTGAGATCTAAAATGGGTCTGAAGCCCCCTGTTTTCTTTGGGATAAGAAAATAGGGGGAGTAGAACCCTGTGCCATGTTGATGAGAGGGCACTTCCTCTACTGCCCCTTGGGCTAGAAGAGTGGCAACCTCCTGCTCTAATAGGCTGAGGAGGGAGATTGGAGAATTGAACTGGTGCACTCTTGTGAGAGGGGGCAAGCTGGAAAAATGAAGTTTGTACCCCTCTCTTATGATGGAGAGTGTCCAATGCTCTGCTGTGATTTTCCCCCATCTGGGAGCAAAGTGACATAGCCTTCCTGGAATGGTCGAGGGCTCTGGTCCTTCTAGAGCCTGGAAGGCTAAGTTCTCTATCAGAAAGTCAAAGGCCCTGAGGGGGCCGAGACTGCTGGGCTGGAGCAGGCCTCGCAGCCTTTGCCTTGGTCTGTTTGGAGGATTGCTGACGTTTGGAAGGGAACTGAGCTGCAGAAGATGCTCTCTGACTATAAGCAGGATAGGATCTTCCCTTTTTTGAAAAAGGTGTTTTCTTGAACCACCTTTTCTTAGCAGGAGCAGCTGAAGATTTGGATAGTCTATCCAAAGCAGAATTTTCAGCATCCATCTGATTGGTAAGGATTGGCAAGCAAAAGACAAACAGATTTTCACCTGTACAAGGGATATTTCCCAATTCATCTTGGACCCAGGTCTCCAAATCAGATGCTTGAAGCCATGGGACCAACACAGAGGATCTCTAAAGGTAGAAAGTGGACTGTTGTAGTTGTTGTTATGGAAGGACAGACTAGATGGGCCTTGTGGTCTTTTTCTGTCATCATGTTTCTATGTTTCTATGTTTCTATGTGCTCCTATAGCTATAGCTGAGGCTCTGCTTACGCATTCAAAGGAATCAAAAGCTGCACGGTTGGAAAATTTGGAGATATCCTGGGCATATTTGAGCCCAGAGAGAAATTCTTGCCTTTTATTGTCAGACATAAAAGGACTTAAAGTTTGCAAATGGTCAGTGACTTCTTTTAAGAACATGCCCATGTAGAGACTATAAGAATTAATTCTCGCAGCAAGCATGGAAACTTGGAAGACTCTTCTACCAAAAGCATCCAGGGTTCTACATTCACGTCCCGGAGGATTAGAGGCATGTCTCTTGGCACTTCTAATCTTTTTCATTGCAGACTCAACCACAATAGAGTGGTGAGGAAGCTGGGTTTTATGAAAACCAGGACAGGGAGGGACACGATACATGTTGTCCAACCTGCGAGAATGAGGAGAGGTGGTTAGAGGTGCTTCCCACATCCTTAACATGAGATCATATAGAATCTCATGAATAGGCAAGGTAGCTGCCTCTTTAGGAGTTTTAGGATATTGTAGAATATCTAACTCCTTAGCTCTAGGCTCTGACTCTGGGGCTACTGTAATAGAGAGACCCCGAGCCACCTCTCTGATAAAGTCCTGAAAAGACAAGTCTTCTGGAGGAAACATCCTTCGTTTAGGAGAGGAGAGGACTCCTCCTGTGGAAGAAGCATCGCTGCATCGACAGACCCTTCAGAATCCTCAGTCAGAGGAATTGATGTATCGTCTGTCGGGATGCTCTTGCAAAACCCGATACCCGTACCGACCGATGTCGGTAATGGGAATCATCGGTACCGGGGTATCGGTATCGGAAGGCTGCAGAGGGCAGGGTACCGGCATGGCTGACACCGATGCAGATGTAGATGCCATCGGTACCAATGGCGATACCGGAGCCGGTACCTGCGGAGTAGTCTGTTGTGGTACCACGGGCGTCGATGCCACAAGGAAAGCCGCCAGACTGCGTTCCATGGACAGAATCCTCTGATCCACTGACGCTGCCAATGCCTGGAAGTCGGTACCGGTGGAGGCCACCGGTACCCCAGAGCATGGCATCAGGAGATCTGTTGAGGCCACGCCAGCTAGATCATCCTGGAACCCCGATGATGATGCTTTAGAAGCCGAAGCCTCCTGCCGGGGTAATTTTGCCGGTGCAGAATACTCGAGGGCAAGACTTAGGAGATTTGCCCTTCGAGGACCGGCTGGATTTATGTTTAGTTACCTGAGATCCATGTGAGGAAGCAGCAGCCCTGGAAGACGTCGATGCCACCGAAGCTGCATCAGAGGGAAACAGGGTACTGAGCTTGGCAGCTCGGTTCTGTCGACCTCTCTTGGACATCATGGAACCGGACACACAATCTTTAATGGAATGGTCATGGCCTAAACATTTGAGACACCAGTCATGGGTGTCGGTGATGGATATAGTACCGCCACATTTTGTGCACTTAAAACCAGAGGCAGGTTTTTCCATATTTAAGGAAAAAGATTTTGGGCCTAAGGCCCAAAACTGAAGTACACCTGAAGGAAAAATAGGTGGTCTTTTTTTTTTTTTTTTTTTTAAGAAAGAAATAAGAACCGGCGGTACCGGTATAGCGTCGAGGAAGGCAGATGCGTACAGAAAAGAAATAAAGAAAAAAATAAGGAAATTCTTCTGCGGTGACAGGAACACGACCTGCTGGCTCCGTGGAAAAAGAACAACTGAGGAGAGACAGTTGAAAGGCGGGAAGGCAGCACACAGGCGCTGTGGGATGCTCCCAAAAGCTTTCAGATTGGATGCTGGGGAGCGTTCCCACGCAGGCTCCGTTGGTACCGACGTACCCATATGTGAAGACTCATTCCTGCTTGTTCCTGGAGATAATACTGTTTTTAATCCAAAAGTCAGGAAAATCCCAAAATATTGGGATCTTTTCTCATGTCATGAATAGCATCCAGTATTGCTCGAACAGGGCACAGTATTGATGACACAGGATAAGAAACCAATATTTTGGGTTTTTTTCCTGATGTTTTGGGTTAAAAACAGCATGGGAAATCTTATTTCTTGAAGGGGGTTACTTCAACAAAGAGGTAGGGTTGTTCAAAGAGTCAGGTTTTCAAGCCCCATGAAAAGTGTGGGACCTCGGGTAGACTGAAACAGAGTTCCAAACTGATGGGCCAATGCAGAAACTTTACATTAGAGACATGTGCGTTAGCTCAGTGCATGGTTTTCTAACACAAGGAACACACACCATTTTTCTCATGAATAAAGCAAATAAGTTGGCACAATAATTTCTGCAATTAAAGGCAGGTGTATGTCCATATCGGTTTGCACTACAGCAACTATGAGCAAAAAAGTAATCTGAGGTGAAGTTTGACATCAAAGTAGGCCCAATTTAAAAAAAAAAAAAAGTTCCCAGCCGGCCCCCCCCCAGACCTCTTCTTACTCTAACCCCAGTAACAAGTAATTGGAGGCAGGAGCATGGCCCACACTCTTGCCTCTGGACAGCCATCTTGTAATATGGTGGTGTCTGACCCTGCACAGTGTGTCCTCAGATGCTCTGCAGAGGGTCTATCTGCCAATTGGAGATGTAGCATAGCAATTAGGACTGCAGCCCAGAGCCAGAAAGACCAGTGTTCAAATCCCAGAAACACTCCTTGTGACCTTGAGCAAGTCACTTAACTCTCCACTGCCTCAGATACAAACTTAGATTGTAAGCCCTCCGGGGACAGGGAAATAACTACTGTATCTGAATGTATCTTGCCTTGAACCTCTACAGGAGCGAAATAAAATAAAATATGGCAAAAATTGCCTCATATGATAGACTAAACACCACTCATGGTGCATCTTGCGATGCACTGTGCAGGGTCACGCGCCACCATTCTACAATATGACAGCTCGAAGGCAGGAATGTGTGGGCAGTTCTCCTGCTTCCCATCATTTGAGTGAGGTACTGGGAGAGAGTCCAGGGGCCCTCTCACCTTGAACTCTTTTTAATTGGTGGGTGTTAGGGATGGGGAGGGTCTAGGCACCTCTAGGACGACCAAAGCTTATTTTGGGGGGCGGGGGGGGGGGGGGGGAGAGGGGAGAATATGTGGGCCACTGGGGCCCACTAATAATTTTTGTGCCAATCTGTTTGCTCCTAGCTGAATCTTTACACCAGCGCTGAGCACAGATTTTTTGCATCGGGACCATTTAAACATTCATTCCCTTGCATACGATTAGCATGCACATTGTGCTATGCTTTAGCGCTGTGGTTTTGCTCAGGATTTTCCTGCATTAACTTGCTTGCTGCATTGGGGGATAAGACTAGCACAGGAAAATCTGAAGCAAAATGCTGCGCTAGAGCATAGCAGAGTTTGCTGCCTCGACCTTGGGGGTGGGGGTGGGGTGGGGGGGGGCTAGATAACTGAGGAGTTGCTAACAGATGAAGCCGAGAGAACAGGCTGGAATGGAAGGGCTTTGCAGATCTGACAAAAACATAAGATTGGTAAAAAGGGGCTTGAAAACCAGGCTTAGAATTTTAAATTTGATTCTTTGGAGGCCATAAAGAGCAATTGATCATTGGCTAGGAGCTGTTTCATGACTGAATTTGGCCCTAACAAAAACTTGATTGCTGTATTTGTATAAACCGGAAGTGTTTGATGGAAGACGCAGAAGCACCATGCTAGAGGGTGTTACCAGAATCTAACCGAACCAGAGCATAAAGAAGCGTCTGAAGCTGCTGTTTATCCAGTAATGAAGACAGATTTTCAGCAAAAAGAAAGCTCTTTCTGTTAGACTAGAAAAGTAAGGCTGTAAACTTAATTACGAGCTGAAAATAATTCAGAGTGAACAGTGTTCTTTAAAGGAACTGATGTGCCCAAAATCAGAGACTATGGTGGCAAAGATTTCCTCCAACTCAGCTAGAGGGCTTTCAACTTTTAAATGTTAAAGTTTTACAATAAAGTCAATTGGCAAACACAAAGGCAGGAGTTCAGAGCAGTAAAATCAAGAGATATTCAGTGATGACCACTAGCTGTATATCAGCAGCTAATGCTGTGGGGTCCTGGATCTGAATGGCCAAAGGAGTGAGAAATAATTGAATAAACTTTGTGACTATATGGATCTTTGTGACATCCCACAAGTTCGGGGGAAGAGACCAAGCTGATTCCCATCAAGCCACGAACAAACAGTTTGAGAGATAGGAATGGAACTACTTCAGGGTGGAGATTAGTGATGTCTAGCTCCTGCAAATGAGAGAGGAACAGCAAGTGGTCCATCAGACTAAGCTGAAGACACAACCAGCCTCCATGCTATAGCCTAATTGAAAGCCTCACTGATTTTTCAGTATTGCTGTGTGCTAAATAGCATTAGTGTGCACGCCGACCTTTACTGCGTAGGCCCCGCTGTGCTGAATCATCGTTTCCCAACCCAATGGAAGGGCAAGAACAGCTTGGCCAAAGGCGGCATTCCCGGCGGGAGGCTTTATCTAGGCAGTAGTGGGCTGTGAAGGTGTGTACCGAAGCCCAGGTGGCTGCTCGACAAATGTCATTGATAGACAAAGAGTGGTGATTAGCCATAGAAGCTGCCATGGCTCTCACATTATGAGCTGTGACATGGTCATGGAGAGAAAGACCCTTACTCTCATAAGCAAAGGATATGCATTGGGCAATCCATTTAGATAAAGTTCTTTTGGAGACTGGAAGTCCCAAGTGACTAGGGTCAAAAGCTATAAAAAGTTGTGATGACTTTCTATGTTGCTGTGTTCTTTGTATGTAAAAGGCCAAGGCCCTTTTACAATCCAAAGTATGAAGGTTTCTTTCTGCATTAGAGGCGTGAGGCCTTGGGAAAAAATACAGGAAGGTAAATTGATTGATTTAAATGAAAAGGCAAAACCACCTTTGGCATAAAATATGGGTGAGTTCGAAGAACAACCTTATCATGATGAAACCTAGTATAAGGAGGATCAGACACTAAAGCTTGCAATTCACTAATGCGACGGGCAGAGGTGATTGCAATTAGGAAGATGACCTTCCAGGTCAAAAACTTAAGGGTTGTAGTGGCTAAAGGCTCAAAAGGCGGCTTCATGAGCTGCCCGAGAACTAGATTTAGATCCCATGCCACTGGTGGTGGATTGATGGGAGGTTTAGTTAATAAAAAGCCTCTCATAAATCTTGAAAGGAGTGGATGAGAGGAACTTGGTTGTCCATTTAGAGGCTTATAAGAAGCTGCAATTGCACTAAGATGGACTCTTACCGAATTGGTCTTTAACCCAGAATTCGATAAGTGAAGGAGATACTCTAGTATCGATTCTAAGGGTATGACCCAGGGGTTTAATCCCCTCTTGGAGCACCATATAGTAAAACGTTTCCATTTGAAGGCATAAGATCTTCTTGTGGAAAGTTTCCTAGAAGCCTAAAGGATATCTTTTACCTGCTGGGACAGGTTGAAATCCTGGAGGTCTAAGCCTTCAGCAACCAGGCCGTGAGGTGCAGGGACTGGGGATTCGGGTGCCATAGCGTCCCGTTCTCCTGGGAAAGGAGATCTGGAGCATGCCCTAACTCCAGAGGTGCCACTTGAGAGAGATGCAGAAGCAAGGAATACCACATTTGGCATGGCCATCGTGGTGCTACAAGAATCATGCGACCCCTGTCTCTTTGAAGCTTGAAGAGTGTTTTGGGGATGAGGGGAATGGGTGGGAAAACAAAGGAAGTCCTAACCCCAGTGAAGGAGGAAGGCATCCCTTGCCTGACAGTTGTGTGCCGGAATCCTGGAACAGAACTGGGGAATTTTGGCATTCAGAGGGCTTGCAAAGAGGTCTATGTCTGGAGTGCCCCAGAGATGAAATATCTTTGCCACCTGGTCTAGGTGGAGTGACCACTCGTGAGATAGGAGTACTCGACTGAGTTTGTCTGTCCAAAGGTTTTGGATGCCTGGAAGATATACCACTAGAAGGTGAATTTGATGCTCTCTGGCGAGGGCCCATAGTCGTAGAGCTTCGTTGCATAACAGAGAGCCCGTTCCGCCCTGCTTGTTCACATAGAACATGGCTACCTGATTGTCCGTCTGGACTATGACTGTAGCTGAGCTGGGCGTGGAACACTCGAAGAGCCAAATAAATTGTTCTTAATTCCAGGAGGTTTATGTATAAACCAACCTCCTGTGGAGTCCAGGTGCCCTGGGTAGAGAGATGATTCAGGTGTGCTCCCCAACCCACCTGTGATGCATCTGTTAGGGTGGCCTGAAAGCGGGGTTGATGGAAAGGAGACCCCACTGTCAGATTTTCTAGTGATTGCCACCATTGGAGGGGCAAAACTAGTCATTGAGAGATTGTTATTTTGTCCAACAAATGACCTGTGGCCTGAGTCCACTGTGTGGAGAGGGTCCACTGAGCTGCTCGCATGTGGAGACGAGCATATGGGACTACATGAACTGTGGATGCCATGTGTCCCGGTAACTGCAGTAGCTCCCGAGCAGTGAGGGAGGATCTGCCTGCTGCTTGGGAAGCTAGCTGCATTATGCGAAGGACACCGGGCTTGTGGAAGGAAAGCCCTTGCCTGTCTGGTATCCAGACAGGCACCTATGAATTCTAGGCATTGGGAAGGAACTAGTTGAGATTTCGGGAAGTTTATTACTAATCCCAAGTATTGGAGGATTTGCATTGTACAGGACAGTGCAGTGCTGGCCTCTGCAACTGTGGGGGCTCGAATGAGCCAGTCGTCTAAGTAAGGGAGGACGAAAATCCCCAGGGCTCGTAGAAATGCAGCTACTACTGCCATGCATTTCGTGAATATCCTTGGTGCTGAAGCCAGACCAAAAGGAAGAACCCTGTACTGGAAATGTCTTTTCCTGAAAAGGAAACGTAAAAATTTCCTGTGATCTGGATGGATAAGAATGCGAGTGTATGCATCCTTTAAGTCTAGAGAGCAAAGCCAGTCCTGGTTTTGAAGGTATGGCAGAAGAGTTCCTAGAGAAATCATTTTGAATTTCTCTCGAAATAGACATTTGTTCAATTCTCTGAGGTCTAGAATGGGTCTGTCTCGTCCTGTTTTCTTTGGAATAAGAAAATAGGGGGAGTAGAACCCTGCACCCTATTGAAGAATGGGTACTTCCTCTATTGCCCCTTGGGCAAGAAGTGTGGAGACCTTGTGATCTAGCAGATTGTCTGCAGAGGTTTGTGAATTGAATTGCTTTAGAATTGTAGGAGGGGGTATGCTGTGAAAATGAAGTTTGTACCCCTCACCCCTCTCATACAGTGGACAAAGTCCAATCTTCTGCTGTTATCTGATGCCATCTGTTGACAAAGTGGCATAACCTGCCTGGAATATTGGGGGGTTGGGGACCCCTCAGAGGCAGGAAGGCAAAGCTCTCTTGGAAGGAGTCAAAGCCTTGAGGGGGCTGAACCTGTAGAGCTGGTTGGGCTCTCAGGCCTTTTGGTTTCTTTTGCTGTCTAGTTTGTCCCTTTTGGGCAACCTGACCTGGAGTCTGACTCTGCTGGGTATAGGAAGGATAAAACTTCCTCTTTTTGCTAAAAGAGGGTTTTTTTATAAGGCTTCCTTTTGGCTGGAGTGGCTGTAGACTTTGACAATCTATCTAAGGTAGAACTGTCAGCATCTAACTCGTTAGCCTTTTCCTGCCAGTTCTTGCCGAAGAGATTCTCCCCCGTGCAAGGAATGTTGCCTAACTTGTCCTGTACCCAAGTCTCCAAGTCTGATGCCTGCAGCCAGGCAATCCGTCGTGCGCCAATGGCAATAGCAGAAGTTCTGCTGATGCATTCGAAGCAGTCAAAGGCTGCACGATTGACAAACTTGGAGACATCCTGAGCATGCTTAACTAGAGCAAGAAAATTTTGTATCTTATCATCTGGGAGAAATGGGCTCATAGCCAAGTCTCCTGTGACTTCTTTGAGGAACATTCCCATATATAGGATATATGAACTGATCCTAGCTGACAGCATGGAAGCTTGAAAAGCTCTGCACCCAAAAGCATCCAGAGTCCTACATTCATGACCTGGAGGATTGGATGCATGCCTCTTTGCACTTTTCATCCTATGCATGGCTGATTCCACTACCATTGAATGGTGTGGCAGCTGAGTTTTCTGAAATCTAGGACATGGTGGAACTCGATACATAGTATCAAGTCTAGAGTGAGGAGAAGTAGTCAGAGGTGTCTCCCACATTCTGAGCATCAAGCTATGCAGAATTTCATGGATAGGCAGAGTGGCTGCCTCCTTAGGAGCTTTAGGATAATGGAGAATTTCCAATTTCTTTGCTCTGGGTACCTCTTCAGGAGCTACTGTGATTGAAAGACCTTTGGCCATATCACGGATGAAATCCTGGAATGACATGTCCTCTGGAGGTGACATTCTGCATTGGGGAGAAGAGGGATCTTCTAGGAGAAACCCTCCAGTGCCAGCAGAATTGTCAGAATCTTCGGAATCGGAGGAATCAAAGTATTCCTGCGCCCGATGCTCTTGCAAAGCACGATCCCGGTACCGATCGAAGTCGGTACCAAGGTGACCTGGTACCGCTTTGTCAATTCCAGCCAGAGATGGCATGGGAAGAGTTCCCACCGGGGCCGGTACCGGCATAGTCAGTGTCGGTACCGGTGCCCATGGGACTACCAGTACCGCAGCTGAAAGAAGAGCTGCGATACTGCGCTCGATAGCAAGAAACCTCTAGTCTATCGACGCTGCCGATGCCTGGATGTCAGTACCAGTAAGAACGGCCGGAACCCTCGAGCATGGTATAGGTAGTTTTTGCGAGGATGAGGCCTTGAGAACATCCTGAAGCCCCACTGATGCTTTGGAAGCCGAAGCCTCCCACCGGGGCTGTTTTGCCAGTGTGATTCCCTCAAGGGCAATGCCAATGGCCTCTCGATGCTTAGCAGGAGAGCTACCCTTTGAGGACTGGTCTTTATGTTTAGTTACCTGAGATCCATGGGAGGAAGAAGAGGCCCTTGACTATGTCGATGCAATGGATCTGGCATCTGAAGGAAAGAGGGTACCGAGCTTTGCGGCCCAGTTCTGTCTTCCTCTTTTGGTCATCCCCATGCAGGAGAGACATTCAGTTGGAGAATGATCAGGTCCTAAACATTTTAGACACCAATCATGGGTGTCAGTGACGGAAATGGTACCGCCACACTTAGTACATTTTTTAAAACCACTAGTTGGCTTTTCCATGATTTAGGAAAATGGGGCCTAATGCCCAAAATGGTGCCTAGCACCAAAGAGGAAAATTTCTGAAAAGAAACAGTCTAAGTTTAAGTTTTTTGGGGGGTTTTGTATGAAAAGAAAAGAACCGGCGGTACCGGTAGGTGTCGTGCGGTAGGCGTTGTGCGGTAGGCAAAGGCAAACGCAACCACAAGAAAGAAATTTAAAGACGTAATTTTCTGCAGTGACAGGGAATAGATCCTGTCGGCTCCGCAGAAAACGAAGAACTGAAGGAGGACAGTTGGAAAGGCGGGAAGGCAGCGCGCATGTGCTGAGGGATGCTCCCAAAAGCGTTCCTATTGGACGCTGGGGTGCGTTCCCACGCAGGCTCCGTCGGTACTGACGATACCCCATATGTGAGGACTACATTCCTGCTTGTTCCTGGAGAACAATCTATACAGCCTTTAAAAATGCATGGATAAAGCAATTAAACATTTGTTGGCCACTGTTAAACATATAAAGCTAAATACTGATCCCCAATTTTTCAAATATATGTGTATTTTGCAACCATTTTTTGCCTGTACAAAGCATAGGTGCGAAGTCCACAGGTTATCTGGAACATGTAACCAGTGCTTGTAGGCAATTTTCAGAACTTCTCTTTGAAAATTAGGTGCAACATTGAGGGAAAGATTCCCTGAGCGCTGTAGCTAAACAGGCTAATGAAAACTGCTCCCTACAAATGAAAAGCATTTCCAGATTTTTACATATATGAATTGATGGCCCCACTTTTGATGCATTCATCAGAAAGTGGGATATTAAAAAAGAAGAAATTAGACCTTACCTGCTAATTGTCTTTCCTCGAGTTCTCTCTGGGCCAGTCCAGGCACTTGACGATTGTCAACCTTCTCCAGCAGCTGAGGACTGAAAAAACTGAAGTTTTGCTGAAACAATATCTGGCTCCCCCTGCTGGCCGAACCTCAGTCTAACACTTAACAAGCAGTCTAAAAAGAAACTGAAGCTCTAATCCAAAACAAACGAACCATCTAAACACCACTAACAGACCGAGCCCGCCTAAAATCACGTGCTACGTCCGTCTGCCTCCTCGTCTCCTAATCAATTTATATTCCCCCTCTTTTTTTTTTTTGTTTAAATTACAGAAAGCAATCCCCGTCCTAAAACCGAGGAAGCCCCCTAGATCATATCGACCAAGCTCCTTGAGCGGAAGATCCAGCCCCATACCTTCTGAACTCCCGGCTCAGACAGGCATAGACTTTGCAGCTTGACAAGAGAATTCCACAGAACTCCAGAGGATGCGCGAAAACAGCAAATACTGATACAACGCAAATGGCACAGAGTGGGACCTGGACTGGCCCGGAGAGAACTCAAGAAAAGACAATTAGCAGGTAAGGTCTAATTTCTTCTTCCTCTTCGTCTCTCTGGGCCAGTCCAGGCACTTGAGGGAAGTAGCAAAGCAGTACCTAACCCTGGGAGGGACCCGCTAGGCCCGCAATGATGGCCGACGCTCCCACATTTGCATCTCCCCTGGCCTGAACATCTAATCTATAATGTTTTGAAAAAGTGTGCAGCGACGACCAAGTAGCCGCCCGACAAATATCCACAGGCAGAATCAAGGCTAGCTCGGCCCAGGATGTCGCCTGGCTACGAGTTGAATGAACCGCTCCGGAGGCGTCTTTCCGTTCACCTGATACACTGCTGCTACAGCGCATTTTACCTATCTAGTGATGGAGGCTTTGGAAGCCACTTCCCCCTTTCAAGGACCCCCAAACAACACGAATAGCCTGTCCGTCTTGCGAAACAGCTTTGTTCGCCGTAGGTACCTTTTAAGCACTCTACCTAAATCCAATTTAAGGAGAACCGGTATCGATGGGCTAGCCCTCCTGATCATTAAAAGTCGGAAGGGAAATAGTTTGATTTACATGAAAACTGGACACTACCTTCGGGAGAAAAAAGGGAACCGGTCGCAATACCACCTTTTCCTGCGAGAATTGCAGGATCTGCTCCCTACATGAAAGCGCTTGAAGATCCAAAACTCTTCTCGCCGAACACAAGGCCACTAAGAAGGTGGCTTTCCAGGAAAGTTCTTTGAGCAGCACCTCTCTCGCTGGCTCAAAAGGAAAGCCTCGAGAACCAAATTGAGGTCCCAGGCCGGTACCACTGGTCGCACCGGAGGACGCATGATCTTCACCGCTCTCAAGAATCGTAGAATATCCGGATGCCTGGAGAGGAGCACTCCCTTTATCTTACCTCGAAAACATGCCAGCACTGCCAACTGCACTTTGAGAGTGGCGAGAGCCAATCCCTTATCCAGACCATCCTGGAGGAACGACAACACTTCTGGAACTAGAGCATTGCTAGGCCGCAGACCCCGCTTATCGTACCAGCATTCAAATATACGCCAAATGCGAGCGTAAGCTAGGGAGGTAGATAGACACTCTCCTGAGGGCCATAAGATTATCACCGACAGTGAATAACCTCGGCGCCTCAACCTTTGCCGTTCAAGAGCCAAGCCGTAAGCGAGAAGCGAGCCACGTCCGGCATGAGCAGCGGACCCTGACTCAAGAGGTTCGCTCAAGCAAGTAATCTCCAAGGATCGTCCACCAGAAGACGGACTAGATCTGCATACCACGGTCTCCTGGACCAATCTGGAGCCACTAGTATCACTCGTCCGCTGTGTCTCTCTATCCGAAGGACTCGCCCTATCAGAGGCCACGGAGGAAAAACAAAGCAGCCCTTCTAACAGCCATGGCTGTGCTAGACTGTTGAGACCTTCCGACATACGTTCTCTGTGCCTGCTGAAGAACCGACTCGCCTTGGCGCTGTCGTAAGTGGCCATTAGGTCCATGATCGGCTGTCCCCATCGGCGGACAAGGTCGTGAAACACCGCCGCGTTCAACTCCCATTCTCCTGGATCGATCACATGCCGGCTGAGATAATCGGCCTGCACATGTCCTGGCCTGCCACGTGTGCCGCTGAGAGCGCTACTAGGTGGGACTCCGCACAGCCCATCAACCGTTGGCCCTCTTCCAACAGGACAGCGCTGCCCATTCCTCCTTGCCAATTGATATAAGACACTGTCACCGAATTGTCGGAGAAAACTCACTGCCTTTCCTTCGAGGAGATGGCGAAACTCGAGAAGAGCCAAGCGCACCACCCTGAGCTCCAACAGGTTGATGGAGAACCCTGATTCCTCTGGCGTCCAACACCCTTGAGCTATGTGAGACTGACAATGGGCACCCCAGCCCGCAAGGCTGGCATCCGTCGTAAGGAGTAACCAGTCCGGTTGACGCAATGGCATCCCGGTCCAAAGATGGATGGGATCCAACCACCACAGCAGACTGTCGCTTACTTCCTGCATGAACGGCAATCTCCGATTCAGGGGATGATCCTGTGGTGACCACCTTGTAACGCTTGCTGCAACAGCCGCATATGCGCCTGAGCCCAGGGTACCAGATCTGCCGCCATGGAACCCAGGAGTTGCAAGTACCGCCACGCCGTTGGTGCCTTCAGGCACAAGAACGCTGTTACTTGCCCCATAATCTTCTGTATCCTGTTCTCTGGCAAAAACACTGCTCCTAGTCTTGTGTCGAATACCGCCCCCAGATAAAGAAGCCTCTGAACCGGTAGCAACTGACTCTTGGCCTGGTTTATTACCCAGCCCAGCTGTTCTAGGAGATTGACCACCTGCGCCGTTGCCACTTCCGACTCCGCGACAGACGGCACACGAATCAATCGTCGAGATACGGGTGCACCAAAATGCCCTCTCGCCTCAACGCCACTGCTACCACCACCATCACCTTTGTGAAGGTTCGCTGCGCCATAGCCAAACCAAACTGCAATGCCTGGAACCGAAAATTTACCCATGGGCACCGCAAAATGCAAAAACCTCTGATGCTCTGGCCTGACGGGTATATGAAGGTAGGTCTCTGTCAAATCTATGGACGTTAGTACCTCTGTTGGTTGCACCAAACAAATAACCGACCTTAGAGTCTCCATGCGGAAATGTGGAATTCGCTAACAGCGGTTCACATGCTTGAGATCCAAAATTGGACGAAAAGACCCCTCCTTCTTGGGAACCACGAAATAAATCGAGTATCGACCTAACCCTAACTGGTCTTGAGGAACCGGGATCACCGCCCGAAGACGCAACAAGCGCTGAAGAGTCTGTGCAACCGCCTTCGCTTTTTCCGCAGACTCGCATGGCGACGCCATGAAAGCCTACTGTAACGGTCGAGCAAATTCGAGAGCATAACCGTCGCGTATAATTTCTAGAAACCAGAGATCCGTCGTTATGGTGGCCCAGACGGAAAGGAACTGCTGCAGCCGTCCTCCCACCGGAATTTCCATCTGGACCAACCTCACTTCATTGTGGCTTCTTGTTGGAGTTCTGCTGGGTTGCAAAATAACCCCTGCTGAACCCCCGAGCCCCTTGAAAGGACTGTCCTCGAGCCACAAAGCGCCCCCTTTGATATGGGGCGAAACGAGATCCTCTGAATCTGCGAAACTCCCGCGATGGAGCCCTGTGCCCACCACCACGTCTTTGGCCTTTTGGTCGGTCCTCAGGAAGGCGACCGCCTTTGGAGTCTCCTAAATCCTTCACAATTTAATCCAAAGCGGCTCCAAAGAGTAAACGTGCCCTTGTACGGCAGTTTACTAAGACGTGCTTTGGACGAAGCGTCTGCCGCCCAATTTCGCAACCATAGGAATAGTCTTGCAGCAATGACCGCTGCCATGGACTTCGCTGAAATCCTGACGAGGTCATAGAAAGCATCTGCTAGATAAGCCGCGGCTAACTCCAGCTTCGCACCTTCCTCCTCCTCTCCTTTGGAATGAGTACCCCCTTGAATCCATCGAATGGAGGCCCTGGAAATATACGCTCCACAGATAGCCGCTCTAAGCGACAGAGCGCAAGTCTCAAACGTTTGCTTCAGTAGAGTTTCCAGTTTCCTATCCTGTAAATCCTTGAGGGCCGCTCCACCTTCCACAGGAATTGTGGTTTTCTTTGTTACCGCTGATACGAGGGCATCCACCTTAGGCATTTTCAGCAAAACCTGCTCCTCTTGCGGTAACGGATACAACCGGGCGATAGAACGAGCTCCCCGAAGGGTAGCCTCCGGGCACTCCTATTCGGACTCCACCATCTGCTTCATAACTCTGTGTACCGGAAAACACTTCTGCTCTGTTTTAAAACCTTGGAGCAGAGGATCCTCTAAAGGCTGTTCCTGAGCCACTGGCAGCACAATATTCAAGGCCGCAAGCGTCTGGGTAATAAGCGCTCCCAATTCCTCCTTCCGAAACACCCTGAACAGACTAGGATCCTCGCTGGCCCCCAACTCCCCCTCCTCCAGATCAGTGGCCCACAGATCCAGACTCGGGTCCAACAAAATCTCTCCTTCTTCCACACTCTGAAGCTCTGGGAATGGTATACCGATGCTATTGGTACCCCCTTGCGCCCCCTGGACTGATTTGGAGGAACCTTCCCCCGGGTTCAATGGAGAAATCCCTTTATCCAGGATCTGGGAAGGTAAGAGGGCCGGGTCCTTAACCTGAGCCTGATGCCATTTTAAACAATATGCTTGATGTAAGGCTAAAATAAAGTCAGCTGAAAATGCAGCCTCCAAGTTCTGCTGACCTGCAGGCAATAATAGTGCAGGAGCATCCCCCACTTTAATTGGCTTTTTAGCCTTTGTCTTTTCTTTGAGGTGCCTGCATGACTGGAATTTAAAACACTTGATGCAGCAGAAATGGCTGCCGTTCCCGAGACGTTATGCAGGCCCCCTAACAAATCACAGGAATCCGGCCTACTATCCATGCCGGCGATTCAAAACGCGACGAAAACAAGTGATAAAGAGAAAAGAAAAACAAACGCTGAACAGAATCCCTGGTTCAACGTGCCATCTCCCAGCCCTATCTAATCGCGTCGGGCCGGTGTGCTGCGTGCCGAAGATACACTGCAACTAAGAACAAACCCCTGCAAGCTGACTGACCTTCTTTGGAAGTGCTCTGGATAGCGCTGGATCTTTCGCTCAAGGCAGTCACTCTCGCTGATGGCGGAGGAGTGCCTTTGACTGCGGAGGTGGTCGGATGGTGCCTGGGGTTCCCAGCATCGCTGTCCGCTTTCACCTCCGAGATAGGAGCTGTGAGTGAGGTAGGCTCTGCCTCTATTGTTCCGTGATAACACTGACTTTCCTAAACCGGCATGAAGAAAACTAGCACGGTTGAAGAGAAACTCTGCTAGAGTCTTTCCCCCGAATTGATATTTCTGAGGACAAAGCCAGAAGAAAGGAAAATAAAAAAAAATGGAAAACTAATCTTCAAACCAATATTTTCTTCCTTTCTCCGGGAGCCAGAAAGCGAAATGTCCCCTTCAGCAGCAGAGGACTGAAAGACTGAGGTTCGGCCAGCAGGGGGAGCCAGATACTGTTTCAGCAAAACTTCAGTTTTTTCAGTCCTCAGCTGCTGGAGAAGGCTGACAACCCTCAAGTGCCTGGACTGGCCCGGAGAGACGAAGAGGAAGTGAACTTTAAGCCTTTTATCAATATGTTTATAAAGTATACTTATGAGTTATGTAATTTACCGGGTAGTAATCAGCCACCGTTTTAACTTGCTCATAATCATCTGCTCGGGCTAGCTGGGCCAGTCCTTCAGGGTAGAGCTTGCCGCAGTGAGGAAAGAGCTTGGCTCGGTCTTCTTTTGATAGCTCGGTGCCGAAAGAGTTAATGGTGATAATGAAGGCTCTTCTGTCTGCCTCAAACTGCAAAAGGACAAATCAGAGTTATTATTTATTTTTATTTTATTATTATTACAGTTTCTTATATACCGCGCTATTTAGAATCAGCGCGGTTTACATCATAACAAAACGACCATTACGACAAACTGTCAGGTTTTACATTGAACAGGAGTACAAACTTGGATAACTGGGTTAACTATATACATAATCTATCTACACTGCAGTGTGAGGAGAGTTGACCAAGAATCTGACCGCCACATGTTCAAAGGCCATTTTGCTCTTCATTTTAAGAATATAGCTGCATAATTACTATTGCTACTTCTGCTTATCATTTGTATAGCACTACAAAGCATACGCAGAGCTGTACATATACACATAAACTGTCAGTTCCTTCTCAATAGAGTTTACAATCTATGCGAAAGAAACAAATAGGGGACAAGATCCCTATATAGGCCAGAAAAGCATCCAGGTACTGTGCCATGACATGCCGTATTTTTTCTAGAGTATCTACCCAGTTTTAAACATTGGGAGGTTGATATTTAAAAGCCGTTATATGGTCCGTGCCACCACTGACCACTAAACAGCTAAGGAACATAACGTTGGCTGTTTATGGTCAAAGTGATAAACACGGATAGAGAGTGTAGGTGCAGACTGAAGGCAGTGTTAAAATTATCTGTTCATGAGAATCACCTCATCCAAGGACCCCAGCAGAGAGAGAGGACCCTCCCAGCAACAGTTGTGGAAGAGGGGTACACCCTGTCAAGCAAGTCCCAGATATGTGCATATTATGGCACCCTATGCAATCAATTTCTTCATGTTTCAAATATACCACATTTACAAGCCACTGAGACAAAGGTGAAGGGACTCACTGCCACCAAAAAGAAGCCAGGTTAAATTTAGATGCATTCAAACAATGCTGCATTAGTTGCCTCTGTGATTTGCAAATATTAGAGACATGTCCATGTAACAAAAAAATTAGTTCATGACTTTTCAATCGTAGCGCAAGGTGGGTTACGTTTAAATAAATTAGGTATTTCCCTGTCCCCACATAGCTTACAATCTAAGGTTTTAAAATTATACATGGATTTTTACGGTACCACTTGTACAGATAGCATCTCTGAAAATCAGAACAATTTTAATCAAATATCTTATCCTTCTAGAGATATGTAGTTGTCTCACTACTGAATACTGTACTTACTGCTTTATTTATTGAGAAACATTCAGATATGAGTTGCTGAATGCTTTTATACTAGGAAGAGAATACCAAAAATCCAAAAAATTATAACAATGAAAAACTGAAGAACTTGACTACTTTCCTGTGCAAATCTGATCAGGTCTCCTATGATCAAATCACAGAAGAAAAAAAAAAGAAAAGAGACAGATTAAGCATTCCCTAGAGAGGGATATGGGGGGGGGGGGGGGGGAGGGGGGAGGCGGGTGCATGGACTTAGCTGAAATATTTACCCTCTCCACTCCAGAGAGTGCACTGCTGTTATTAAGTGCTAGATCTAGTTGACAAATGAGTCTGCTTGGCTGAACTGCTCTATCAAATATAAGCAAATGAAAAAATGAGCCTAATCAACAAAATAGTTCTAAAAAGGATAGAGAAAAAAAAAGTCTACCATGTGCACAAAATAATCTGATGTGGACATTGAAAAATCACTTTAAGAATCAATATGCATACATGGGTGACAGGGAACATCTACAGTAACTGAACATAACTTTCCTGGAGCTACTAGTGAAAACACATGAGCTAAACCCAAAATAAAAATAAGAAACTAAGAAACTAAGTATCACATCATGCTTACCTCAAGAATTGGACACATTGCATCAGCAGTGGTACCTCCAAGTGCCTTGCAGAACTTATAGAATGATTCAAGGTATGCCTGAGAAAGAATGATATTAAAAAGACTGAGGCGTTATTGTGCAATACTGCTATACAAGAGGCTTTTTTTTTGTTACTGATTTCAGATTGAGCAAAGAGGTCAGTATTTAATTAAAAAAAAATGATTAAAAGCAGAATACAAAGGAAATAAAAAAAGGGAGGAAGAGAAGCCCCAAACAGAAAAAAAATACAAATGAATACAAAAGTGTGCGCCATCTAGTCAGTGCTGATTCCTGGCGAACCAGCTCCTAGCATTTCTTGGCAAATCAATACAAGTTAAAAGCGAACCACAAAAGGCACTCTCTTATACATGTTTCATACATTTATAAGAAAAGGAACAGTTGGACTTAAAGCTTGGGAGGGCTGTCAGAAGGAGTAGGGAAGAGGGGTGACTGTCCATAGGGTACTAGGTCAGGGTGTGAAGCCATTATAACAGCACTAGAAAAGTTCTTTGACTGCATCCAAGAGGAAACACATGCCGCTATTGCAGGTGGCTAGAACTTCGGAGAGGAATGTGCCCCTCTGCCCCTGTACTGTCCAGGGAGAGCAGGGCAGCAGGTCTAAGGTTGAAACAGCATTGATAAAAATAAAGTGATTTGTAAAAACAAATTCCAGAGGAGGAGGTATAAGCAAGCATGGGTAAGACCAAAGGGCCAGAAGGCATACACCTTCAGGATACTAAGATCAAGATTGTGCTGAACATATCCACCAGATGGGGGAGATTCCAAGGGGCTGGAGAGTTTATGTAGTCCTTCTGTATAAAAGTGAGGAAAGGGGGAGGTGGGCAACTACAAATTCGATAATCTTAACTTCAGCAGTGGACAATTTAGTGGAAGCATCATCTAAGAAAATGACAGTGCAACACCTTGAATAAAGCAAGTTACGAGACAATGGGCAATATAATTTTTACAAAAGGAAGACCATAAGATGTACCATGCTGGGTCAACAGTCCATCAAGCACATCCTTTCTCAGTTAGTGACCAGACTGTACCTGCCAGATTTCAAGGAACAGATCCTTTCTATGGCTAATGACTGTTTATGGTCATTTCCTCTAGGAATTTGGCCTAACCCGTTTAAACCTAGCTATGCTAGATGTCTATAACCAGTAGTTCCCACACCTATCCCAGGGGCTCCCCAGTCAACTGGGTTTTCAGGATATCCACTATGAATTTTCATGAGAGATTTGCATACACTGCATATTCATTGTGGATATCCTGAAAACACATCTGGATGGGGAACCCCAGGGACAGGTTGGGAATCTCCGACAACAAAATTCTGCAGCATGATTGTATGTTTTTATCCAACAAACAAAAAAACTCTCCTCTAACCTTTCTATTATTTGAAGAAAGCATAGTTACTCACCTATAACAGCTGATCTCCAGGAACAGCAGGAAGTTAGTCCTGACATATGGGTATCGTCGGTACCGACGGAGCCTGCACGGGAACGCTCCCCAGCGTCCAATTAGAAAGCTTTTGGGAGCATCCACAGCAACTGCGTGCTGCCTTCCCGCCTTTCCCAACTGCCTCTCTCCAGTTGAGTTTAAAGCTGAGACAAAGAGTGAGAGAGAGGGAAAGGGAAAGAGATAAGAGAGATACAACTCCTAGGGGAGGTGGGTGGGTTGTGAGGACTAAATTCCTGCTGTTCCCGGAGATCACCTGTTACAGGTGAGTAACTATGCTATCTCCAGGAACAAGCAGGAATGTAGTCATCACATATGGGGACTCCCTAGCTTTAGATGCCAAGGAGAGACCCCAGAAGTTGTGCGTCCCTGAGAAGGGCTCCACTTCTCCCCATGGATCACTGGCATCCTACCAGGGATGGCGGGTAGGAGTTGATTAGGTATGGAACAGGTGTTGGAGAACAGCCTGACCAAACAAGGCATCTAGGCAGGAGTCCTTGTCCAAGCAGTAATGGGCTGTGAAGGTATGAACTGAGGCCCAGGTGGCTGCTCGACAGATGTCGTCGACAGACACAGAGTGCAGATGAGCCATTGAAGTTGCCATGGCTCTCACATTATGAGCTGTGACATGGCCCTCCAGAGGAAGATTCTTCCTCTGGAGGGCCAAGGATATACACTGAGCAATCCAATTAGATAGTGTTCTCTTGGAGACTGGAAGTCCCAAATGAGAAGGATCAAAAGCAACAAAGAGTTGAGAGGACCTTTCTATGTTGCTGTGTTTTGTAAGTAAAAGGCTAAAGTTCTTTTACAGTCCAAAGTATGAAGGTTCCTTTCTGCATTTGATGCATGAGGCCTTGGAAAGAACACAGGTAGGTAGACCGCTTGGTTTAGATGAAAAGGCGAGACCACCTTTGGCATAAAGCTTGGATGAGTCCTAAGGACTACCTTATCATGAAGGAACCTTGTATAAGGTGGATCAGCTACTAGTGCTTGCAACTCACTGATGCGACGTGCTGATGTGATTGCAATGAGAAAGATAACCTTCCAAGAAAGGAATTTCAAGGAGGTAGTAGCTAAGGGTTCGAAAGGTGGCTTCATGAGCTGACAAAGAACCAAATTTAAGTCCCATGCCACAGGAAGTGGCTTAATGAGAGACTTAGTTAGCAGAAGGCCTCTCATAAATCTTGCTATAAGAGGATGGGAGGAAATAGGTTGTCCATTTAGGGGCTTGAAGGAAGCTGCAATAGCACTCAAATGGACCCTCACTGAGTTAGTCTTAAGTCCTACATTGGATAAATGAAGGAAATACTCCAGTAATGATTCCAGAGGTATGGCAATGGAGTTAAGACCCTTCTGCGAACACCATACGGAAACCTTTTCCACTTGAAAGCATAAGAGCGTCTTGTGGAAGGCTTCCTGGAAGCATAAAGGATATCCTTTATTTGCTGAGGGAGGTTAAGATCATGGAGATCTAGGCCTTCAGCAACCAAGCCCTGAGATGCAGAGACTGGGGATTGGGATGCCATAACATTCCGTCCTCCTGAGATAGGAAATCTGGAGCAGACCCTAACTCCAGAGAGGGAGCTTAAGAGAGATGTAGAAGCAGAGGGTACCACACTTGCCGTGGCCAATGTGGAGCTATGAGAATCATACGGCCTCTGTCCCTCTGAAGCTTGAATAGGGTTTTGGGAATCAGGGGAATGGGTGGAAAGGCATACAGGAAGTCTTGACCCCAGTAAAGGAGGAAAGCATCCCTGGCCTGAGCCCCCGGAGCCGGGGTCCTGGAACAGAACCGGGAAAGTTTGGCATTCTACGGACTTGCAAAGAGGTCTATGTCCGGGGTTCCCCAAATTTGAAAAATCTTGGCTACCTGGTCTGCATGCAGAGACCACTCGTGTGGAAGCAGAACTCGACTGAGTCTGTCTGCCCAAGAGTTTTGTATGCCTGGAAGATACACCACCAGGAGATGAATCTGATGCTCTCTGGCGAGGGCCCATAGTCGCAAAGCGACAGAGAGCCTGTTCCCCCCTGCTTGTTCACGTAGAACATGGCTACTTGATTGTCCGTATGATTGAGGACTGTCTTGTAGCTAAGCAGGGTGTGGAACACTCGAAGAGCAAGGAAGATTGCTCTGAGCTCCAAGAGATTGATATGAAGAGGAGTCTCCTGTGGAGACCAGGTGCCTTGGGTGGAGAGATCTTGTAAATGAGCTCCCCAACCCATTGGAGAAGCATCTGTTGTGAGAGTTGCCTGGGGTAAGGGTTGTTGAAAAGGTGACCCCAGCAACAGGTTTTGAGAGGCCTTCCACCACTGGAGGGACAAAACAAGGCGACTTGTGTTTGCTATTTTGTCTGACAGGCACCCTGATGCCTGGGTCCATTGAGTGGATAAAGTCCACTGGGCTGCCCTCACATGGAGGCGAGCATAGGGAACCACATGCACGGTAGATGCCATGTGGCCTAGTAGTTGTAGCATTTCTCGGGCAGTGAGATGAGACTTTAGCACTGCTTGAGAAGCTAACTGCACCATGCAAAGGCAACGGGCCTGGGGGAGATAGGCCCTTGCCTTTCTGGTATCCAGCAAAGCTCCTATGAACTCTTAAAGACTGAGTGGGAGTTAGACTGGATTTTGGGATGTTTATTACCAGACCCAAATACTGAAGGATACGCATTGTGCAGGATAATGAAGTCCTGGCCTCTGACTCTGTTGGGGCTTGAATGAGCCAATCGTCTAAGTAGGGGAAGACGAATATCCCTAGAGTGCGGAGAAATGTTGCTACCACAGCCATGCATTTCGTGAACACCCTTGGTGCTGAGGCCAGGCCAAAAGGAAGCACCCTGTATTGGTAGTGCTTTCCTTGAAAAAGGAACTGAAGGAACTTTCTGTGAGTTGGATGGATGAGAACATGGGTGTATGCATCCTTGAGATCTAGAGAACAAAGCCAATCCTGTCATCCAAGTCTATCGATGAGGCAGTAACCTCCTACAATGCTGCACTCTCCTCAGCTCTGGATGCTCTCGCTCCACCTACCCCACGTCCGGTGAGACGTTCTGCGCCCCAGCCCTGGCTTTCACCCACTACCCGCTATCTACGTTCCTGTGCCCGTGCTGCTGAGCATGCTTGGCTCAAATTCCACCATCCTAAAGACTTTCTACACTTCAAATTCATGCTTGGTTCTTTCCAGGCGGCCACAGCTCTTGCCAAACAAGACTACTATGTCCATCTGACTAACTCTCTTACCTCTGACCCTTGCCATCTCTTTACTACTCTCAGCTCCCTCCTCAAAGTGTCACCACCTCTTATCCCTCCCTCCCTTTCTGCCTAAACCCTGGCTGACTACTTCCATGACAAAATCCATCACTCTCCAATTCCCCACAAACTCAGCTTCTTCCCCTCCTCCCCCTTTCTACTCCCAACTCCACCCCCCCCCCCAGTCCATCGCTACCCTCTCTTCCTTTCCTGTCTTCTCCGATGAGGAAACTGCACACCTTCTCTCTTCCTCCAAACTCACCACCTGCTCCTCTGATCCTATCCCCACCTATCTCCTAAGCCCCATCTCCTCCACCATTGTCCCTTCCATCTCTCATATTCTCAACCTTTCGCTCTCCACTGCTACGGTCCCCTCAGACTACAAGCATGCTGTGTCACACCCCTCCTCAAGAAACCCTTACTCGATCCCACCGATCCTTCTAATCATCGTCCCATCTCTCTCCTTCCCTTCATTTCTAAACTACTTGAACGTGCAGTTCACCACCGCTGCCTCGACTTCCTCTCCTCTCACGCTCTCCTGGATCCCTTACAGTCTGGCTTTCGTCCTTTACACTCCACTGAAACGGCCCTCGTCAAAGTCTCCAGTGACTTGTTCCTGACGAAATCCAAGGGCCTATACTCCGTCCACATACTCCTTGACTTCTCTGCTCTTTGACACCGTTGACCACAACCTTCTCCTCGATACCCTGTCCTCACTTGGCTTTAAGGGCTCTGTACTATCTTGGTTCTCCTCCTATCTCTCCCATCACTCCATCAGTGTGTGTTCTGGTGACTCCTCCTTCTCCCCCACCCCGCTCTCAGTTGGCATAACCAAGGTTCTGTCTTGGGTCCGCTCCTTTTCTCCCTCTATACCCAATCCCTTGGCACGCTTATCTCTTCCCATGGCTTTCAGTACCATCTGTATGCGGATGACTCCCAACTCTACCTCTATACACCCAAACTCTCCCTGGCAATCCAGACCCGGATATGCCTGCCTTTCTGACATTGCTGCCTGGATGTCCCACCGCCGCTTGAAATTGAACATGGCCAAGACTGAACTTCTTATCTTTCCCCCTAAAACCTCTCCTCTTCCTCTCTTCTCAGTCTCTGTGGACAACTCTATACTCCTTCCTGTCTCCTCGGCCCGCAATCTGGGGGTTATCTTTGACTCCTCTCTCTCCTTCTCCACACATATCCATCTCGTAGCTAAGACCTGCCACTTCTTTCTCTACAACATTAACAAAATCCGCCCTTTCCTCTCTGAACACACTACTAAAATGCTTATCCACTCCCTGATCACCTCCCGTCTTGACTACTATAACCTACTCCTTGCTGGTCTCTCTCTGAGGCATCTCTCTCCCCTTCAATCTGTTCAATATTCTGCTGCACGACTAATCTTACGCCAGCCTCGTCATGCCCATATTACTCCCCTTCTCAAGTCACTCCACTGGCTACCTATCCGTTTCCGCATCCAATTCAAACTTCTCCTGTTGACCTACAAATGCATTCACTCTATGGCTCCCCAGTACCTTTCCTCCCTTATCTCTCCTTACAACCCCTCTTGGGAACTCCACTCTTCTAGTCACTGTTTCTATTTAGGCCCCCCTCTCGTACTGCCAACTCCAGATTTCACTCTTCTCACCTTGCAGCGCCTTACGCCTGGAACAAACTACCTCTGTGCGCCAGGCACCCCTCTCTGACCCTCTTCAAATCCAGGTTGAAAACTCACCTCTTCACTGCTGCCTTTGGATCATGACTCACCTAATCTCCTCCCCCCCCCTCTATTTCCCCCTCCCTACACCTTCTGTGTTTGTTTTGACTAGACTGTAAGCTACGATGAGCAGGGACTGTCTATTTATTCATTTGTCTGTATGCTGTATTACTAACATTCTATTTGCTTTTGTTGTTTTTACCGCTGTCGCACACAAAGGTAGGAATTTCAATATATTGTCCACAATGATTCCAAGACACTGTTCCCTCTAAGCTGTGCGCGTGTGCGCGCGCACACACCTCGCCGAGCGAGCGCACATACTTTACAACAGAGCGCACAAAAATTACAGCTCTGATTCTGATAGAAAACAGACGTTTTAAAATTTAAAAGTTATGATTGTAATTACTAGAAATTTCCCACTTCATTTAGTAATCGTCTATTTTCATTTAATTTGATTAAAATCAATGTGGTGTACGTACTGTATTCTGACGTTTAGTCAAATTTTAAAGTATATAACTCCGAGTGTCGTTATGTGGCGCACAAAAATTTAACCTTCCTTCAAAAGCTGCACATAGTTGATATTTTATGCACACACAGCCAACAGAAAATTAGAGGGAACATTGCTCCAAGATCCCGTTCCCTTTTTCCTGGGAGATGATTGCTAATATGGAACCCAACATTATTTACCTATAGCTAGGATTAGTTTTCTCTTGGATATCACTTTGCAGATTTTCATATTAAGTTGTCATTTAGGTGCTCAGTTTTCCAGTCCAGCAAGTCCCTTTTGTAGTTCCTCATAGCCCCTTTGTGTTTTAAATGGAAATTACACTTACCTGGTAATTGATGTTCCTTGAGGGAGTACAGTTCAGTCCTCCACCACTGGGTAGTGCACCTCCTCCTGCAACATGGAGACTGGACAAGTCAAACTTGTGACATTACCGGGTATATCCTGCTGGTCTTCTCCCATGATTCCCCAGTGACCTACTGTCAAAGCAGACTCAAAGGAGCAAACAAACAACCAGTTAAAGTACTAAATACAAAGCTATGCTCAAACTTCAACTTTAAAATCACAGGGCCCCAAAAAGAAAGGCCGAAAACACCCTCCTCCGTGCCCCTGTCCCCCTGCGCACCAAACAGCGGAAGACAGAGAGCTAGAAGGAAGGAGAACTAAGGAAGATTATAGGCAGAAAAGGTTGCTCTCGCGATTTCCTGCCAATCAGAGCCCGTTGCCGACGCTAGGATCCGAAAGCACACTCGGAACTGACGCCTCGCGTCTGAAACATCCATCCCCGGGCGGGAATGAGGACTGAACTGTACTCCCTCAAGGAACATCAATTACCAGGTAAGTGTAATTTCCATTTCCTTATCGGTCCTACAGTTCAGTCCTCCACCACTGGGATGTACCAGAGCAGTAATCATTGGGAGGGACCTATCCAGTCGGCTCGGCCCCTAAACGAACAGAGCAGGCACCGACCCCAGCCTGCTCCTCACGTCAACAGGCGGTAAGCCAACCAGGAAGACACGACCGAGAGCCCACTTGGATCCTCTTCACTGGTGAAAACAGCACAGAACTCTGCCCCAAGCAGCGCTAGTGCTTCAGAAAGACAAATTCGCCATCGCAAACACACTGAACGCCCTAGAAACAGACCTACTGAGAAGGCTACCGGAGCTCCGCCTGAAAAATCCGCTTGAGCTCCCCCTTGGCTCTCGACCCCACCAGGGTGTCAAGTGTTAGCAACCGCTGCTCTCCCGCAGAACCCGCCTCTACGGAGGGACAGGCAGCGAAGAGACCTCCCAAAAAGCGACGGAACCTTCACCTAAGGTCCAAGAAACGCAGGTTACAAGCAAAGTGTTCTTGCGTAAGTCCCAAACCGACAACTAGACAGGCACAGCCGGATTCCATGAGGGAGAACGGAACCGAGGTCCATCCAGACAGAGGTGGGAAGCAAAATGAGGGAAATGGAAAAACCACCAGCGTCAAACACCCTATTTGTCACACCTCTTAAGGGCTTTATTCTTTGCAACACAAAGTAGCTCTACAGCTATGTCCTGGACCAGTTGGAGTCTTTTTAATTGAGAATGTGGAATGCAGCTAAGCAATGAGTTGCAATAAACCAAGCGTGATCCACCAAGGGCATATAAGAGGGTGTCAAGTGCCCCAGAGTCCAGCGTTGTTTCAGAAGATGTGGAGTCTTACATGGTGTGACAAAAAAGAAAGGAGACTCTGGTAGCCACGCCCACGACGCAATGCCAGTAGGCCAACCGCTTACATCACCTGGATATGCCCTCCGGAATTGGAGGAACCATGCAGAAGTAGCAATCGCCGACGTGATCCATGGGCCCTCTCCAGATCATTGGAACCGCAAAAGACTTAGATGGTCTTTTCCCATCCATCCACAGCCTGAGATCTGCTACACATGTATTGCAGCATATGTGTGGCGCCTACCTTTTATCCTGATCTTTTATTCTGCAGCCAAAATATAAATTGTAGGCTTTCTGAACCGCCACAGTCATATGCCATTTTTGTGATGTAAAAGTTACATCACCACAACTAGAGCAGAAATTATCTGCATGATTAACACCAGTACGAGGAATCGCCAAATATGCTGTGAGTAACCTGTCTTTTTTTTTATTTATTTTTTTTTTTTTTACTGTCAAGCGAGGCAAATTTAAATAGTGACTGCATCAACTGGTTTTGGACAGTTATTTCGATTGGTTGCAAGTAAAGATTATGCAAGCTCACGCAAATGTTGCAGAATACACTGGTAATGGTCCCCACTGACTAATGAAGAGCACATATCTTAGCAACCAGACCCAGTCGGCCATTTTCACTATGACCTCTGAAAGGCATAGAATGGACCGGGCCACGGCCCCGTACCAATGCGTCGACGCTATCCAGTAGCCTCATATGTCCTCTGCTAAACATCGACCCGTCGCCGCAGACTGACAGGTCGCCATGAGGTCCAATATGGGCTGACCGCATCTGAGCACACGCGGCGCGCACACCGCCTGATGCAATCTCACTCCTCCGGCAAACACTCGGACCCCGCTAAGGACATTCGCCACCACAGTGTCCCCACCGAAACGCAGGCCGCCAAGGCTTCAACCGCGCACGCTGTCCCTTCGCTCGGGCCACCCTGACCACCCGACCGACTCCACCCTGCCGATCGAAATAGGCCACCATCCCGGAGATCTCAGACAGCACCTACAGCGCTCGATCCGCTACAGTGTCCGCGAACGCCTGCCACGGCTGACGTACCGCGTACCGTTCCAGTCAGACGATGGAACACTGTGCGTGCTGCGTACACTAAAACGCCTTGTACATAAAGGATCCCCAAAATGTAGCTGAGTCTAACCACGCTCCGGCCAAGCTCCCGGAAGAAAGGGACAGAACCTTATAAAAAAGAAGTGGGGACAATTAGGAAGGCTTTCCTGTTTGATTATTCTTTTTTTTTTTTTCCTTTTTACAACTCCATAAGGGCCACAAGGCACACAACCGAACAGGGCATTGTCCAGAGAACGCAAGGCCCCTCCTCCAGGCTGACTCCACATCCACAGCCTAAACCGGCAGTCACCTTGGCTGATGCCGAGCAGCGCGGAAGCCAACTTGTAAGCCCAGCATATGAAGTATGCCTACTAGTACAGCATTCCACAATGGGGGGACATGTAACTGGACGGCTTTGAATATGAACCTACAGATATCCCGCGCTTGCTCCAAGACAAGCACTGTGCAGCCTACTGGTCTTCTCGGAGCACCGCCACAACCCGAAGACCTAAACCGGCCAGCAAAAGACGACGTACGCTGGGCCCGAAGGAACCTGGTTGAACGGATCCCCGCACTCCCTGTATCGTTAGGATCGGAGCCTCCCCCCAAGGACTCAGCCCTGGCTGGAACCGGCTGAGCATAACTCCAGGCCCTGCGGCGAGCCCCCACGAAGAAGTGGGACGCAACGATGCCTTGAGGAAAGGGAAGGCGCAATGGGTGAAGCAAGTTGCTAGCCGACCAAGGGAGTAAACCCCACACGCGCACCTCAACGGAAGGACGGAAAAACCAAGGATTCTGGTCCCACAGGTGTGCCTGCTAGCCTTTAACAACATACACCTCCGCAGGTACAAAAAACGTAAATTGTGAGCACCTTCAGGGGTAAGGGGAATAGACGACAGCCTCCGACTGTGGACCACCTTGTCTTGCACAACAGACAGCAGCACCCCACCAAACAAATGATTGGGAATATATGACCTCAGAACCCCAAGGCAGAGGTAAAACAGTAGAACGTGCAGTGGACGTGAATTTCCAGATCTGCCAGCCCCCCTGCCCACATTGAGAAGAGGCAGAGAAGAACTGGACCGGCGGATCTGGAGGGGTGCCTCCTGGACAGCCGGGCCACCGAAGGGAAAGCTGATGACTGAGGCCCAAACTCCTCAGGATGGCCCCGTCTTGCATTGGCAACCCCATGCAACACCATGACAACCCCGCTCACGATATCCAGAGCGATCTCTGTCATTGCTGCAACAATCACCTGAGCATGAGATCACAGACGGAACACGGACATGCAGACGCACACAAGGAGAGTGCACCTAAGTAGTATGAGCCTATCCAACATCCAGCACCACATGTCCAGGTGTCCCACTCCTGTCACCCAAAACACAGGACGCTTGAACCTAGGTGACCGTCATAGCAAAGACAGGGAGGCCTGACTGCCGCTATCAACCCTTCCAGGACCCTGGAACACTAAGCCCCGGACTGTGCCATCCAGCAACACTTCTCACGATCCCCAGCAGGGGCCTTTCCCCAGATGGCCCAGAAGGGCAGTGTTCCCGCCAAATGGGCAAGCTGCGCTCTGATAACATAGTGCAGAAAACCAAATCAAAGTGTCTTAACCTAGCTAATTTTTGTCTAATAGTGATCATTCATAATATCAGCCAGGCTCAATCATAACATTAGTATTAATGATCTCTAAAGATTGAGGAGTTACTAATGTAACACTGTTTTTTTTTTTTTTTTAAAGACCTTCAAAGGCGATCTTGGAAACTGCAGACCAATGAATCTGAGTTCAGTGCCAGTTAAATGATAGAACTTGTTCTGAAAAGCAGCACCAAGCTGTCTTTTCAAAGGGTTAATAAACATGTGAGTAAGCCAAATGATATGTATCTGGATGTTTTAGAAGGTACTTGACAAAGCCCCTTATGAACTTCTCCTGAGGAAGGAGATGATGTGCTATTATAGAATGGGAAATGGATCAAAAACAGGAACACAATAGGACTAAATGGCCAGTTTTCTCACAGGAGACCCGTAAATAGTGGAATGTCTCGGGATCTGCACTGGAACTGGCATCTGGTAACATCTACTGCACTGAAATGATCTGGAAAAGAGATCAGCAAGCATGGCGATCAAATTTGCAGATGGCATAACGACATTTAGAGGCTGTCTGCACAATTTCCAAGCGTATAAACATGGAAATAGCATCCTTATGTAAAGGACAATTTCAGAAAGGGCTCAATTTGTAGGTGGTTGTGCCGCCGATGACCATGAATGGCCAAATCCTAGCACAGAAACCTGCTGCTGACAGACGTCGCTAACTGCCAGAATGCAGACAAAGGTAAAGGCACCCCCCAAGAAGTAAAACCCAAACCAATCACATTGCATTCAAAGAACTATAAACTATCATGAAATTAAAAGGAAATTAAAATTAAAAGGAAATTAAAATTAGAATTAAAATTAAAAGTAACAGCAAAAGGAAGTCCTTATCTGGGTGTAGCCGCGTGGAACAGCGTCGTCTGCTCAAACGCGGGGCTGCTCCGCTCTCCGCCACGAGGCCTCAGCCCTGCCGAGAAAATAGCGCCAATCTGAAGCAGGCCCGTTTGGCGCCAGACACCAAAGGCGGCAAGAGCTCAGAGCCCCTCCATGCGGACTCGAGAGACTCCCTTGTGGCGTCGGGATGCAGCAGTTACCACGCTGTAGCTGCGGGGTGAAGAGCTGTCCAGACACGCTGCTGCCTCGCGCCACCAGAAGTAGCAGACGCTGCGAGCCCCGGCCCACCGGCTAAAGAACCTCGAACGGCCTGAGGCTCCCGCCGCGATGGGAATCTGCCGCATGGACACTGCCAAAATGCAGGTGTTCCACAGAGCTCTCCCCTGTACAGTCCTGGGGGAGAGATCATCACCGGGCACAGAGACCGAAGAATCCCAAGCAGAGAGGCTAGCTGGCAGCGTGAACTTTGAAAAGGGACAGAACCCCCCTTTACACTAAGGCAGACTAGGTGAAAATAAATAAAGTAAAAGTAAATGAAATTAAATGAAAATGAAAATGAATACAATTTACAGGATTACACCTAAAGAAGGGCAAAAGAAATGCAAGGTAAATCAAATCCTGACTAACTGCTCCTAAACTGCTTCTCAAGTGAGCCCAGCACCTAGGCTCACTACGTCCTCATGCTGCATGGAGACTGGACACACTGGGGGATCATGGGAGAAGACCAGCAGGATATACCCGGTAATGTCACAAGTTTGACTTGTCCAGTCTCCATGTTGCAGGAGGAGGTGCACTACCCAGTGGTGGAGGACTGAACTGTAGGACCGATAAGGAACTTTTTATATTGCTGAGTCATCTGCAAATTCTGATCACTTCACTCATCGCTCCTTTATTCCCATACAAATCCCTGCTGCACTCCATTTTTTACTTCTTTCTGCTGGGAAAAATAACCATTTTATTTATTTATTTATTTATTTATATTCTCTTATATACCGCGCTATTCTGCATCAGTACGGTTTACATTGAACAAACTGAAATTACATTGAACAGGGCATTATAACTTGGAGATAACTATTTTACAGGGAACATGGGCTATGGAGGGTTAAGTGGCTTGCCCAAGACCACAAGGAGCACCTGTGGTACTAGAAACCCCAGTTCTTCCAGCCCAAGGTTGCTGTCCTCTAGTGGGATTTGAACCCCCGACCTTCCGGCCTGAAGTACCTTGCCCCAACCACTAGGCCACTCCTCCACTCCATTTAGTCTTATTCTTTGCTTCCTACCTTTTAACCGGTAACTAGTCAAACATTAAGACATCACTTCCTATCCCATGACCCTTTTAAATTTCCTGAGAAGTCTTTCATGGGGATCTTTATCAAACACCCAATATATTGACCAGTTCACTTTATTTACGTGCATATTCGCATCTTCAATAGCCGACTCACATTAGTTAGGCACAACCTCCTTTTGCTATGTCCATACTGGCTTATCCCTAGTAAGTCATTTTTATTACATGACCAGTAAATTTTGCTGTTAACACTAGCTTCCGTCATTTTACCCAGTATTGACATCAAGATCTGTAGTTACTTGGATTACCCCTTGAGTCCTTTTTAAAAATTGGCATTATATTGGCTACTTTCCAGTCCTCAGGTGTAGAAAGTATTCAGTGATAGGCTACAGATCACCAGCAGCAGGTGCATGGTTTCACATTTGAGATCCTTTAGAACTATGGGGTGATTTAGTATTACTACTACTGGGTTTGTCAATTTGTTCTAGCACTTTTTCCACATTCATACCAAACTGTTTTGGTTTCTCTAGATGTGGGTATCTAGCGCCCCTATGTCCTCCATAGTGAAAACAGAAACTAAGAATTCATTTAGTTTTTGTGCTATGGCTTTGTCTTCCCTGAGTGCCCTTTGTACCCTAAGGTCATTTAATGGTCTGAAACTAGTTTCTTATTTTAAATGTAGTTGAAAAGTCTTTTGGCAAATTCCTCCTCAAATTTTCTCTTGGCCAGTGTTCATGTGTTCCCATTTTCCTTATTAGGTCCTTCCTTCCAGTCTGTAAAGAATTGCTTTTTGGCTTTATTAGCTTTTCACAGCATCATGCTGGCAGACTAATTTCATGGATTTCTTTAATGAGGTGATAAAAGTGTTGGATCAGAGCCATGCAACAGGGAGGTAATAGAGATGGCCAGAAAACTATGAAATGGCCAAAGAACTGATGGTGTAGGAAGATGTAAAAGTAGTGGCAAATATATCACTTTGGAGAAGATAAACATGCTGGAAGGGATTAAAAACCAGGGGAAAGGAGACCAGAAAGAAATTAAAAGTACTGTCAAGGGAAAATGCACGTCAATATTAAATACAAAACTATGTATTTGGGATGAAAATTCCATTAGCTACATATCAATTAAAATGATAAAAATGGAAACAGTCACTGAAGATATCTGGGAGCATCAGCTCAGACTATATGAAAGTCCTGCCAAAAATAGCATAGCTTCACAATTTAAATATTTACAGCTTAATTTTATAACAAGGCATCTATGTGGAATGTCGATAAAGAAGCCTATTTTATAAAGGCAACTTAGGTGCCCATGTGCCTTTATAAACAGGCTCTCAGAACTAGCCATCATGGCTCACACATTCTCATGCATAAATTTACACTAGCACCAATGGTGAACATGTATGCATGCATTCTATACATTTTTTTTTTTTAATATCTGCGTATACCCCAATGCCACCTACTCCCTGTGCATGGGTGCTCCCGGGCCAATCTTGTTAGCATGTGTGCTTTACATACAAACAAAAAAATAATCTTTAATAAAATTATCCCCTAGATAGTACACTACACAACTGAAGTTAGGGGTATGGACAGAGGACAATTTGCAAAGCACTTTGTGTAGGTATTGCGAGGCCAGCCATGGAGGGGATGGCCCATAATCAGGCTGATGACGGGTGAGGGCTCCAAAGAAGGAATTGGTGGCCTGGCAGGGGTAAGAGGGAGGGCAGGGCAAACCCAGAGTTAAGATAGAGTGAAGAGGGTGCACTCCTCCTCTTTTCCGGCGAGTGGGCCAGTCCCAAGTCCTGCATCCCATCCTGTCACGACCTGCTCACCTGAGCCAGCCGCCCACAGACAAGCCCGCCCCGCGGCGGTGTCTCCCACAGCATCTGACGGCAAGAATGGCAGAAACAGCCAAGCCAGAGAATGACGGAGTGGCGCAGTGCACCAATTATGTCTCGGAGGTGACAAACGGAAGTGAAGGCCCTCAGCAGTGGTGACAGCAGAAAGAGGAGCCTCCAGTGGCTTGATAAGGAAGGTCTCCAGCAGCATGGCGCCAGTGCAGTGATGGGGATCGAACTGGCCACAGCAGCACCGAGACCAGGTCAGATTGGGGGGTTGTTAGAGTATAGCCAGAGTGGGGGACAGGGGCAGCCACCCCAGTGATGCGGGAGAGCAGGCAGGCCTTGCAGCGAGGAGTACACATGAGGAGGCAGAGCTCCGGCCTTGAAGGGTTACAACTGTGGCAGTACTCGGGCTGCTGCATTCCAAAACAGCAGGGATTACCACGGAACTATTGTTAAAGCTATGATTGGGGGAGCAAGCCACGGATCAGAAGAGCTAACACAGCTGTCATCAGGAAGGCCTAAAACGTGGCAGCAGAGCAGACAGGTAAAGAGAACACAAGCTAATGGCAGGCTCCAGGAGATAAGAAAAGGACAAAGGGAAAGA
Source organism: Ichthyophis bannanicus (assembly GCA_033557465.1). Classification (NCBI taxonomy): domain Eukaryota; kingdom Metazoa; phylum Chordata; class Amphibia; order Gymnophiona; family Ichthyophiidae; genus Ichthyophis; species Ichthyophis bannanicus. Next base: position 500,092,338 of record CM066034.1, read on the forward strand.
GCCGGCAGGGAAGAAGCGGAGGGCAGTGAACGGCCAAAAACAGGGTATGGCTAGAGAGGCACGGGGCCAGACGACCACAAGAAAGCAATGGTGCAGCGCTGGAAGGGGTTCCGCAGCAGAGACACTGGAGGGAGCAAGTGGTCACTGGCCCCCCCCTTGGGTGATGGCAATGTAGAGGAACCCGGGGCTCGGCAACCTGATGAACACAGTGAGGGCCCTGGCTGCTGTTCACAATGCAGGATGCATATGAGTCCTCCTGAGTTTATGGAAGAAGTGCAGGGCCCATCACAGAAGCAGATGAAGGCCTGCAGAAAACTTGGCGCCCAGGGAAGCGGGGAGTCTACCTGGCATCGACAGCCTGGGGATGGGAATAAAGGGGCAAGTACTCTCAGTTAATGGATGCAATACAGGTTAATTTGGGGGGTGGGGGCTGGGGAAGGGGGCCAGGGGAGCGGGGTAACGGAAGGATGGCAGCTAGTGGGCAGCATCGTGGGGGGGGGGGTGAACTACCTAGCAGGTGGGCAGTTGCTCTCTGTTCCGCGGGCAGCAAGCAACAAAGTGAGGGGGGTAATGGCAGTGGTGCAGGTATGGGGTGGGGGGAGTCCAGGCATGGGGGGGCACACAGGCACACTACAGCTGCTGCAGCAGTTAGCCCACTTACTAAGTAAAGTGAGTACGAATCAGGGAACAGCACAAACAGTTTGTGTTTGTTCAATGTAAACCGCACTGATGCAGAATAGCGCGGTATATAAGAAAATATAAATAAATAAATAAAACAGTGAAGGCAGCATGGCGCAGGCACCCGTTGTGGACACAGCCATGGGATGACCCGCAGATCGGAGTAGAGGACCTGTTGAGGGCTCTCAGTCGGGCTCACCAGATAAGGGGCTACAGGTGGTGGTCATTGGTGCTATGGCAGCTGCTCAGGAGGGTGATAGGCGATTGGTGTACAAGGCAAGGCCGGCAGAGTACATCTGGCCTTACTAGGGTTCTTGACAGCCATGTACCTTTAGTGCAGAAGGAAAAAATCTGGAAAGGTGAATCCATAGACATTCACCTTGCTGGTGCAGCAGAGCAAAATCAATTGCAACTGCACTGGCTCCTGAAATAAATGCAAGCTGGCCAGCCGGAAGGCAGATAGTGTACCAAGGACAATAGCGAATTGGTGTGCAACCTTCCCGAAACTTGGCCAGTGCAGTGGGCGAGAAGTACCCAGAGCAGTGCAGGGGCCTGTTCGACTGCACTTCCAAGGCATACATGGTATATGCATGGCTTGAATACAACAAGCAAAACCACAGGAACATGGCGGAGAAAATACGGGCTTAGATGGGATATGAAGGACAGATGTATGGATACGGCTGATGCTGCAGGACCAAAGTTGGCGAGGGGGGGGGGGGGAGGGTCAGAGTGGCACCACCTCTCTACCTCAATAGCCGAGCAGGCGTGCTGGGTCGCAGCAGCCATTTCGGGGTGAGCCTGAGTCCAATGGCTGGGAGGGCATGATTGTCCGTGTGGATAAGGACTTTCTTGTGGCTGAGCAGGGTGTGGAAAACTCGCAGAGCAAGGAATATTGCTCTGAGTTCTAAGAGATTGATATGTAGACAAGTCTCCTGTGGGGACCAGATGCCCTGGGTGGAGAGGTCCTGAAGATGAGCTCCCCAGCCCATTGGAGAAGCATCTTTTGTAAGAGTTGCTTGGGGTAGAGGCTGTTGAAAGGGGGACCCCAGCAACAGGTTTTGAGGGGATTTCCACCACTGGAGGGACAAAATGAGGCGACTTGTGTTTGCTATTTTGTCTGACAGGCAGCCTAATGCCTGGGTCCATTGGGTGGATAAAGTCCACTGAGCTGCTCTCATGTGAAGGTGAGCATATGGTACCACATGTACAGTGGATGCCATGTGGCCCAGCAACTGTAACATCTCTCGAGCAGTTAGTAGGGGTTTCAACTCTGCTTGAGAAGCTAACAGCACCAAGCGAAGACAACGGGCCTGGGGAAGATAGGCCATTGCCTTTGTGGTATCCAGCAACACCCCTCCAAGGACTGAGTAGGGATCAAATTGGATTTTGGGATGTTTATTACCAGCCCTAAATACTGAAGGATACGCATTGTGCAGGTTAGAGAAGTCTTGGCCTCTGATTCAGTGGGAGCTCGAATGAGCCAGTCATCCAGGTAAGGGAAGACAAATATTCCCAGGGTGCGCAGAAGAACCAAAACTTCTCACCCCCCCCCCCCCCCAACATTAAAGATAAAGGACAAGGAACTAACAGTAAAACCAACTATACGATACCTAGGCATCACCCTTGACCAGCGTCTCAATATGAAAACTCACATAAAAAATATAACAAAACTAATATATCACAAGATACGCACATTACGTCACATACGACCCCTACTGGAACCCTCAGATTTCAGGACCATCTTCCAAGCCTTAGTAATGCCACACCTTGATTTTGCAAATGCAATCCTATGTGGGCTCCCTCAATCAACTTTAAATCCTCTCCAATTGGCGATGAATACAGCCGCCAGAGTACTCGAAGGAATATCAAAGTCGGACTACATATCTCCAATCCTGAAAAGACTCCACTGGCTACCAACCAACGCAAGAATCCAATACAAAATCATAATCACCACCTTCAAAGCCCTAAACAATCAAGCACCCTCAACCATTGCTAACCTACTACACACCCAGGCCCTCAACAGAGCCAGAAGAACATCAGCAATAAATACCCTAATCGTCCCGAAAATAACAGTCAAATACACCAAGGAAGCATCTAAAAGAGCCTTCAGCATTCATGCCCCAACAGCATGGAATACCCTTCCACCAGAATTGAGAGCCATAACCAATTTAGTACAATTCAGGAAAAGTCTCAAGCACTTCCTATTTTTAAGTTACTTTCCAGTATAAACCTTTCCCTAGAGAAATAGCCACTCCATCTTCAGACCTAGTGAATCTTAACTGCATTTAATGTATATAGTTCATTGTTTATGTTTATGATTTAATTAGATTACATTGTTTTCCAAGTTATCTAATCCCTGTTACTTGTAAAATACACTACAGTTACCTGTATGTATATGTTTAGTTCCATGTGAACCGCGCTGATGTCAATAGTGCAGTATATAAGAGATGTTAAATAAATAAAATAAATAAATAAATAAAAAGCAGCAACTACTGCCATGCATTTCGTGAACACCCTTGGTGCAGAGGACAGACCAAAAGGGAGCACTCTGTATTGATAGTGCTTTTCCTGAAAAAGGAACCAAAGAAACCTTCAGTGAGTTGGATGGATGAGAACATGAGTGTACGCATCCTTGAGAACAAAACCAATCCTGACTCTGAAGGTATGGCAGCAGAGTTCCTAGGGAAACCATCTTGAATTTTTCTTTGACTAGGAATCTGTTCAACTCTCTGAGATCTAAGATGGGTCTGAAGCCCCCTGTTTTCTTTGGAATAAGAAAATAGGGGGAGTAGAACCCTGTGCCCTGTTGAAAAGACACTTCCTCTATTGCCCCCTGGGCGAGAAGAGTGGCAACCTCCTGCTCCAACAGGCTGAGGAGGGAGGTTGGAGAGTTGAACTGGTGCACTCTTGTGAGAGGGGGCAAGCTTGAAAAATGAAGTTTGTACCCCTCTCTTATGATGGAGAGTGTCCAATGCTCTGCTGTAATTTGCCCCCACCTGGGAGCAAAGTGACATAACCTTCCTGGAATGGTGGAGGGCTCTGGTCCTTCTAGAGCCAGGAAGGCTAAGTTCTCTAGCAGAAAATCAAAGGCCCTGAGGGGACTGAGGTTGCTGGGCTGGAGCAGGCCTCGCAGCCTTTGCTTTGCTCTGTTTGGAGGATTGCTGACGTTTGGAAGGGGACTGAGCTGCAGAAGATGCCGCTGACCATAAGCAGGATAGAATCTTCCCTTTTTAGAAAAAGGTGTTTTCTTGAACAACCTTTTCTTAGCAGGAGCAGCTGTGGATTTGGATAGTCTATCCAAAGCAGAATTTTCAGCATCCATCTGATTGGTCTTTGCTTGCCAATCCTTACCAAACAGGTTCTCACCTGTACAAGGGATATTTCCCAATTCATCTTAAACCCAGATCTCCAGATCAGATGCTTGAAGCCAAGCAATCCTATGTACACCTATGGCAATAGCTGAGGCTCTACTTACGCATTCAAAGAAGTCGAAAGCTGCATGGTTGGAGAATTTGGAGATATCCTGGGCATGCTTGAGCCCAGTAAGAAATTCTTGCCTTTTATCTTCAGATATAAAAGGACTTAAAGTCTGCAAATGGTCAGTGACTTCTTTTAAGAACATTCCCATGTAGAGACTATAAGAATTAATTCTCGCAGCAAGCATGGAAGCTTGGAAGACTTCTTCCAAAAGCATCCAGGGTTCTACATTCACGTCCTGGAGGATTAGAAGCATGTCTTTTGGCACTTCTAATCTTTCTCATTGCAGACTCAACCACAATAGAGTGGTGAGAAAGTTGAGTTTTATGGAAACCAGGACAAGGAGGGACACGATACATGGTATCCAACCTGCGAGAATGAGGAGAGGTGGTTAGAGGTGCTTCCCACATCCTCAACATGAGATCATACAGAATCTCATGAATAGGTAAGGTATCTGCCTTCTTAGGAGTTTTAGGATATTGTAAAATATCTAACTCCTTGGCTCTGGGTTCTGTCTCAGGTGCCACTGTAATAGAGAGACCCCGAGCCACCTCTCTGATAAAGTCTTGAAAAGACAAATCCTCTGGAGGAGACATCCTTCGTTTAGGAGAGGACTCCTCCTGTGGAAGAAGCATCACTGCATCGACCGACTCTTCAGAATCCTCAGAGTCCTCAGAGGAATCGAAGCATCGTCTGTCCGGATGCTCTTGCAAAGCCCGATACCCGTACCGACCGGGATCGGTATCTGGAATCACCAGTACCGGGGTATCGGTACCGGAGGGCTTTAGAGGACAGAGTACCAGCATAGCGGACACAGATGCCGATGTAGATGCCACCAGTACCAGGATCGGTACCGATGGCGATGCTAGAGCCGGTACCAGCGGAGTAGTTTGTTGCGGTACCACGGGCGTCGATGCCACAAGGAAAGCTGCCAGACTTCATTCTATGGACAGAATCCTCTGATACATCGACGCCGCCAATGCCTGGAAGTCGGTACCAGTGGAAGCCACCGGTACCCCAGAGCATGGCACCAGGAGATCTGTCGAGGCCACGCCATCGAGATCATCCTGGAACCCCGATGATGATGCTTTAGAGGCCGAAGCCTCCCGCCGGGGTAATTTTGCCGGTGCAGAATCCTCGAGGGCAAGGCCAGAAGCATCTCGATGCTTAGATGGAGATCTACCCTTCAAGGACTGGCTGGATTTATGTTTAGTTACCCGAGATCCATGTGAGGAAGAAGCAGCCCTGGAAGTCGTCGATGCCACCGAAGCCACATCAGAGGGCACAGGGTACTGAGCTTGGCAGCTCGGTTCTGCTGACCTCTTTTAGACATCATGGAACAGGACACACAATCTGTTATGGAATGGTCAGGACCTAAACATTTTAGACACCAGTCATGGGTGTCGGTGATGGAAATAGTACAGCCACATTTTGTGCACTTTTTAAATCCTGAGGCAGGCTTTTCCATATTTAAGGGGAAAAAGTTTTGGGCCTAAGGCCCAAAATTCAAGTGCACCTGAAGAAAAAGAACGGAAAAAAGTTGTTTGCTTTTGTTTTTTTTTTTACAAGAAGAAAAGAACAAAGACCGGCGGTACCGGTACAGCATCAAAGAAGGCAGACGCGACACAAAAGAAATAAAGAAAAAAAAATAAGGAAATTCTTCTGCGGTGACAGGAACACGACCTGCTGGCTCTGCGGAAAAAGAAGAACTGAGGAGAGACAGTTGGGAAAGGCGGGAAGGCAGCACGCAGGCACTGTGGGATGCTCCCAAAGGCTTTCTGATTGGATGCTGGGGAGCGTTCCCGCGCAGGCTCCGTCGGTACCGACATACCCATATGTGAAGACTCATTCCTGCTTGTTCCTGGAGATTGAGAGATATCACATTCCTGGAAATGTTCCCTATAATGGTATTGATCATTCTCTGAGGGCCCCAGCAGGCAAACAAAAGGATAGTCTTCCAGTCTGACAATGCTGCAGTTGTTTATGTGATTAACAGTCAACTAGGGCTGGGAGGGTTATGGGGCTGCTTGGGAGGCTAGTTCTGCTGAGCATGTAGCTGAATGCATTTGTAACAGCTAGCCACATACTGGAGGAAACTAATGAGATTGTTGATGCTCTCTCGTTTCCAGCTGCACTGCTTCAGGTGCCTCACCCCAGTAGTGTCCCCCAGGGCAAGCAGCAAGTCAGTGGAGATGTGGAGCCTTGGATTCGAAGTGCCAGCGGTATGCTGAGGGTATCCATGTCCAAAAGCACCTGGAAGACATATGAGAGAGCCTAGGCCAGGCTCTGGAGCTTAGCTGAGTGCTGAGGCTTCAGCCTGCTACAGGGAACACTGGGCCAGTTAATGGAGTTCATAACATGTCTGCAGGAGGAGGGGACCTCAGTGAGACATGCCAGGGTGCTGCTGGCTGAAGAGTGGCGTTCTTCCTGAAGTTTGGGGGGTGAAGGGACACGGCGAAGGAGTTTGTAGTAAAGAAGGTTATGGCGGACAGGTCTAGGGAAAGCCCCCCCCCCCCCCCATCGAACGGGCATCGACTCGTTACCCTGCATATGCTGAGAGCAATTATCCTGACGGCGCCGGAGGTGGCGAGGAACGAGTTTGTACTTAGGGTGGCCCTGCTGATTTTGTTCTTCAGTGCCTTCAGAATGAGCAAGGCTATTCCATGGTCCAGATCGGACATAGAGAGCCCTGCCCTCGGAATTGGGGATATTGTGGTGGGTGGCAATTGGATCGGTCTGAGGCTGGGGAAGTCTACGACTAATCAGGGTTGCAAGGGTAGAATGGCGTGGGCTCCACGCCACCGAAATCAATGACCTCTCCCAGTGAAGGCGATGAGTGAGTACCTGCAGGTGCGGCCAGGGGGAGAGGGGGAGGTGGCGCTGTCGCGACACCAGGGTGGCTCTTGCCTGTTGCAGTACCAGTTAAGGCGATGTGTTACTGGTTGTTGGAAAAAGCTGGATTTAGCACAGCGGGCATGATCCTCCATTCATTTAGGATAGGCATGGTTATCACACTGCATAGGTTGCAGTTTGGGGAAGAGCAGATCCAGAGAATCAGGAGATGGGCATCTAATAAATTCAGACTGTATATCCGATAAAGGGGCCCTCTCACCCCATTAACAACATGCTTTCTTATTTTATTCCAGCAGATATGGAGAGGATGACGGTCTGGATAGTGGGTAATTCATACATCTTTTGGGCCCGGAGAAGAGCGATGGGTGGCCGTTTTGACAAGCAGCTCTGTTTTTCTCTTGGCACTGTGGGCATACAGTGGCTGGGCAAGAAGGGATGCAGTTGGACCAGCTGAGGCCAGCACTCATGAATGAGTGGAAGGCGAGCCAGCCCCTGGATTTCATAATGTTGCACCTAGACAGCAACAACCTAAGTATTGACCAAAGGCATTGACTTGAGCAATAAAATAAAGCGGGATATGGCTTGGATCCACACTGGCATGGAAGCAGGCATCATTTGGTCTTAAATATTGCCCTGCTCAATGTGGAATGGGGGCCATTCGACCGAAGGGCATCGAGAGTCAAAGGAAGCTAAACTCCAAAGTTGTGAAGTTTGTAAGGTCGCGGGGGGATCCAGCATGATGGTATTCTGGTGGGGACCACAGCAGTGTATAGTGGAGACAGGGTGCACCTGAACAAAATCGATTTAGATCTGTTCATTGAAGGTTTGCGGAGGGCAGTCAGCTTGGTTCTCACGATGGGAGAATCAGGCCGCCGCCTACCTAGTGGTAGGACTTCACCAACATAGGTGAGTACCATGATGCGGAGGGGTATGGGTACCAGGTCAGGGTGTATGGGCCCAGGATTGGGAGGTCAGGCACCAGAGACAGGGATTCCTGGGCTTGGTGCAATGGTTCAGTGCAAGCATATAGTAACCCCAGGTGCTGACACGGAGCAGTTGGCAGCGGGGGAAGGCACCTGGGGCCAGGATGCTGACAACGGTGCTATGGTACTCCATTTTTTTTGGGGGGGGGGGGGGGGTTGGGTCCTGGACAATATTCTGGGGAATTGCTGTAACTATTTAATGTCAGGCACTGTAATTAGTGTATTATAGTTGGGTTTTGCTGCATTGACACTGTTGTAACTATGTAATGGTTGGAAGCTGTGGCCCGTTATTCCCACACAGAATGGGGGGGGGGGAGGGAGAACATAAGAACATAAGATATGCCATACTGGGTCAGACCAAGGTCCATCAAGCCCAGTATTCTGTTTCCAACAGTGGCCAATCTAGGTCATATGTACCTAGCAGTTTCCCCAAGGGACACAATGCTTGTATTGGTTCAAGCTTGTATTGGTTCCACAATGCTTGTATTGGTTCAAGCATTGATATCCTGGGTCCCTTCTTAATAATGGTTTATGGACCTTTCCTCCAGGAACTTGTCCAAACCTTTTTTAAACCCAGCTACACTAACAGCCTTTACTACATCCTCCGGTAACAAATTCCAGAGTTTGATTACACGTTGAGTGAAAAAATATTTTTTTATTAGTCTTAAATAGTTTACCCTGTAGCTTCATTGCATGTCCCCTAGTCTTTCTATATTCTGATAAGGTAAACAATCGATCTACGTTTACCTGTTCCACTCCGTTCATTAATTTATAGACTTCTACCATATCTCCCCTCAGCCGTCTCTTTTCCAGGTTAAAGAGCCCTAACCTTTTTAGCCTTTCTTCATAGGAGTATCCTTCCATCCCCTTTACCATTTTGGTGGCTCTTCTCTGAACCTTTTCTAAAATCGCTATATCCTTTTTAAGATACGGCGACCAGAATTGCACACAATATTCAAGGTGCGGTCTCACCATGGAACGATATAGAGGCATTATAATATCTTTTGTTTTATTTTCCATTCCTTTCCTTATCATACCTAGCATTCTATTTGCTCTCTTGGCCGCCGCTGCACAATGGGCCAAGGGTTTTAACATGGTATCCACAATGACGCCTAAATCTTTTTCCTGGGTGGTAGTTCCTAATGTGGAACCTTGCATCGTGTAACCATAGTTTGGGTTGTTCTTCCCTAGGTGCATAACCTTGCACTTGTCCACATTAAATTTCATCTGCCATTTTGATGCCCAGTCTTCCAATTTATCAAGATCCTCTTGCAATTTTCCACAATCCTCTTGGGTTTTAACAACTTTAAATAGTTTTGTGTCATCTGCAAATTTGATAACCTTACTCGTTACTCCACTTTTCAGGTCATTTATGAATATGTCAAAAAGCAGCGGACCCAGCACAGATCCCTGGGGTACACCACTATTCACCTTTCTCCATTGGGAAAATTGGCCATTTAGCCCTACCCTCTGCTTTCTATCTTTTAACCAGTTCCTGATCCACAATAGTACACTGCCTCCTATCCCATGACTCTTTAGTTTTGCCCAAAGTCTCTCATGAGGGACCTTGTCAAAGGCTTTCTGAAAGTTCAGATACACAATATCAACCGACTCACCTTTGTCCACCTGATTATTCACTCCTTCAAAAAAACATAACAGATTAGTAAGACAAGATCTTCCTTGTCTAAAGCCATGTTGGCTGTCTCCCATTAGGACATGACTATCTACATGCTGAGTAATTTTATTCTTTATGATGGTTTCTACCATTTTTCCCGGTACTGATGTCAAGCTCACCGGTCTGTAGTTTCCCGGATCACCCCTGGAACCCTTTTTAAAAATTGTTGTTACATTGGCGATCCTCCAATCTTCAGGTATTAGAGATTATTTTAATTATAGTTCACAGATTACTAATAGCAGGTCTGCAATCTCATATTTCAGTTCTTTCAACACCCTTGGATGTATACCATCCGGCCCAGGTGATTTGCTACTCTTCAGTTTATCTAATAGTTGTAATACATCTTCCCGATGTATCGATATTTCATTTAATTCTTCCGAGGGAGGGAAGGGCAGAAAAGCTGGGGGCGGGGCAGGAGCCCAGAGGAAATCCAGCATGCCCTGGGTTATGTTTACTCATGGAAAATAAAACGTTCCACTCCCCTCTGTGAGGGCTTTTATTACCTGTGCCCAAAAAGGGACTGAAAGGTCAGGAAAAGCCAAGAGAAATCTAGGCAGACTTTCATTAGGTACATCTGTACCTGCTTCAGAGCTGGTGTAAATTATGTAAGTACATTATACCTGCTATCCTCTGCTAGATGGGGATTTTCACACGCAGGAATTCCCTATAAAGTAGAGTTGCTTTCTTGTTACAGGGGTTCTCTGTAGACATCAGGGAAATTCAGCCATAAACACTGGTGGCATTTATTTATTTAGATACGTTTCTATACCACCTTTCAGTCTCAATGTGGTTTACATAGAATAAACTGACCCACTGCAATGTGGGTGTCTCTAAGTGGTTCCTGTCCGACAACTGCACCCTTGATTGATCAGACTCCGATCCCTCGTCACCTCCTTCCGTTATCTCGGAGTGATCTTAGATTCATCTCTCTCCTTTCATACTCATGTTTCTATGCTTACCCGCCATTCTTTCGCAGCATTACGTCGCATCAGAGCTGTTCGTTCCTTTCTTCCCACTAGTTCCTTGATTACTTTGGTGCTGGCATTAGTCACTAGTAGACTCTACTATTGTAATCTCTTTCTGGCCAATCTGCCAGCTTATCAGTTGCAACGTCTCCAACTCATACAGAATACCGCTGCTCGTCTTCTTACATTTGCTCGTCGTTATGACCATGTCTCTCCTATTCTTTATCATCTCCACTGGTTGCCCCTTCGTTTTCGGTTTCAATATAAATTTCTTATTTTGACACATAGAGCTATCCATACATCCACCCCACTGTACTTATATAACCTCATTTCACTCCATACACCTTACTGTCATCTTCGTTCCTTGCACGCAAATCATTTATCTCTGCCGTCACCATCTCAGGCTCATCTCGAACAAACCAGTCACGCAGCTTTCTTCTTTCTCAGCCCTGTTCTTTGGAACGCCCTCCCTACTTCCCTCCGTCTTGAACCCTCTTATACAAAGTTCAAGTAACTGCTAAAAACCCATCTATTCCAACAAGCTTTCGACCTGCCCTCTACCATCCCTTCCCGAGTTTGGTCTTGTTCTGTCCGTTGTATTTTGCTGTATGTTTGCACTGTCCTTTCGCCCTCTTTCCTATTTGACTATGGCGTTCTTTTTCTATAGTTAGGGAGCGTAGTCTTTTTTATTATTGTAAACCACTTATATGTTTCGACCAAAGCGGTATATCAAATGTGGGAATAAAGATAAAGATAAACAGTAACGTATGAGATGACTGGCGAACCCTATACAAAGTGGCTGCTGTTATTGGGTGATGCCACTAATGTTTATGGCTATGTTTTTCTCTGCTGCCACTAGAGAAAGTGTTCTTTTAGGCAGGGCTTAACTTGTTCCAGAAATGGAAGGAATAGCGTTCTGGCACTTCTTGAAGCTTCAAAAGATAAGGACTTTAGGTTCTTCCCCCCAAAGAGGTAAAGCAAAGCTGAGCTGGCAGCTGATCTATTTTCCCTTTACTGCCGAAGCAGAGGTCATAGAAGAGGTCGCTGGAAGCCGTCTGGTTTTATCACATACAGCAGCTTACAGGCACTTCCACATTTCCCATGGCTTGGAGTGCTGCATCCCACTGTTGCAGTTGGTACCTGTGCCAGGCTCCTGCAACAAAAATTGGGGCTGCTGCTTCTTCTGGTCTTTTAGGAGATAATCGTAGCAAGAGAGGTAAGGGCAGGCCAGAAGAGATTCTGGGGGGCAGGGGAACTTAAAAAAAATGGATTGTACTAGGGGGTTGGAAGAGCAATAGAGAGAAAATTATTGTTTATGCTGAACAGTTTCAGGTACTTTGTAGTACATTATTTGAAAGATGGCTGGCATTTTATTATTATTAATCTGATGTCACATTAAGGTGTGCTTTCTTTATAAGATTGATAGCTTTGTAATTATTCCTCGACTTAGTTTTAATAGGCTTAGGGTTTTATATTTTATATTTTACTTAATTTTATTTTATACTGTTTGATATTCTCTCTCTTTTAATGCAATTCCACTTCAAATCTTAAGAAAGGCAGCTTATAAGCAAAAATTAACAATGACGACTGCTATATATTTTGTTCTACTCAGCCTACTTTTCTAGCGTTTGATGTTTTTAATTTTTCTAAAGGAACTCTGAGCAGAACGCTACATACAATTATTTATTTAATTTCCTTTATTAATCACCTTCAACGAGAATCCACTTAAGGTGATAGTAAATGCAATTTATTTTATTTTACTTCATTCTCAATTAGAGATGTGCAGGGAGAATTTCATTTCTTTTCATTACATTTTTTCCATAGCATTTTATTTTTGCACACACTATTTTATAACAGCATGCACTAAACCCCCAAAACAGTCAGCACCCTCCTCCCACCAAAAAAACCCATACCTAACACTTCAAAAAATTTCCATGATCCTAGTGTGACCACATCTTGAGTGATTAGTTCCATCTTAAAAAATATATACTGTAGTGTGGAACTAGAAAGCTTTGGAGAACAGTGACGAAAATAAATGGAACGGAGCACATCTCTTATGAAAAGAAGCTAAACAGATGAAGGCTTTTCAGCTTGAAGATGACTTAGAGATTAATAAAAGCACAAGTTCGGGGGCTCTACGGATGTTCATGAAAAAAAAGTGTCATTTTTGGATCAGTTTTGGACTTTTCCCTGTATTTTGTCTTCACCACCTCCACTGGAAGGTCATTCAATGCATCCACCATTCTTTTACTGATGAAATATCTTGTGATGTTGCTTCTGAATCTACTCCCTGGTTGTTTTGGTGCATTATTTATACTTTTTGAGGTATTTTGATGTCTCTTTACTCCCCACTCATCATCCTGTGTTGAAAAAAATCTGCTAGGGAGGGGGGGGTAGGGAGAGAGAAAGTATATTGTGTGTACAAGGTGCTAACAAAAAGTATTGAGACTTGTACAATAACACAAGAAGTATAACACTGACAGTTATTGCACTCAGTCTACTTCAAAGTAGTCCCCTTCTGATAAAACACACTTTCTCCAGCGTTCCTGCCATTGCTGGAAACAAATTTTGAAATGCCTCTTTCGTTATGCTGTGAAGCTGCTATGTCAAATTTTGCTTAATGGTCTCCAAGTTGTTGAATCTCCTTTCTTTCAGTGGTAATTTCTGTTTTAGAACAAGAAAATGTCATAGGGTGCAAGGTCAGGTGAGTACGGAGGCTGACAGACTTGCTCAATTTGGTGTTTGGCCAAGAACTGCTGGACAAGATGTGATGCGTGAGATGGGGCGTTATCGTGATAAAGCAACTATTCCTATGCAACTCTGGCCTCTTACGATGAGCTGCATCATTCAAACAAGTCAGACCCAGTACTCCTTATTGATGGCTTGGCCTTTTGGAGCATACTCATAATGAACAATACCTTGGTAATCAAAGAAAAATGTGAGCATGACCTTGACCATAGCCTGTCTGGTGAGGAGTATTCTTGGGTCTGGGAGAGTTTAGAGTCTTCCATTGTGAGGACTGAGGCTTAGTTTCTGGCTCATAACCATAAACACACGATTCATCACCAGCAATAAACTTTGATGAAATCTGAGTAATTTTCAACACATTACAACAACTCCCTGACTGCAGACAGTCTATCTTTTTGGTCAGGGGACAGGAGTTTTGGCATGAATTTTGCAGACACACGTCTCATCTCCAAATCGACAGTAGAAATGGACTGGACCGACACGAAAATGATGTCCATGTCCTCAGCAAGATCCCCGATAGTTAATCAACGATTTGAGAGTATTGTGGCATGCACTGCTTCAACTTTGTCTTCATTCCTGTTCAAAGATGGCCTTCCAGAACATTTGTCACTGCCAACGCTTTGGCAGTCCTCTTGGAAACATCTGTACCAGTCAAACTCGAGCACAACTCATGCATTCATCGCCATACACTTGCTGTAACTTGCCATAAATCTCTCTGCATGAATCTCCAAGTTTCTGGCTGAACGTAATGCAAATTTGGTGTTCAATTTTTTCACTCATCGTAAATCTGACGAACTGCTTTTACACTATACCAAACATTACATGATTTTAAAAAAGTACAGGTGTGCTACAACACTACACTCTGCAAATGCAGAGCACATAACTAGGTCACTGCATGCTTAATAGCTTCATGGTGCAATGTAATGTTATATAGCTACACAACAAGTCTCGATACTTTCTGATCACACCTTGTATGTGATGTAACTTCTAGCTCTGGTTCTGCCCACAACTCCATTTCCTTTATGCCTACAAAATTAAGCATTTCTTTTAGGTCGGTGGGTACAACTTGCCTGCAAGCATTACAGGTAGTCTAAAAATAGCCCAAAGGATAGGTCCTATCCTGCAGAAGTTACATCATATCTCTCTTTTGCAAATACAGACATTTGTCAGAAATACATGTGAATAAGAGAAAAAAAAAGCTCATTCTAGATGTAACATCTTATGGAACTGTGTTAGGAGAGAAAAAAAATGTGTGCATTGAGGAATGACAGAAGATGTTGGTGGAAGCAATAAAGAACGCACAGGAGTGGATATGGAGATATTTTGTAATATAACAACCCATTTCAACCATATGTGTAAGACAACAGAAAATGTCCTAATAAAATGAGTCCACACAAAACACTTGACTATCTATCCAATCTGCCTACAGTAATTATGAAGCAAATAGAAGAGGGATTAGAAAGTATGAGGTTTGCACTGCTGGAGGAAGGACTGTAGCCAAAAACTATCTTGTAACTAATTGTAATTCTTTATAACTCTTCTTAGAGGTATGTGGACATTGCTTCACATACCTTATATAGTGTATTCCGGATTATTTCAATATTCATCTCATCAAGGTCTTGCTCAGAGATGCAATCCTGAAAAAAGGCAGCTGAAATTCAGCGAGAAGAAAAGTAGTGAGTTGCCACTGCATTATGCACAGTTACAAGCACAAACACATACATACAAGTGGAAAGTGGTATCTGAATGACAGGGAGACCCCAAATGGTCCTTTTCGGCAGACATCCTCTGTTTTTATGGGAAATGTTAAATATACACATAAAAATGAAAGGGTGGGAGGGGGTAACTGTAAGAAAAAAAAAATCCCAGACCCCTGTGATTGCTATGAATTTACGAAATGGCCTGCTAGTAAGCCAACAGAGCTTAACCACTGCTGAGTTCTGCAAATTGGCAGGGGAAAATGAGACTGCTGCTATTTAAGTGCCTACAGACAGATGTCCATAGCATACGACAAGCACAGTCTGTTGAACTGCAAAATCAGAGGGACCAATGTATATATTTTGATCTTCATTAAGTCCTTCTAATAAAATACTTGTGTCTACCTACTTCAAATCTCAAGATAAACCCTCCCACATGCTTCCTCGCTGTCCTTTTCTATGGAAGTTATTTTAAAAGCATTTTCACATGTAAATAGCGGTATTTACACATTTAGAATGAAATACATGTGTAAATGTGATTTTAGAAAGTCACTATTTATATGGAGATCTACATTATACAGAGATTTCAAGCGGGTGTGGTAGAGGCATGGCTTGGGTGTTACTTGGATGGGGCAAAAACCTACATATGTTTTCCCCCATTTTACAAGAGTCCACCTATATGCCAAAATATTTCTGTGTTGGGTTTTACACCAGTTCCGAGGTTTAAAGTGTTGGTTTAGGCCATTCGGTGTTTCCTCCTGCAAACTGAAAATTCAAGAGGCCTCAGTACTTAAGTGCACAGGTTTGCAAAACAGCCTACTACATTTGGAAGGGCCAGCATTTGCACATGGAAGTTGCGAAACTGCTACCATGTTCGTGACACTGTTTTCTCATCTGTGGATTTGGAAAACGGCTCCTCCCGCTATGCATGATGGCAAAGTACATGCATGTCTGCACGTCCTTGTATGTATTTTTACAAAAGGCTTTGCATGTGGCAGAGCCTTTTGTGCAATGCTGCCCCTGCCCTCCACATTCATACCTAGACATCTCTTTTCTCACTAATCCCTTCTTTCTAAAATGGGGCTCCATGTCTCATATTCACTCTATGGCTTGAATAGCTCCCATGGAATATTTAATCTGTCTTAATGACCACCTTCAAAACCATCTGAAATCATTAACTCTATCATTTTGTTGTTCTATTATTTATGTAATTTTTTTTGAGTATTTGTTCTGTCTTTTGTTAGATACCCTGGCTAAAGTTATGGGAAATGTACTAAACAAAATAAGACAAGACAAATGGATGCCTGTAACAGATATTGATCATTGCCTAGGAGCCATCTCAGTACACTGCCATGGACGGCACCTGTGCCTAGTCAATTCACACTATAGTGTCCAAAGTTTAGCTTTTATTCTTATAGGGAAAGGATTTTGGATTTAGTTTATGCCTTTTTCAGTAGTAGCTCAATGCAAGTTACATTTAGGTATAGTAAGGTATTTCCCAGTCCATGGAGGACTTACAATGGAGGGTTAAGCGACTTACCCAGGTGTGTAGGGAGCATCAGTGGGATTTGAACCCTGGCTCCCTGGTTCTCAGCCCACTGCTCTAACCATATCATGCTGCAGCTCAAACAGGCCTAACTGGTAACTTGTGCAGTCACAGATGTAAAGAGAAACTTTAGAACATAAATATAGCGCTTACCATATTAATACTCTGAACAGACATTCTTTACTGATTTCCCATTATAATGCACCCATGACAGAATATCATCAAAAACTGTGTGT
Organism: Ichthyophis bannanicus; assembly: GCA_033557465.1. Lineage (NCBI taxonomy): Eukaryota > Metazoa > Chordata > Amphibia > Gymnophiona > Ichthyophiidae > Ichthyophis > Ichthyophis bannanicus. The sequence continues at coordinate 500,109,196 of CM066034.1, forward strand.
AATACTCCGGTTTACAAGGAAAAAGCATGGCTAAATGTAGTGTGTCAGATGCGCTTGGGCTGGCTATACTCCCCTTTGGCTTTCTTCTAGAATAATTGTTGCCCAAAATGCATTTAATCATTTGATAGTGAAATGATGAGATTTCTGTAAAACAAATTATATGTTTGGGAAATTGTGCACTGTGTTTTGTAGGAAGTAGAGGAAGTGTCAAATTTGAACAGATACAGAAATACAGATAAAAAAAAACACCCTTACCAAGGGGAGTATCCACCAAGATTGCATTGTAGAGTTCAGCTGGCGTCTGAGCAATATTTACAGCCTCCATCTGCTCAAAGCTGCCCAATGGATGACACTTGGGAACCAGCTCAGAGATAGAACGCTGGTGCAGAGTTCCGGTAATCAGGAGAATCACGTTATCAATCATGTAACTGTAACTGAAAGACAAAACAATGGACTAAGTGGCATGCAGTAATAACCAAACTAAGCACTCAAAATAAAAAAAAAATAAAAATAAAAAAGGAAGTACTTAAAATGTAAGCACTACTGGAAGTTTAAATGGCACTGGAACTTGAAGGGTATGTCCCAGTATATTGGGAGAGCAAGACGACAAATATGAAACATCTTGTTGCTGTTAAGTGCCGTCGAGTCAGAGTCAACTCATGGCGACCCTCTGGATAGCTATCCTAAATTGTGTTCGGCCTTCAGTCAGGCGGCTCATTGTTGACAGACTGGTACCCGTATCTGCTGTTATTGTATCGATCCATCTCATTGCTGGCCTTCCTCTTTTGCGTTGACCTATCTTGCCAAGCATGATGTCTTTCTCTAATGATCTCTCTCTTCGCATGATGTGTCCAAAGTATGAAAGTCGAAGTCTTGTCATCTGAGCTTCTAAAGAAAGCTTAGGTTTGATCTCCTCTAGTACCGACTGGTTTGTTCTTCGGGAAGTCCATGGTATACACAGTATTCGCCGCCAGCACCATAATTCAAAGGCATCAATTTTCTTCCTGTCTGTCTTTTTCACTGTCCAGCTTTCACATCCATATGATGTTATTGAAAATACCATGGCTTGAACAAGTAGAATCTTTGTATGAAGAGAGACATCTCTGCTCTTGAGAATCTTATCTAGGTCTTTCACAGCCATTCTGCCAAGAGCAATGCTTGTTGCTTCTTTATTGATTGATCCAAGTAGGTTAAAGTTGTTCACAATTTCAATTTCTTCTCCTTCAACGATGATCCTGTTGATTATGCCAGTTGCCATGATCTTTGTCTTCTTTACATTAAGGTGCAGGCCCATTTTGAGACTATGTTCTTTGATTGTGAGAAGCAAATGTTTCAGATCATCTTCACTTTCAGCCAGTAATGTAGTATCATCAGCATAGCAAAGGTTGTTGATGAATCTTCCACCAATCTTCACACCTCTGTTGTCTTCATACAATCCTGCTTCTCTGATGATTTGTTCTGCTTATAAATTAAACAGGTAGGGGGAAAGTATGTAGCCTTGTCTTACACCTTTGCTTATTTTAAACCATTCTGTTTCTCCTTGTTCTGTTCGAACTGTTGCTTCTTGATCAAAGTACAGATTGCGCAAGAGTACGATCAGGTGTTCTGGTATACCCATGCTTCTTAATGTGGCCCAGAGTTTCTCATGGTTTACACAGTCAAAAGCCTTGCTATAGTCGATAAAGCACAAATAGATATCCTTTGGGTATTCTTTAGTCTTTTCAAGGATCCATCTCACATCCGCAATGATGTCTCTCGTTCCTCGCACTTTCCTGAATCCTGCTTGCACTTCAGGTAGTTCTTGTTCCAGGTATGGTTGTAGTCTCTTTTGAATAATCTTCAGTAGAATCTTGCTGGCATGTGGGATCAGAGCGATTGTTCGATAATTTCCACAGTCAGTTGGATCACCTTTCTTTAGTATTGGTATAAACACAGATCTTTTCCAGTCAGTTGGCCATGATGTTGTCTTCCGTATTTCTTGGCAGAGCCTTGTAAGTATGGTAACAGCTGCATTAGATTACTGCAATACCTCTATAGGAATGCTATCAATGCCTGGTGCTTTGTTCTTTGATAAGGCTTTCAATGCTGCTTCAACTTCTTCTTTCATCACCGATGGTTCCCGATCATAAGGTACAGGTTGAAACGGCTGTTGGTCCACTTGATCTTTATCATATAAAAAACTCTGTATATTCCTTCCATCTTTTCTTGATCTTCTCTGCATCATTCAACATAGAACCCTGAGCATCTTGTAACATTCCAATTCTTGTTCTTCCTCTAATAGTTTCTGCTTCTATTTCCTTGCAAGTGTCATTGTAGTACTTTTCCTTGTCCTGTCTTGCTGCACGTTGGAAATCTCTGTTGAGTTCTGCGATTGTCTTTCTCCTCTGGCTTTAGCTTCTCTGAAACATACGGATACCAAATGTGATGACTGAGCTGTCGAAAAAATTCTATGCTATAAATTTAGACGACACCTGGCAACGGTAGAATACAAATACCTATGTAGTTACAACACAGCCAGAACAGCAATGGCATCTGCTAATGGGCTGTTCCAGATGGCAAGAGGCAGACCTGATAGGGAAACTGGCTTACTAGCAATGAGGTAAGGGAGTGAAGGTTTGTTGGAGGGGTGTAGGCAGTCAGGTTGGTGACTGGCTAATTAGGGGACCTAGTTTGCAGGCTGGTTGGAATGGAGTACCTGGCTGAAGGGGGACAGGCTTGCCAGCTAGCAGGGACAGTGAGAGAGTGGAGTAGAAGCAAAGGATAAAAGAGAAAGCTAGAAAGGGGTTGGGACTGTGAAGGCAGCTCATTCAGATAAAGCTTTACCTACAGAAATCCGCATTCACGGTCAGACGACTTGTTAGAAATTCCATCTGTTAGGACTGCAAGGACAATTAAGAGGAATCATGTGGTATCATTGGCCCTCTGTTAAGGAATGCACTGCCTCATCAGCTTAGGGCTGAGGAGGATGCAAAGGTTTTTAGAAAATTACTTAAAACCTATCTACTCCAAGAAGCACACAATGTTTAGTGTTAACATAACTGTACAACAAAAGTAAACCTAAGTTTTTCTCCATGCACTCTGTAAGCCACTCAGAACTCTGCAATAGCTGGTATAAAATTGTATGTAAATAAATATATAATAAATAAACAAGCTTTGTTCAGCTTGTCCTTAGAAACAAGTAATGTTCCAGGTGATTGAAAGGAAGAAAAACAAACACTCTTAAGCCACCACTTTCTAACCCTGTTGCTCACTCTCACCTCTTCTTTCCTAGCTCCATTGCTCATTCAACTGTCTCCAGACCTCACTGCACAACTCGCCTCCCTTCACCAGATCCCCTTGCCAAACGCTGACTCCCCCTCTCTCCAGCCCTCAATGCTCAATATCGCCTAACTCCCTACAGTCCAGTACTCATACTGACTCTTATTCAACCCCTCACTGCTCACCATCTCTTCTTCTTGGATAATACTACCAATTATTGCAATGCCTGCACTCCAAATTCTCAAGAGAGTAATGTGGAGCATATGAAGTGTGCAGGTCAAGGCTCCTAAAAGCCAAGACGAGATCAGTTAACAATGCAATGGAGCCACGTGTTGTACTTCTACTTGCACAAGAGGCCAGAGTCAGAAAGAGGAAGACCGTCATGATAGAGTGCTGAGTCATGACCCCAAATTTGGAGGACAATGGATTGGCAATACCAGCATAAATTTAACTGGGAATTCTCAAAGTTGATCAAGTTCTTTCTTGAGATGACTATAGCACTAGATCAGAAAGGTGCAGTGGATGCTATCTATTCATTGTAACTTCACTAACATCTTTGATACTGCTTCACACAAGTCTCTAAATATTTAAAGGGGCAGAGTCCCCCACCAGGGGACAAATTCCCTGAACAGTCACCTGCTCCCAAAACCACCTCAAGCTAATAACCAGGGCAAGCTCAAACACCTTAGTTGTCTCACCAGTGAGCCCAACCTGTGGGATCATGCCTCACCAGCTGCTTGGAGACCGAGATGCTGGTAGGTGGTGCCAGCTGCCTATATCTGCCGATGCCATGAGTTTCGACATGCTCAGTCTCTGAGATGCGATAACCCACAAGTTAAGACTGGACTGGAGGGACAATAACAAATGCACGCTAGGACACTGTGACCTCAAGGACCACAATAGTAAAAGTACTAATTATGTGTGCAGAAAACTAGGGGAAAACCCCAAACTATGCCGTCGCTAGCAATCCACCCCAAATTGCACTCCAGATGGATGGAATCAGGAACCCCCAAGGATAAATGACAAGGTCAAGCCTTGGTACTAACCCCCTGAGAGTCCCAGGCAGAAATCTGTGTCAGGCTCAGCTCTATGACCCTGAAACAGTTTCTTTGCTTTGCAGGCACTGTGTTTAAGGTAGCTGACAGGCAGATTCCTTTGAGAGCCTTCTGCAATCTTCAGGGGGGGGGGGAGGGGGAGGAGAATGGAGGAGGTTTGAGGCTGTGTGAGGATGTAGAACTCATCCAAATCCTTCCATTTTTCTGGCTGCTTAACAGGCTCTTATCAGGGTAAGAACGTGGCGCTGAACCAATTTTCCCTCCTCCTATGGCTATCGAAAAGACTGCAGTCTAGTGGCACCTCCCATGTCACACTCAAGTGAGAGAGCTACACCCTCAAGGTGGTCATTCATGAGCGTTTAAGTCTCTTTTCCTCTCAATTCTTCTGATTTTCTTCAGAGGGCACAAATCCATCCTCCATCTGCTGGAGACAAAGAAATACTGAAGAGACCTCTGGTGGCTGAGGAGGATAGAGGCATGGGAGTGATGTCACTGAAACCTGGGCTTTTCAATGCTTCTTTGTCTCCACCAATCTGCTGGTAGGAGAACACAACCCATTTGTCTGGACTGGTCTGGCAGGATGATATGGAAACTAAATTTAAAAGGTTCTGATGCTCCCTGTACAATGCTAAGTACAGGAGCATCAGAGGCACATGAAGTGCTCAGTCTTGAAGGACTAGAAAAGGGGACTGTTACTTCTGGAGAGAGATCTGCAATTGTGAGTATATACTTTTGGGAATTTTCTGAAAGGAATTCTTTATATTAAAGCTAATTAATCTGTGAACCCACTATTTTTTGTTAAATCAGTCAGGGCCTAGTAGCAGCAGTATAAGTTTAAATTTAAAACACAGAAGAGAACTTTCTGGTTACATTTCATACCCAGTAGAGAGCTTGTAGTTTAAATTTAATAGTCACTCAGGGCCTAGCATCAGCAAAGTACTTTTAGTTTAAATTTAAAACACAGAAGAGAGCTTTCTGGTTAAATTTAGAACCCAGCAGAGAGCTTGTAGTTTAAATTTCATAATAAGTTAGAGCCTAGCAGCAGCAAAGAGCTATAATTTAAATCAAATCAGAATACAGCTTACCTCAGCAGCACAAGACAAGGTACTGTGTAGCAGCCCTCTTTTAATAAGTGTTATTTCCCTCCCTCCCCAACACCCACCCACCCCTGGGATAATCGTAGCTTTATAGGTACTTACACATCTTAAAAGACAGGAGGTGCTTTCAGGTGAAGCTTGTTATCCAAATCAGTCATACACTAAGGACCTGAGATTAATTAAGCTTCAGGCGAACAAGGTATATTAAACGTATTAGGTACAGTTTTATTAGTATAAATATCCATAGCAACCCTTAGTAAGTAAAGAACTTAAAGATCTAAACACAAACTTAAAACTAAGATGCAGACAGCAGTCCAACAGCGAGATGGGGGCTTTCCAGTCTTTTGCATTGAGTGTCACATGTATGATTTTCTCCCAGTTGGTGAGAGGTCTTACGTGTGCACTAGGTGCAAGGAGCTCTTTGCTCTCAGGGAACGAGTCCGTTCTCTAGAGGCTAGAGTAGCAGACTTGGAAAACATAAGAAAGACAGATAGGTACGTAGACGAGACCTACAGGGATATAGTCCTGAAGTCCCACCTCCAGTCTGGCAGCATTCCTGTTGCCATGGAGGAGAGAGGTAAAATGACAGGATAGCATCACCCTGGTGTGGCAGGACGTTATTCTGTAACTAGGACCTGTCCTCCAGGTGATGTAAAACCCTCTCGCACCGAGGAAGTTTCTCCAGGGCCATGTGCCCATGAGGGAAGGGTTAGGACAGCCGTTACAGTTGGTGATTCGATCATTAGGCATGTAGATAGCTGGGTGGCTGGTGGATGTGAGGATCGCCTGGTAACATGCCTGCCTGGTGCGAAGGTAGTGGACCTCACGCGCCACCTAGATAAGGTCTTAGATAGTGCTGGGGAGAAGTCTGCTGTCTTGGTACATGTCAGTACCAATGACATAGGAAAATGTGGTAGGGAGGTTCTGGAGGCTAAATTTAGGCTTTTAGGTAGGAAGTTGAAATCCAGAACTTCCAGGGTAGGGTTCTCCGAAATGTTTCCCGTTCCACGTGCAGGACCCAAAAGGCAGGCAGAGCTCCGGAGTCTCAATGCGTGGATGAGACAATGGTGCAGAGATGAGGGTTTTGGATTTGTTAGGAACTGGGGAACATTCTGGGGGAAAGGAGGGGCCCTTCCGAAGGGATGGGCTTCACCTTAACCAGGATGGAACCAGGCTGCTGGCATTAACCTTCAAAAAGGAGATAGAGCAGCTTTTAAACTAGATAATAGGGGAAAGCCGATAGTTGCCCAAGAGCGCATGGTTCGGAAGAATGTATCCTTGAAGGATACTACCAAAAGCAGAGAGGTTCCAAAAAAGAGTAAAGTAGCCCAAATGCCCTCGAGTATGGAGGAGATAGAGTGTAAAGATCCCAAATTACCCATGTCTACCAATAGCCTAATTAATATGAATAAAATACATTCTCTAAAATGCTTGTATGCCAATGCTAGAAGTCTAAAAAATAAGATGGGAGAGTTAGAATATATAGCACTAAATGAGAGATTAGTTATGATTGGAATATCAAAGACATGGTGGAAGGAGGACAACCAGTGGGACACCGATACCTGGGTACAAACTATATCGTAATGATAGAGCTGATCAAATTGGGGGAGGGGTTGCGCTCTATGTTAGAGAGGGCATTGAAGCAGAAAGGATTAAAGTTTTGCAGGAAACAAAATTTGCTATAGAATCTCTATGGATTGAAATTCCATGTAAAAAGGGGAAAGCAATGGCAGTGGGGGTGTATTATCGACCGCCTGGCCAGAATGAACAAATGGATGATGAAATGCTCAAAGAAATCAAGGAAGCTAACAAAAGTTACAGCGCAGTAATAATAATGGAGATTTCAAATACCACGGTATCGACTGGGTCAGTGTCACAGCAGGACATGCTAGGGAGATAAAGTTCCTAGATGAAATAAATGACTGCTTCTTGGAGCAGCTGGTTCATGAACCGACCAGAGGGGAAACTATATTAGACCTAGTCCTTAGTGGAACACCAGATCTAGTGCAAGAGATAAGGGTGTTGGGGCCACTTGGCAATAGTGATCATAGCATTATGGCCATTGTTTTAATTAGTGGAGGGGGGAATAGTAAGGAAATCCACAGTACTACCTTTTAACTTTTGAAAGGGAGACTATGATAAAATGAGGAAAATAGTTAAGAAAAAACTAAAAGGAGCAGTTACAAAGGTTAAAGACTTACATCATGTTGAAAAATACTATCTTGGAAGCCCAGACCAGCTGTATTCCACGCTTTAGGAAAAGTGGAAGGAAGTCCAAAAAACTGCCAGCATGGTTTAAAGGGGAGGTCAGAGAGGCTGTTGTTGCCAAAAAAGCATCTTTCAGGAAATGGAAAAAAAGAGCCAAACGACGAAACCTGGAAACAGCACAAGCACTGGCAAGTCCAATGCAAGGCATTGATAAGGCAGGCAAAAGGAGACTTTGAGAAGCAGCTTGCTGCGGAAGCAAAAACACGAAATAGAGACTTTTTCAAGTACATTCGTAGCAAAAAACCTGTGAGAGAGTCAGTTGGTACATTAGATGACAGAGGAGTTAAAGGGGCACTAAGAGGCAACAAGGCGATAGCGGAGAGACTGAATGAATTCTTTGCTTCGATCTTTACTGAGGAAGATGTAGGGATGTTACCCATGACTGAAGTGGTATTTAAAGGTGCGAAAGAATTAAAGGAAATATCGATACATCGGGAAGATGTATTACAACTATTAGATAAACTGAAGAGTAGCAAATCACCTGGGCCGGATGGTATACATCCAAGGGTGTTGAAAGAACTGAAATATGAGATTGCAGACCTGCTATTAGTAATCTGTGAACTATCAATAAAATCATCTCTAATAACTGAAGATTGGAGGATCGCCAATGTAACACCAATTTTTAAAAAGGGTTCCAGTAGTGATCCGTAAAACTACAGACCGGTGAGCCTCACGTCAGTACCGGGAAAAATGGTAGAAACCATCATAAAGAATAAAATTATTCAGCATGAAGATAGTTATGGCTTAATGGGAGACAGCCAACATGGTTTTAGACAAGGAAGATCTTGTCTTACTAATCTATTATGTTTTTTTGAAGGTGTGAATAAGCAGGTGGACAAAGGTGAGTCCGTTGATATAGTGTATCTGGACTTTCAAAAAGCCTTTGACAAGGTCCCTCATCAGAGACTTTTGGCAAAACTAAAGATTCATGGGATAGAAGGCAGTGTACTACTGTGGATCAGGAACTGGTTAAAAGATAGAAAGCAGAGGATAGGGCTAAATGGCCAAATTTTCCCAATGGAGAAAGGTGAATAGTGGTGTACCCCAGGAATCTATGCTGGGACCACTGCTTTTTGACATATTCATAAATGACCTGGAAAGTGGAATAACGAGCGAGGTTATCAAATTTGCAGATGACACAAAACTATTTAAAGTTGTTAAAACCCAAGAGGATTGTGGAAAATTGCAAGAAGATCTTGATAAATTGGAAGACTGGGCATCAAAATGGCAGATGAAATTTAATGTGGACATGTGCAAAATTATGCACCTAGGGAAGAACAACCCAAACTATAGTTACACGATGCAAGGTTCCACATTAGGAACCACCACCCAGGAAAAAGATTTAGGCGTCATTGTGGATAACATGTTAAAACCCTCCGCCCAGTGTACAGCGGCAGCCAAGAGAGCAAATAGAATGCTAGGTATCATAAGGAAAGGAATGGAAAATAAAACAAAAGCTATAATGCCTCTATATCATTCCATGGTGAGACCGCACCTTGAATATTGTGTGCAATTCTGGTCGCCGTATCTTAAAAAGGATATAGCGATATTAGAAAAGGTTCAGAGAAGAGCCACCAAAATGGTAAAGGGGATGGAAGGATACTCCTACGAAGAAAGGCTAAAAAGGTTAGGGCTCTTTAACCTGGAAAAGAGACGGCTGAGGGGAGATATGATAGAAGTCTATAAATTAATGAACGGAGTGGAACGGGTAAATGTAGATCGATTGTTTTTGTTATCAGAATATAGAAAGACTAGGGGACATGCAATGAAGCTACAAGGTAAACTATTTAAGACTAATAAAAGAAAATATTTTTTCATTCAACGTGTAATCAAACTCTGGAATTTGTTACCGGAAGATGTAGTAAAGGCCTTTAGTGTAGCTGGGTTTAAAAAAGGTTTGGACAAGTTCCTGGAGGAAAGGTCCATAAACCATTATTAAGAAGGGACCCAGGATATCAATGCTTGACCCAGTACAAGCATTGTGGAACCTGTGTCTTTTGGGGAAATTGCTAGGTACTCATGACCTAGATTGGCCACTGTTGGAAACAGGATACTGGGCTTGATGGACCGTGGTCTGACCCAGGATGGCATATCTTATGTTCTTATGTTTTTGTGTGTGCCAGGTATGACCAGGTACACAAATCTAAATTAAACTGATTGAATGATTTCAAATTTATTAGTGGGGATACACTTTCAGAACACAGTGGCTATGGACATTATGGTAAATGGCAGTTCCTCAGAGTAATTGGACAAAAAAAAAAAAAGAAGCAATACACAGAGGGGGCCTGGATCATGGTTCAGTAAACTCTGACTTAAATCTGCTGTTTGCCAAGGAAGCTAAGGCAGCTGCCATTATTATGGTGACCGACAGTCCAAAAAAAGATGTTGAAAGATTATAGAGATGTCATCCTTCTAGAGAGCCTTTGGGACAAGCATGGGTTCCTAGTGTCACCTGGAATGGGAAGATTAAAGACGGAAAAACTGGGAGGAGGGGGATGATACTTTGCACTGATAAAAAGAAAAAAAAAAACATATAAACCTCCCCCCCCACCTTTTGGCAGCACAATACGGAGCATCAGGTTTTCATTTTACAGACGATCCAAGAGCTTTTAACCAATGTCCTACTGTATAACAAAAGATGAGATGCAATCAGGGAAGTATATAATGAATAAAGAAAAAGATACTAGATGACATGAACCTAAACTTTGCATTGCTTTACCTGAAGCTTGATACTGACAAATGAAGTTTGCATAGGAATATCCTTTAGCCAGATCAGGGAAGGGATTATTTCTACTTACGTAATGAAATCCATAAAGCTTGCTAACGGTTCATAGGATTGGTTTCTCATGTGCCGAAACTCCACCACCATCTTTTCCTTCAGCTTGTCATCAATGACAGAGACGGCAAGTGGAGAGGCCTCATTTGCCAAGAAGCTGCCATAATCTGTGCTCTGCAAGTGCAGCTTTAAGTCTGCAAAAGAATATTTTTTTATGAAGTACAGTAAACATGGACAAGGTTAAACCACTGCATTAACTTCTTCAGCTTTCATATTAGGACTGACATTTGAAACAAGATGATATAGGAGTTTTTATGGCATTAAAGGAAGCTACAATGCCATATTAACATACTACTGCAGTGACAAATGATGCCACGCTACAGTCTCCTCTTTGTTAATGGAATTATGGCTGGTGGGCATTGCTGCTTAGGATGGCCACAAGACAGGTGGAGCAAGGAAAGCAGTTTGACAGTCAAACCTGTGTATATTGTACAGTCAGAAATATAAGGATACACTAGCAACAACGCTAATTATCTTAGTATAAAACATCCACCAATTCATGGGTGCTTTCTGGAGGCATAGCTGCAAAGTCTCTGAGTATTTTTTACCCACAAACTGCAGAGATTTCCAAAATAAAAATAGTGCACATGCATATGTATATTTTGAAAATTACCTAAATATGCACACTTGCACCTCCTTTCTATTCAGATACTTTTTTTTCTTAACTGCCTGCTTATTTCTGAAAATAAAATAGTATGTTTTACAATCCCCATCCTAATTCCCTTCCCAGGAAAGCCCTGCTCTTAGCCATCCCTCTCATCAGAAGCTGCCATCCTAGGCGATCACCTAGGTTGCCCAATGGGTGGGATGGCCCTGTCTGGAATGGCACAGTTTCTGTCCACTTGCGTGTACCGATACTGTACCAGAAATACAGGCAGTGGAAGAATATTTGGGGAACCCAAAAGGAGAGAGAATGATGAGCCAGTGAAATTTATGGAGACAGTTTTTCCAAAGCTATTGGAAATTATTTTTTTGGAACTAAAAAGGCTATATACAGCAACTTTCCATATTGCCAGCAGCAACAACAACAAAAACACCTCTTCCAAGACCTATAGCAATTCATTTTGACTTAAGATGCTTTCAATTATTGGAAATCCTGAAAAATAAATCATTCTTTGGGCACCTATACAGTGAGAGAAATTTTGATGGTCACAGCTCTAAATAACGTCACAGTACCAAAAAATAAATTTCTAGCAATAAGAGCAAACATAAAATTTGAAAGCAAGGTTTGGATTTTTCTTTATAACAAGAATGAACACTGCTGAGAACAATAAGACTAAAATATCTGAGGGTCCCGAAGAACAAGACTGTATGGATTCTCTTCCAGTAAACCAAATGGAGATACTGATTTATATGTTCTTAAAAAGTAAAAACAGAGCATGCCTGGATGAGACAGTGAGTGCTATGTACAGATTTTCAGATTTTCTGGCTAAGAGACTATGCGCCAATTTGCTATTTGCAATGTACTGTAATTGTAAATGCAGTGGACATGAAAGACTTGGAAAAGGCTCCTCTATGTTGGCTCATATCAATCTGGTATAATTTGAGAGTTCCAGGTCTAAAAGGTATATTTGTTTCTCCGAAGTTTGTTTTATATAAATAAAACCCAAGTCCTCTAGTACTTCTGTTCAGTGTGAAAATCTTCTACAGATTTTCAGTGAAATATAATGATCAGGCTGAGAATTCCTTTCATTTCATGTGTTTTCCTATTCTGCCATTCCCTGGAAAGGACCAGGGTAGATTACAAAGAATCATCATAAGTACAAAACATATCATAAAACAATACAAATGAATTGTAGTTATTCACAGGTAGAGAATTGTAGTTAGTTATTCACATGTAGGAAATTTTATCTATGTATTTTATAATCATGTATGCGCATAAATGCGCATTTACAAACATACTTGACATGGCTCTCCTGCTGACCTGACTCCTCTGCCTAACTTGCTGCCCTTTTCACCATCAAACAAAGACAGACATCACTTGTACTATATAAGAAAGTTTAAAGTGGTGTTTCGCGCACTCAAGGACCACGAAGCACTCCTTGGGGTGACTCCAAGGGTGCACCGTTTTGTCTATTCTCACTTTCCTCTGACTGACATTCCTTGATTATTGTCATCATTTGTCTCTTGTCGCTCTCTATGCGCCCCATTCGGGTTCAAAGGGGAAGATGCCCCCTCCCCAAAGGTCCACACACTATGCCTGCTGTCTCTTCACACTACCTTCGCGCATGATCATGCTCCGCTCTGTTCTCCACATCAATGATCCTGCCTCCCCTTGTCCAACTTAGCCCCTGCCGAAATGCTCTTCTCAACTGTCGATCCTTGCGTGCTAAAACTCATCTTATTTCTGATCTACTTCTCTCTCTCACTCCCTGGATCTCCTTTGCCTCACTGAAACTTGGCTTCATGAGGGCGAGGACTCCATTCTCTCTCTCTGCCTTCCCTCAGAGTACTCTGCTTTCTCCGTGCTGTGTTGTTCTAGACGCAGTGGGGATATAGCTTTTATTCACCGAATCTCCCTACTTGTTACTGAGGTCATCTCCCTCTCTTTCAATTGTGATGAATCCCTTCTGGTCCAGCTCTCTTCTTGCCTCCCTATCTTTATTGCAGTTGTCTACTGTCTGCCTTCAATGTCCTCTTCAGCCTGGAATCAGTTCCTAACTGCTATGCTTGAGCTCTCCATTACTACTAGTTCATGGCGACTTACATTCATTTTCATGCTCCAGTTTCCTATCGGGACAAATCCTGTCTCTCTTCTCTGGCTGAACTTTCACTGCAGCAACACCCATGCTGCAGGTTAAACTCTTGACCTGCTCATCACCTCAGATGATAATAAAATCTGCAATAGAGTATACGCCCAGGAAGGACTAGATAACATGAGGAGGGATCTAGCTAAGCTTGAAGAATGGTCTCAAACTTGACAGCTGAGATTTAATGCTAAAAAATGAAGGGTCATGCATCTGGGCTGCAAAAAACCCCCCAAAAAACAGGGAGTGATACACAAACGAGCAGGACCTGGGCATGATCATTTCTGATGATCTTCAAGTGGCTAAACAAGTAGAAAAGGTGATGGCGAAAGCCAGAAGGATGCTCGAGTGCTTAGCGAAAGGAATGGTCAGCAGGAAAAAGGTGGCGATAGTGCCTCTGTATAAGTCTTTGGTGAGATCTCATTCGGAGTACTGTGTGCAATTCTGGTGACCAGATCTTTAAAAGGATATATACAGGATGGAGTCTGTGCAGATAGTGGCTACCAAAACGGACAGTGGTCTTCTTTATAAACCATACAGAGACAGACTTAAAGATATGTATACTTTAGAGGAAAGGCAGGATAGAGGAGACATGACAGACACGTTTAAATACCTCTGTGACATAAATGCACAGGAGGAGTGTGTCTTTCGATTGAAAGCAAGCTCTGCAATGAGGGGACATAGCATGAGGGTGAAAGGGGATAGACTCAGGAGTAATGTGCGGAAATATTTCTTTACGGAAAGAGTGGCATATGCATGAAATAGTCTCCCAGTGGAGGTAGTACAGGTGAGGAATGTCTCTGAATTAAAGAAAACATGGGACAAACACAGATCTCTAACAGAAAAAAAAGGGACTATAGTAGTTGATATGGAAGGGCAGACTAGATAGGCCATATGGTCTTTTTCTACCATTATGTTTCTATGTTTCCATTTCGAGCAAAACAGCAGGAGATGTCCTGCCAATCACCAGGATCTCATTAAGAGGATTACCAGCGCCTGAGGAGATTCTGGCTAAGCCCCATGAGTGCTAGGATCCATGAAAGGACTAACTCTACTTGCTTAGACTCATAGGTTGTGCCGGAACTTTCTAACCCTGAACCATCCCTATATGTTCCCCACTGTGCCCTGCGAGAGGAACATGTGGAACCTCTGGGGTCTACCTTCCGGGAGACTCTGTAGGAAAACTTTCACCAGCTTTTCTAGGTCCTACCTATGAAAAAGGCAAATCACTGACTGACCTTATCACTCTGTCAGAAAAAGCTCCCCATCCTCTGTTGGCTCACCACTGGACACAAAGGATCAGAGCCAGTGCAAGGATATTAGATGCACTAGGCAAAACTTCAGTCTTGCATCCCCTTGCAATTAGTTTTTAAACCCCTACCCCCCCCCCCCCCCATTTTAATTAATAACTCATTTGTGATCGTCGCAACATGATTCATTCCATAACAATCCTACAAATTTGTGTATCTGGATATCACATTTTTTAATATGAAACTGTTTGGAAATCAATGCACAATGAGAGAGATTTCAAAAAGCCACTTACAAGGGTAAAATTGACTATTTACCCATTGCCCATTTTTCCTGTAGTTAAAAGTATATATTGATGACTCTGAATTTGTTTGGCCACCAGGATCCATTGATTTGACTGTAGCTGCTCTTTAGTACACCCCCCCCCCCCCCAAGAAACTGTTTAGTTTGTCTAGTGGTTGTGCTGGCCCTGCAGAGGATCCTCATCTTCTCCCCAGTACTCCCTCATAGAAAAGGCTGGACTCCCAGAGGAATGGCTACATGAAGAAGAATGGGGGCTTAAGCCCCTTCCTGACAGAGCAGCAGACCTTGGCAGCCCACAAGTCCCCCCCACAGCCCACAAGTCCCCCCCACAGAGGAGATCATGGCCTCAGACCCCTAAAGAGGAATGCTGCCAGGCAGCTACCAAAAACTGAAATAGCCTGTAAGTTTCTGGACAAAAGTAGGACCTGGGGCCCCAAAGGATCTTCAGAGGCCTGCTGGCTTGAGGCTGCAGTCATCCCACCACACTGCCCATCAGCGGGCATTTTTTAAAATTGGTATTATTTCGTATACCATCCTTCACCTAATAGTAAATCACCGCAGTTCACAGCATCCAAATGACCACCAGTGTGTAAATTGCAGGAGACATGGCAGAGGCAACAAAATCAGCATCAAGCCCCAGGCCCCTCTTGGGGGTGAAGGGGGGAGGGGGGTGTCTCAACACTGTTGAAAAACTGTGCCTCAAGGCTTCTCCATCGCATTCAGGACAAAATGAGCCAGCAATGAGTTCATCTCATAGGAACCACAAGCAATACCCTCTGTATACCGGACATGGCAGTTGTAAGAAAAAAGCAAAGAAAAAATAAAACTGCAGCAAAAAAGGAGCCCCTGATCAGTACAGGAATCCATCCTTCACCCAGTGTTTCCCTCTTTCTTTCATAGCCCTTCCCAGCCTTCACCTACTGTGTCTCTCTCATAGCCTGCCAAGCCATCACCTGCTGCCTCACAACCCCCCCCCCCCCACCCAATGTTTCTTATAGCCCTCCAGTCATCAGGCTCTCTCTCTCTCATAGCCCTCCTCCGGCCATCAACCATTGTTTCTCTTTTCATAGCTATCCCAAAGCCTTCACCCAGTGTTTCTCCTATAGAACCCCAGCCGTCATGCACACACTCACAGCCCTCCTCCACATCAGTCACCCAATGTCTCTGTCATACCCCCTCCCACAGCCATCATCTAGTATGTCCTCCTCTTTCATAAATCCCCCACCATGGCCTTCACCTGCTGTCTCCTTTTCACAGCCTTCACCGGTGTCTCTTTCTCTTCATTCTCCCACAGCCTTTAATTAGTATTTCTCTCTCATAGCCTCATCCCCCATGGCGTCTCTCACCATTCCTGCCAAGTTGCTGTTTGTAGCTGCATCGAAAAGTCTACACTTCATTCTCACAGCAATTTGCTCTCTGTAAGGAGTTTAAGCTGTGTGGTGAAAGAAGTTTGGGCTGATCTTGTGTTCATGTCTAAAGAATTAAAACTGAGTTCAGCCCAAACTTCCTCCACTGCATGGCCAAGCTCCTTGCAGGGAGCCGACCGTGGTGAAGGCTTGGCATTTGAGGCAGGACCTGCACATAAATACTTTCAGAAGCATGAAATCCCAGGCGCCAGGGTGCAATTTCTAGGCACTACAGTGACCTGTCACACAGGATATGTCAAGCTCTGATTCATTTCACCTAGAAAAACTCTAGCATGTCCTGCAGTGATATTGACCCAGTCAATAAGGGGTAATCGAAATCACTCATTACCACCATGATGCCAATTTTGCTAGCTTCCCTGATTTCTGTTAAAATGCTGTTTATTATAGCCAGGTGGACGGTAGTAACACCTCCTTCCACCATAGAATTTCTATCCAACATCTTGCCACTATTCTGCTATAATATTTTTCATCTCTCTCACTCGGTTTTTTTTTTTCAGGTTTTTTGTAGCACACTGCTCCATCGCTTTGTCACGCAACTGGAGGTGGCAGAAATATGGAGCAAAGAATCAACTTGAAATTTCTGGTTAAGTTGGAGAAGGGCCCAACTGAGTGTCTCCAACTTCTCCAAAAGGCTTATGGAAAAGATGCAATGTCAAGGCCATGAGTCTTCAAATGGCACAAATGCTTCAAGGCTGGCCGCGAGGAGGTGGAGGATGACCCCAAGTCAGGATGGCCTTCCACAACAAAGACAGCTGAGAACATTGACAGAGTGAACCAGCTGGTGCGGAGTGATCGCAGATTGACGGTGCGGATAATAGCTGAGGAGCTCAGCCTGAACAGGGAGTCAGTGCGTACCATCTTGGTGCAGGAGCTAGGAATGTGGAAGGTGTGCGCCAAGATGGTGCCCAAGCTTTTAATCATAGACCCAGAAGGAGCACTGGGTCAATGTTTGTCGAGACTTGCTAGGGACAATCGGAGAAGATCCAGAGTTCGTTGGCTGAGTCATCATAGGAGACCAGACTTGGGTCTTCCAGTATGACCCTGAAAGCAAGAGACAGAGCCTGGAGTGGAAGACTTGACTGTCACCCAGACCCAAGAAGGCACGCACGTCCAAATCAATGATCAAGTTCATGCTGATCGCATTCTTCGACCAGAAGGCAGTGATCCATCATGAGTTTGTGCCCAAGGGTCAGACAGTCAACCAGCACTTCTATCAGCAGGTCCTCAATCGCCTCCATGACCGGGTTCGGCGCAGCAGGCGGCTCTGTGGAGAGACACGTTGTGGCTGCTCCACCACGACAACATGCCCTCACACACCTCACTCAGTGTGAGGCAGTTCTTGGCCAACAGACAGATCACAGCTTTCGACCACCCTCCATATTCCCCTGATCTCACACCGTGCGACTTCTGGCTCTTCCCCAGGCTGAAGACTGTGCTCAAAGGAACTCATTTTGCTTCTGTAGAAGAGATCAAGGCCACTATGACAAGGGAGCTGAGAGACCTCAAGGAGGAGGACTTTACTGAGTGCCTCCGTACGTGGCAGAAGCAAATGCAGAAGTACATTAACTCTGGGGGGGGATTACTTTTAAGGGGACAATACGTAATTTCTCTGTAGATTTTGTAATAAAACATTTATGGGACAGTCTCGTTTCTTTTTTGTCACATCTCGTATAGCACCATCTCTCCACCAATTTGATCCTATCATTGTGGTGTAATTTGTACTCTGGTATCACAGTGTCCCATTGGTTGTTATCCTCTTTCTGCCAAGCATCTGAGATAATTTATCTACTTCTCCTTTCAGTGCTATATATGATACGTAACTCTCCTTTTATTTTTCAGACTTCTAGCATTTGCAAACAGGCATTTCAAAGCATACTTTTTGTTCATATTGCAACCTGCTTATCAGTTGACACTGGTAATTTGGAATCTTTCAACTTGGTCTGCTTTTTACTTAAAGGCAATTTGATTATCTTTATGCTGATAATGGTTATTTTGAAATACAAACATGAGACACTTTCTGTAGTTTGGGTGGATCAGAATGTGTGTATAAGCATCCCTTAGATCCAGAGAGCATAACTAATCGTTTGGAGGTATGGCAGAAAAGTACCCAGAGAAATCATCTTGAATTTCTCTTTGATGAGAAATTTGTTGAGATTTCGGAGATCTCATAGGCCTAAGATAGGCCTATGAGCTCCTGTTTTCTTTAGGATTAGGAAGTATCGGGAGTAGAACCCAAAGCCCTGCTAAGATGGGGGATCCTCCTCTATCATCCCTTGTTTCAACAGTGAGATTCTCCTGTTGAAGCAAAGAGGAGTGATGAAGGTCTAAGGAGGGCTGTCCCACAAAAAGAGTGGGAGGATGATCCTTGAATCTGAGCTGGAGGCTCTGAGTGACTAGATGTAAAGTCCAGGCTTCTGAAGTGATGTTGATCCAGCAGTGTGCAAAGTGCACCAATCTTCCTGGTATCATGGAAGGAAAAGGAAAGATTATGGGAGAACTGGCCATGCTCCTTCTGAAGCAGTCAAAACTCTGGAGGAGGTTGGGTAGTAGGTGCAGGCTGTGGTTTGGTAACCTTGGGTTTCCTGGCCTGTTTTTGGCCCTACCGTCTCTGTTGCTGTTGTGGGGCAGAGTAGCTAGCATAGGAAAGATATGATGGATAGAAAGGTTTTTAAGTGACCATCTTCTTCGTAGAAGATTCTGCTGTCCTTATGGAAAGCCTCTTCATGGTGAGATCGTCAGTCTATCTCCCCGCCTTTCATCCTCCACCTCTAGCCAAAGAGATTCTCACGATTACAGGGGATGTTAATTAACTTGTCCTAGACCCATTGTTCCAGGTTAGATGCTTGGAGCCATGCTGTTCTCCTAGCTCCAATGCAGGCTGCAGCAGATCTAATTACTAGCTTCAAATGCATCAAATGCTGCCCTTGTTAAAAATTTTGATGTGTTTTGGGTATGTGTCACTAAGACTTGATGAACTGCTTGCTTGTCAGAAGGCAGCAGGGTGGTAAATTCTACCTCAATGCATCCTTGAGGAACATGCCCATATAGAGCATATACGAGTAGCTTGGAAGACCTTCCTTCCAAAGGCATCCAGGGTTCTGGCTTCTCTTCAAGGGGGAACTGAGGAGTGTTTTTTCTGTCTCTTTGTTCTCCTTATGAAAGACTCCGAAACCTGGGGAGGGAGGGACCCTATACAGGAAAATCAAGCCTTTTACTGAATACAGGGGTTGACATGGGAGTCTCCCACATCCAAGCCATTAAATTCTTTAAGATGTTATGCACTGGGAGAGTAGCAGCCTCCTTTGGTCCTGATGGATATTGGAGAATATCAAGCTCTTCAGCTCTTGGCTCCATCTCAGTAGCCACCGAGACATCAAGAGCTGCTGCCATGTCCTTGATAAAGTCCTAAAAAGCCATCTTCGGGCAGTAAACGTTGACGCTCATAGGGCAGCGATGGATCCAACAGCATATCCCTAATGGTATCTAAATCGATGGATTCCACCTCAGAAACTTCTGATCCAGAGTCAGAGTACAGAAGGACGCCAAAGTAGTCCTTATCTGGATGCTCAATATTTTCGATGCTCAGAGCTTCAATGCTGAGGGCATCAGACACAGTGGTGCCAAGGACTTTGGTATCAGCTGCTCTTTAGAGCGATGCAAGGCAGGGGATGCCTGTATTAGCGTACCAAGCTCTGTGGCTGACTGTGTTGGAGGGGCAGTGCTAGCTGTGGAGCACTCAGTCATCAGAATTACTGCCGTTAAGAGCGTAACGATGCTCGCTCGATGGCAATGACATGATCATCCAGCGACAGTACTAGGGGAGGAGTAGCTCCAGACACAGCTGTGTGGGCCACAACTCCTGACACCGGTATCAGGGGCTCCACCAAGGATTGAACCTCAGGGGCATCCCCAAACCCCTCTGTGGCTTTGGAGGGTGAGACCTCCCACCAGTGTTACTTTGTTGGACAGTCTGGGAATGCGATGAAGCATGGTGTCAATACTGATGCTCTGAAGCTGATGCCAACCTGGAAATTGAGGATCTTGATGCAGAGGTTGATATCTTCTTTTTCTTAAGCATTGGTGATGCCGAGCAATGCTTTTCCTTTGCTAGTGAGAATCTGGACACATGGGAAGATTTTGATGGAGTCAACGCCCCCCGAGGAGTGTACCAAAGGAGAAGAGTCTGTAGGAAACAGTTTAGTCTGGTTCTTCCTACCTCTAGAAGTCATATTGCAACAGGAGAGACAAGAATAGACTTCGTGGTCTGGGTCTAAAAAAGTATGGAAGCAAAATTGAACTGGGCAATGGTGCCAGAGGAAGCCTTGGGCCTCAAATGAAATTTAGGGGAAAAAAACCCCTGAAAATATATATTGAAAAATATACCTAACACAAAATAAAAACAGGAACTAGAATAGACGGGGAGTCGAGTCAGTAGTACTGAAGAAATTTTGTAGTCTCTTGATGCGGCTGACAGGGATAAGGTTCCGATGACTGCGGAAAAAAGACAGGAGGAGACTAGAAGGGAAGGCAGTCATGCATGCATGGAGGAACTCTCCCAAAAGCATTCCTATTGGATGCTGGGGAGTGTTCCCTCACCAGGCTCTGTCGGTGCCGATGTCACCCATATGTGAAGACTGACTTCCTGCTTGTTCCTGGAGATAGAGCTTAGCTTTTGTGAGGTCCGATACCCATCGCTGCTGACTCTGGTAAGGTCTAAAGCTCATCAACATCAAATACATAAGGCTGAGGCTAGTGCTCACCATGGCTTACAGTATTAATGTGGACTGTACTGAACAGAGAGGATCAATCAGTGGAAGACCAAAAAACATGTTGGAGAAAAGCACTGAGTGAAGAACAGGAAGAATGGAAGGCATTGCCTGATAGCTAGAAACTACCTTTTTCTGCTCTATGATATAAGAATAAGGACAGAGTTCCCAGAGGTACGAGGCTATATACGGAAGCCAAATAGCTTAGCTCTGTTTCCAGCTGCTGATAGGAAGGATAGAACCCATTCATATGGACTAGTCTGACAACACTAAAAAAACAAAAAAACACCCCCCCCCCCCACAACCATTATCAGGTGAGCATAATCCCACTTTACTTAAGAATCACTAGGATCCCTCCGCATATTTTCCATGCCTTCCAGGGTAGCTGTCCTACTGCAGATTTTGGCATAATCTGAAAAAGGCAATCCTTTCCTGATAACCTTCATATTATCACTCACAAAAATACTAAGCAGAATCAGATTAAAGGATCAGCCCCTGAGGCACAACACTGGTAAGCACTTTTTTCCCCAGAATGAACTCCATTTACCACCACCCTTTATCACCTCCCACTCAATTGGTTTCTAATCCAGTCACTTTAAGGCCCCACCCTTATAGTTTTGAGTTTGCTTTCAACCGTGTCAAAGGCCTTCCTAAAATCCATACAGTGCATCCAATGCTCTCTCTCCACTGATCTAACGCCGACCAGTCAAAGATATTAATTAGATTCACCCAACAAGAGCTACCTTTGGTAAACCATACTGTCTTGGATCTTGTAATCCACTGGACTCCAGAAACTGTTATCCTCCATTCATTTATTTGCACCATTGAGATCAGTCTAATCAGCCTATAGTTTCTATCTTCCGCCTTTTTTCCATTTTAATAAAGAAACAACCACATCTGCTTGTCTCCACTTACCTGGAACCACGCCTGATCCTAAGGCAGTATTAGAAAGGTCAGAATGAAGATGCTAGAGGTCCCTAAATTCCTTTGATGCCATTGGATACATCGCCTCGGACCCCATTGTTTTATCTGCTTTTAGTTTAGACACCATTGTGAGGTGGTAGCTGAAAAAAAATTGTCGAGGTCTAGTCCACTTCCATTACTATTTATGGAAGCTTTCTGTAGCTCAACGCTAAGCCCTTCTTCAGGACAGAACAACATGGCTCCAAAGACCATTGATATTTCTCTTCTGCAACTGCTTGGAAAAGTACATTTATCAAGGCACTGGTCCAAAGATGGACTGCAGTGCCAAAAGACTTTCAGTTCAATTTAGCAGAAAGCTCCTTTTTCTTTTTAAAGCTGGCTCAGCTGCTAATGAAACATAACAGCTTGCTCAGGCTCCCCAGCACACAGTGGACTATCGTAACATCCTACTCCACTGCCACCTTGGAGTTCCTATAGTTTTTTTTTAAATTGATCACTAAAGAATGCACACCAAAGGTAAAAGAATTATAGTCAAGACCAAGAAAACCATATTTAACTTTGCTCATGGAAGGGAAGGTGATTAGCGGGGTGCCCCAGGGGTCGGTCCTGGGCCCGGCACTGTTCAATGTATTTGAGTGATATTGCTGAAGGACTGAATAGAAAAGTGTCTTTTTGCAGATGACACGAAAATTTGCAACAGAGTGGACTCCCCTGAGGGAGTGGTTAACATGAGGAAAGATATACAAAAGCTGAAAGAATGGTCTAATGCTTGGCAATTAAGATTTAATGTAAAGAAGTGCAGTCATGCACTTGGGTAGTAGAAATCCAAGGGAATTGTACGCGATAGGGGGCGAGAGGTTGGTGTGCACGGATCAGGTGAAAGACCTTGGTGTGATTATTTCTGAAGATCTCAAGGTAGCAAAACAGTGCGACAAGGCAGTGGCAAAAGCCAGGAGGATGTTGGGCTGCATACAAAGAGGAATCGCCAGCAGAAAGGAAGAGCTACTTATGCCACTGTACAAGTCACTGGTGAGGCCTCACTTGGAATACAGTGTTCAGTTTTGGAGACCGTATCTTGCAAAGGATGTAAAAAGACTGGAAACTGTTCAGAGGAAGGCGACCAAAATGATTTGGAGACTGCGTCAGAAGCCTTATGAGAAGAGACTTGAAGACCTAAACATGCACACTTTGGAGGAGAGGAGGGATAGGGGAGATATGATTCAGACCTTTAAATACTTAAAGGGAAATAATGAACAAACAAACCTCTTCCAAAGACGGGGAAGCTGTAAAACTAGAGGGCATAACAGGAAGCTGCAAGGTGATAAATTGAAAGGCAATGTCAGGAAATACTTTTTCACAGAAAGGGTGGTGGATGCTTGGAAAGCCCTCCCAATGGAAGTGGTGGGGGCAAACACGGTGACGGAATTCAAAATGGCATGGGACAGACACAGTGGACCCCTTTACGGCAAAAGGATAAAATCAAAATAAACTGAACCATCTAATTTCTCAACAAATAGGGGTGTCCTGCATGGAGTGGTAGGTTCACCCCTAAAACAGGGACGTGGGGAGGGGGTGGCCTGCATGGAGCGGCAGGTGCACCTACTCTTGCCATTGTGCTGGGCAGACTAGATGGACTATGCTGGTCTTTATCTGCCGTCATTTACTATGTTACTATGGAAGATAACAGCATTTTGCACTAATACTTACTAATGTAGAACGTTACTAGATCTCCTTGGTGTGAAGCAATATAATATTTTTTTGTGGGTCAAAAGATACATGACTACAATACAAGAGTAATAATTTTCAATGCGATGCTCACAGCATAGTAGGGTTAGAACGAAAATGATGGCAGATAGAGTTTAAAAACTTTGTGCATGGATCATAATGGCAACATCAATACCAATAGGCTGGAGTTTGGAGAATATTTATGGTAAATAAAACTTGAGCCATTTGCCAAGGGTAGACCTACAAACAAGATCTTTTGGAGTAGCACCAGCAGTTGCTTTGTCCGTGAAAAAAAAGCACAGTTACTTACCTGTAACAGGTGATCTCTGGGAACAGCAGGAATTAGTCCTCACATATGGGTACGTCGGTACCGACGGAGCCTGCGCGGGAAAGCTCCCCAGCTTCCCAGAAAGGAAAGCTTTTGGGGCCTCCCACAGCGCATGCGCGCTGCCTTCCCGCCTTCCTGACCAACTCTCCTCAGTTCGAGTTTAAAGCTGAGACAATAGAGAGAGGAAAGGAAAGAGAGAGAGATAGATACAACTCCTAGGGGAGGTGGGTGGGTTGTGAGGACTAATTCCTGCTGTTCCCAGAGATCACCTGTTACAGGTAAGTAACTGTGCTATCTCCAGGAACAAGCAGGAATAAGTCCTCACATATGGGGACTCCCTAGCTAAGATGCCCGGGAGATCCCCCCTAAGGGTATGAGACCCTGAAGGGCTCCTCGTCTTCCTATGGATCTCAGGCATCCATTCAGGGAAGGTGGGCAGGAGTTGTTCAAGAATGGAACAGGTGTCTGAGGACAGCCTGACCAAACAATGCATCCCGGCGGGAGTCCTTGTCCAAACAGTAATGGGCTGTGAAGGTATGAACCGAGGCCCAGGTGGCTGCTCGACAGATCTGATCGATGGACACAGAATGAAGATGAGCCATAGAGGTGGCCATGGCTCTCACATTGTGAGCTGTGACATGGCCCTCCAGAGAAAGGTTCTTACTCTGGTAAGCAAAAGAAATACACTGAGCAATCCAATTGGACAGTGTTCTTTTAGAGACTGGAAGTCCTAAATGAGAAGGATCAAAAGCAACAAAAAGCTGGGAAGACTTTCTATGTTGCTGTGTCCTGTGTAAGTAAAAAGCAAGAGCTCTTTTACAATCTAGAGTATGAAGGTTCCTCTCTGCACTGGATGCATGAGGAGCTGGAAAAAAGACAGGTAGGTATACCTCTTGATTAAGATGAAAAGGTGAGACCACTTTAGGCATAAAGTGAGGATTTGTCCTAAGGACTACCTTATCATGATGGAACCTTGTATAAGGTGGATTAGCCACTAAGGCCTGCAGTTCACTGATACGGCGAGCTGAGGTGACTGCAATAAGGAAAATAACCTTCCAGGAAAGAAATTTCAAGGAGGTGGTGGCTAAGGGTTCAAAAGGTGGCTTCATAAGCTGACCAAGAACCAAGTTTAAATCCCATGCTACCGGAGGAGGTCTAATGGGAGGTTTAGTTAAAGTTAGGCCTCTCATGAATCTTGCGATAAGAGGATGAGAGGAGACAGGTTGTCCATTGAGAGGTTTAAGAGAGGCTGAGATAGCACTCAAATGGACCCGTACTGAATTCATTTTGAGTCCTGCATTGGAGAGATGCAGGAGATATTCCAATAGAGAATTCAAGGGAAGTGCTAGAGGGTCAAGAGCCTTTTGAGCACACCAAATGGAAAATCTTTTCCATTTAAAAGCGTAAGAACGCCTAGTGGAAGGTTTCCTAGAGGCATGGAGGATATCCTTCACTTGTTGAGAAAGATTAAAGTCTTGAAGGTCTAGGCCTTCAGTAACCAAGCTCTGAGGTGAAGGGACTTGGGGTTTGGGTGCCACAAAGTCCTCTCCTCCTGAGACAGGAGGTCTGGAGCAGCTCCCAAGTCCAGGGAGGGGGCTTGGGAAAGATGCAGAAGTAGAGGGTACCGCACTTGGCGTGGCCAGCGTGGAGCTATGAGGATCATAGATCCTTGATCCCTCTGAAGTTTGAACAGAGTCTTGGGAATCAAAGGAATGGGTGGAAAGGCATACAGGAAGCCCTGACCCCAATGAAGGAGGAAGGCATCCTTGGCCTGAGTTCCCTGACACGGAATTCTGGAACAGAACCGGGGAAGTTTGGCATTCCACGGACTTGCAAAGAGGTCTATGTCCGGGGTTCCCCATTTCTGAAAGATTCTGAGTACCTGATCCATGTGCAGGGACCATTCGTGTGGAAGCAGAACTCGACTGAGTCTGTCTGCCCAAGAGTTTTGGATTCCTGGGAGATATACTGCCAGGAGATGGATTTGATGCTCTCTGGCGAAGGCCCATAATCTTAGAGCTTCGTTGCAAAGCGACAGAGAGCCAGTCCCTCCTTGTTTGTTTATGTAAAACATGGCTACTTGATTGTCCGTATGAATAAGGACTGTCATGTTGTGGAGGAGAGTATGAAAAACTTTGAGAGCTAGAAAAATCGCTCGAAGTTCCAGATGGTTGATATGAAGGGTGGTCTCCTGTGGAGACCAAGTGCCCTGAATGGAGAGGTCCTGAAGATGAGCTCCCCAACCTGCTTGGGAGGCATCTGTTGTGAGGGTGGCTTGGGGCAACAGTGGTTGGAAGGGAGCCCCCAACAACAGATTTTGAGTGGAGATCCACCATTGGAGAGACCAAAAGAGACGTTTGGAGGTTGCTATTTGGTCTGAGAGAGCTCCTGATGCTTGAGTTCACTGGGTGGACAAAGTCCATTGAGCTGCTCTCATATGCAGGCGAGCATAAGGCACCACATGTACCGTGGAGGCCATGTGGCCTAGTAGCTGTAGCATCTCCCTGGCAGTCAAGTGGCTTCTGGACTGAGTCTGGGAGGCTAAGTGCACTAGACGTTGGCAACGGGCCTGAGGGAGGTAGGCCCTTGCAATGGTGGTATCTAACCAGGCCCCTATGAATTCCAGGGATGAGTAGGGGTGAGTTGAGACTTCGGCAGATTGATCACAAGTCCCAGATACTGCAGAATGCGTCTGGTGCGGTCCAGGGAAGTCTGGGCTTCGGACTGAGATGGAGCTCGGATGAGCCAGTCATCCAGGTATGGGAAGACAAAAATTCCCAGGGAGTGTAGAAATGCAGCCACTATTGCCATGCATTTGGTGAACACTCTTGGAGCAGAGGCTAGACCGAAGGGAAGTACTCTGTATTGGAAATGTTTTCCCTGGAACAGAAACCGTAGGAATTTTCTGTGGGATGGATGGATGAGTATATGTGTGTACGCATCCTTGAGATCTAGAGAACAAAGCCAATCCTGACTCTGCAGGTATGGAAGGAGAGTACCTAGAGAAAGCATCTTGAATTTCTCCTTGCATAGGAATTTGTTCAATTCTCTGAGATCTAGAATGGGTCTGTATCCCCCTGTTTTCTTTGGAATGAGAAAATAAGGGGAGTAAAACCCTGACCCCTGTTGAAGAAGAGGAACCTCTTCTATTGCCCTTTGGGTGAGAAGGGTGGTCACCTCCTGACCCAAAAGGTCCACGAGGGATGGGGAGAATTGAAACGTCTCACCATGGTATGGGGAGGAAGGCTGGAGAAATGTAGTTTGTAGCCCTCTCTGATGATGGAGAGGGTCCACTGTTCTGATGTGATTTGCTACCATCTGGGAGCAAAATGAGTTAACCTTCCTGGAATGGTGAGAGGCTCTGGTTGTTGTAGAGCCAGAAAGGTTAAGTTCTCTAGTATTAAGTCAAAAACCCTGAGGGGGTTGGGACTGCTGGGCTGTAGTAGTCCCTGCAGGTTTTGCCCTGGCCTGTTTAGATTGCTGACGCTTAGGAGCAAAGCGAGTTGTAGAAGATTGTTGGCCAGTATTTGTAGAAAATCTGGCCTTCTTATAGAAAGGCTTCTTAAAAGATTTTTTCTTGGCAGGGGTAGAGGTAGACTTAGAAAGTCTATCTAAAGCAGCATTTTCTGCGTCCATTTGAGTGGCTTTGATTTGCCACTCTTTTCCAAACAAATTTTCACCTGTACAGGGCAGATTTCCCAAGCCATCCTGGACCCAGGGTTCTAGGTCAGAAGCCTGGAGCCAAGCAATTCTGCGAGCAGCTATAGCAATGCCTGAGGCTCTGCTAGCACCTTCAAAGGAGTCAAAAGCTGCTCTGTTGGAAAAATTTGAAACATCTTGGGTATGCTTTAGCAAAAGAAGGAACTCCTCCTGTCTATCCTCTGGGATAAAAGGGAGAAAATTGTGCAGCTTTAGTGCAATCTCCTTCAGGAACATGCCCATATAAAGGCTGTATGAATTGATTCTGGCAATAAGCATACTGGCTTGGAAGATTTTCCTACCAAAAGCATCCAAAGTCCTACATTCTCTTCCTGGAGGAGTAGAAGAGTGTCTTTTGGTACTCTTTATCCTTTTCATAGCTGACTGCACCACAATAGAGTGGTGAGGGAGCTGAGGTTTTTGAAAACCAGGAGGAGGAGGGACACGATACATGGTGTCCAAACGACGAGAATGTGGAGATATGGGAGACTCCTCTCACTCTAAGTCCATCATATGTTCTTGAAGAATTTCATGAATGGGCAAGGTGACTGCCTCTTTGGAAACCTTAGGGTATCCTAAAATATCTAATTTTTTTGCTCTAGGTTCTTTTTCAGAGGTTACTGAAATAGAGAGTCCTTTAGCTACTTCAATGATGAAGACTTGAAAGGACAAATCCTCTGGAGGAGACATTCTCCTCTTTGGAGAAGAGGGCTCCTCAGGAAGAGTAAGAGATACTTCAGGAGAGTCATCTGATGAATCAGAATCATCAGAAGACTCGAAGTATCGTCTGTTGACTTCCAGGGATCGATAAGCGTATCGACCGGTATCCACATCGGGCGTACCCGGAACCAGATCGGTATCGGGAAAAACCCCAGAACCAGGAACCGGAATCCTGGTTGATGTGGATGCCCTGGGTACCGGCATCGGTTGTGGTACCGGAACCGGAACCGCTCGCTGCGGTACCATGGGCGTCGCAGCCTTAATAAAAGCCATTATGGCTTGCTGCATGGATTGAACAGTATGATCCATAGACGCCACGACTGTCTGGATGTCGGTACCGGAAGAGTGTGCCGGTACCCCAGAGCAGTCCAACAGGTGATCGGTCGAGGCCGTGCCATCGATGTCAACCTGTAACCCCATAGGAAGAGCTTTGGAAGCCGGAGCTTCCCGCCGGGGTTGTTTGGCTGGGGCAGGGTCCTCGGTCAAGCCCAGGGGCATCTCGATACTTAGAGGGAGATTTGCCCTTTGAGGACCTGCCAGAAGAAGGTTTGGTTACCTGAGATCCATCAGGAGAGGAAGACCTGGAGGATGTCGATGCTGGAGTATCTGTGGAAAACAGCATATGAAACTTGGCTGCCCGGTTTTGTAAGCCACGTTTAGACATCAGAGAACAGGACTGGCAATCCGGAATGGAGTGGTCAGGCCCCAAACATTTAAGACACCATTCATGGATGTCGGTAACTGAGATGGTACCGCTATACTTGGTGCATTTTTTAAAACCAGAGGCTGGTTTCTCCATGAGGGAGAATTTTCTCTAGGCCTAGAGGCCTAAAGAGGAAATACACCAAGTGGGGAAAAGAAGATTTTTTTTTTTTTAAAGAAAAGTAAAGAAAAAGACCGGCGGTACCGGTCCGGAGTCGGGGAAGGCAGACACGCGGCCAAAGAAACAAATTAAAATAAGAACTTCTTCAGCGGTGACAGGAACACGACCTGCTGGCTCCGCGGAAAAAGAAGAACTGAGGAGAGTTGGTCAGGAAGGCGGGAAGGCAGCACGCATGCGCTGTGGGAGGCCCCAAAAGCTTTCCTTTCTGGGAAGCTTTCCCGCGCAGGCTCCGTCGGTACCGACATACCCATATGTGAGGACTTATTCCTGCTTGTTCCTGGAGATAAAATAAAACAGAAGTTCAGAGAAGCTGTATCTATCAGTTTGCATTTCCTCTGCCATGAAGAGGCGGTACTATTGTATTGAAAAAAAAAATGAACATTTAAGAACAAACATTCTTTCCTTCCTAAGATTCCACAGGAGACCTGTTATATAATCTCTCATTCTTGAATAAAGGGGCCTTCCCTTCATAACAATGTGAAGGGCTGATAGCACGATGCATTAGAAACCAGGTCCTTCCTTTCTTTACGTAGGGCAAAAACAGAAGTAAAAAGATAGGTATTTCCATCAACTTTCATCCTCAAATAGTTGCATGCTTTCCCAGTACAAAATGTTCAAACTGAGCAGTTTCTCTGATCCTTGGGCAAATGACACCTCTAGGGATTACAAGGTTTTTCTTTAGCTCAACCAGATGTGAAAAGACCACTGCCCAAAGTGTGGCTGCTCCAAAGCTCTTGGAATTTCAACATTAAATTTATTCTGGCAGACAGAATGAATGATGTAAAATTTTGGGAAATTCTGAAGTGACTGGGAAAATACTAGGACTATATTTGGGGGAACATTTAGGAAAAACTGAAATACGCATAATCCAGAAAAGGAACGTGAATGTATTAGTACTATCATCGACAAATGAAACTTATGTGGCACTAGTCCATTCTCCCCTCACTAGAAACACGAAACATAAAAATTACACAGTTTTGTGGGGAATAAACGGCCATAGTATTTATTAAGATAGTACATGAAAACCATATGGGCCCAGGCGAAGTACTTTGGGCTCAAAATTATCCTATACTCATTATCTAGGCCTAGCTGGGTGGGCCAATTCTGCATTTCGCCTGAATTTACCCCAAGTCCATCTTGAAGCCCTTAACCTTAACGCCCTACACCACATTTCCCAGCTAGAGGTCACTTCCTTTTGAGGTTGCATCCAACCTTCACCAAAGGCTATGGAGGATCCCATGTGAGCTGCCGGAGGATCCAGTCCACCCGAGTGGATGACAGAACGTTCCCTATGTCTCTCCAGGTTCCCCCCTTCCAACTGGCCACCGAACTACAATGGAAAATTTCTATAAATCTGTGCAGATCCAATGAATTGCCCAGTCCTTCCTACCAGAGTTTCAGGCTTATCCTTGCTAATGATGGGGAACCATTTGAAGTCAGAGATGTTTTGTTATTTAAGATGCTGGACTATCAGGTTTTTATGGGCTTCTCTTTGGTGGAAAAGGTACTGAGTTAGCTGTTTTTTGTTAGATTATGATTTTAGCTTATGTTTTATTGCATTTTAAACCATGTACAATGATTGTGATCAGATTTGGTAGTATGAAACGCCCTGACATTCAAGAGTTTTATTTTGGGGGGAGCGGGGGGCGGTTGCTAAACATATAAACCCTCTGTGAATTTTCAGTGGTACTAGCTTCTTAGGTGCAACTCCATGTAAATATCAGTATGTACAATATTTATTAGTGTAAATAATTTTGTAGAAAGTTACCCCAGTTAGGTCCAAGTTCTAGCTCCTGTTTTACTGGAAATACAATGTAGCCAGACTGCATTGTATAAGGTTCTGTTAAATGTAAACCGCACTGATGGGACTAGCGCGGTATAGAAGAGACATTAAATAAATAAATAATAAATAATAATGCTTATAAGAGTATAATGTTAATCTTTACTATTTTTAATATACAAAATGGACTATGTATAGTTTAGTAACCCTTTCCAGGCCGAGCCCAAAACTCTTGGGATCCAAAATTCTGACTAAATATTCCTATCAAATGGTATATAATACATGACCATAGCAGAAGGAAATCACTATTAGAACATATTGAATAAGACGGGTGCAATTTTCCTGAAATATGCAAAAATTAACCCAGCTGCAGAATGTGGATTAAAAATTTAAAGTAGGCCTTGACAGGGTCAACACACAAGTTCTTTCTTTCTGTTATATAATATATATTAAAAAAAATATGCTAAATGGAAATTACACTTACCTGGTAATTGTAGTTCCTGGAGGGTCCAGTTTAGTCCTCCACAATCGGGTAGTGCACCTCCTCCTGCAGCCGGGAGACTGGACCAATCAAACTTTCTGTAGGATGTATGCAGATGGAGCTCCCATAAGCACCCAGTGAACTAGTAACAAAGCAAACTTAAAGAAGCAACACATGAGACTATTATAAAAACATGGAAAATAAAAAATAAAACCTTTCCACTCAATAATATATCAGCCCCCTCCCCAAACGAGGAAGCCAGAACGCTGCACTGCGCCGCTAGCGACGCCCCGGTAGCAAAAAGACAGTCCAAAACCAGGATCCCAAGGGAACTGGCTGGAAGCTAAAGAGAAAAAATACCACTGACAGGAAGCGTGGCCGAAAAGAAGTAGGACGGAGAAGAGAAAGCCGCCGTAAGACCAAATCGTTTGGAAAGTCGCGCCGCAATAAATAACCTGATACTCGGGAGGGAAGGAGGACTAAACTGGACCCTCCAGGAACTACAATTACCAGGTAAGTGCAATTTCCATTTCCTGAGCTGTCCTCCAGTTTAGTCCTCCACAATCGGGATGTAGCAGAGCAGTCAACACCGGGCGGGACATTGCCATCCGGCGCGCAGAACCGCCAAACCAAAACAGGAATCCCGAGAGGCCAACACATCCAACCGATAGTGTTTACTGAAGGCATGCAATGACGACCACGTGGCCGCCTTACAGATGTCCGCTGGTGGAACTAGGCTATGCTCCGCCCAGGAAGTCGCTTGAGCCCTGGTGGAGTGGGCCCGAAGTCCCTCGGGAACCGGCCGCTGCTGCAACAGATACGCTGACGCGATCGCTTCATTGAGCCATCGTGCAATGGAGGCTTTAGCTGCCGCCTCCCCCTTCCGTGCGCCACCGAAGAGCACGAACAAGTGGTCGGTTTTCCGAAAAGTCTCGGTAACCTTCAAGTAGCGCCGAAGAACGCGTCTCACATCTAGACAGTGAAGCCCCTCGTCCACAGTCCCGACGGAACCCGAATGCAGTACCGGGAGGAACACTGCCTGATTCACGTGAAAAGGAGAAACCACCTTAGGCAAAAAGGAAGGAACCGGCCGAAGAACCACCCGAACCTGGGAAAAAGACAAGAAAGGCTCCCTGCACGACAGCGCTTGGAGCTCGGAAATACGCCTCGCCGAGCAGATGGCCACGAGAAAAACCGTCTTCAGAGTGAGATCTTTCAGAGACGCCCTACGCAGGGGCTCAAAAGGTTCGCGAACCAGGGCCCGCAGCACGAGGTTCAAGTCCCACGGAGGAACGAAGATCCTGCGTGAGGGCCGCAAACGAAAGACCGCCGTAAGAAAACGACGGACGTCCTGATGAGACCCGAGGGGAAGCCCCAACACTTTGCCTCGGTAACAGGAGAGAGCCGCCAACTGAACTTTCAGGGAGCTAGCAGCAAGACCCTTATCAAACCCATCCTGAAGAAAACTTAAAACGACGGACACGGAAACCGTCGCTGCTCGAACCCCGCGCTGGGAGCACCAGTCTTCAAAGATTCTCCACACGCGTACATAAGTAAGTGAGGTGGACTTTTTCCACGCCCGAAGGAGGGTGGCAATCACCGCGGGGGAATAACCCTTCTTTCTCAACCGAGCCCTCTCAATGGCCAAACCGTAAGCGAGAATCGACCCACTTGGGGCATCCGCAGGGGACCCTGAAGAAGATCCGTCAACGCGGGCAGGAGCCAAGGGACGCCGTCACGCAGCCTGACCAGGTCGGCATACCAGGGTCTCCTGGGCCAATCCGGGGCTACCAGAAGCACTTGACCCCGGTGGCCCTCGATGCGCTGAACGACCCGGCCGATCAGAGCCCACGGAGAAAAGACATAAAGACGACCGGACGTCAGCCATGGCTGAATGAGAGCGTCGAGCCCCTCGGACATGCGTTCTCGCCGCCTGCTGAAGAAGCGCCCCGTCTTGGCCGACTGAAACGTCGCCATGAGATCCATGACAGGCGGACCCCATCGGCGAACTATTTGCGCGTAAACCTGCGGATTTAGCTCCCATTCTCCGGGGTCTACCCGCACTCTGCTGAGAAAATCGGCCTGAACATTGTCCGTGCCTGCTATATGTGCTGCCGAGATCGCCGGTAGACGAGTCTGCACCCAATTGAACAAAGCTCTCGCCTCCGATTCTAGGGCCACACTGCCGGTGCCCCCTTGGCGATTGATGTAAGCTACCGTGGTCGCATTGTCCGAGAGAACGCGCACGGGCCGCCCGAGGACCAGCGCTTCGAGGGCTAAGAGAGCGAGCCGCACCGCCCGCAGCTCGAGCCGGTTGATCGACCAAGAGGCCTCCAGGGGAGACCACTTCCCCTGCGTGAAGCGGGCTTCGCAGTGAGCACCCCAGCCCGATAAGCTGGCATCCGTTGTAAACGGAACCCAAAGAGGAGGCTCCAAGGGAATTCCCCGTTTCAGGTTCTCGGAGCATAGCCACCATCGTAGCGACCGGCGAACCGGCTTCGGGCAAGGCAATCTCATGTTCAACGAGTCAAACTGGTTGGACCAACGACGTAGAAGAGCACTCTGGAGCGGGCGCATATGGAACCTCGCCCAAGGCACCACCTCCAGGGTTGCCGCCATCGTGCCGAGAAGCCGAAGGTACCACCACACGGAGGGAGCGGGCATCCCCAGGAAGAGGCGGACGAGACTCCGCAAAGCCAGAACACGGCGCTCCGGCAAACACACCAAGCCCCGCGCTGTGTCGAAACGTACTCCCAGGTATTCGAGGTCCTGAGTCGGGCACAGGTGGCTTTTGCGTTCGTTCACCACCCAGCCGAGAGATCTCAGTAGAGCAACCACCCTGTTCGTGACTTGCACACACTCGTGGTTGGACTTTGCTCGAATCAACCAATCGTCGAGATACGGATGGACGAGGATACCCTCTTTGCGCAAAGCCGCCGCGACCACCACCATTACCTTTGTGAAGGTACAGGGAGCCGTGGCGAGGCCAAACAGCATGGCCCGAAATTGGAAGTGGCCCCATGGAAATGCGAAGCGGAGGAACCTTTGATGAGACGCTCGGATGGGAATGTGTAGATAAACCTCGGAGAGATCGAGGGACGTGAGAAACTCCCCTTGGCGCACCGCCACGATGACCGACCGCAGGGTTTCCATTCGGAAGTGCGGGACCTTGAGGGCACAATTCACGCCCTTCAGATCTAAGATTGGACGAAGGGAGCCGTCCTTCTTGGGGACTACAAAATAGATGGAGTAGTGACCGGCGCCGCGCTCGGAAGGAGGAACGGGAAGTACCGCCCCCAGGGATAAGAGCCGATGCAGGGTCACTCGGATGTCCCGCGTCTTGCGATCGCCCTTGCTGGGAGACAGGACAAAGGAATCCCGGAGCGGGCAGGCAAACTCCAGCGCATAACCTTTTTCGATAACCTGCAACACCCACTGATCTGAAGTAATTTGGGCCCAAGAAGGAAGAAAGTCGCGTAAGCGACCCCCTATGACCGGGCTTCCTTCCAGAGCCCGCCTCGCTTCATAGTGGCTTGCGATTAAAGGAAGAGGACGAAGAGGAGGAGGCTCCGGAGAAGCCGCGTCCCGCTCCTCGGAACCCACGAAACCCCTGAGTACGGGCGCCAAAGCGACCGCGCTGGGAGGTCCAAAGGCGGGAAGAGCGAAACCTGCGAAAATCCCGAAATTGACCGCGCGGAGAGGGCGACGTCCTATTGGGCTTAGGCTTATCCTCTGGCAGCCTACCACCCTTAGATTCACCCAGGTCTTTGACCAACTTGTCCAGAGCCTCACCAAACAACAACCTGCCCTTGAAGGGCAGCTTACTGAGGCGAGACTTGGAAGAGCCGTCGGCCGCCCAGTTGCGCAACCAGATGGACCGACGAGCCGCCACCAAGGAAGCCATACTATTAGCCAAGGAACGGATTAAATCATAATACACATCCGCCAGGTACGCCGACCCGGACTCCATGCGGGTGACTTCCAGCAACCCCTGCTGGTCCAGGCCGGAGACCGAGCGCAGATGCTGAGACCAGCGTAAGCAAGCCCGAGCAACCCACGCCCCACAAATGGAGGCCTGAAGGGACAAGGCGTTAGTGTCGAAGGCTTGTTTCAACAAATTACCAACCTTCTTATCCTGTGCATCCTTTAAGGCAGCACCGCCCTCAACCGGGATGGTGGTTTTCTTAGTCACCGCTGACACCGCAGCATCCACCCGCGGTGACTTGAACAAGTCCTTGTCTTTGTCGGCCAAGGGGTAAAGACGATTCATAGTCCGAATGCCCTTCAAACCGGACTCCGGTTGATCCCACTCAGATTGGATCATTTGCTCCACCACCCGGTGCACAGGAAACACCACCTGGGAGTCCCGCACCGCCTGAATGAGAGGATCCTCTAAGCCATCCTCCTCCAAAGGCCGAGCCACGGCCAGGTTGAGGGTCTGAAGAGACTCTGTGATCAAAGGCACTAGTTCATCCCGACGAAACACGCGAATAATCCTAGCCTGGTCTTCCGGCTCTGGGATCTCCCCGTCCTCCAACTCGTCAGCCTCAGTCTCAGGATCACCATCCGCCTCTCCATCGGGGAAACAAATGGCGTCCTGTTCCGGGTCCAAAGACCTGAGCCGCTTGGCGGCAGGCTGGGAAGAGCGCTGAACCTCCCCTGAGGAAAAAGAGGGCAAGGGCGCGGGCCAAGCCTCCGGCAACTGACCAGAACGGCTCAAGCGGAATGCCTGATGCATGAGAAGAACGAAATCCGGGGAAAGTCCACTGGTGGAGTTGCCAGAGCCGTATGCGGTAACTCAGGGACAGACCCGTTGGACGGGGGGTACCGAACCAGACGGACGAGAGCCAGACGAGGGAACACTCTCCGCAAGCAGAGGAGCTTCATCAGTGGATGGCAGCTCCTTCAACTCAATTTGATGTTCCAGGTCGGAAGAAGCTGAGGCACAGCCCTGGCAGATGCCAGAGTCCGTCACCGCCCCCCTGCGCGACCCACAAATCACGCACTGCGGTTTGGCAGCCATGTGCTGAAGTACTCGCGCCAAGCGGAAGAGAAGGGAGGCAGAAACAGGAAAAGACAACGCTAAAAAAGCTAGCCCGATTAAAAGGAACACGTTGTCGTTTTTATTTATTTATTAATATTTTTTTTTTTTCAAAAAATAAAACACTCCCTAGAAGCTTGGGAATGCCCCTAGCAAAATCGCCACCTTAAAAAATGTCAAAAATGCCAGGGGAACCCGTGCACAAGTGTTAAAGTTGGCAAGGAAAAGTTCCCTTCAGGGCTTCAAAATGGCCGCCGAAACGAGTACCCGCGCTTAAAACCGGCGCGAAAAACCAAAGGCAAGATAAAAACAAAATAAACGCGATCAACCCGAAAATAAAGGAAACAGAGGCCAAATGAAGGGAAAGAAGTCAAAATCCTTGCCTGAGCATCCACCACCGAGGCGGGAAATTGGAGCAGCTGACTGACCCGCTGATAGGAGCAACGGGAGCGTGCTGCAGCCCCGAGGAAGGAAATTAAAGTAAAGTTCCTACCACAGTTGAAGATACCAACAGAAGCAGCCAGCAGTTCAGAAGAAAAAGGGTAGCCTGGAAATGGTAGGGCTCTTCCCCGTGCAGTCTAGGGGAGCGCTCAAAACTGGCTGTCCAATAACTCCGGGAGGAAGGCAGGAGCCCAATGCAGGACTGGCTTCTCACCGGGAGGCCCCCTGTGTCTGCGTTTTTTTGTTTTTTTTTTTATAATAAATTAAAGAAACAGCTACCTAATGAAAGAAAAGGAAAAGAAGTAATGGGAAGAAAGGAAACCCCAAAAAGAAACTAACTAGTGTTGCTCCCCCAAGTGTCACTAAGTGTGCCCAGGACAGGCACACACGTCCTCAAGCTGCAAGGAGACTGGACACACTGGGGGCTTATGGGAGCTCCGTCTGCATACATCCTACAGAAAGTTTGATTGGTCCAGTCTCCAGGCTGCAGGAGGAGGTGCACTACCCGATTGTGGAGGACTAAACTGGAGGACCGCTCAGGAACCAGTGATTACAACAGGCCTTGACAAAATTTTCTTGGAATCTAGGAGCCAGCCTAAAACTTTAAGGGCCGGCCGTTAAGCCTACGTCAGGCAGAGGTATTGCCTTGCTTTACAATGGAGCCCTTCAGGAATGTTTGTACTTGAAAGGCCCTGCAAATTCTTATACAGCATTGCCTAGCAGCCTAGTAAGTTACTCACTTTACACTTGATGAGATCAGTGACGACTTCAGTTAGCTGTGAATGAACTGACAAGAGGTTTGCCCAACCCCACAAGCACACACAAAAAGAGTCCCCTTTTCTTGTATAGAAAAAAAAAAAAAGAGACTTTATTCTTTAAAAAGAAACAACAAATCCTCTTTAAGAATTAGCTTTTAAATTAAAAAAAAGGAGTACCGTATCTGAGGGCTTTCAGGCAGAGTATTACACCTTGCTTTGCAATGGAGTCCTTCAGGAATGATCAGGAAAATCCAAACCAGTATACAACCATATGCCCAAACTACAGCATAACTCAGAAAAATGTATTGAACCACTACCCCCCTATCCTGTAAATACTTCAATGTCCCACAAAATTAGATAATCCTAAAAATGAAGTCTCCTGCAAATTCAAATGCAAAACCATATATCCAACACACAGCCGGCAAAGAATCTATCAACTGCAGCTGTTCTCTCACATCTAATTCCTCCTGTGCAAACAAACAAAATTGCACATACTCGTAGCATCCTCAGACAAATTGGCAACATATAGATATTAAACAAATAAGGGGACAAAATAGAACCTTGAGGAATGCCACTATCTTGACACCAAAGGGTGACAATTATGAAACTTAGCTCCATATGCCCTCTCAGCCAAAAAGGACCCAAACAACCTCAATGCCCCTCCTCCCAAAACGTATTCCTTCTGAACACTCCAGCAATAAAGCACAGTTACTTACCTGTAACAGGTGATCTCTGGGCACAGCAGGAATTAGTCCTCACTTATGGGTACGTCGGAACCGACGGAGCCTGCGCGGGAAAGCTCCCCAGCTTCCCAGAAAGGAAGCTTTTGGGGCCTCCCACTGCACATGCGCGCTGCCTTCCCGCCTTCCTGACCAGCTCTCCTCAGTTCGAGTTTATAGCTGAGACAATAGAGAGAGGAAAGGAAGATAGATAGAAGATACAACTCCTAGGGGAGGTGGGTGGGTTGTGAGGACTAATTCCTGCTGTTCCCAGAGATCACCTGTTACAGGTAAGTAACTGTGCTATCTCCAGGAACAAGCAGGAATAAGTCCTCACTTATGAGGATTCCCTAGCTAAGATGCCTGGGAGATCCCCTCCCAAGGGTTCACCATCTTCGTATGGATCTCAGGCATCCATCCAGGGAAGGTGGGCAGGAGTTGTTCAAGTATGGAACAGGTGTTTGAGGACAGCCTGACCAAACAAGGCATCCCGGCGGGAGTCCTTGTCCAAACAGTAATGGGCTGTGAAGGTATTTTATTTATTACAATTTTTTATATACCGCACTATTCGGCATCAGCGCGGTTTACATTATAACACAACGACCATAACAACAAGCTGTTAGGTTTTACATCGAACAGGGGTACAAACATGGATAACAGGGGTCAACTATATACATACATGAAATAATTATATGGCAATAAGTAACGATATCATAATAGGAGTAAGGGTTATTTCCTAAGTGGGGCAATTCTTCAGAGGGGATGTCTAGGTGGCATTGGTGGTTGGGTAGCATTGGAGGAAAAGATGGAATTTGAGTGCCTTCCTGAACTGCGCTAGGTCGGTAATAGCCCTAATGTCAGGGGGTAGGGCATTCCAGCATTTAGGTACATAGAAACTGAACGCCCTGTTTGTGGTTGATATGTTGCACTTCGACGATGCCTTTGGTGTTACTAGTAGGTTTATGGCTATTGCTCTTCTGGCTCTGTTGGGGGGCACTATGTGAACAAGGTCTGTGAGTGAGGTGGAGGAAATACCCTTGATCGCCTTGAATGCAAGGAGTAGGGTTTTAAAGATGATCCTCCCATGGATAGGTAACCAGTGAAGTTGTTTGAGAATGGGAGTCACGTGGTCACTTCTGGCGGCTCCGTGTAGGACCCTTGCTGCAGCATTCATGGCCAGCTGTAATGGGGCCAATGTGGATTGAGGGAGCCCTTGAAAGATGGCGTTTGCAAAGCGAAGTGAGGCAGAATTAGCGCTTTGTATATGGTCCGGAAGTCATCTGGGTCCAGCAGGGAGCGCAGATGTCTGAGTGTGCGGATTTTAAAATATACAGCTTTGACAATGTTGCTTATGTGGTGTTTCATATCTAGACGTTGGTCCAACGTAACTCCAAGGTACCTTATTGTTTCTTTGGTTAGTAGGTCAGCTTCCTTGACACTGACATGGGATGGAGGAGTAAAGTTGGGGTCTCTGGAGATGAAAAGAACCTCCGTCTTTTTATGTTGAATGCGTAGATTCTGTGATTGAAGCCACGCTGAGACAGCATTGAAACAGTCTATTAGTGGTGCTAGGTCCATTTGGGTTGTGGAGAACGGCATGTATAAAAGAATGTCATCTGCATATATCAAACAGCTCACGTTAAATGATCTTATGATGTTGCAGATGGGATGCATGTAAATATTGAATAGAAGGGAGGACAACCGAGGCCCAGGTGGCTGCTCGACAGATCTGATCTATGGATACAGAGTGAAGATGAGCCATAGAAGTGGCCATGGCTCTCACATTGTGAGCTGTGACATGGCCTTCCAGAGAAATGTTTTTACTCTGGTAAGCAAAGGAAATACACTGAGCAATCCAATTGGAAAGTGTACGTTTAGAGACTGGAAGTCCCAAATGAGAAGGATCAAAAGCCACGAAAAGCTGGGAAGACTTTCGATGTGGCTGAGTCCTGTTGAGGTAAAAGGCAAGAGCTCTTTTACAATCTAGAGTATGAAGGTTCCTCTCTGCACTGGATGCATGAGGAGCCGGAAAAAAGACAGGTAGATATACCTCTTGATTAAGATGAAAAGGCGAGACCACTTTGGGCATAAAGTGGGGATTCGTCCTAAGGACCACCTTATCATGATGAAACCTGGTATAAGGTGGATGAGCCACTAAGGCCTGTAGTTCACTGGTGCGGCAAGCCGAAGTGACTGCAAGGAAAAGGACCTTCCAGGAAAGAAATTTCAAGGAGGTAGAAACCAACGGTTCAAAAGGTGGCTTCATAAGCTGACCTAGAACTAGGTTCAAATCCCATGCTACCGGAGGAGGCCGGATGGGAGGTTTAGTTAGAGTCAGGCCTCTCATGAACCTTGCAAGAAGAGGATGAGAGGAGACAGGTTGTCCATTTATAGGTTTTAAAGATGCTGCAATAGCACTCAAATGGACTCGTACTGAATTCGTCTTAAGGCCTGCATTAGAAAGATGCAGGAGATAGTCTAATAGAGAATTCAAAGGAAGTGCTAGAGGGTCAAGACCCTGTTCAGCACACCAAATGGAAAAGCGTTTCCATTTGAAAGCATAGGAACACCTCGTGGAGGGTTTCCTAGAGGCATGAAGGATATCTTTCACTGGTTGAGAAAGATTGAAGTCATGAAGGCTTAGGCCTTCAGTAACCAAGCTCTGAGGTGTAGGGACTTGGGGTTTGGGTGCCACAAAGTCTCCTCCTCCTGAGACAGAAGATCTGGCGCAGCTCCCAGGTCCAGGGAGGGTCCGTGGGAGAGATGCAGAAGTAGAGGGAACCACACTTGGCGTGGCCAGCGTGGAGCTATGAGGATCATCAATCCGTGATCCCTCTGGAGTTTGAACAGAGTCTTGGGAATCAAAGGAATGGGTGGAAAGGCATATAGGAATTCCTGACCCCAATGCAGGAGAAAGGCGTCGTTGGCCTGAGCTCCCTGACACGGAGTCCTGGAACAGAACCTGGGAAGTTTGGCATTCCACGGACTTGCAAAGAGGTCTATGTCCGGGGTTCCCCATTCCTGAAAGATTCTGCGTATCTGGTCCATATGTAGGGACCATTTGTGTGGAAGCAGAACTCGACTGAGTCTGTCTGCCCGAGAGTTTTGAACCCCTGGAAGGTACACTGCCAGAAGATGAATTTGATGCTCTCTGGCGAAGGCCCATAATCTGAGAGCTTCGTTGCAAAGCGACAGAGAGCCTGTCCCTCCTTGTTTGTTTATGTAGAACATGGCCACCTGATTGTCTGTATGGACTTGGACGGTCAGGTTGACAAGGAGGGTATGGAAGACTTTGAGGGCAAAGAAGATTGCTCGCAGTTCCAGGAGGTTGATGTGAAGGGTGGTCTCTTGTGGAGACCAAGCACCCTGAGTGGAGAGGTGTTGAAGATGGGCTCCCCACCCTGTTTGGGAGGCATCTGTTGTGAGGGTTGCTTGGGGCAACAAAGGTTGAAAGGGGGCCCCCAACAACAGATTCTTGGTGGACCTCCACCATTGGAGGGACCAAAACAGACGCTTTGAGGTGAGTATTTGGTCGGAGAGTGCTCCTGATGCCTGAGTCCACTGGGTGGCCAAGGTCCATTGAGCTGCTCTCATATGAAGACGAGTGTAGGGCACCACGTGTACCGTGGAGGCCATGTGGCCCAGAAGTCGCAGCATTTCTCTGGCTGTCAAGTGACCGCTGGACTGAGCTTGGGAGGCCAAGCACACCAGACGTTGGCCCCGGACTTGAGGTAGGTAGGCCCTTGCAGTGGTGGTGTCCAACTGGGCCCCTATGAATTCCAGAGACTGAGTAGGGATAAGTTGAGACTTGGGAAGGTTTACCACCAGTCCCAGATACTGCAGAATGTGCCTTGTGCGGTCCAGGGAAATCTGGGCCTCTGACTGAGATGGAGCTCGGATGAGCCAGTCGTCCAGATATGGGAATACAAAAATTCCCAGACCTCTTAGAAATGCGGCAACAACTGCCATGCATTTGGTGAACACTCTTGGAGCAGAGGCTAGACCGAAGTGAAGTACTCTGTACTGGAAATGTTTTCCCTGAAACAGAAATCTTAGATATTTTCTGTGGGATGGGTGGATGAGTATATGTGTGTACGCATCCTTGAGATCTAGAGAACAAAGCCAATCCTGACTCTGAAGGTATGGAAGGAGAATGCATAGAGAAAGCATTTTGAATTTCTCCTTGTACAGAAATTTGTTCAATTCTCTCAGATCTAGGATAGGTCTGAATCCCCCTGTCTTCTTTGGTATGAGAAAATAAGGGGAGTAGAATCCTGTCCCTTGTTGAAGAGGAACCTCTTCTATTGCCCCTTGGGCAAGGAGAGAAGAGACTTCCTGACCCAACAGGCCCCGGAGAGATGGGGGAGAATTGAAGTGCCTCACCATGGTATATGGAGGAAGGTTGGAAAAATGAAGTTTGTAGCCCTCTCTGATGATAGAGAGGGTCCATTGCTCTGATGTAATTTGACCCCATCTGGGAGCAAAGTGAGCTAACCTTCCGGGAATGGTGAGGGGCTCTGGTTGTTCTAGAGCCAGAAAGGTTAAGTTCTCTAGGGGCAAGTCAAAACCCCTGAGGGGGTTGAGCCTGCTGAGGAGTGGTAGACACTACAGGCTTTGACCTTGCCTGTTTAGGCTGCTGACGTTTAGCAGCAAAGCGAGGCTGAGAAGATTGTTGGCCAGTATTTGTGGAAAATCTGGCCTTCTTGTAGTAAGGCCTCTTGAAAGACTTTTTCTTGGCAGGAGTAGAGGTAGACTTAGAAAGTCTATCTAAGGTAGCATTTTCTGCGTCCATTTGAGTGGCTTTAATTTGCCAGTCTTTACCAAATAAGTTCTCACCTGTACAGGGCAGATTCCGTAAGCCATCTAGGACCCAGGGTTCTAGGTCAGAGGCCTGGAGCCAAGCAAGTCGTCGGGCTGCAATGGCAATGCCCGAAGCTCTACCGGCACCCTCAAGGAATCAAAGGCTGCTCTGTTGGAGAACTTAGAAACATCTAGAAGCTGTATCACTAAAGAAATGAACTCCTCCTTTCTATCTTCAGGGATAAAGGGGGCAAAATGCTTTACCTTTAGGGCAAGTTCCCTTAGAAACATGCCCATATACAGACTGTATGAATTAATCCTGGCTATAAGCATACTAGCCTGGAAGATTTTCCTACCAAAAGAGTCTAGGGTCTTACATTCTCGCCCTGGAGGGGTAGAAGAGTGCCTTTTGGTACTCTTAATCTTTTTCAGCGCAGACTTCACCACAATGGAATGGTGAGGCAGCTGAGTTTTTTGAAAACCAGGAGGAGGGACCCGGTACATGGTGTCCAACCTACGAGAATGAGGAGACAATGTTAGAGGAGCCTCCCATAAGTCCATCAAGTGTTCTTGAAGGATTTCATGGATAGGCAGGGTAACTGCCTCTTTAGGAACCTTAGGGTATCCTAAAATATCCAATTTCTTTGATCTAGGTTCTTTCTCAGAGGATGTAGTAATAGAAAGTCCTTTAGCTACTTCTATAATGAAGTCTTGAAAGGACAAATCCTCTGGTGGAGACATTCTCCTCTTTGGGGAAGAAGGC
The DNA here is from genome assembly GCA_033557465.1 of Ichthyophis bannanicus. Classification (NCBI taxonomy): domain Eukaryota; kingdom Metazoa; phylum Chordata; class Amphibia; order Gymnophiona; family Ichthyophiidae; genus Ichthyophis; species Ichthyophis bannanicus. The sequence continues at coordinate 500,153,263 of CM066034.1, forward strand.
TCTACAGGAAGAACAAGAGAGAGCTCATCAGAGTCATCAGAGGAGTCAAAATCCTCAGAGGAATCAGAGTATCCTCTATTCGCTTCCAACGCACGATACGCATACCGGTCGGTATCGACATCGGGCGTACCGGGCATGGGATCGGTATCGGATGAAAACCCGGATCCGGCATGCACCAATCTGCGTCTGGAAGACGATGGCCTCGGTTCCGGTATGGAAGCCAGTACCGGAACCGGACCCGGAACCGCTGGATGCGGTACCGAGGGCGTCGCAGCCTTAATGAAAGCCAGGATGGCCTGCTGCATGGTCTGAACAGTATTGTCCATAGACACCACTGCTGCCTGGATGTCGGTACCGGCATGGGCCGGTACCCCAGAGCAGTCTAACAGGTGATCGGTCGAGGCCGTGCCATCGATGTCAACCTGTAACCCAATAGATGGTGCTTTGGAAGCCAGAGCTTCCTGCCGGGGTTGTTTGGCTGGGGCATGGTCCTCAGATTCAAAATTGAGAGCCTCTCGATGCTTTGAAGGAGATTTGCTCTTTGAGGACCTGCCCGAAGGTTTGGTTACCTGAGATCCATCCGGAGAGGAAGACCTGGATGACTGTGATGCTGGATTATCTGAAGCAAACAGCACATGGAATTTGTTGGCCCGGTTCTGCAAACCACGTTTAGACATCTGGGAGCAGGATGGGCAGTCCGGAATGGAGTGGTCAGGCCCCAAACATTTAAGACACCAGCCATGGGTGTCTGTAACAGAAATAACAGCACTACACTTGGTACACTTCTTGAAACCAGGAGCTGGTTTCTCCATGAGGAGATTTTGTGTAGGCCTGAGGCCTAACAGAAGTCACCAAGTTGTGCTAAAAAAATAAAAGCTTTTTTTTTTTTTTTTTAAGAAAGAAAAGAAAAGAGAGACTGGCGGTACCGGTTTCGGTATGGGGAAGGCAGGTACGCGGTCTAAAGAAAGAAACTAAAATAACAATTTCTTCAGCGGTGACAGGAACACGACCTGCTGGCTCTGCGGAAAAAGAGAAACAGAGGAGAGCTGGTCAGGAAGGCGGGAAGGCAGCGCGCATGTGCAGTGGGAGGCCCCAAAAGCTTCCTTTCTGGGAAGCTGGGGAGCTTTCCCGCGCAGGCTCCGTCGGTTCCGACATACCCATAAGTGAGGACTTATTCCTGCTTGTTCCTGGAGATACTATGATTAACTGTATCAAAAGCAGCAGAGATATCCAACTGCAGCAAAAACACCCAACTCCTTATCAAATGCTTCATAGATATTATCCAGACAATACCATTATCGATGTTTCAGTACTAAAAAAGATTTGATGAAACCCAGACTGCTGGGCAACCAAGATGTCATTATTTTTCAAATAATTCAATAGCTGAGACACCACACACTCTTCCACTATCTTCCCTAAAAATGAAAACTTTGTTATTAGCCAACTATCTTAACGAGCAACATCACCAGAACCCTTATGCACAGGAATGACTACAGCTCTCTTTAAAGCAGCAGACAATACCACCTGCTCCAAAAACATTCACAGTTCTAGCCAATTTACTTGCAGCCTCTACCCTCCTCAGCTTCACCTAGGAAGCTGAGAAGGATCTAACATCCATCCAGCAGGACACAATTTACAAACAATCGGGCTGATACAGAAAGACCAGCGCACCCTTTGCGGCAGATAACACAACCTGTATGTACAAGTACCATTATGCCAAATGCAAAAAAAGGACATTGAAGCATGCATAAAGAGCAAAACAAACAAAAAAAAATGTATGCACACACAGCGACGTCAAGCATATTTAAAGAATATGCAAATATTAAAATGAAATGCTAATTAGGTCTACACCCAATGCAGAGAAACGTGTAGAGTATTACATAACCAGCAAGCGTGCCAATATCTCTACACCTAGTCTGAGGTGAAAAACATCTAGCAGATGTAGGAAGAGACTGCTTTAGTGAACAGTTACTTTGGATGTGAAAATTTTCTGCATGTATCTTTCAGCATATAAGTGAAAGTTTGGCATTCAAGAAGAAATGTCTCGCTTCATATCCTAGGGTATGTTCTTTGGAGTCACTTATATCATTCTCCATTTACTGTTATGCCGCTGTTCTGATTTCATAAAAAATGTTTTTTGGGCAAAATAGTGTTGATTATGGGGGGAGGGCCAAAAGAATCTGCAAGTCCTATGCACATAATGTGAGCGTTTGGCATTTACATGCATACGCACACAGCCAATTGTAGCGCGTCTATTGTCTGATCATGCATTGGCTCCCCTCCTTTCAACTTTACGCTAAAGTTTTGCACACATCTCATTTGCATACATGTTCTTTGCTGCATATCGGTGCTTACGTTTTGCACTACCAGAGCATTATAAAAACGTGTACACAGCTAACAGCATGCGACTTCAGTGCCTACATTTTGCATCGGCTTGTATATCCTCCACTCTATTCTGAATTACAATTGAAAACGCTGATCAAACACATCCCGAGTTTTGCATACACAGTAACCCTACCAATTCCCGCTGAGCAGGTCTCCAACCAGCTTTTGCATTCCCTTCAATCATAGTCTGAGACAACTGCTGTTTGTGCCTCAACATCTGAAAATGGAAGGCAAGGCCTTCACATGACAAGGAAGAAGCAGCCCCTTTCAACCAAGGGTAGACAACAACCTAACCACCTAAAATAATTCACATGGTTGATTCAACACACCCTGAATCAGAGTTTCAAAATATTGCACTTTAACCCATCTCACTTCTGCTTTATAAACACTCACCTTAGTCCAGGGCCACTATGATGAAGAGGCACAGATGAGACCAAATCCTATGCAGAAAAGACCTAGATCACAGAGACTGTGTCAGATTTTCCCCTAGTAAGAATGTATGACTTTATTGTTCTATGTTTAATCTCTCTGCCAATGCTCTACCTGCCCTGCTATCTATATACAATCTGGAGTGTCTTTACACAATTACAGTATGAAATATATTTATTAATTTATATACTGTCCTCTGAACAGAAAATTGAAAGAGTGGTTTATAAACTCAAAATCCAAGAATTACAAACTACTACTTAATATAACATAGTAAGATACTGTTCAGTTCAGCCCTTCCTACTGTAACAACCTGAAACACTGATTTCCTCAGATACACGATAGAGAAAGAAAAGATCAAGAGAAAAAGAAAATAAGCCAAAGCACCGCCACCCCAATTCAGCATTCTGAGAAGGCCAATTGAAAGACCATGTTTTTAAACCTTTTTTAAACTTTTTGTAAGAATTTTCCAACCATGTGTCAACTGGCAGTGCATTTCAAAATATGGAACTAAGCAATATATTTAAAAACACACACACATGCACACAACACTTCATAACACATAAGGTTAATAACAATTCAACTTTACAACAATATGAGCAAGTATTTGACTTTCTTACCAGAATTAACCCTGCGTCAAGTACAAATACAAAAAATGCAATCAAAAGACAGCAGGGCTTCCCAACATGCAATAGGAGTCTTCCAGGGTGTGTCCTGGACTGGTCTAACAGGATTCAAGGAAAGAATATCATGTAAAATTTCTCCTTCCTTATCTTCCTATTAGATCAGTTCAGATCAGTGGGATGTACCTAAGCAATCAGGATACACAGTGGAAAAAAAAAAAAAAAAAAAGAGGATTCTCTGGACACGACTGCCCTGTCAAAAGGTGTCATCGGTTCGGGCTCCCACATGCAACCTGTAGTGCTTTACAAAGGTGCTCTGAGACAAATAGTCGAGTTTTGTAGATGTCCTCTGGAGAGCCCAAGGGTATCCTAAGGAAGAGAGTTTTGACTCTCTATGGCACCCACTTACCAGAAGGTACTGTATGCTGGCTCAACAGCCTCCTGAACCCAGCAGGCACTAGCACTTGGCCACTGCCAGTGCCTTCCTTGGATCGCCGAGGACAAAAGGATGAGCTGGAAGAAGGAATCCATAATCTCTAGGTATTTGATCAACACCCTCTGTATGTCTGACGCAGCAAGGGGTCTTTCTGTAAATCCTCCACTGAGAAAGAGGAGGGCACAACCACAGTCTGGTTAAGAAAAAGAAGAACAGAACCTATGGAAGAAATGATGGCATAATCCACAAGGAGACAGAGGCTATTCAGATGACCAAGAAAGACTCCCTACAAAATGAGACATGCATCTTGAACATCTGCCTGGTGGACACTACAGCCAACTGGAATAACACCTTAAGAGTCAAATCCTTGAGGAGGGCCTTATAAAAATGGGTCCAAAGGGAGTCCTTTTCAGTATCATCAATACCAGAGAGACAGACAAAAAGCTGGGCACACAGGTGACTTGAACTGCTTCCTTCTTTTGAGGAAGCAAGACATCATGGAGCACTGCCAATGAAATCCCCTGGATGCAACCCCTGCAGTATGCCAGGTCTGCCACCTAAAACTTGAGAATTTAGGGCTGGACTGAAAGGAGTACAAAACAAAACAAACAATGCCCACCTTCCTGGCCTCTATGGATCGAGAGGAACACCATCTCTCAAACTCTACAGACTTGCACATAAGCTAAAGGATGTAGAGGCCCACCTGTCCCTTAAGCAGGGTGTCTAATATTGCTCCCAAGTAACCCTTCTTTGAGAGCCTATGCTTCTCAATGGTCAGGCTGTAGGCGAGAAGAGGCCAAAAATCCCACCTCAGGTGGTCCTTCTCTTGAGGTAGCAAGAGAGGAAGGGCCCCAACTAACAGGTTCAAGAGGTCCTTGTATCACAGCCTGGAAGGACAGTCCAGAGCCATTAAGATGAAAAGGTCTGGATGGGACCAAATCCTATGCAGAAAAGATGGCTCACTGGGGGATGGGAAGGCCACCATCCATGAATACTTCTCGAGTTGAAAAATTCCTCACTTTGGCATGCTCTTGAGTGACAATCAATTGGAACACTGGAAGGCCTCAGCTCTGCAGCGTGAGGTCACATGCGTGAAGGCTGAGCTCCTACTCACCTGGATCCATGGAGTTCTAATTCAGTAAGCAGGCCTGCACATTTTCCATGCCTGAACAGGGCAATCAGATACTCCTCTGCCCAAGAATACAGCTCCATGACCCCAACAGCTGCTCTAGCACTGGGAGTTCCACCTCATTTGTTGACATAAGCATCTCCATGGCATTGTCCAAGAATATTTGAACACTTTGCCTACTAGGGAGAGGCTTGGACCTCTCCAGGGTCAAATAGATTGAGCCACTCAAGAGACCTGGGTGATTATCTGCCTTGAGACTAAAGCAGAGTCCCTAGGCCCACTGGCCCAGGCAGTGCACACCCCAGCCTTTCAGGCTGGCATCTGAGGTGACACCCAATCTGATATTTTCTACAGCATCCTGGCCAACAGGTGGCAGGACTACAACCATCATCTCAACTGCTCCTTGATTTCCTAGAGGAGGAAGGGTCTAGTCAAACAACTGGGAAAAGGGAGACCAGAGGGTCAGAAGGTGCTTCTGCAGTGTTCATGAGTGCCCTGGAGCAAGGAACCAGCTCCAAGGACAATGCTATGGGCCCAAGGAACTGGAAGTAATACCAGACCCATGGCACTGACTGAGCACAAAATGCCCTGAGGTGGCTCTAAAGATAGAAGGACCTCTTCATCATGAGGAAAACTCTGTCCTAAGTCCTGGGAAAGAAGCAGGCACTTAGAATAGTTGAACACCCCCCCCCCCCGACTTTACAGCCAACAAATCAACAGGTCTGGACGTCTCCAGCAAGTCTGACTGGATCAGCCATCCAGTTATGGCTGAACCCAGATTCCCTGCTTACACAGAAATGCTACTACCTTCACAACTATCTTGCCAAAACTGGAAATGGTGGTTCATCACACAAAAGGGGAGAAAAATGCTCAAGCTGTTCCCAGATGGGAATGTGACAATACACTTTGACAAGGTCTAGGGAGGCGAGGAATACCCCTGTCTGACTGATGCAAAGAAGGACTCTGAAGTTCCTCATATGGAAAGAGGGACTTAGAATTCAGCTATGACCGCCTTTAAGTCCAGGATATGCCAGAAGGAACCTCCCTTTTGGTATCACTGTGTGGATGGAACAAATCTGACCCTGCAGAGGGAATGGGTAGAATTAGCTTGCAATTGCAGGAGACGCTGAGATGTTGCCTAGAATGCCACATGCATAAGTAGGAAGATGCAGGGAGACTCTATAAGGGCACATACAGGCACTGCCATAATTCAAATATTTTGCATTATATCTGCTAGGCTGACCTGAATCAGTGACCTTAAGGTTAGCAAGAAAGCACAGCTACTTACCTGTAACAGGTGATCTCTGGGAACAGGAATAAGTCTTCACATATGGGTATCGTCGGTACTGACGGAGCCTGCGCAGGAACGCTCCCCAGCGTCCAGTAAGAAAGCTTTTGAGAGCATCCCAGAGCGCCTGCGCGCTGCCTTCCCGCCTTTCCTAACCGCCTCTCTCCAGTTCGAGTTTTAAAGCTGAGACAAAGAGAGAGAGAGGAAAGGAAAGATAGATAGAGAGATACAACTCCTAGGGGAGGTGGGTGGGTTGTGAAGACTTATTCCTGCTGCTCCCAGAGATCACCTGTTACAGGTAAGTAACTGTGCTATCTCCAGGAACAAGCAGGAATGAGTCTTCACATATGGGGGACTCCCCAGCTAGAGATGCCAGGGAGATCTCCAAAGTTGTGAGTCCCTGAGAAGGGCTCTACCTCACTCCATGGATCTCGGGCATCCAACCAGAGATGGGGGGTAGGAGTTGATTAGGTATGGAACAGGTGTTTGAGAACAGCCTGACCAAACAAGGCATCCCGGTGGGAGTCCTTGTCCAAGCAGTAATGGGCTGTAAAGGTATGAACAGAGGCCCAGGTGGCCGCTCGACAGATTTGGTCGATGGACTCAGAGTTTAGATGAGCCATAGAGGCTGCCATGGCCCTCACATTGTGAGCTGTGACATGGCCCTCTAGAGAAAGGTTCTTACTCTGGTAGGCGAAGGAAATACACTGAGCAATCCAATTAACTAAATATATCAAAATATATCGGCGATCTCACCTGGAAGCTCCCCAGTCGGGGTTGAGCACGAGTCAGCCATCCAACAAGCAGCTTTCCTGCTCCTGCAACTCCAGCCCTATCGAGGCTGTGGGAGGTCCTATCCGCACGCTTGAAAAAGCGCCGCCGGCAGGAAGCAGCCCTCTCAGTTTCGGCGATCTCACCTGGAAGCTCCCCAGTCGGGGTTGAGCACGAGTCAGCCATCCAACAAGCAGCTTTCCTGCTCCTGCAACTCCAGCCCTATCGAGGCTGTGGGAGGTCCTATCCGCACGCTTGAAAAAGCGCCACCGGCAGGCGTGCCCGCGCCTTGCGGGCCCGCGCCTGAGGGCCTCGCAAGAGGGCCCTTTGGCGTGGCCCTTAGGCGAGGCACGACAGGCGAAAAAGAACCTAGTCTAACGCCTCAACAACGCACAAGGTACCTTAAAACTACAAGCAAGATCAAGCAGCTGGAGCTCCCTCACGGTTGAGCTCGCTCTCTCCCTCAACTTGTTCCTCATTGAGCACAGCAAGTATACTACACGTAAATGAACTATACAGAACTGATGTTTTGCACATCGCTCATAAGCCTGTATACTGTTATCAGAAATCATTAAATATTCCAAGCAGCTATATAGCATCTATTGTTCCTATTAGTGAGATATACTGTTGTCAGTACCCATTAACTGCAAATACTGTTCTCAGTAGCTAGATATACTGTTGTCAGTACCCATTAACTGCAAATACTGTTCTCAGTAGCTAGATATACTGTTGTCAGTACCCATTAACTGCAAATACTGTTCTCAGTAGCTAGATATACTGTTGTCAGTACCCATTAACAGCAAATACTGTTTCTCAGTAGCTAGATATACTGTTGTCAGTACCCATTAACTGCAAATACTGTTCTCAGTAGCTAGATATACTGTTGTCAGTACCCATTAACTGCAAATACTGTTCTCAGTAGCTAGATATACTGTTGTCAGTACCCATTAACTGCAAATACTGTTCTCAGTAGCTAGATATACTGTTGTTTCCCTGTATTTTCCCTTTATTTTCACCATAGATAAGGTTCCATTGCTACAAAACCTCAACCCCAACATCATAGTCCTCAATCACTTGCAGCCAGCAACGTTACTGTTTCTCCTAACACACAATGTCCCATATAAAGATGCATACATTAGTAACCCTCATCATTACTTACCTACTCACCGCACTAGCTGGCCAATCAAATGCCTTTAACGGTGACCAAAAATCCATACCAATATTACGAAATAATTGGAAGAGATGGTCAAACAAGACTCAAACAAACCAAACAAACCCTATTTACAACCACCACTCACATCTACTGCATATTGCCCTTCAAACTACCAAAAACCTCAACCTAAACAACAGTACCATCCACCATTGCACTGCGCCCTTATCAATATAAGGTCCATTCGCACAAAGTGGCCTTTGATACCTAACCTCATAACAACATATAACATTGACATCTTGATGATCACAGAAACCTGGCTAACTGACTCTGACAATGTCATTCTTAACCAGATGCTACCCCCAGGCTTCTCAATCCACACATGTCATAGGAATCAACAAAGAGGAGGTGGAGTACTCATTATCTCTAAAAACCAACTACAATTTCAGATGGACAACAGTATTAGTTCAACACACCTAAACATACTAAATATATCAAACAGTGAGCACTCAATTAACCTAGTCTATAGAGCTCCAACATCAACAGCTGCTGATCTGCCAACGATAGTTGATAGAGCTTGCAACACTGAAAAACCACGACTATCTAATTGGATATTGGGAGATTTCAACCTCCCTTCCCTACATGACTCGCAAACCGTAGCATTTATAGAAGCAATTGACAACCTAGGATACGACCAAATAGTCAAAGATCCCACTCATACTATGGGAAATATACTTGACTTGATATTTGTTCCACAAGCTACCTCAGACATCAATCACAATTACAACCTCTCCATACTACCAGTACCATGGTCCGACCACAGTCTCATTTTATTCCAAATTCCCAACTCCTCCAATCCCACTAACTCCAAACCCACTCATGCTAAACCAACAGCTAGGAGGTTCCGCCCCTTTGTCAAAGAGGAAGTACTCAATAATCTTCTCCCAGCACTACACTCCTCTGAACCTGACTTGGACAGTCTAATCAACACCTGGAACTTCACTCTCAGAGCCAATTCTCAACCATCAAACTTGACAAGAAAAACTAACCACCGCACACACACGTAGCTTGGTATTCCAACGAGCTAAGAACATCCCTCCTCCATCTTCGGAGACTTGAAAAACACTGGAGAAGATCACGCTCTACTGAGGCCTACACAACCTATTGCAATTACCTAGAAAAGCATCGCCAGGAAATTGCAGATCGAAGGAAACAATACCATACTAATCTTCTGAAGCAATCATTAAATAAACATCATGATCTCTTCAACATTGTAAGAACAATGGCAAAGGAACCAACACCCCAACAGACGCAAACAATACTCCCTCAAGACTATGCTAACTACCTAAAATCAAAGATGACAAAAACATCCAACATTTGCACCTCTGGACCAACAAAGATTGACATACCTTCACAGTCAACCACATTAACCAAGTTTAATATATTAACAATCAAAGAAATCGAAAACACTATTGCATCAATAAATGCTACCACTGCTGCAAGTGATCCATGTCCAGCAGCCTGGATAAAAGACCTTAGACATGAAGTAAGCTTCTTCATACAGAACATACTGGAACAATCTTTTTCAACTGGAACCTTCCCCCAATGCCTCAAGCAAACTTCAATTAGACCATTATTGAAAACAGCAAATTAGACCCCCTAAAAGTAGAATCCTACAGGCCAATATCCAGTATCCCACTCCTAGCGAAAATAATTGAGAAAGTGGTTCAACGTCAAATACAACAACACACATTGACACTGCAGCTCCACTTGACTCTGCACAACACGGCTTTAGAGAAGCTCATGGAGTGGAGACCCTCCTCATCACCCTATTCAATACACTAATCACAGGAATAGATAACATTCACCAAGGATTCATCCTTATATTCATGGACATCTCAGCTGCGTTCGACTCAGTAAGCCACCAAATACTTATCGATCGCCTTAAAGAAAAAGGAATCCTTGATGCTGCACTTGACTGGTGTATATCTTATCTAACTAACCGCTGGCAACAAGTACGAATTGGTGAAACAGCATCTGAACCATTTCTCCAAGATCAAGGAGTACCGCAGGGATCCTCTCTATCAGCATTGATGTTTAATATATATATGCAACCTATCTGCGACCTCATTCGTTCCTTTAATGTCACCTGTTTAGCATATGCGGATGACATTCTACTATACATGCCATTCTCCATCGACCACCCTGATTTTACACCATTGACAAAATGCTTTGAAGCAGTAGAAGAGTGGCTCACCTCACAAAACCTAAGAATCAACCACAGTAAGACTGATGTGATGTTTATAACAAAGAACCAAAGCTTCATACCTCCTACTTCCTTAAAGATAAAGGACAAGGAATTAACAGTAAAACCTACAATACGATACCTAGGTATCACCCTCGACCAGCGTCTCAGTATGAAAGTCCACATAAAAAACATAACAAAACTAATATATCACAAGATACGCACACTACGCCACCTCCGACCCTTATTGGAACCCTCAGACTTCAGAACCGTCTATCAAGCTTTGATAATGCCTCACATCGACTTTGCAAATGCAATTCTATACGGGCTCCCTCAAGCATCATTAAATCCTCTCCAACTGGCGATGAACACCGCTGCCAGAGTACTTGAAGCTATATCAAAGACAGATCACATAACTCCAGTCCTAAAAAGACTCCACTGGCTACCAACCAATGCGAGAATTCACTACAAGATCCTGATCACTACATTCAAAGCCCTAAACAACCAAGCACCATCAACCATCATCAACCTCGTACATCTACAAACCCCCAATAGATCCAGAAGATCAACTGCTATAAATACATTAACAATCCCGAAACAAGCAATCAGATACACTAAGGAAACAACCAAAAGAGCCTTCAGTATCCATGCCCCAATAGCCTGGAATGCCCTCCCACCAGAATTGAGAGCTATAGTCAGCCTAACACAATTCAGAAAAAGCCTCAAACACCACCTCTTCTTAAGCTATTTCCCAATCTAATCTTTGCATAGGAAAATACTACCTACACGTTTCTGACCAAGATAATCCCAAATGATAACCAAATATGACTAATGTGAATAGAGTTTTTTGTAAATAGTTACTTAGTCTATATAGTTTACCTTTAATCCCAAGTTCAAAAACCCCTGTTATTTGTAAAATGCATTACAGTTCTCTGTATGTATATATTTGTTCCATGTAAACCGCGCTGATGACAATAGTGCGGTATATAAGAGATGTTAAATAAATAAAATAAATAAATAAATTGGACAGAGTCCTCTTAGAGACTGGAAGTCTTAAGTGAGAGGGATCAAAAGCAAAGAGTTGAGAGGACTTTCTATGTTGCTGTGTCCTTTGTAAGTAGAAAGCAAGTGCCCTCTTACAATCCAGGGTATGAAGATTCCTCTCTGCACTTGATGCATGAGGTCCTGGAAAAAAGACAGGTAAATAGACCTCCTGGTTCAGATGAAAAGGTGAGACCACTTTAGGCATAAAGTGTGGATTAGTCCTGAGGACTACCTTGTCATGATGGAACCTTGTATAAGGAGGATTAGCCAACAAGGCTTGCAGCTCACTGATACGGCGAGCTGAGGTGACTGCAATGAGAAAAATAACCTTCCAGGAAAGGAATTTCAAGGAGGTAGTGGCTAAGGGTTCAAAGAGTGGTTTCATAAGTTGGTCAAGAACCAAATTCAAATCCCATGTCACTGGAGGTGGTCTAATGGGAGGTTTAGTTAAAAGAAGGCCTCTCATGAATCTTGCAATAAGAGGATGAGAGGAAATAGGATGTCCATTGAGAGGCTTAAGGTATGCTGCAATAGCACTCAAATGGACTCTTACTGAATTTGTTTTAAGGCCTGCATGGGATAAATGTAGCAAATACTCTAGTAAAGAATTCAGAGGTATTGCAAGAGGGTTAAGACCCTTCTCTGCACACCAAACGGTAAACCTTTTCCATTTAAAAGCATAGGAATGTCTAGTGGAAGGCTTTCTGGAAACATGAAGGATATCCTTCACTTGCTGAGAGATGCCAATCTTGAAGGTCTAGGCCTTCAGCAACCAAGCTCTGAGATGGAGACTGGGGATTTGGGTGCCATAACGTTCCCTCCTCCTGGGACAGGAGGTCTGGAGCAGATCCCAAGTCCAGGGAGGGAGCTTGAGAGAGATGAAGAAGTAGAGGGTACCACACTTGGTGTGGCCAACGTGGAGCTATGAGGATCATAGACCCCTTGTCTCTCTGAAGCTTGAACAGTGTCTTGGAAATTAGGGGAATGGGTGGAAAGGCATAGAGGAAGTCTTGCCCCCAGTGGAGGAGGAAGGCATCCCTGGCCTGAACTCCCTGACACGGAATCCTGGAACAGAACCGGGGAAGTTTGGCATTCCACAGACTTGCAAACAGGTCTATGTCTGGGGTTCCCCAAATTCGAAAGATCCTGGCTATCTGGTCCCCATGGAGGACCATTCGTGTGGAAGCAGAACTCGACTGAGTCTGTCTGCCCAAGAGTTTTGAACCCCTGGAAGATACACTGCCATGAGATAAATCTGATGCTCTCTGGCTAAGGCCCACAATCTCAAAGCTTCGTTGCAAAGCGACAGAGAGCCAGTCCCGCCCTGCTTGTTCATGTAGAACATGGCTACTTGGTTGTCCGTATGGATGAGGACTGTCTTGTAGCTGAGCAGGGTGTGGAAGACTCTGAGAGCTAGAAGAATTGCTCTGAGCTCTAAGAGGTTGATATGTAGAGATGTCTCCTGTGGAGACCAGATGCCCTGGGTGGAGAGATCTTGTAGATGAGCTCCCCAACCCTTTGGAGAGGCATCTGTTGTGAGGGTTGCTTGGGGTAGCAACTGTTGAAAGGGGGACCCCAGCAACAGATTTTGAGTGGACTTCCACCACTGGAGGGACCAAAAGAGGCGACTGGAGGTTGCTATTTTGTCTGACAGGCAACCTGATGCCTGGGTCCATTGTGTGGACAGAGTTCACTGAGCTGCCCTCATGTGAAGGCGAGCGTAAGGAACCACATGCATGGTGGATGCCATGTGGCCTAACAGTTGTAACATCTCTCGAGCAGTTAAATGGGATTTTAACTGAATATGAGAGGCTAACTGCACCAAGCGTAGGGAACGGGCCTGGGGAAGATAGGCCCTTGTCATTGTGGTATCTAGCAAGGCCCCTATGAACTCCAATGACTGAGTAGGGGTGAGTTGTAATAAACATCCCAAAATCACAAGTCCCAGATACTGAAGAACACGCCTTGTGCAGGCTAGGGAAGTCTGGGCCTCTGACTGGGATGGTGCTCAGATGAGCCAGTTGTCCAGATATGGGAATACAAATATTCCTAGAGTGCGTAGAAATGCAGCTACTACTGCCATGCATTTTGTGAACACTCTTGGAGCAGAGGCCAGACCGAAAGGAAGCACTCTGTATTGATAGTGCTCTCCCTGATAAAGGAACCGAAGGAACCTTCTGTGTGTTGGATGGATGAGGACATGGGTGTACGCATCCTTGAGATCTAGAGAACAAAGCCAAAAGGTATGGAAGGAGAGCACCGAGAGAAATCTTGAATTTCTCCTTGCATAGAAACTTGTTCAATTCTCTGAAATCTAATATGGGTCTGTAGCCCCCTGTTTTCTTTGGAATAAGAAAATAAGGGGAGTAGAACCCTGTTGAAGAAGGGGTACTTCTTCTATTGCCCTTTGGGCAAGAAGGGTAGCAATCTCCTGACCCAGAAGGTCGAGGAGAGATGTTGGAAAATTGAACTGTCTCACCATAGTGTGAGGAGGAAGGTTTAAGAAATGAAGCTTGTACCCCTCCCTTATGATGGAGAGGGTCCATTGCTCTGCTGTGATTTGTTCCCATCTGGGAGCAAAATGAGCTAACCTTCCTGGAACGGTGAGTGGCTCTGGCTCTTCTAGAAAGGCTAAGTTCTCTAGTTGTAAGTCAAAGGCCCTGAGGAGGCTGAGGCTGTTGGGCCGTAGCAGTCCTTGTAGCCTTAGGCTTGGCTTGTTTAGGTTGTTGCTGTCGCTTTGCAGCAAAACGACCTGTAGAAGATGCCTGGAGACCATAACCAGGATAATATTTCCCTTTTTTGGGAAAGAAAATCTTTTTGAATAACCTTTTTCTAGCAGAAGTAGACTTTGAAAGTCTATCTAAGGCAGACTTTTCAGCAACCATCTGAGTGGCCGTTGCTTGCCAATCCTTACCAAAAAGGTTTTCACCTGTACAAGGAAGATTTCCTAATCCATCCTGGACCCAGGGTTCCAAATCAGAAGCTTGCAACCAAGCAAGTCTGCGTGCACCTAAGGCAATAGCCGAGGCTCTGCTGGCACACTCAAAAGAGTCAAAGGCTGCACGGTTGGAGAATTTGGAAACATCCTGGGCATGTTTAAGCCAGGTGAGAAACTCTTCCCTTTTATCTTCTGAGATAAAGTTAGCAGATGATCTGTAACTTCTTTTAGAAACATCCCCATATAGAGAGTATAGGAGTTGATTCTGGCAGTAAGCATATTGGCCTGGAAAATTCTCCTGCCAAAAGCATCTAAGGTTCTGCATTCTCTTCCTGGAGGATTAGATGAGTGTCTTTTTGCACTCTTTTTTTCATAGCAGACTCCACCACAATACAGTGGTGAGGAAGCTGAGTCTTATGAAAGCCAGGACAAGGAGGAACACGGTACATGGTGTCCAACCTGCAAGAATGAGGGGAAGTAGTAAGAGGTGTCTCCCATATGCCCAACATATGATCATAAAGGATCTCATGAATTGGTAAAGTAGCTGCCTCTTTAGGAGCCTTAGGATATTGTAAAATATCTAATTTCTTGGCTCTAGGCTCTGGTTCAGGGGCCACTGAAATAGAGAGGCCCCTGGCCACTTCCCTAATGAAGTCTTGAAAAGACAAGTCTTCTGGAGGAGACATTCTTCTTTTTGGAGAAGAGGGCTCCTGAGGAAGGAGTACCGATGCCTCGACAGAAGCCTCTGATTCATCAGAGTCCTCGGAGGAATCGAAGTATCGCCTGTCTGGATGCTCTTGCAGAGCCCGATACGCGTACCGAGTGGTATCGACATCGGGAGTGATCGGTACTGATGGGCATCACAGGACAGGGTACCGCTGCAGTCGACACCGAAGCCGATGTCGATGCAATCAGTACCGTCACCGGAACCGATATCGGTTAGAAAAGTAGCCCAACGCATAGGCTCAGGTAGTTTGTTCCAGGAATATGGAGCAGCAAGATGGGACAAAGTCTGAAGTTGGCAGTGGCAGAGTAGGGCATAGATAAAAAGGGATCTGCCGGAACACCTACTGGCGGGCTGACCCGGGAAACCAAAGCAGGGAAGCCCCAGAAGCAGAGCAAAATCTATTTTTCAAATTTGGAGCTGCTTTATTTTCATGCAGCAAGACAACCAACAACAGTCCACTGAAATCAATGGAAGGAAACTGAAAAAAAGGGAAATACAAAAAAAGCAAGATCAAGGACAGCAAGAGGGAAGGAGGGGCTTGGGCCCAACTTACCAGCCCCCCCCCCCACCCCCTCAGGGACCCCTGTGGGGTCCTCCTGCTCCACATCCATGGGTCTAGCATGGTGGGCCTAACAGTGCTGAACCCAGGGTATATCTGATCTCCAAGCAATGTTGGGCCTATAGATCTCTGCTACAAAGGGCACAGCACCATAGTGTGAGCCAGGGGAGACAGGCCTATCTGCACTGCTGCCACAGTCCAAACACCTTGCTATCTGCTGAAGGCAGACAAATACTGACTTTTCTCGGGACTGTGCCAGCATATATCTACCTGGTGATGATATCACTGAAAGTTGTTTTGGACTGCCTTCATCTGCTGGCAAGGGAGCATAACGCACTCATCTGGACTGGTCTAGTAGATAAGGAAAATTAAATTATGTAAAATATAATTAAATAACTACAAACACAAATGGAAAACAAATTTATGAAGTTTACAATGAAAGATAAAAATCCAATCTGCCTAGGTTTTGCAGAAAGCCAGTATGAAAAGTATACAAATGTGATATGTCTAGAAAACAAAGAAAAATATAAAAATAAATTATGTTACACTAAGAAAAATTAAGTTAGTTATCTTCTTTGTTTAGATGCATCACGATTTATTTTTATATACCCAATGCAGGTTTCATATTGGCATTTATAACTGGTGAATGTATATTCTTTATTTATTCACCTTTATATCAGCGTGTGGTCTGGCCATATTCCACTACCATATTGTGGTTAGTTTAAATACAAACGTCTTTACTATAATTTTCAAGAAAATGCACCATTACACTTTATGTGGCAACTTCTTCCTGCTACTTTGGGCTTTCAGGTCAACAAACCTGGTGTGTGGGCCAGGTTCTGGAGGGAGCTGTGGTCTGCAGTCCATGGCCAGTGGCCATCCTTGCAATGAATGGGGTAGGTAAGGGACGTAAAGTAAGGTTGCTGGGAATGGAGTCATAGCCTAGCAGAGAGCAGTTTGTTGGGTCAGAGTGAATAATCAACAATTCTCCCCAAAACTGCCATGCTGTATAAAGCCGATGTTACTTTCTGATGTTCCAAAACACCCAGAGACAAAAGGTGCCAGTGAAGACAACAATTCTTTGTCAAACATTTCAGGAGGAAAGATTCAGCAATACCCCATCTTCTCTACACAAACATGCTAACGGCAAAGGACATGACAACTCCGCAGAACAAACAAACTAGGGAGACATCCTAGACCAAGGCTGATGAGATTCCCTCCTCCCTCCACATGCGTCCTCATGATCATCTTCAAGGAAGCTGCAGGGCTAGAGCTTAAGTCAAGCATTATTTGTAGGGCAGCTTGTAAAAATGTGCTTCAATGTGCTTAATTCTGGTGATCCTCAGTATAGCAAAACACAATTGTATATATTAATGGTCTACACCAGGGATGGCGAAGCTAAGATGGCACACAGGAAAAAATCTTTGGAACATGGCAACTAGGAGTTTGTCCTCTATTTTTTCCATAATAATAAATACATTGTACTAATTCTCTGATTGACTTGAAGAGCTTGATTATTGTTAGTATTTAAACAAACATTTGAAATCTTTTTTAAAACAATGAACTAAAATGGCTTAAAGGGGGTGGGGGAGGGGACTATCCCATTCATGCCAGTTTGGAGCCAGCTGGACGGATGTGAGAACAAATGTTTTGAAATCCTAGTATTTGGGTGATGAGAGGATAACGATTGTCCTTACCCTTCTGTTGCGTGCAGGTTACACTGGATATAAATTTATAAGAATAGTAAATACTGTAGGCAGTTCAACATGGTTTGAACATGTTTTATATCAACTTTTTAATAGAATTAAAATAATAGTAATAAACATCAATATGCTGTGCAAAAATTACCATTGGCATGCAAGTTCATTTTTTCAGAACATTCCTATTGATTTGGGCACATGCTCTCAAAAAGGTTCGCCATCCCTGGTCTACACTAAACCAAGTAAGAAACGGCATAATTTCTAAGTTTTATCTAGATACTGGAGACATACTATATCTTAGTTTCTTAGTTAAGGTGATACAGTGTTTTCAGCGAGGCTAGATCACTAAGACACAAGTGTTAGCTGTCAGCCCTGCAAGGGATCATATTAAAAATTGACCTATGGTACTATATTGGCTGCCTTTAAGTTTCAGAGTGTAGTTTAAGGCCTAATTTTCTCGGTTTTTAATGGCCTAGGCCCAACATATACTCAGGATTGGTTGATTGCTCATTTAATCAAATTTGCCCTTTAAGGTCAAGGTGAAATTAGACTTACCTGCTAATTGTTGTTCCTGGAGTGGACACAGTCTAGTCCCGAAACCTCTGGGTTGCCCATCTCATCTAGCAGCTTGGAGACTGAGAAACTCCTTCTTTTGTGACATCACCAGTATATCTCCCCGGTGTCCGCCTCCTGTCACCAGTACCCTATTGTAGAATACAAATACCTAAATGGTCTGACGTTTACGAGAGTAAAGGAAGCCCCAATTATACAAATGAAATACTCACACTTTGTTCTTGAAAGTGTAACCAGATAACTTGCTAATATATTTAAAATACTTCATCAAATGTCTTTGTAGAGTAATTCACTAATGGTGGAAATAAAAGGTCTCAGAACTCACGGGCTGCCAAAAGTTAAAATGAACAACTTTTGGACTCAGTGCCCTTAGGTACATCAATGACCCCAAAACATACTATCCACCATTAATTTTTTTTATGTTTTTTATAAAAGTTCTTGCAATCACTTGTAAGTAGCTTAGTGCAGTTAAATATAACCCATAGCTGGCAACTTCCAGACATGGACCAAATCGCTGTTACTTAGCTTTGTTCAGACGTCTTGATTCAGCAACTGAATTTAACAGCTCATATATCAGCCCAACGAAAGTCACTGCCAATTTCCAATGTCAGTAAATAACTCAATCCCGACGCCATCTAGCGCGCTGATTATATGCGTTTCTCCCAAGGGTTTCTTCAGGGGAAACTTATTCAATAATGCACTAAAAACAAAAGAAGTTATGTAAACCAAAATTTTCCTGCAGTTTACAAAAAATAACTTCAAGATTCAGAAGAATTACTTTCACTTACTTTAAAGTTCACATGAACCTGCATATATTGAGTAGAAAGAGAGACTTAGAAATTCGTAGGTTTCAACTGCTACCGGTGATGCCTTGAGACGCCGCGCATGCGGGAAGATTTAAAGGGCTGTGTTTGCGTCAATCAATGAAATCACCTGAAGCACGCTTCCCATTCAATACGTGCGTTCAGACCTCCTGGTATCAGGGTCTGCAGTTGATAAATCCAGCGTTGTTCTGCATATAGCAAGGCTTGCTCTCGTGTTTTGCCAAAACGGGGTGTCAGCACTTGCTCAATACAGAAGCATATGAGATTCTCAAAATGTGTGTTGGTATTCGAGGCAATGATCTACTAACGGTGCTTCCCGTCTTCAGCATTTGAGCTTACTTTTATGTTCATTCATACGAACTTTGAATGATCGAATAGTTTTCCCAATGTATAACAGGTCACAGGGACATCTTATACCATAAACTACATGTGTAGAATTACATGTAGTTGCATTTCGAAATTTGTAACTTTTCCCTCTGTATACAAATTCAGATGACTCTTGGGTAATATCGCAGATATTACAGGATCCACATTTAACATGTCCCGCTATCTCATTAGCTGTAGTGGATGTAAGAGGGCGTAACAATGCTGGACTTAACATTTCCTTAAAATTGCGAGATCTTTTCCAGACACAACGGACTTGGTAAGATTCCAGGCCAGCAATACTGTGTAATACATTCATGTGTCGTTTAATGCTACGTTTAAGATGTGAACTGAAAGGGGTAAAACTAGTAACCAAATTCACTTGTTGAGTGGAGGAAACTGAACTTGTCCTCTCAGGGATGTGTAACAATAAGTCACGGTTAGAATAAAGTGCTCTTTTGTAAGCTCGATCCACCACTTTTACAGGATAACCTCGTTGGTAGAAATTGGTTTTTAGATGATGTGCTTGCAATTTAAAATCCTGTAAATCTGAACAATTGCGACGATATCTTATAAACTGAGACAAGGGCAAACTATCTTTTAAATGGAGTGGATGACCGCTGTTATAGTGTAACATTGCATTCTGGTCTATGGACTTCCGAAAAATAGAGGTAGTCCACCCCATTGGAGATTTTTTCACTAGAAGATCCAGAAAAGTGATTTGTTCACCATGAAACGTCAGAGTAAATTTGATATTCGTGTCTCTATTATTTAGCCAGGCGTGAAATTGAATCAGATGTTCTTGAGTACCATGCCAGAGAACAAAAATGTCATCAATATATCTTCGCCACATCTTGACCGAAGTTTTATAAGGAGATTTGTCAACCCACTCTTGTTCAAATTTTTGCATATATAGATTTGCCACCGAAGGGGCACAGGTGGCTCCCATAGCCACCCCGGATAGCTGTAAATAAATAACTTCATCAAATATAAAAAAGTTGTTGTACAATATGAGATGAGTTAACTCAGACAATAAATTCAATTGTTGTTCAGAAAGATCTCCACGTTGTTGCAAAGAAGCCATAACCACTAAGTGCACTTGAGACTGAGGAATCACAGTATAAAGAGACACGACGTCTAAGGTCACTAAAATAAGATCAGGATCTGATGCCCATTGATTATAACTTGATAAGATGTGCAAAAAATGAGACGAATCCCTTATGTAAGAGGGAATTAAATGTATTTTAGGTCGCAGGTACGAATCCAAAAATATCGATAAGGGCTCAAGAAGGGACCCACGAGTTGAGACTATTGGTCTCCCTGGGGGGTCTTGTAAGCTCTTATGTATTTTTGGGACCAGGTAAAATCGCGCCAAAGTATAGTCCACCGGATTCAAGAAATGCCATTCTTTTTTAGAGATTCATTTATTTTGTAATGCCTGGGTGGTGATCCTTTTAATTTTCTGCTGTAGTTCTAATGTAGGATCTGCCTCCAACCGTAGGTATACCTTTGAATCTGTTAACTGACTATAAGCTTCACCTAGATACTGGTCACGACTCCAAATCACTACCCCACCACCCTTGTCTGCTCGCCGTATAATCAGGTCAGAACGCGATCGAAGAGCTTGTAGTGCCGATCGTTCTGAAAAACTAATAGTGTGTCGAAAACCTGATTGCATAGATGCGGCTTGATCCAAATCTCGCAAAATGAGATCCCGATATAGTAACAAAGCCGGGGGAGGGGGGGTGGGGGGAGACCAGGAAGATCACAGAGGTAAAGAAACTCGATCTTGAGATAGATAACTATTTTCAATAGGTGGCTGTTGACCAAAGTATAGCTATAAGTGAAGCTTCCTGATCATTTGTTCCACGTCCACCCTAAATTGAAACCCATTAGTGAATTACTCTACAAAGACATTTGATGAAGTATTTTAAATATATTAGCAAGTTATCTGGTTACACTTTCAAGAACAAAGTGAGAGTATTTCATTTGTATAACCAGTACCCTATTGACAAAGCAGACTCACCGGAGAAACAAGTAAGAATTTACCAACAACAGTAACTAACCCGAGCAAGAGAAGCTCACAAACAGCAATAGAGGCCTCAAAACCCCCTAAGACTGTGACTGAAAACTTGAACAGGCCACCCCTTCATTCTCAGAAAGAACAGTAAGCCTGAATCGGAAGAAATGCTCCCAAACATTTTGTTTTTTTTTTGCTGTGCAGAAAGGATTAACACTAGAAGATCTCTTACCTGTGAACCTTGCTGCCACTTCAGGCTGCCCTATGTGCAAGAACACTGGTAGGGATACGGGACTAAACTGTGTCCACTCCAGGAACAACAATTAGCAGGTAAGTCTAAATTTCACCTTCCTGATCGTGTCCCGAGTCTAGTCCCGAAACCTCTGGGTCCGTACCAGAGCAGTGAACTAATAGTCAATTACGGGAGGGACCAGGCAGGCCAGCCTGAGGAACTGCTGACCCAAACGAAGCCTCCTCCATCATCTGCACAACCAGGCGATAGTGTCGAACAAAAGAATTCAAAGATGACCACGTCGAAGCCTTATAAATCTCCACCAGCGAAACCAACCGAACTTCTGCCCAGGACGTAGCCTGAGCTATGGTAGAATGGGCCTTCAGCCCTTCCGGCACAACCCTGCCCCTCAAGACATAGGCCGAAGCAATGGTCTCCTTAATCCAGCACGCGATCGACGCTTTGGAAGCCGCCTCACCTTTTCTCTGCCCCGCGAAAAGAACAAACAGCCTATCAGACTTTCGAAAAGGCGCTGTCTGGCTAAGATATTTCTTTAACGCCCGCCGGACATCCAAGAGGTGAAGCCTCCGAGGCGAGGGACCCTCCTTCTCCGAGGCAAAGACCAGTAGGGAAATATCTTGACTCACATGAAACGCCAAGACCACCTTCGGAAGAAACGCTGGAACAGTGCGCAAAACCACCTTAGACGCAAAGAAAGAGAGATAAGGCTCCCTGCAAGAGAGAGCCTGTAATTTCGAGACTCGTCTAGCTGAACAGACTGCCACCAAAAACACCACCTTCAAAGTGAGATCCTTGAGCGACGAACGCACCAACGGCTCAAAGGGCGCTCGTTCCAATGCCTCCAAAACAAAGGGAAGATGCCACTTAGGAAAATCTTGCCGAGCCAGGGGCCTCACCAGAGTCACAGCCCTCAAGAACCGCTTCACGTCGCGGTGAACTCCGAGCGACTGGTCCGCCACTCGGCCCCTGTAACAGGACAAGGCCACCACCTGAATCCGCAGGGAAGCCGCCACTAGCCCTCTGTCGAAGCCATCCTGCAAGAATTCCAAGATCTGGGGAATAGAAAGCACAGTTACTTACCTGTAACAGGTGATCTCTGGGAACAGCAGGAATAAGTCTTCACATATGGGTATCGTCAGTACCGACGGAGCCTGCATGGGAACGCTCCGCAGCGTCCAAAAGGAAAGCTTTTGGGAGCATCCCACAGTGCCTGCGCGCTGCCTTCCCGCCTTTCCTTCCCGCCTCTCTCCAGTTCGAGTTTTAAAGCTGAGACAAAGAGAGAGTGAGTAAAGGAAAGATAGAAAGAGAGATACAACTCCTAGGGGAGGTGGGTGGGTTGTGAAGACTTATTCCTGCTGTTCCCAGAGATCACCTGTTACAGGTAAGTAACTGTGCTATCTCCAGGAACAAGCAGGAATGAGTCTTCACATATGGGGACTCCCCAGCTAGAGATGCCTGGAAGATCACCCAGGTCGTGAGTCCCTGGGAAGGGCTCTACCTCCACCCATGAATCTCAGGCATCCAGCCAGGAATGGAGGGTAGGAGTTGATTAGGTAATGGAACAGGTGTTTGAGAACAGCCTGACCAAACAAGGCATCCCGGTGGGAGTCCTTTTCCAAGCAGTAATGGGCTGTGAAGGTATGAACCGAGGCCCAGGTGGCCGCTCGACAGATCTGGTCGATGGACACAGAATTTAGATGAGCCATAGAGGCTGCCATGGCCCTCACATTGTGAGCTGTGACATGGCCCTCCAGAGAAAGGTTCTTACTTTGGTAGGCGAAAGAAATACACTGAGCAATCCAACTGGACAGAGTTCTCTTAGAGACTGGAAGCCCTAAATGAGAGGGATCAAAAGCAACAAAGAGTTGAGAGGACTTTCTATGTTGCTGTGTCCTTTGTAAGTAAAAAGCAAGAGCTCTTTTACAATCCAGGGTATGAAGATTCCTCTCTGCACTTGATGCATGAGGTCCTGGAAAAAAGTCAGGTAAATTAAACCTCCTGGTTCAGATGAAAAGGTGAGACCACTTTAGTCATAAAGTGTGGATTAGTCCTAAGGACTGCCTTGTCATGATGGAACCTTGTATAAGGAGGATTAGCCACCAAGGCTTGCAGTTCACTGATGCGGCGAGCTGAGGTGACCGGCTGGATTTAAGTTTGGTTACCTGAGATCCATGTGAGGAAGAAGCAGCCCTGGAAGACGTTGATGCAACTCAAGCTGCATCCGGGGAAACAGGGTACTGAGCTTAGCTGCTCGATTCTGTAGACCTTTTAGACATCATGGAGCAGGACTCACAATCCGCAATGGAGTGGTCAGGACCTAAACATTTTAGACACCATTCATGGGTGTCAGTGACAGAAATAGTGCCGCTGCACTTCGTGCATTTTTTAAACCCAGAGGCGGGCTTCTCCATGAGGAAAAATGTCCTAGGCCTAAGGCCAAAGAAGAAAATGCACTGAAGTGAGAAAAAATAGTATTTTTTTTTTTTAGAAGAAAGAAAGAAAAGACCGGCGGTACCGGTCCAGCGTTGAGAAGGCAGACGCGCGACCAAAGAAATAAAATAAATAAAGAAATTCTTCAGCGGTGACAGGAACATGACCTGCTGGCTCCGCAGAAAAGAAGAACTGGAGAGAGGCGGTTAGGAAAGGCGGGAAGGCAGCGCGCAGGCGTTGTGGGATGCTCCCAAAAGCTTTCCTTTTGGACGCTGGGGAGCGTTCCCGCGCAGGCTCCGTCGGTACCGACAATACCCATATGTGAAGACTCATTCCTGCTTGTTCCTGGAGATGCCTTTAACGCCTCGCACTGCCTTACCCCGCACCACGCCTCGAAAATCCTCCAGACCCGCACATACACCAGAGAGGTAGAGCGTTTCTTGGAATTCAACAGGGCAGCAATCACCGCCGACGAGTACCCCCTGGATCTTAACCGCGCCCGCTCAAGAGCCAGGCCGTAACAGAGAACCGACTCATGTGCGGCATGACCAGGGGCCCTTGCATCAAGAGGTCTGCTCTGCAGGGAAGACGCCAGGGCTTTGCCACTAACAACCTCACTAGGTCGCCGTACCAGGGACGACGCGGCCAATCCGGCACTATCAGAATTACCGTGCCTCTGAACTTCTCTACACTTTGAAGCACCCTTCCTATCAGAACCCAAGGAGGAAAGAAGTACAACAGCTGACCCTCCGGCCAGACTTGCATGAGGGCATCCAAGCCTTCCAACATCCTTTCCCTGCGTCTGCTGAAGAAGCGACTGGCCTTTGCCGAGGCGAGGGTCGCCATAAGATCCATGACCGGCGATCCCCACCGGTGGACCACCATCTCGAAGACCTCGGGATGTAGAACCCACTCCCCCGGGTCCACCGTCACTCTGCTGAGGAAATCGGCCTCCACATTGTCCACTCCTTCTACATGGGCTGCCGACAGGTCCAAGAGATGTACTTCCGCCCAGCCGCAGAGGGCTTCTGCTTTGGCTTCTAGCACCACACTGCTGGTGCCTCTTTTTTTGTTGACGTAGGCTACTGCCGTCGCGTTGTCGGACAGCACCCGGACCGCTTTTCCCTCGAGGAACGTCCGAAAGTTCCGCATTGCCAGAAACACCGCTCTCAACTCCAGGCGGTTGGATAGGCCACTCCTTTTCCTGAGAGTTCCAACGCCCCTGCGCAAACCTGCCCTGGCAATGCGCTCCCCAGCCCAGCAGGCTGGCGTCCGTCATCACCGCCACCCAGTCTGGGGCCTCCAGGGACTTTCCCCGCTCCAACGAGCCGGGACGTAACCACCAGCGCAGCGCTTGACGAACCCCCTCCGGACAGACGAGTTTCCGGGACAGAGGATCCCACTGATGCGACCACCGGCGAAGCAGTGCCCTCTGCAACGGTCTCATATGTGCTCTTGCCCTGGGCACGGTCTCTATAGCTGCCGCCATGGTGCCCAACAACTGAAGGTAACGCCACGCTGTGGGAGCTTTTGCCGATAAAAACTTGTCCACCAGACTCCGCAGCACCTGTGCTCGCTGCACCGTTAAGAACACTCTCCCGCTCTGAGTGTCGAAGCGCGCCCCTAGGTACTCCAAGTGGCTCTTTGCTCGATTGACTATCCACCCGAGACTTTCCAAGAAGGCTACCACACGGGACGTTCCCCGCTCGCTCTCGGCCTTTGACTTCGCTCGGATTAGCCAATCGTCTAGGTAAGGATGCACGAGAATGCCCTCCTTGCACATCGCCACCGCTACTACCACCATTACTTTGGTGAACACTCTCGGGGCCATGGCTAGACTGAAAGGCAACACTTGAAACTGATAATGATCGAACAGCACCGCGAACCTCAGAAACTGGTGATGGTCCGCTCTTATGGGAATATGAAGATAAGCTTCCGATAAGTCCAGGGACGTGAGAAACTCCCCTTTCTGCACCGCCACTATTACCGATCTCAGCGTTTCCATGTGAAAATGCGACACCCGCAGGCAGCGATTGACGCCTTTGAGATCCAGAATCGGCTGAACCCCTCCGCCTTTTTTTGGAACGACAAAGTAGATGGAGTATCGACCGCGACCGCATTGGTCTGGGGGCACGGGAACTATCGCTCTGAGGTCCAGCAGCCTCTGCACCGTCTCCTGGAGAGCAACGCACTTTGCTACTGACTTGCTGGGAGACTGCACAAAGGCCTCCCGCACTGGCCGCAAGAACTCCAGAGCGTAGCCATCGCGAATGATTTCGAGAACCCATTGGTCTGAAGTGATTTGGACCCAGGCAGGATAAAACTCCCGCAAACGCCCCCTTACCTGATTTAGGGGTGCCTGGGCCCTCATCTCATTGTGGCTTTTTAAAGCTAGAAGCGGAGGAGGAAGAGGGACCGAAACCTCTTCCCGCCCCTCGAAACCCCTGGTTTCTGTTGGGAAAGCGTCCCCTCTGCGCTGGAGTGAAGCGTTGGGACCGGAAACGGTGGAAATCCTGGAAGGACCCCCTGCCTTCGGGAGTGCCCCGAGACGGCTTGGGCTTATCCTCTGGTAACCTACCACCCTTGGACTCCCTGAGATCCTTCACCAGCTTCTTTAAGTCTTCTCCGAATAACAGACGACCTTTAAAGGGCAGCTTACTTAACCTAGCCTTAGAGGAACTATCCGCTGCCCAATTGCGCAGCCAGAGATACCGTCACGCTGCCACCGCTGATGCCATACTCTCAGAGAGGCCCCTCATAAGATCATAATGAATATCCACCAGGTAGGCCGCCCCGGACTCTAATCAGGCCGCCTCGCTTGCCAGGGCACTCGGCTGCCCCTCTTGGACTTGCTGGGCCCAGCGAAGACAGGCCCTAGCTACCCATGCGCCGCAGACAGCGGCCTGCAGAGAAAGGGCATTGACATCGAAGACCTGCCTTAACAAAACATCCAATTTCCTGTCTTGACCATCCTTTAGGGCCGCACTGCCCTCTACTGGTATAGTCGTCTTCTTAGTAACCGCCGAAACTGCCGCGTCGACCTTTGGCGATTTAAAAACCTCCTTATCCGGTCCAACAGCGGATACAGGCGCCCCATAACTCGGGACCCTTTCAAAGGTGCCTCAGGCACGTTCCAGTCTTCCTGAATCATTTCCTGAAACACCCTGTGCATTGGAAAAGCAGTCTGGCCCTTCCTAAACACCTGCAATAAGGGGTCTTCCAGCGTATCAACCGCCGCTGAGCCCGGCACGGGCATATTGAGCACCTTTAGGGTCTCAACAATGAGAGCAGGCAGCTCCTCCATTCTGAAGACCCTAACAATTCTAGCCTGATCTTCCCTTTCGGAGATCTCCCCTTCTTCCAGCTCTTCATCTACGGCCAAACTGCGCTCCTCCTCATCGGACACTGGCCCCTCCGAAGCTTCAGATTGGACGCTCAAGGCCCCCTCACCACGGGGCTGCTTGCTCCCGCTCGGGGTAACCTCTAAGCTCGCGGTCGACTGACGTTTCTTTGCTCCTTTAGTCTCCATCGCCATCTTCTGCTGCATCTGACCACTTAGAACCTGCGCTGCAGCAGCGCAATGAACTGCTGTGAGAAGATATTAGCCAAATCTGCCAGGAGGGCCGCCACCGAGGCGGAGGCGCCCTGGCCGGAGGATGGACCTGCCGTCAGCTCCCCCTCCCAACAATTCTGAGACTAGGGGGGCCGAAGGCTCCAAAACATCCTCCTGCGTTTCCGTCGTCAGCACGGGGGCTTGATTCAACACCCCCGCTTCCCCCACGTAGCCTTGACAGACTCCGGTGCTGGAAACTTTCCTGGCTCCACAGACCATGCACTGTGCCCTGAAAAGGAACTCCTGTCAATGCCCTCTGCCTTTGCGGCCTCTTAACCAGTTGCAGTGCCCGGGCAGCTAGAGCACAAGCCACCCAAACTGCTGATACTGAGCAAAAACCCCCGAGCCTGGCAGAAGACACAGCCACCAGCTCTGAACAGCGCGTCCCCTTGTCTTTGTAAAAAAAAATAAAATAAAATAAAAAAATGCATAACCGCAAACGGGCCTATGCTGAAAAAGAAAAAAGGCAACAAAACTGTCCCGGCCGGCTGCCCGAACACGCGGGTTCCACGCGGTCAGGCCGCTCGTTAAAAGCGCACCAAACTCGCGCGAGTTAAAGAGGGCCTACACTGCAGTCAGCAACTCTTACCTCGAGGGCCTGTGAGACGAGACAGCAGCACGTCTAGTGGAATCGCACCTCCCCAGGAGAGCTCAGTCGTTCCGGCTGCAAGCCAACAGCCTGCTTACCCCCAATTAGAGAGCAGGCTGCAGACGGTGGGAACGAGTCGCCGGACGCGCTGGCAGGCAAAACGCCTGCGTGGCGCCGGCAGACTCTGCATCAAAATCTGGCAGCTTTCACCCCCGGAGCTGAGGACCGGCACTGCGCTGCCACCGGACACAAGCTCCGAACAGTCTTTTCGCCCCCACGGACAGGTAGAGGGAAAGAGGAGGAGAAGGAGAGGGGGGAAAGCAAAACAAAAAAGCCGGTCTGTGCAAATCGTCAAGTCACAGACTCTTAAAGAAACAGAATTCCTTTAACCAAAAAATAGCTAATGCCCCAAAGGATAAAGAGAACATAAGAACATAAGACATGCCATACTGGGTCAGACCGGAGGTCCATCAAGCCCAGTATCCCGTTTCCAACAGTGGCCAATCTAGGTCATACGTACCTAGCAATATCCCCAAAAGACACAGGTTCCACAATGCTTGTACTGGGTCAAGCATTGATATCCTGGGTCCCTTTTTAATAGTGGTTTATGGACCTTTCCCTCCAGGAACTTGTCCAAACCTTTTTTAAACGCAGCTATACTAACAGCCCTTACTACATCCTCCGGTAACAGATTCCAGAGTTTGATTACACGTTGAGTGAAAAAATATTTTCTCTTATTTGTCTTAAATAGTTTACCCTGTAGCTTCATTACATGTCCCCTAGTCTTTCTATATTCTGATAGCGTAAACAATTGATCCACGTTTATCTGTTCCACTCCATTCATTAATTTATAGACCTCTATCATATCTCCCCTCAGCCGTCTCTTTTCCAGGTTAAAGAGCCCTAACCTTTTTAGCCTCTCTTCATAGGAGTAGCCTTCCATCCCCTTCACCAATTTGGTGGCTCTTCTCTGTACTTTTTCTAATAACGCTATGTCCTTTTTAAGATACGGTGACCAGAATTGCACACAATATTCAAGGTGCGGTCGTACCATGGAGCGATACAGAGGCATTATAATATCCTTTGTTTTATTCTCCATCCCTTTCCTTATGATACCTAGCATTCTATTTGCTTTCTTGGCCGCCGCTGCACACTGGGCAGAGGGTTTTAACATGTTATCCACGATGACTCCTAAATCCTTTTCCTGGGTGGTGGTTTCTAATGTGGAGCCTTGCATCGTGTAACTATAGTGTGGGTTGTTCTTTCCTAGGTGCATAACTTTGCATTTGTCCACATTAAATTTCATCTGCCATTTGGATGCCCAGTCTTCCAATTTATCCAGATCCTCCTGCAGTTTTCCACAATCCTCTTGGGTTTTAACAACTTTAAACAGTTTTGTGTCATCTGCAAATTTGATAACCTCACTAGTTATTCCCTTTTCCAGGTCATTTATGAATATGTCAAAAAGTAGCGGACCCAGTACAGATCCCTGGGGTACTCCACTATTCACTTTTTTCCATTGGGAATATTGGCCATTTAGCCCTACCCTCTGCTTTCTATCTTTTAACCAGTTCCCGATCCACAATAGTACACTGCCTCCTATCCCATGACTTTTTAGCTTCGCCAAAAGTCTCTGATGGGGGACCTTGTCAAAAGCTTTCTGGAAGTCCAGATACACTATATCAACCGACTCACCTTTGTCTACCTGTTTATGCACACCTTCAAAAAAACATATCAGATTAGTAAGACAAGATCTTCCTTGTCTAAAGCCATGTTGGCTGTCTCCCATTAGGCCATGACTATCTACATGCTGTGTAATTTTGTTCTTTATGATGGTTTCTACCATTTTCCCTGGTACTGACGTCAGGCTCACCGGTCTGTAATTTCCTGGGTCACCCCTGGAGCCCTTTTTAAAAATTGGTGTTACGTTGGCGACCCTCCAATCTTCAGGTATTACAGATGATTTTAATGAAAGTTCACAGATTGCACACCTGCTATTGGTAATCTCATATTTCAGTTCTTTCAACACTCTGGGATGTATACCATCTGGTCCAGGTGATTTGCTACTATTCAGTTTATCAAATAGATGTAATATATCTTCCCAGTGTAGTGATATTTCTCTCAATTCCTCTGCAGTATCACCTTTAAATACCACTTCAGTCTTGGGTAACATCCCTACATCTTCCTCAGTAAAGACCGAAGCAAAGAATTCATTCACTCTCTCCGCTATAGCCTTGTCTCCTCTTACTGCCCCTTTTACCCCTCTATCATCTAATGGTCCAATTGACTCTCTCACAGGCCTTTTGCTACGAATGTACTTGAAAAAGTCTTTATTTCGTGTTTTTGCTTCCGTAGCAAGTTTCTTCTCAAATTCCCGCTTTGCCTGCTTTATCAATGCTTTGCATTTAACTTGCCAGTGCTTGTGCTGTTTCCAGTTTTCATCATTTGGCTCTTTTTTCCATTTCCTGAAGGTTGCTTTTTTGGCAGCAACAGCCTCTCTGACCTCACCTTTAAACCATGCTGGCAGTTTTTTGGACTTTCTTCCACTCTTCTTAATGCGTGGAATACAGCTGGTCTGGGCTTCGAGGATAGTATTTTTAAATAACACCCAAGCTTGCTGTAAGTCTTTAACCTTTGGAACCGCTCCTTTTAGTTTTTTCCTAACTATATTCCTCATTCTATCATAGTCTCCCTTTTGAAAGTTAAAAGGTAGTACTGTGGATTCCTTTACTATCTGTCCTCCACTAATTAAATCAAACATGATCATACTATGATCACTATTGCCAAGTGGTCCCAACAGTAGCCTCAAACTAAAACAAAATTAGCCTCAAAAAATAGACTATCCTTAATTGTTTCTCCAGTGAGCCCGGATCCTCTGGGCTCCCATCTATCCAGCTGCTTGGAGACTGAGGTAACTGGTGACAGGAGGCGGACACCGGGGAGATATACTGGTGATGTCACAAAAGAAGGAGTTTCTCAGTCTCCAAGCTGCTAGATGAGATGAGCAACCCAGAGGTTTCGGGACTAGACTGGGGACACGATCAGGAATTTACTATTTAAAGAATACTATGGTCTTGCAACAGACACTTAACCAGCACAGTATGTCCATGCACAATACAATCACCTTGAACTCTAAAAATGACAATATCGTTTCACATCATGTACATAGTTGTGCTACTTGACTTAGTGTTTGTTAAAGCGTGACTTACAATGTATTCTTCATGTTTCAATGTACCCTGCACTTCTGTTTGATCTATTTCATGTTACTACACTGAGTTATATGTAAACTGTCTTGACTTGCAGAAAGACGGCATAAAAAAACCCTGTTAAATAAATAAAAAAGGTCCCACGAGAACTGTTTCTGGACTTGTTCTGCTAAGGACCACTTACAATGGACCAAATTTTTACAAATTTCTTGCTCTCTGCCGTGACTGGACAGGGCTTTTATTTTTTCCCCCTGGCAATATCTGCTGGTACTTAGTACCAGCACTTTTTCCACTGGTTGCCTACTGAAAGGTATCTCCCCACTTCTGAGACCTTCCTTTCTCCATGTACGTTTTTTGTGTACTCAAGGTATCTGACATCTCTGGCCTTTGAACAGAAACTGCCTGCCCAGAAGCCCCCTCCATGGTCAGCTTACCCAGTTGAGCGGTAGGGCATTTAATTTGCATTTAGAGGCATGTTTACTGAACTGCATTAAGAAATCGGCATCTTAGTGCATATTTAGTGCCAAATATCTGTGTGGGAGTTGTGGCCAAACCATGCTGTTGGGGCATTCCTAGCAATTAGCATGGTGGGAAACCCCCCCCTTTGCCCTAAACCTGCAACAGCAATTAATGCAGGTGCACTTACCACCACCCACTGATGCCCGCACTAAATTGCACTGTGCAGGCAACGCTCACTCTCTGCACCTAACCCATCCAGGTCCCGCCGAGTCACATGCTAAGCGATTAGCGTGGGATTTTTAGTTCATGGTAACAGTTACTGCAGTCCCTCACTAACTCTTTATTGTACACTAACCCCTATACTGTTAGCACACTTTAATATGCTCCTTAGACAGACCATGGTTATTTCCTTTTTTTTAATTGGTCTTGTTTTATTTGATTCTTTTGGGTGTCAAATATGGGAGCATATATAGTCCAAAGCCATTTCACTGGCCACTTTATTTTTATTTTTTTAGGAGATACTGGACATTAAGGCATTGAACTATAAGGGTGCCAATAATGTTGATCACAACTGTATCATGCACATTGTTAACATGCGCAAGGAACTCTTCTTCCCAAGTTCTGTCAAGAGTCACACATCCAAAAAAAGAAAAAATAAATAAATTATGAAGGTTTTAAGAAAAATAGACCATTTGGAAAAGAAATCAGGATTTTTAAGGCCCTCGAGTACGCCACTTCATTAAACTTTTCAAGCCATTTATATATCAAATGAAAAACAGTATTCAAGTATCTGCGCTAAATTTGGCAGAAACTGCATCTCATACTAACAGTACACCCTGTACAATTTTATGTCTACACTGCACTTTGTGAAGCCAGAAGCAAACTACTTAATTTGAGAAAAGAAATATATGACTGCCATCTTGTGGCAAATGAAAGAATTACTTTTTTTTCTCCAGATGGGAAAAGGAGGGACATAGGCACCGATAGAGTTGTTTCCTTTTGTGTCTATGGGAAAATTATTATTTTGTAACATTCTTAAAAAATAATCTGCGATGAATAAACAAAATACAAAAAAAAAGTTATTTATATATGAAGGATACCAGTGTCTATATTCAAGGTCTTGATTATGCTACAAATGAAAAATTAAATCAAGGATTCAGTAACTCAAACTGTAATTTGAATTTTTTCTTTATTTACCTCTTTATTGTGTTTACTTTATTATGAATTTTAGTGCCTAGAATTTACATTTTTATTTTTTCTTATTTTGCTCATTTTTGTTATGTTTTCTAATAAACTGAATGCGGAAAGGAATTTTACAAACAGGACTAAATGTCTGTTTTCTGTGCCTGTAGGCACAATAAAATCTCCAAAAAAGGGAGAGAAATTTACTAAAATCAACATGCAGGAAGAAAGCATGAATATCTCAGACACGTTGAAAAAGACAAACATCTGATTAGATTGTTCCAATGACAGGGCCTATTCCCCTCCCCTCCCAATCACTGAAGCATGGTGTCAAAGGACATCTTAAAAGCCACCTCCCATCCCCAAATGCCCAATACCTCCACAAGTTCCCAACATTTCCCACCACGCAGTCACACACACCACACCACTTCTCCACACATAACCCACAAATACACCTTCAACACTCACACATACCTTAACCCCACCCCCCCCAGACTGTAATGCCTACAAACCTCCAGGTGGACCCCAACACATACACCTTTACTGGCCTTTACCTTTTCCTGGGAGTGTAAGGCATTTATTTATTTAGACAGACTTGTATTCCACCTTATCCTACAATCAAAGTGGTTATATCACATCACAATTGGAGTTACATTTAACATGTGGGTGATTTACAACATTTAACATGAAGGTATTTAACAACATTAAGACAGCACAAGTTGAGGATTACATTTATCATGAGGGTGTCCTGAGTCTAGTTTGGTTGAATGGGTATTGAGTTTGTGGGGATATTTACATTGCAACACCGCTCGGGTGGGGACTGTTGTCTATCTGCTTGTAGATTTCTGTAAAGAGCAGGGTTTTAAGGGCCTTGCGGAAGTCTGTAATGTCCTCTAAAGCCAGGCTCGTTGGGAGGGAGTTCCATAGTGTGGATGCCAGTAGCGATGGAGCTCTTCTTGACGTATTTTGTTTAGTCTTGTGATAACCTGAAGATGTGCTGATCATGTTGTCATTATTGTTCCTCCTTGGTCTATTACTGATGTTCTTTGTTATGATTTCCTGTAGTGCATCTGCAGAAAAATGGTGGATGATTTTGAAGATGATCAAGATTTTAAATTTTGCTCTGGCCACCATTGGGAGCCAATGTAGTTGCCGTAAGATGGGGGTAATGTGTTCAGATCTTGGAGTGTCGGTGATGATGTGTGCTGTAGTGTTTTGCACCATTTGGAGTGGGTGTAAAGTCTGCTGGGGGAGGCCTTGATATAACGAGTTTCCGTAATCAAGCAGAGGTGTGATGAGTGCTTGGCACACTGTGCGGACGTGGTCCTTGCAGAGTAGTGGTTTAATCTTTCTTATGGTCCTCAGACGTTGATAGGCTTTGTTTGCGGTTTTGGCGATATGAGATTTCAGGTTCAGAGCTCTGTCCATTGTGATGCCCGAGTATCTAACTTCCTTTTTGACTACTATGAGTTTGTTTAGAATGCCGATATTCTGTGGTGGAAGGAAGGTGGTGTTCCTGGTGACGAACATTGCCTCAGTTTTATCGTAGCTGACCGTTAGATTATTGTGTGTGAGCCAGACAGTCATGTCTTCAAGGCATTTGGTTATTGTTGTGGTGTTAGGTGCTAGTAGGTTGATTGGAGCATACACCATGATGTCATCAGCATATATGTGATAGTGGAGTTTTTGTCGTCTGATGATGTTGCATATGGGTTGGATGTAAATATTGAAGAGCATTGATGACAGGGCAGATACCTGAGGTATTCCTTGTGTTGCGGGGAACTGCAATGATTTCTTTTGGGCACATCTGACTTGCTGTGTTCGATCTTCCAGGTATGAGGTGAACCATTTCAGGGTGTTCTTGCGCAATCCTATCTGTTACAGGCGCTGCAGTAGTCTGGAGTGGGACACTGTGTCAAAGGCTGCCGAGATGTCTATGAACACTAGCAGGAATCCATTTTTTATATTATCTATGCCTCTTATAAGGCTGTCGAAGAGTGATGTGAGAAGCGTTTCCACACCGTGCCGGGGTTTAAAGCCGTGCTGATGGATGTCCAGTGGGGCATTGTATTACTAATTAAAGATTTATTTGGATCAGCAAGGAATATTGAACTCTGCAAGGAAATTCAACTTTTGAGCAAACTGCATGTGAGAAATCATGCTGAGCAAGCTTGCTAGCCCAGAGATCAAAACTGTATTTTCAGCTGGTCAGAAATTGCCTACACATCTAGCCTGAGGAATACTGGAAGACCAGAGAGGGAGACAGAATTCTTCTTATCGGGTTCTTCTCCTAACAAATGCAAATGTCCTAGGGTGAGGGAGACAGAATTCTTCTCTTGGCCTTTGAACAGTTCTCTTAGCAGATGTAGATCAATTGACCTAGCAAATGTAAACAAGATATGCATCAATTGTAATTGTGGCGTTCTGAACTTCTAAAACCATGGAGGGTGAGCATTGTCAGACGCCTGCCCGGAAAACAAAGGCTGGGAGCAAACAAAGGCTGGAGAGGGACTGGTCAAACAGGGGGTGTATGGGGTGGAGAATGGCTGTAGGAATAAGCTGTGAGGAATCATGTGATGGCCAGGTACAACACACTTACAGCCTATATAGAGTGAGAAAACCCAGAACAGAGAGAGAGCAGATCTGCTTGGCCAGGCGCATGCCATGCATGAAGAATCCCAGACTTTTCTCCAGCCTTCGCTGAGCTCTCCCAGCTGATGTGTAAAGGGCTGCCATGATACAGTTTGGTGAAGTATTATTCTCCTGTAAATAGCTGCACTCTCTCATAACTCTATCAGTAATGTATTATTCTCCTGTAAATAATTGCTTTCTAGTTATCTTTTCTAACAACTCATGTGTAACTAATTACTTGCCTTTCTGAATAAGTATCCTTGTTTTGTTTGTAAATAAACTGCACGTCTTCATAACAAGGTGTTAAGCCTTTGTTGTAGTAAGACAGGCATTCATGTCAATGTGGCCCTGAAGTTGTTTTTGCACTGTCTTTTCAACTATTTTCGCAAGGAACGGTAAACTGGAGATGGGACGGTATGATTTTGGTTCAGATGGGCTTAGGTTATTACTTTTAAGTATCGGTCGTATCATGGCGTGCTTGAGGGACTGCAGCATGTGTCCTTGGAGTGAATCTTTGACAATTTTGTGAATGTGCTGGGATAGGTATGATGGAGAGCTGCTGTTATTATAGTCCACCTTTGGACACTGGCAGAATATCAAGCTGATTAAAAATAAAATATTTATACTACACACTAGCCCTACATACAGCCCTCTAACATATGCTCTCCTCCGAGTGGCCACTTCCTCCAAGACTTCCTACAACATCTATGCCTTTGAAATAATGAACAGAGATACAGATACTGCTGCTTGATGTTTAGACCTCGTTTGCCTTGACTCATGAAAGCATAGTTACTAACCTGTAGCAGGTGTTCTCCGGGAACAGCAGGAGTAAGTCCTCACATATGGGTGACATTGACTCTCCTGATCTCCTTTTCCTTCCCTTGCTTTATCCCTGCCTACACCTTCTGCGTTCATCTTGACTAGACTAGATTGTTATCTCTGATGAGCAGGGACTGTCTCTTACTTGTCTGTGCAGCACTGCGTACGACTTGTAGCGCTATACAAATGCTCAGTAGTAGTAGTAGTAGTGACATCAACTGAGCTCGCATGGGAACGATCTCCAGTTTTCATAGGAAGCTTTTGAGAGGTCCATCAGACATGTGTGCCTGTCTTCCCACCCGAAGGGGCCATCTTAGCTCAGTATGATGTTATAGCTTAATCAAGCAAAACAAACTCCTCCACGGGGAGGAGATAGTGTATGAGTACTTATTCCTGCTGTTCTCCGAGAATACCTGCTACAGGTGAGTAACTACAATTTCCCCAGAAACAAACAGGAAGCAAGTCCTCACATATGGGTCTCCCCAGCTACAGGCTACAAAAACCTTGTAAAAAGCCCAATGGGGCAACCAGAAAAATGAACCAAGAGAACAGTGTGCGTGATCTCTGTAAGGTTCTGAGAGTCAGTGTCCAGCAAAGATATCAACATCAGGATGACTATGGTAGCCTTGATGGCGAGAAGGGCCAGAGGGGTGAGTTGAAGCTAATTCCCAAACAGGTGCCAGAACATGGCTCGGCCAAAGTTGCTGTCACACTGAACATCTCCATCCAGACAGTAATGGACTTTGAAAACATGGACTGTAGACCATGTAGCAGCCCTACTGATCTCCACTGTGGAGACGGAACACGTTTGCTACCGAAGCAGCCATAGCATGGACATGAGTCGTGATGTGATACTCCAGGGTCAGACCAGCCTTTGCGTACGCGAAGGAGATGCAGTCCGCAATCTATAGTGAAAGAATGTGCTTGGAAACTGCAACACCCAGCCTATTAGGGTCAAAAGAGAAAGAGCTGAGGGGAACATCAATGGGCTTTCATCCATTCCAAATAGAAAGCCAGAGCTCTCTTGCAATCAAGTGTGTATAGAGAAGCCTCAGCCCTGTTGGCGCGAGGTAGAGGAAAAAAGGTGGACAGCACCACCGACTTGTTGATATGAAAAGCAGAAACTACTTTAGGAAGGAACTTAGGATGAGTCCAGAGGACTATTCTATTGTGGTGAAATCTGGTATACGGAGGGTGCACCACCAGCGTTTGGAGTTCATTAACCTTGTGTGCAGAGATGAATTCTATCAAGAACACTACCTTCCAGATGAGGTGTTTAAGCAAACAGGAGCTGAGAGGTTCAAAGGGGGCCAAAAGGAGCCACCCCAGTACCATGTTAAGATCCCATGCTGTTGGCAGGGACTTGATAGGGGGTCAAGAGAGCAGGAGACCTCTCATGAAGCAGTTGACGAGAAGATATGCGGAGATGGGTTTGCCATTCTCGCTTTGATGGTATGCAGTCACCGCACTCTGATACAACCTCACTGTTAAACGTGAGACCAAAGTTGGAGAGGTAGAGAAGGTAAGTCAGCAACACCTCCACTGTGCAGGAAAAATGGTCTAGTTTCTTTCCTGTGCACCAGATAGGAAACAGGCACCACTTGAAGGCGTAGGCATGGTGAGTGGAGTCTTTACTGAAGCAAGGAGCACGTTCTCCACATTTGCAGGAAGGTGAAGCTCTGTAAGAACTACTCACTCAGCATCCACGCTGTAAGGGCTAGAAAAGATCAGATCCGGGTCGCAGCTCAGTCTGAGGAGCTGCCTCAGAGTTTCAGCAGAAGAGGAAAACAGGGTTGCCTGGGTCAGTGTGGAGCAATGAGAATCATGATAGCCCTGTCCGCCTGAATCTTGAACAGCAGCTTGGCCACCAGTGGATACACAGAGCAGTCCCTCACTCCAGTCCAGCAGCAGGGCATCGGAGGATATCCGATGGCTGCAAGGAATCCTGCAGCCCCTCCTGCCCTAACCTCCATGTCCCACTTATACACCCTCTGGCAAACGAACCATATATGTCTCTCGCAGAGAGTTTTATAATATGTAAATAGTTATTATTATACAGGTAGTCGTCAACTTACGACCTATGCGACTTACGACTGATCTACTTTACGACCGGCAGCCCCGTGTCCCAGGCGATGACGCTCGCTGCCACATGATACCACTATTTTTTCCCTCCCATCTTGCCTGCACTCAGGAGTCAGTCCAGGAAGATGCCTCACGCCGGGCAGTCTCGCTAGAAGTTACACGGGGAGGGCAGGGAGCTCTCCAAAATGATTCGCTGGGTCCCAACCAAAACGGAAGAAAAATATGGCGTGGGTAAGAGCAATGTTTGTGTCTGCTGCCCTCGGGCTGCAGGGCGGGCGTGCACTTTTCCCGAACCTTTTGGAAGCCGCCGGTCCCAGGACACTCGGAGCGCCGAGGCTGCTCTTCCTTCTCTGTGCCCTCGCCGCCTGCTTCGTCTGCGTCCTGCCCTGACTGCTTAATTATTAAAGCCTAAATTTAACATAGGCCGACTTACGACCACATCGACTTACGACTGGTCTGTCGGAACCAAATGCGGTCGTACGTTGACGACTACCTGTAATATGTAAATAGTTCCCCCGGTTGCGTCCCTGTTTTGCTACCCCTGTTCATTGTAAACACATTATGGCACGTCACTTTGTAGTATGTTTTGTTCAACTGTACACTGCACTGATTGTAATAGCGTGGTATATAAGAAATGTAAATAAATAAATAAATGAATAAGCGCAGCACTTGAGCATTGTCCAGTGATGCAATAAGGTCTATGATTGGCATGCCCCCCAACCAGAATATGCAGTTGGCTTCCCGCTTGCTGAGCAACCACTCGTGTGGCTGAAGAACTCTGCTGAGGCGTTCTGCCAAAATGATGAGCTACCTGAACAGATACATGGCCCAGAGGATCATATCTTGGGAGAGAGAGCGAACCTCCAGAAATGCACTGCTTCCCAACACAAAAAGATACAATCCCGTGCTACCCTGTTTGTTGATGTAGATCATCGCCACCTGGTTGTCTAAGGACTATCTGGTTGGCCAACTGAGTGGAGGAGTAGCCTAGTGGTTAGAACACTGGCTTGGGAACCAAGCAACCAGGGTTCGATTCCCACTAGCACTCCTTGTGGCCTTGAGTAAGTCACTTAACCCTCCATTGCCTCGGAAGGCAGGCCTGGCAATCTACTTCTGGTCATACTGCCAAGAAAACTCAGGAGCTGCTGGGTCGCCAGGAGTCAGCATTGACTTGAAGGCATACATTGCATTTTTTTTGGTTGGCCAACTGCTCCTGAAACACCCGAAGGGCATTTTAAATGG
Organism: Ichthyophis bannanicus; assembly: GCA_033557465.1. Classification (NCBI taxonomy): domain Eukaryota; kingdom Metazoa; phylum Chordata; class Amphibia; order Gymnophiona; family Ichthyophiidae; genus Ichthyophis; species Ichthyophis bannanicus. The sequence continues at coordinate 500,192,970 of CM066034.1, forward strand.
CTCAGAGCTCCAGGGAATTGATATGGTGCAGGCTCTCCTGAGCCGTCCAAAGACCTTGCATGCGCAGGCCATCAAGATGAGCCCTCCCCCAACCCATCCTGGAGGCATCAGTGATCAAGGGATGCCAATGCGGAGGGGCCTGAAAAGGAAGGCCCATGAGCAGGTTTCATGTAGCCACCAGGACAAGGGAGTCCTTAAAGGATGGAGTGACCACTACTGTGTCATCAAGACGACCCATGGCTTGATGCCATTGTGTGCAGAGTCCACTGTGCTTGCCTCTACGAAAGGAGGGCAAAAGGGGTGACATGGACCGCGAAGACCATGTGGCTAAGGGTGCGAAGCATCTATCAGGCCATTATGGCTGCTGTAAGTTGCAGATCACTGCAATGAGACGCTGGGCCCTATCTCGTAAGCTCATACTAGGGCAGTATCCAGGAGAGGCCCTATAAACGTTAGAGGTTGAGGGCTGCAGGCGAGACTTTGGGTAACAGATGACAAAGCCGAGATATTCCAGCACCTGAAGGGTGAGAGCTGATGCCAATCACACCTTGGCTCGTGGTGTACCCCTGATTAGCCAGTTGATCAGGAAGGGGAAGACGAATACACCAAGGTCTGGAGGAAAAAGAGGCAACGACCACTAGACACTTCGTGTAGACCATTGGGGTGCAGGCTATGCCGAAGGGCAGCACTTGATACAGCATCGAGCATGAAGCAGAGATACTGCCAATGAAGGGCGTGTATGGGAATGTGAGCATAGGCATCTTTGAGATCCAGGGAGCAAAGCCATTCTTCACTTTGGAGGTAAGACAACAAAGTTCCCAGGGAGACCATTTTGAATTTCTCCTTCACCAGAAGTGGTTGAGATTCCATAGATCCAGTATGGGCCCGAAGTCTCCCGTTTTCTTGGGCACCAGGAAGTAACAGGAGTACAAGCCTTGTCCAGCTTGAAAAGGTGGGACAAGCTCAATGGCTAAATAGGCCAGGAGTGTGTGAACCTCCTGTTCGAGGAGCTCCCGGTGGTGATGATCGAGAGGGTACTCCCCTGGAAAGAACAAGGAAGAAAGTTGGTCAAAATGCAACAGGTAGTCATCCTGGATTATCTTTAGCGACCAGGCGTCTGTTAACACTAGCCATCTGTGGGCATAATGGACCAACCTTCCCCCTACCTGCAGAGGAATGGTGCTTGAGATGAGAAGTAGGGCAATGCTCTGTAGGAAGGAATCAAAAACCTCCATCTGGCTGTGACACAGGTTTGGGACTTCTGGCAGCATTGCTGATGTTGACCCTGGCCCTTCTGCTGTTGACTCTCCCAAGGGCCCAGATAGTACAGTAACTACCATCCCTACCTGGCCTACTACCTCTTCTTCAGGTAGAAGGCCTTCTTTCCAGATGCCTTCTTACTGGAGGGGTCAGCTGCCTTTTGGGAAATCTGGTTCATTGTCAACTGCTCCCTCTAGCTCCCCAACCTTCTCCTCCATGGGTTTGCCAAAGAGGTACTTCCCTTGGCAGGGGACATATGCAAGCTTGTCTTGCACCCACTGCTCAAGGTCAGAAGATTACAACCAAGCTAGGTGATGGGCCCCAATATCCACAGCAGCTACCTGGCCACAGACTCAAAAGTATCATAGGCCGACCTGCTCATATATTTAGAGCAGTCTTTCCCCTTGGAAACTAGAGAGCAGAATCAGTCCAATTGCTCACCTGAGAGCATGACTGAGAACTTGGACAGGTCACCCATAATGTCTTTCAAGTACATCCCAATGTAGAACTAGTAAGCAAGGATGTGGCCCACTGTTAACATTTCCTCCTGACACCATCCAGGGTTTGGGCTTCCTGCCCCAAAGGAACCGAAGAGTGATTTTTAGAACTTTTAATCCTCCTCATAGCGGACTCCACAACCATGGAGTTGTAGGGAAGTTGGGGTTTTTCAAAACCAGGACTCTTTTAAACTCAATACATCGAGTCCAACCAGTGACTTATGGGGGGGCGCACCATGAAGGAAGTCTCCCAGACACAGAAGCGCAACCTCTCGAAGATACAGTGAACTGGAACACTTATCTCCTCATCGGGAGGGAAAGGGTACTAAGGATCTCCAACTGCTCTTCTGCCTCGAGGGTAAATGGCAAAGCCTTTGCCATATCCCAGACAAACTCATGAAATGAGATGTCCTCGGTGGAGACTTACAGCACTCATAGGGTGGCAAGAGTTCCGACAGAATATCCTATGGCGGTCAGAGACAGAGGACTATTCTTTGGTCTCCCAGTCATCAGAATCTGTGAGAAGTTGAAGAATAGACCGTTCTCCACCTGACATCAATGGCACTCGGGAAGGGTGGACAGGGATCGGAGCTCCCAAGGCACCTGACGATAGCTCTCCAGTTTGGAAGCACTTGCAGGGGAAACCCTGGGCACAGAGAGAAGTCTCCAGACAGTGAGGGCATGGGTTTTCAAGGATGGGCTGCACCTCCAATTGGTGGAACCACCGCCAACTGCTGGGGTCGGCACAGAGGTCTCCGAGGGCTTATGGTCCCATGCAATCTGCAGAGCTAGGGATGCAGATTGCATTTGAGATCCTGCATGCGCTCGGCAAGGAGCACCGTCTCCGATGCAGCCGGGGCAGCAGCCACAGCCTCTGTTGCAGGTTCCCTCATTAAGGACTCCACATTGGTTACCACATCGGGAGACCCTCGACGGCCCTCCTCCCACCAGAGAAGCTTCGATAGCTGCCCTTGCACTCGGAATCACGCTGAGGGGGGCTTCAATGCCGGTGGCCATGAGTTTACCCTGGGCCTCAGCATTGCTTCTTAATGTCAACAGGGCAGAAGATCGATCCTTGTGGGGGTGATCCTCGAAGGACAGCCTCTGGTCCAGGCCATCATGGCCTCTCAGATTCGAATGAGCTCGAGCGCCATGCAGGGCCAAGGCCTTGACGCCGATGATGCCGACTCCGAAGATCCAAACAGAGATTCCTGCTGTTTCTCTCAATTCTTCAGCCCCTTCCGAAAAAGACACTAAAAAGAGAAAAAAGGAACTACAAGGATTACTTCAGGTTTCCAGAGGCGGGCCTACATCTGGAGAGCTCCGCAGAAATAAAGTAGTCAAAAGGTAAGATGGCTCCTTCCGGTGGGAAGACAGGCACGCATGCATAGTGGACCTCTCAAAAGCTTACTATGGAAGCTGGAGATTGTTCCCATGCAGGCTGAGTCTATGAAATCGCCCATATACAAGGACTTGCTTCCTATTTGTTCCCAGAGAAAGAAGTCCTCTCCCCGGGATGGAACTCAAGGACTTGCTCCGGCTCTGTTGCCTTCCTGGGACCACTTCATCAAGTCTGGCCATCAGTGCAACCATGATGGATTCCCTTGACCCTTTCTGAAGACTTTAAACATAGCTTCAGGCTTGAATTACTCATGACATCTGATAAGTCCATAGATCCACCTTCTAGGCCCAAATGTCTTGTGATGATATTTTGGTACAGAAGCTGAATGCCAACACACCTGCAACATTCCTCATAATTTACTAGGAGCAGTTTCTAGGAACCTCTTGGACTCCTTGCTTTGCTTCTTGGTTATGGTGTAAAAAATAAGTAACAATGAAATTTTTGTAAAAAGAAAATTAAAAAAAAAAATGAAACACAACTGAGCCACAAGTACCAAATGTGGTTCAGTTCAGTCAAAGCTGTAATCACATGAACTGAAACGACAACAATGAAAAGAGAAAATGAAAAAAAGAAATACTGTAAAAACTTAAACTAGTGAGACTACGAGTGAAAAATACACCCAGGGGGTGGGGGGGCGGAGAGGTGGGGGGAGAGAGTTGGGGGGGGGGGGGGCAATGGCATCAGCAGCAATCCATCCTTTTAACAGCTGAACGTTAAACTGATGAACAGAAGTTGTAGATATCTCTGCAGATACTCAAATGAATCCATAAAATCAGCACACATCTCATGGCCTGACTGTAGCTGCTTGCCATCAGAAGATGACAACACTGTTAAACACGCATCAGAGGAACGTAACAGGAAATGGGTGTATTTTCATCACTGAGATATGACCAAGAAATGATCACCTAGGATAGTGTCCAGCAGAAGAGCAAACAGATGATCCCAAGCCTTGTTTAATTCTAACTGCAATTATAAAAAAAACCCCAAAAGACCCTACAATTTAACACCACATACAGGTCAGGATTAAAAATTAAGAACTGACCAGAGGTAGAAAAATCTTTGGAGGGTGGTCTACTCCTACCACAGAAATTCATCTATTCGCCTCTTTTCTTGGCCTCTTGCCCATCACATCCTCCCTCACCTTGCAACAACTCTGGCAACAACAAATCTAAGAAATGTCCAGCAAGGGCCCGTTAGTTAGCGCATTCTCCGAGCCCCTGGGGTGGCCCTGCCTCTGCCTCCTCCACCTCCCGCAGAGGTTTCATGTTATCACAGAGCCACAGTAGGGTTTGTGAGTGCAGGCTAGCTCACAGGTCCCCCACAATGACTTTTTCTTCAGATTTACCGCTACAGACACTACCTATCTGTAGGTACTACTAGTGGATAGTCAGCAGCCTCAATTTATTTTCAAAAATAAAACTTGCTTATCCTCCTTTAAACCTGTGGCTTAAGCATCCTAAGTCACTTGCTTCTTGTACCTACACCCCCCCTCAGCAACTCCGTTCATCAAGTAAACCATTTTCATCCATGTCCTTCTCTTCTACTACTGAACACCAGACACTGTTCATTCCACCTTGCTGCGCTGTATGCCTGGAACAAAATTACCCAAGTCAGTACATCAGTTCCATCTCTGGTCCATTTGAAATCCAGGCTAAAAACTCATCTCTCTGAGGCTGCTTTAGGATCCTGACCCTTTTATTCTCCTGCCTACACCCATGTGTGTTTAAATCATGTCCCTTTGAAGAATTACCCTAATCCCCTGTTTGTTTCAGTAGATTGTAAACTCTGTGGGGGAAGAAACCCTCGCTTATGTGTATATGTACAGTGCTGTGTATGCCTAGTAGCACTATACAAGTAATAAATAGTAGTAACAGCAGCAGTAGTAGTAGATCCAAATGCTACCAAGGGGGAAGCACCTATCAAAATCTGGTATTGGAAGCAGTTGTCTATGCCCAAACTCAAACCTAATCATGTAACAATGTATTGTGCGGCACTCTCCACCAAATTATCAGGTTTTTTTTTGTCATTATGCCAGTGAAATAACTGCACAGAACATTAAATATGATCAATAAACAAACAAAGCTGTAACATACTGGTACTAGAATGTTAAAAAGACACCTAGAACTCAATAAGGAAAGTATTTTATGGCTCTGCATTTTTTGCTGAACTGAAAAAGCAATTCACAAGTAAAACAGGTCTAGCTCTCAGAGTAATGCAGATGCAAAACAAGTAAGAGAAATTACTCTAGATAAACTATGGCAAAATCCAAGAGGGTTTTATGGTTCAACGTTTTCTGACGAGGCACGGAAATGTCTCAGTATATTCGGCTAGTAACTGCCGGATAGAAAGATTGCTCATTCATTCATTTCCGTGCCTCGTCAGAAAACATTGAACCATAAAACCCTCTTGGATTTTGCCATAGTTTATCTAGAGTAATTTCTCTTACTTGTTTTGAACTGAAAAAGCAAACATTTAGTTGACCGATCTGCATTCAGACTAATACAAGGGTTTTCAACCCTGTCCTCAAGTATTCTCTAGCCAGCCTGGTTATTCACAGATCACCCTGGAAGGCATCCTAAAAACTGAAGATACACTGCCCAACTTTAGTCTTCAGGTAGAACAGCCATTTTTAAATGACAGTTAAAAGATTAGTAGCAAACAGATCTGCAATTTCACATTTGAGTTCTTTCGGAACCCTGTAGCTATCCAATTCTGGTGATTTGTTGTTCTTTAGTTTGCAAATCTGATCTAGTACATCTTCCATTTGCTTCAAAACTTCTGAATCACCGCCAAAGAATATTTCTGGTTTGGCTATCACCCTGTAATCTTCCTCAGCGAATACTAAAGCAAAGAATTTTTCAATTATGACCTTGTCTTCCCTCTATGCCTATTTTACTCCTTGGTTATCCAAGTACATCAAAAGGGAAGCACTATACTAAAAGGCATTTATTACGAGTTTCTGCCTCCGTGGCAAGCTTCTCTTCACGTTCTTTTTTCGTATGCCATTTTATTGCTTTACTACTACCACACTATCCTGAGTGTGCCCAATCTTGTCTGATCTCAGAAGCTAAGAAGTAGAGCTGGTTAGTACTTGGATGGGAAACCACCTTGGAATATTAGGGCTATGGGCTTACTCTATTGAAGATAGGCCTGATAATCTACTTTTGGTTGCATCTTGCCAAGACAACACAGTGGATAGTCACAACAGACAGCTAGCCACACAAATGACCAGATTTACATCTAACGTGTCAGTCCTTATGCCCTTTCCTATCTCCATCCCCTTCATTTGCATACAATTCTATTTTTTGAAATATGTGGTTTAGGCTTTATTTGCCTTTTTCACCTTACTATTTAACTGTGCGAGAGCTCATTTGATCTTCCTTCAACATTTTTAATATGTGACATGAATTAAATATGGGCTTCAAAGATAGCATTTTTAAACAGTGTTAAAGCCTTATGCAAACTTTTAGCCATGGTAACCACTCACTTTAATTTTGAAAAGGGAGATTATGATAAAAGAAATTGGGGGAAAAATAAATATTACTGCAGCAGTTTTACTTCATGTTCTTTGTACAGTGCTTCTATCAACTTGACTGTGTTATGATCACTACTGTCAAGTGGCCCCACCATCATTAACCCTTGCATGGGATCCTTACTTCCACTGAGGTCTTGATGTAAAGTAGCCCATATCTTGTTGCTCCATGAAACAGTTATTTCTGGCATCTAGAAGCTTTCTCTCTAACATGTCCTGATGAGACATTTACCCAATCAACGGAATAATTCAAATCTCCCATTATTGGTGTGTTGCTAACAGAAATTAGACAAGCAAAACTGGCATGTAACTGTCTCTTCATTCTGACATACCTCCATGCTACAGTCTTCCCCATCACATATGGAATTTCTATCTATAAAACATTCCACAGAATATTTAATTTCCTAAACTTGTTTAGATTTTATATACCTTTTTCATGACAATCATCACTCAAAATGGGTTAGAAAGCAATATAATATAAGCAAAGATAGAACAAAAAGAATATAAAAAAATTGAAGTACAGGAAATGGCATTCACTAAAACATTCTTCTAAAATTATAGTAGTTTTCACCCTTTTTCTAAAACTTAAATTTGTCTCCATTCTTAAATCCGATTGATAAAGCATTACATAAATAAGGACCAAATGACACAAAGTTTTAGGAATCTGTGACAATAGCATTACTGATCTGCTTCCTGACTACACCAGCACAGATGAGGGGCATGAACAGATCTCCTTTGTCTCCACCTACTAGGAGGAGAGAAAATTCCACTGCTGTGGACTGGTCTGGCAGGACACAAGGAATTATATAAACGAGCAGACATGTCCAACAGGTAGATCGCGATCTACCTGTAGATCGAAGGGGTCAGAGGTAGATCGCCAGCCCCACTTGGCTCCATCTCTCCAGCAGCTTGCCCCGTCGCTAGGAGAGAGCTCGTGTCGGCAGGTTGTCTGCCGAGGGCTTGCCGCCGCTGCTGATCCTTTGCCTGTCTTTTTTCCCTGCCTGCGGGAATCTTGCCTGTGGGTGTATTGGGGGCGCTTGTTGTGTTCATGGCCAATAGTTTGTGGGGACCCCAGGGGGCCGCAGCCCGCACCCCGCGACGAGATGCCACAGGCCCGGCGTCATAACTGGTCTCCTGCCTCTCAGAATCACCCATTCCTGCCCCCGCTCCAACACTCTTTAGAAGAGTGTTATATACTGGGCGATATCCATTCACCCGGGCTTTACCTGAATACACTTACCGTATTAGTTGTGTCGTGTGCTGGTCGTTGGTCTCAATATAGTTCGCTTTCATTAAAACGTTTTTGGGCAGACACAACAAAGTGTCAAGAATTTGGTGATTTTGGCAGGCTTTTCCAATTTTATTCTAACTTGCCTATGCCTTGCCTTCAAATTGGTTCAAACCACCGTGACTTTTGCTTGCCTCTGCAATTTTATTTTGCCTAGCCTTCGCGTTGATTCTACACTGCAATTTTATTTTGCCTAGCCTTCGCGTTGATTCTACACTGCAATTTTATTTCGCCTAGCCTTCGCGTTGATTCTACACTGCAATTTTATTTCGCCTTGCCTTTGTGTTGATTCTACACTGTGTGCAGAATTTATTAAATCGTGTGTGGTGGTATTTTAACTTGTTTGGCGGTATTTGATTTTATCTGGTTTGCTGGACAGGTGTTTAAGTTTTTTTGATCATTGGTGGTATTTGATTATTGGTGCCAGTATGATGAATTCTTATTTTTAACTTTTAGAACTGCATGTGTGGTTTTGGCATCTCCAGTCCTTGTATTGCACATCATCCAGAGGTCTTCAGTTCCTGTTGATCTTTAATACTTTGGGACAGTGACAGTTTTGAACCAGATTCAGCCAGTGGTTATACTAACTTATCAGATTTGGCCTTCTTACATCCAGCCATCCCAGTATAATGAAGATGAGTGTTCCAAAGAAGAGCAAAACCTACCACTTTCATGATGAATGGGAAATGGACTACTTCATCATGGTGAAAGACAAGTGTTGTCTAATTTGTAACGCCCCAGTATCCTTGCACAAAAAGGGTAATCTGGAACGTCATTATAAGGCTCTGCATAGCAATAAGTTTGATGCTGATTTTCCACCCAAAAGTGAAATTTGTAAACTGAAGCTCAAAGAACTTAAATCGAAATTGGCTACTCAGCAACAGTTGATGGCAAAGCCAAGGTCACATTCGGTCAATGCAACCATAGCATCCTTCAAGGTCAGCAACCCGATCGCAAAGAAATGCAAACCTTACACTGAAGGGGAATTTGTAAAAGATCGTTTTCTTGAAGCAGCTGACAATCTTTTTGAAGGATTTAAAAATAAGAAAAAGAGATCATAGCTGCTATTCAAGATGTACAATTGTCAAGAAACACCATTGTGCGATGAATAGAAAAGATGTGTGGAGACACAACTGAACAATCGTTGGAGGATGTTTCAAATTGTGTTGCTTTCTCACTGCAACTGGATGAATCTACAAACATAAAGAGACATAGCCCAGTTACAAGTCTTTATCCGGATGGTTTTTGAAGACTTCAGTGTTACAGAAGAACTACTTGGAATGATTTCTTTAAAAGGGAGAACTACCGGTCAGGAAATATTCAGGTCTTTCCATTCTTTTGTGACAAAGTGTAATCTTTCATTGCATAGACTTGTTTCCATCACTACTGATGGAGCAAGAGCAATGACAGGTGAGGTTAACGGTTTCATAGCCCTCTGTAGACAGCATGACGACTTCCCAGATTTCCTCTCTTACAACTGCATCATTTTACCAGCAAGTTTTGGCAAGCAAGAGATTCAATACAAAGACTATCATGGACATCACTTTCAAAACTGTAAATTCAATTCGTGGAAGATCACTTCAAAGACGACTTTTCAATCTTACTCTTGATGAGGGGGCAGCGGAAATCATTTTGCACACAGATATAAGGTGGCTAAGTAGGCACAAATTTCTGCAAAGATTTTGTGATTTGCTGAATGAAATAGGACGTTTTTTTTGAAGGAGAGGGGAGATGACCAAGCAGAGTTGGAAGATGCAGAGTGGTTATGTGATCTGGCATTTCTCGCTGACTTTACAGGCGAACTAAGTGATACGAACCTTGAACTACAAGGTAAAAACAAATGCATTGGCGAGATGAGTACAGTTTCATTCTATGAGAGCAAATTTGAGCTAATGACTGACCTTGCAAACACCACTTTTGATCATTTTCTTAATATGCAGGACCATCTGGGACAATATCCAAATTTTGTTTTTCAGAACGAGAAGTATGTGACAGAAATCTGTTCTGTTATCCAGGAATTCGAAAATAGATTCTGTGACGTCCAAAAAATTGGAACAGTTGTGGAGTACTTGTCATACCCATTCAAAGTAGATGTGGACATTACTCATTGAACAAGCCATCTCTTGAAAACGAAATATTAACCCTTAAAAAATGACCCGTGCTGAGCAAGAATCATTTTGGAAGCTAGTGCCTAGAGACAAATTTCCCACCTTGAGAAGATGCAGTGAAGCTGTACACTCCTGTTTCGGTTCAACTTATGTGTGTGAATCTGCGTTTTCCCATCTGAAAATGACAGAGTACACAATGTTTCAACATGACAGATGAACATCTCCAGGATTCCCTGAGACTGGCCCTCACACAATATTCACCCAACTTCAAAAAGCTGGTGGATGAAATGCAGGCTCAGACGTCTCACTAATGAGCAAGAGCGAAATATTAAAGATTGTGCAAGATCAGCCTGGATCAATACTCAACCTAAATTTAACACAAATTACTCAATAAAAGTTAAAGAAATTAAGACAGTAAAAGGAAGTTATTACTCAATAAAACTTTAAGAAAAAATGTACTTTCCATTTCCCCTCGCAGTTCTTACTGGATCTTCGTCTCTCTGTTTTGTTTTTGCTTTATTTGCTTAACAGCTGATCACATCCAAGTAAATGACAGAAGGTTCATTAAAAATGGGGGGGGGGGGAATCCTCCAACTTTATTGGGTTAAAATTTAATTTGAAACTTAAATTTTCATGGTGGTAGATCACCAGCACTTTTGGCTGGAAAAAGTAGATCACGACCTGTTCGAAGTTGGACATGCCTGAAATATAGGTATCAGATAAGGCATAACTTGGAGGTCCAAAACTTTTAGTGTGATTTGGTCTTCATTTATGGAATGTTTTATCAATCGGATTTAAGAATGAAGACAAATTTATGTTTTAGAAAAAGGGTGAAAACTACTTTATTTCCTTTGGAAGAGTAATTTTAGAAGAATGCTTAGTGAAGATTGAAGTATAGGAAAGAGCAATCTTTTTATATTCTTTTGTTCTATCTTTGCTTATATTTTATTGCTTTCTAACCCATTTTGAGTGATGATTTATATTTTATACACCTTTTTCATGACAAAAAAGTGCATGAAATGAAAAATTGTTGTTGGACCTTTTTTGTTTCTAGCCCAGATATAGCTAATATAGATCCATTTTGCTTTCTTTAAAACTTATCTGTGATTAGTGTAGTATATTAAGTTCCCAACACAATATTGTGTTTTGAACAAACTTCACAATAATTGCTATTTTTCTGCTTCAGGGGAGCACCATTTTTACTTATTTGAGTTTCTCTTAGTTCCGCTCCTTTTCAAATCTTCATGTTCATCTCATTTGGGACCTTACATTATGGCTCCTACAATTAAAGATGGCTGCAGCATTTCTCTGCTTTTATATAAAACCCATAGTCAATCTCCTATTTGGTCATACTACCGTATAGAAATCAATTTCTTCATTCAAGCCTTTGGTGTTGGGGTTGCAATCTGCTAATTCACTACTGTTCTCTGAAATTCAAAAGCAGCATCTCTGTCACCTCTTCTCCAACATGCCAGAACATATTCAATGACACTCCAATTTAATTGTTCAAAAGAATGATTATCGTTGAGGCAATGTTCTACTATAGGAGCCACTGTAACTCGATTTATTATTGAAGTTAAGATCTATGTTCCTGTAGCTGAATTCTAATACTTCTGCCTATATTTCTATATCTGTTTTTGGACATGGACATTGTATTATACAGACAGCAGATGCTATTTGACAAATAGTAGGGAATCGAACCCCGATTCCCCGTTACCTGTGGTCACCATGGTAGGCGCGGAAAATACCATTGAAAATTGATAGGGCAGACATCTGAATGTATCATCACCGTCATGCGGACATGCGATCGTCCGAAGTTATCTAGAGTCACCAAAGCGGCCGGGCAAGCCTGGATTGGTTTTGGTCTGATAAATGCACGCATCCGGGGGGGGGGGGAGGGGGAGTGTCAGCGCTCGTCGGCACGTATTAGCTCTAGAATTACCACAGTTATCCAAGTAACGGATGGAGCAATCAAAGGAACCATAATTGATTTAATGAGCTATTCGCAGTTTCACTGTACCGGCCATGTGTACTTACACATGCATGGCTTAATCTTTGAGACAAGCATATGCTACTGGCAGGATCAACTAGGTAGCCGCAACGTCAAGGTGGTGGGGGGGGGGGGGGGACGGCCCGACCTCCACTCCACAGTGGCACAGCATAGGCCTCAGCACAGCCAGGGGGGTGGGGGGGGAGGGGGGTGGCGGCGGCGGCATAAGAGGAGCAGCTGCCGGAGGAACGCAGGCATCTCGGAGTGCGGGAGCACAAAACCTCCACCCCGGGGAAGGGGGGAGACGCTCACGTGCCCCTGACAACACGGATGTACGGGAGAGCTGAGGGACGACTTGGACTCACACGGAACTCCCCACCTGCCACTGTCCCCGGAACGGGTCATATCTTCCCACTGTGTGCCCTCTATAGTAGTATCACACATATCACAAGTGTTACATCAAGCCTTGACAACTTTTCTTGGAATCTAAGAGCCAGCAGCTGAAACCTAGGTCACAGTGCACACCCAGTTATCCACAAAAGTGTATTGCAGTTACTTTCTTAGGTTTTAGGGCCCGATTTACTAAGATTGTGTTCCCATTTTCTATGGGGAAAAGCTTAATATGAGTATATTAGGCTCTTAATGGGCCACTGCACAGTGCCAACAGAAGGTAGTGGCAACACATCCCCTCCTCACTCTCCCACGACCTTCACAGGTGTGCATGTGCGTGCATGCGTGGTGCTGGGAGTGGAGTGCCTGCACTAGAGTGTGGTGGGAGAGAAGTGTGCATTTTGCACATATACATTGTGCCCTTTCTTCCTATGCATTCATCTCTTCACCTTCCAATCCTCTGCACTCTTTCCTCTCCCTCCACGTTCCAGCCACTCTCCTTCTGTCCCTCACCCACTCCTTATTCTATGTCCCTTCCCAGACTCTCTCCACTTCTTCCTACTTGCTTGCAAGTTCACCTCTTGCCCTCCATTCCCCCCCCCACCATTCTTATTACTCAAACCCACTGCCCCTTTTAAATTGTTTCAGGGGCTTGGGTGAAAACCAGATCCTCCAGATCTAGGAAACGCCACCTTAAATTGGATCCCTAGAGGATCTAGCTTTTATCTACATAACAGCAGGGATTTAAAAACCATGCCCTGGTGCTAGTATGCAGCACAAATCATGTTTTTTTTATTATTTGCATTCCATTATAATAAATGAAAAAGAACACTATAAGCAAATGGAAAATTAAACAAAGGCAATAAAGCACAGTTACTTCCCTGTAACAGGTGATCTCTGGGAACAGCAGGAATAAGTCTTCACATATGGGTACATCGGTACCGACGGAGCCTGCGTGGGAACGCTCCCCAGCGTTCAATAAGAAAGCTTTTGGGAGCATCCGACAGCGCCTGCGTGCTGCCTTCCCGCCTTTCCCAACTGCCTCTCCTCAGTTGAGTTTCAAAGCTGAGACAAAGAGAGAGAGAGAGAGAGAGAGAAGGGAAAGAAGAGATATATAGATACAACTCCTAGGGGAGGTGGGTGGGTTGTGAAGACTTATTCCTGCTGTTCCCAGAGATCACCTGTTACAGGTAAGTAACTGTGCTATCTCCAGGAACAAGCAGGAATGAGTCTTCACATATGGGGACTCCCAAGCTAAGATGCCTGGAGTCCCAGCATGTCATAGATTGGAACATGCTATACCTAACACCAGGCATCCTAAGGATGGAGGGTAGGAGTTGAAAAGAGAAAAGTGCTGTGGAAAAACAACTTAACCTAGCATAGGACTGCAGAGGAGGAGTCCATGTGTGGATGATAATTGTCATCAATGATATTGAAATGAAATATTGCAATATGGACCTCCCCTAACAGGGTTTCACAGAGTATGGAGGTTCATGGGATCTACTGGGGAACCCAGTAGAGGAACCTCGAAGAAGTCCTCACTGTAAAGTGGAGGTAGAAAACCTGTAGGAAAAATAGTGGAGGTCAGAAACCTGAAAGGTAACAGGTAACCCCAGTAGAAGAACTAGGGTAGTACAAAAACGGTGGGCCTTCAGCGGAAGGCTTTATAACAAAAAAAAAAAACGAACTCTTTTGGCAGCAGAGTGGCTCACTCTTAGGAGCAAAAAGAGAAAGGCTAACCGATTTGGACAAACAGGCACAGTCCTTGTGGGGAGAAGGGTATGGGAATCCCTTGTATCCCAAAAAGAGAGAACAAATGCCTGAGGCGTTAAGCATGTGATTAACAGAAGATCCGCAAAGTCTCACCTACCTGGGGTAAGTTAGGAGAGATATTGGAGCATGGAGAGCTTCAGAGGTACCTAAACCCTAAGGTTAAGGTATAAAAGTTGACGACTACCACAGGAGTGGTTGTGTGTGCAGAATCCCAAACCTACTGGATAGCAAGGAATGGGTAAAGCCCATCTGTCAGAATCATATAGCTATATGAGCCTAGACAGTTAGATAGATAAGTACTTGGATACATATCTATCTATATTGAAATATCTCGAGATTATATCTATCTATATCTATCTATATATAGATATATATATAGACATATAATAATATATGTATATCTATATCTATATATCTATAGTGAGATATGGAAGGGCATAAAATACACACAAAAGATAGATATGAATATGTAGGCCTATATATGGGTGTCTGCTGTTAAGCAGACAGAGATATGCCTACAGCACAGTATTCACATAGGATATGTGGAGAGGAAAGATTCATTTAACAACAAGGAGGTGGACCCTACTTGAGAAGATATATAGAGAATCTATTCCTCCTGGCTATGCTCTGCAAGGATGCTAGCTAGGGAAATAACCAGGAGGGTTACGTGAAAAACAGAGGATAATATCAGTCTGTGCCAGCAAGTCCGGAGTCTTCCAGAACTCTAGCATGGTAAGTGGACAGAAGACGCATAGAGATGAGATGCCATGTTGACCTGCTTAAGGGCAAAATGTATCATGCGTTCTTACCATGAGGACGAGCTGCAAGAAGAAAGAGCACATCCCCGATTGGGAATACTATGGACCAAGCAGGGAATTGGTAACTCCTTAAGCTTTCACGTAAGAGAAGGCCTATGTCCTTTATATCAAAAGTGGGATAGTAAAAGAAGGGAGAACCCTTCCAGTCATGGGAGACATGACTGAAAAGCCTTTTCCAACCATCTAGGATAGCTGTTGGAGGAAAATCCCGCATGCTCTAGCAAGGGCCCATA
The DNA here is from genome assembly GCA_033557465.1 of Ichthyophis bannanicus. NCBI lineage: Eukaryota > Metazoa > Chordata > Amphibia > Gymnophiona > Ichthyophiidae > Ichthyophis > Ichthyophis bannanicus. Next base: position 500,208,261 of record CM066034.1, read on the forward strand.
GTGAAAAGCTTCTCTGTAGGATTGCAGAGAGCATGATGCAGGAGAAAGAGGAGATAGGACTGACTGCTGGAGAGCCCGTATCTCTGCCAACTATGCTGCCAAACCCAGGAAATGGAGATGGCAGAAATAGAAGAGAATTCAGAAAGCCTGTAGTGAGATAATCTCCAAGATAGATGGAAGCACTGACTTGGAGACACTACTAAGACTAGACAATATTAGTGGAGGATAAATCTGGTTGTTTGTGGACAAGAACCAGTGGTCCAAACATTAAGGCTCCTGCATTGGCAGCTGCTTGCAAGACAGCAGAAAGAATGGTACTGTTTAAAAACAGAAAGAACAGACAAAGCAAGAGTAGAAAACTCTGGACGTGTCTGATGAAGTGCTTCAAAGCAAGATTGAAAAAGGAGTCAACTCAGAGAAGAGAACTCCGCACTGGAAAAGTAAGAAAACTAGAGAGGCTGAAGAAAAAGCCCTCCAGTGAAGCAATACCGCTCTTACAGAGGAGAAACCTGGTAAGAGGGTAAAGAGAATGGAGCTGAAGAAAACTTACAAAGTAGTAAGTTTATAGAAAGGAAAAAAGACATGCTGGCACAGGAAACTATCGTTTGATAGTGGATAGACCTCTTTCCCTAGCAGGAAGAGAGGAGAACCCTGTGACCTAGAAGCATGGACATCCTGACAGCTCATAGAACATAGAAAGAATGGATGTCTTTCGGGAAGAGATCCATGTTTAGGATTTAGAATGACAGCAGTGGATTGCCTCTATTGAGAAGAAGCAACTGCAGATTCTAATCCCAAGAGTCACAAGCATCTGATGGATTGATCAGAAACCCTGTGGTTGCTGAGCCTGGCGAGAGGTTGAACTCTGCAGACCAGGACGATGCTTCCCCTGTTTGGGAACATCTGTATGATGGGCAGATGATGCATAAAACCTTCTTCTCCTATGGGAAGAAAGTTTGGCAGGACATTTCCTACCTACTGGGACAGAAGAAGGTGCAGAACAGCCCCTAGGAACAGGTAAGTCAGTGGACAACTGAGTAACCTGACGTAAAGACTCCTTGTTGAAAAGATTGTCTCCAGTGCAAGGAGTATGTCCCAGTCTGTGCTGTGCCCATTTGTCCAAGTCTGAAGCTTGGAGCCAGGCTCTACGTCGTGCCCCTATAATTATAGCAGAAGTGTTGCTAACAGACTCAAAAGAGTCTAGGGAAGCACGAGTAAGAAACCAAGAGATATTCTGGAGATGCTTGAGCAGTGAAGAATAGTCTGCACTCTTGGACTCTGGAAGGGAAGGAGTCAAAAGATGTAATTGCTTTGTGACCTCCTCAAGAGATAGACTCATATAGGAAATATATGAGAGAATTCTTGCAGAAAGCATAGATGTCTGGAAGGTTTGACGTCCAAAGGCATCTAGTGTCTTAGACTCACAACCTGGCGGATAAGAAGAGTGCTATTTCTTACTCTTTACCCGCCGCATTGCTGATTCCACTACTATGGAATGATGAGGAAGTTGAGTTTTTTGAAACCCTGGAGAGGGGGGCACCTGATAAAAGAGATCAGTTGCTCTGGAAGGTGGGGGTACCCTTAAAGGTGTTTCCCACATTCCTAGAAGGAGATCCTGCAAGGGATGATGCAAAGGAAGCATTATGTTCTCCTTTGCTTTGGTAGAAACAGAGCCTTGTGCAGGATCATGTCCTGGGAGAGGAATGGCAAGAGATCTTGCTATATCCAGGAGGAAACTCTGAAAAGAGGGATCCCCAACAGGACTCTCCCTTGGACAGGTTAGATCTGAAGAACTAGCCTGAGCACCGACAGAGCTATCCAGATATATAGGAATAGAAGATCCTGCAGAGTGCAGTGTGGAATGCTTAAAGGATGGACGCCGGTACTGGCTGTCAGGAGCAGCATCCGTCAGTACTTAATCGTCCATGCCAGGTATTGACTCCAAGTCTGGTATAGAAAGGAGCGATACTGTTGAAAAAAGCATGGCAGGAGCTGGCCACGATGCTACCGTGGATACCGGTGCCGATGCCGGTACCGGTACCGATGTCGGAGCCGAAGCTGACACAGACATCGGAGTAGCCATCGGTGACAGCTCAATCGGTACCGAGGTAACCGAAAACCTCCGGCAGCCATCCCTGATACCAAGCCTGCGGTACCGATCGGTGTCGGTACCAAGGCGTGCCGGTACCCAGTCTTCCAGACTAGCAGCAGGCACCGACCGTAAAAGTAATGTGGACATTGGTACCGATTTCGGTACCGTGTCTGATACCGGTGGAAGAAGGCCAACCAGAGGCAACTCAAAACGGCATCAGAGGAACCGAGAGTTGCGGATCCGAATCATCGGAACCGAGCCTTTGGTACTGAGGGGAGCCGGTACCCAATCCTCCAGACTGGAAATCGATTCCAGACTCGGCATCGAAGGAAGCGAGTTTATTGATGCACATCTGGAGGGTACCGACGTCGGTGGTTGTATCGGTGTTGGTAACGATACCAGAAAGTCAGTCTGGGAATTATTCCCTGGACCCGAAGGTATCGAGGACGCCAGATGACGATCCCTGGTGAGGAGTGTTTCATCCAACACCAGTGCCGGAACCGGGGTATCGGTACCGTTCGAAGCGGATGCCACCACCGGACACGGCTCAGGTATGTTCTGTGGGAGGTGAACCCCAGGAACAACCTGAAAACCCCTCATACGCTTTGGAGACCAAAGACTCCCGCCGGGGTTTTGAAGCCAATGGGCCCTCGAAGGCAAGGCCAAAGCCGTCTGCATGCTGTGCATGAGACCTACCACTCGAGGACTGGCTAGTCTTAACAGACTGTTTGTGGGTTACCTGATCCTGTGTAGAAGAAGAATGGGACGGTGCCCTGAAGTTGGAGGGGAACCGTGTATCGAGGAAACCGATGTTGAAACCCTCTTCTCACCAAACTGTTGCCCAAATGCTCCGGAGGAAAAAGGTCAGGCCCGAAACAGGTTAGACACCGACTTTGAGGGTCTAAAAATAAAAAGGTTGTACCGCCATAGTCTGAACATTTCCTGGAGGAAGTGGCTGGCGGTTCCATGAAGGAAAAAGGAGAGGCCTAAAGGCCTGAGAAACCGTGAGGAAAAAATAGTCCTTGGAAAAGGAAAATTTCACAGAAAAGAAAAGAAAGCACCGGCAGAACCGGTGGCGTCGGGGAAGACAGCCGCGACCACAAGAAAAAGAAAGAAATAAAACAGAATTTTCTGCGGTGACAGGAGGATGTCCTGCCGGCTCCGCGGAAAAACAAAAACTGAGGAGAGGCAGTTGGGAAAGGCGGGAAGGCAGCACGCAGGCGCTGTGGGATGCTCCCAAAAGCTCTCTTATGGGATGCTGGGGAGCGTTCCCGCGCAGGCTCCGTCGGTACCGACGTACCCATATGTGAAGACTCATTCCTGCTTGTTCCTGGAGATAGACAAAATATAGACAAAATAAACAAGCCCACATCTAGGGTGGCTACAGCTATAAATTACATCAAGTAATAGAAAATCAAGAGGTAAAATATTAGTCACAATACTTAATTATACATATACAGACCAACAAACCTTAACTACTAAGTACCAGAGGCAGATTGAACAACCGTATGTGCATTCAAAAAAAATCTTCCAATTGGGGGTACCTCAAAAACAAAAATCATAATTAATTCCCTCTAATGAAACCAGGCACTTACAAGGAAATTTAAGAAATAAAGTAGCACCCACAGAAAGAACATGCATCTTTAAACCCAAAAAAGCCTTGCATCTTAACTGGGTTGGCCTGGAGACATCTGGGAACACACTAATTTTTTTGACCACAAAATAGCTCATTCTTTTTATGATAATAAAGCCGAAGAATTGTGTTCTTATCAAGTACAGAATTAAATGATACCAACAAAGAAAATAGAGTAGGGATTCAAAAAAAAAAAAAAAAAAAAAAAGATAAGTCCAAACTATCTATGGATTGAGCCAAAGCCTGCACATCACTGCCTTCTTAAGATGCCCCTAGGTAAATAATAAATATTCATAAGAACATAAGATATGCCATAAATGTACATGTATGTACTGGGTCAGACCAAGGTCCATCAAGCTCAGTATCCTGTTTCCAACAGTGGCCAATCTAGGTCATACGTACCTAGCAGTTTCCCCAAAAGACACAGGCTCCACAATGCTTGTATTGGGTCAAACATTGATATCCTGGGTCCCTTTTTAATAATGGTTTATGGACCTTTCCTCCAGTATCTTGTCCAAAACTTTTTTAAACCCAGCTACACTAACAGCCTTTACTACATCCTCCGGTAACAAATTCCAGAGTTTGATTACACGTTGAATGAAAAAATATTTTCTCTTATTTGTCTTAAATAGTTTACCCTGTAGCTTCATTGCATTCCCCTAGTTTTTCTATATTCTGGTAACGTAAACAATCAATCTACGTTTACCCGTTCCACTCCATTCATTAATTTAAAGACCTCTATCATATCTCCCCCTCAGCCACCTCTTTTCCAGGTTGAAGAGCCCTAACCTTTTTAGCCTCTCCTCATAGGAGTAGCCTTCCAGAGGTTCGTTATGCAAAAGCCAGTACAGGAAATAAGTCTGATGGAGTGTGAGGATATTGGTGTTATACCGTTAAAAAAGAGAAACCTTTCTAGTATACAATAGCTTGCTTGAGATTTTAGATATGCTTTGTAGCTTATATAGAACAATTAGTCTTACCTCAGTTCACGACTGAATGGCCACGCCAAAGCGCCTTCTGGCGTTCACCAGGTGCAGGTGCGCTGATTTTTAAATATGCTGCCTTGCTGCCGGTAGAGGTGGTTTCCTAGGAGAGGCTAGGCATGCACACGCAGCAGGGAAAGCCCTGTGCAGCGACTGGACGTGGAGCAGAATGGGGGGCGAGGTGCTCTCACAGATTAGTATGTTAGTTTGGAGGAATTCAACGGACTGTATTCATGTGTTGTTAAGCTTCTCGCCCTCATTCCTCGCCTAAGGGCCACGCCAAAGGGAACTTTATAGCTGAGATGCCGAGCCCCGATTGGGCCTTGGTGGGGAGAGCTGGATGGCCATGCGGCTCCTGCTTCCTCCCCCGATGCTCAATCGGCATGCTGCTGGAGTGCTGCTGAAGAGGATGCCTCTGTGCCAGTTGGTGAACTTTAAGGCATGGAATACAGCTGGTCTGGGCGTCCAAGATAGCACTTTTAACACCACCTAAGCTTGATGTTAAGTCTTTAACCTTTGCAACTGCTCCTTTTAGTTTTTTCTTAACTAATTTTCCTCATTTTATCATAGTCTCCCTTCCCATCCCTCCTCCATTAATTAAATCAAATGCGATCATGCTATGATCACTACTGCCAAGTGACCCTAACACCCTTCTCTTGCACCAGATCTGGTGTTCCACTAAGGACTAGGTCCAAAATGGCTTCCCCTCTGGTCAGTTCATGAATCAGCTGCTCCAAGAAGCAGTCATTTATTTCATCTAGAAACTTATCTCCCTAGCATGTCCTGCCATGACACTGACCCAGTCAATACTGGGGTAATTGAAATCACCCATTATTATTACTGTGCTTTAACTTTGGTTAGCTTCTCTGATTTCTTTGAGCATTTCATCATCCATTTGTTCATCCTAGCTAGGCAGTCGATAGTACACCCCCACTGCCATCATCTTTCCCTTCCCCTTTTTACATGGAATTGCAATCCATAGAGATTCTACAGCAAATTTTGTTTTCTGCAAAACTTTAATCCTTTGTGACTCAATGCCCTAACAGAGAGTGCAACCCCTCCACCAATTTGATCAGCTCTATCATTATGATATAGTTTGTACCCAGGTATCAGTGTCCCACTGGTTGTCCTCCTTCCACCATGTCTCTGAGATACCAATCATATCTAAACCTCTGATTTAGTGCTATATATTCTAATCCTTTCCATCATCCTAGGGCTGTCATCACTACTGAAACCCAGAGGGAAAAGAAGCAAGGCACGTTCCCTTCCTCCTGCTGCTGCCTCCTATACCAACTGAGTGCATTCCAGCGATCTCCAACATCGGGGGAGGTGAGACTTTGTTCTTTAAACAGTGCCTTTCCTGCTCCTGCTTCTTTGCTCTGCCCGGGGACTCCATCCTGCTGCACATTGTCTGTAAAGTTCCACCCACTAAACTACAAGACTGGCTGCAAAACTGATCTGCTATAAAAGCCAGTGCACCGAGGGCACGCCTATGCCCGAGGACCTCGCCAGAGGGCCCTTTGGCGTGGATCCGTATACCAGTAGAAGAGTCTCTCCTTAACAGATCCTGCTACGTCTGCTTCAACGCAATCATTGTTTCAGCAACTCCCAAACATCTACCAGTTCTCACCGAACAAAAGAAACGCCAGTAGGCACAAACAGCTGCTCAGCAACTGGACTTTTTACTCCCAGAAACCAACAATCAGCTGTGGATAAAGGACATCTCAAAGTGGATTACTTACCAAACTGAGTGAGATCGAAAACCACACTAGACACAGAGAAGTTTGCAAACAATCAGCTGAGATCGAGGATAAGTATTTAAGAACGCTGAAAACCATGCCAAAAAAAAAAGGGGGCGTGGCGAGTGTCCTATTACAGGGCAGTGTAGCCTCAGATAAGGTAATGTAAAGAGTAGGGAAAAAATGCTGAGGCCATACCATGGGAACATTGTAACTTAAAGGTGTTGTAAAAAGTAAAACTGATGGATGAGATTAGTAGCAGTGAGATCTGTCATATGAATAGGGTCCTAAGAATGAAAAATACAACTATATTAAATAAAAGCATGTGTCGTAGGACCAACTGGTGAGTTGAACTTAATAGAAGAGGTTTTAGACAACCATGCTTACAAAAAGACGGAAAGATCAAAATCTTGATTTAACCCCTTGGGTTCCAAACTGTCTAACTCGTAAATGTACCGCTGCTCCAATTTCAATAATGCCTTGTCAATGTCCCCCCCTCTCCATTTTGGCGTGACTACTCTTAATACTAGATATTTTATATCACTAATGGTGTGATTCTTTCCCTGCCAATGAGCCACCAGTGGCTTGTCTGGTATCCCTCTATGGATACAGCTCCTGTGCTCCACTACTCTAGTGCGCACCTGTCTTTTTGTTTTCCCTATATAAAGCAAATTACAGGGACATATTATTGCGTAGATGACATGTTCTGTTTTACAATTGGAAAAGGATTGCAAATATACCTTACGAAGTGAAACGGGATGGGTGAAAACATCTTTGGTGGTGATCACATGAGTACAAACTGAGCATCCACCACATTTGAAATGGCCCTTTAGTATCGGAGTGGGTCTACGTAGTGGAAGCGCAGACGAGACTAGCAAATCAAACAAATTTGGGTTTCGTTTGTGAGCTACCATAACTCTTTTATTCATGAATGGTAATAAGAGTGAAAGCAAATCCCACTGTTGTCTTAGAATGTTAGTAATTTCCTTTGTATAATTTGTAAATGTCAGGGGACAGACAATACTATCGTGTTGTATACGTGCCTTTTTATGTAACAATAACGCTCTGTCTACAGTACTTGCCCTATGATAAGCCTTCTTGATGTAACGCTTGGGATAACCACGTTGTGAAAATCTGTGTTGCATATCTAATGCATGTTTATTAAAATCTTCATCTTTGGTGCAAAGCCTTCTGACTCTAAGGAATTGACTTATTGATAGGTTGTTTTTCAAAGATGCGTTATGAAAGCTATCGTACTGTAGAAGCGTGTTTCTATCAGTAGGTTTCCGGTAAAGTTCCATGTAGAAGCCTGCTTCTCCTTTTTTTATTTTGATATCCAGATATGATATTTGGTCATTACTGAACAAACCATCGAATTGAAGATTGGAGTCTAATAAATTGAGCCACTGAAAAAATTCCATAAGCATTTGTTCAGAGCCATCCCATATTACCAAAACGTCGTCAATATATCTCCTCCATAGACGAATGTTAGATTTTGAAAGAAAATATCTTAATTTACATCCATTCCAATCTTCCACATATAGGTTGGCGACGTCTGGGGCCATTGAGGACCCCATTGCCACCCCCTTAACCTGCTTATAAAAGATGCCCATAAACGCAAAATAGTTCTCAGTCATGGCTAGACGCCAGTTGGGTCAAAAATATGTCGGTGTACGGATGGGTTTTGATCTCTGAATTAAAGTATTTGCTAATATTTCTAAGGCTGCTTGTTGGGGAATATTAGTGCTGTGATAAGGAAGCTTATCATAGCTCAGGAAGGAGCTATAGAAAAGGTGAAGTGACTCTGAACAAGCAACCTGTCAGTTCTGGTAGAAATAAGAAAACAGAATTTTTCCATAAAAGACTACCAGTCCCAGAATGCACCAGGTTTCCAACAGCCATTAGAGGAGCTGAAGTGGGGAAACGTGTGTTCAATCAGGAGGGCTATGAGGTAATCCCCAAGGACTCATCTCAAAGGGCAGGGCTTGATTCAGCACAGCTGCACTGTGTTAGGGTGGAGCACTCATCTAAGCAGAATAAAGGTAGAGTTTATTCTACAGAGAATCATCTTCATGATCTTGGACAGCTTCATCATCTGGAGGATCATCAGAAGCAGAAGCCAGAGCGGACGGACAGAGAGGCCAAGAAACCATTTGGAAGAAAGAAGAGAAAAGCATTTGGGAGGTCTCAAGGAGTCCAGAGCAGTACGTATACTGGGAGACATTCAAAAGGCCAGCATACACCATTGGACTGGGGAAAACCAGAGGAGTGGTGCTGCAGAGCTAGGAATCTCCAGACGGTAGCTGTGAGGGAGACGGCTGCACTTGGAAGGGACCCTAGGACCTGTGCCAGAAGGTATGTGAAGAGAGATCCAGTGTCCAGGGATCTGGATTGGAAGGCTGGACATAAGAACTGGACTACATACTGGCCAGGCTATTTAGAGAGGAACTTTAACAGCAATGGAAGCTCAGGTATGAACACTGATCTATGCCCTAGCTATAACCTTGAAAGACAGCAGGGAAACAAGTATTCTCCTGAGAGTGCTCCATTGAGAAATTCCTCTGTGCCAATCCATGATATTGAACCCATGATTGTTGAAGGGGGAGAGGTGGTAGATACAGGCTGTGAATACATGGATTGCTCTGTCTAAACTCCTTTGGTAATTTTCTGTTAAAGTACAACAACCATCACAAAGAGATACAAACTTGTTCTTTAATCTACTCAGAAAAGCTTCTGAGTAGGATTTTGAGCCACGCAGTAGAAAGCAAGCCAGCTAAGGGGTTTCAGCTGGGTAACTGCTAGCAATTGAGCCTTACCTAATTGCTTGTGAGCTCTGAGGAAATCACTTCTGAGTCTATGTGTGAAGATATAAGAAGTTAACCTGAAAAGAACAGTTTTTCCCTTCTTTGTGGGTTTTGCTTGTTGTTTGAAACACTGCTAAGAAGATATTAGCTAGAGCCTACAGAAAGGACCATTCTGTTACCATCATGGTCTTTATTCTTTTGATTTGATTGCCTGACAAGTTCAGCTGTTGTTTTCCTGATTTTGTTTTTCTAAGTTTAACACTGAAAGCAAGTATCCTGTTTTGTGTGCTACCAAGCATATCTGTGTTGGGAGAAATAACCCCATAAATAAATATCTTATTGGCTTTACACTCAAGCACAACTAATTATTGTGAACGGCTGTGTCTGGTGTGAATGGACTACATTTCCCACAATCTCTTGCAAATCATATTAGTATATGCCTTTGCCAAGACTGTGAACATTCTCACCCAGGCATCCGTCTGACAGTGTATAAAGAATTGATATCTAGGGTTACTAACAAAAGTTGATTATGGTAGTTTGGAAAATCTTGGAGAATATTGATAATATGTGTAGAGTCTTGAACATATGAGTCAGTCTTCGTGACAAAAGGTCTCAAAAATACATCAAGGAATTTTGATATTGGCTCAAGGAGTGACCCAAGCGCGGAGACTATCGGACGACCCGGTGGATCATGGAGAGACTTGTGGATCTTGGGGATCATATATACTGTGGGAATAATGGGATGGGGAACCGTCAAGAAAGCTTTTTCTTTGGGTGTAAGGTAACCCGCTTCCTGACCAATGTACAGACGTGTATCTATCCCGTTGTTGTATGGTTTGCGTAGGATCATCATAGATTTTTTCATAGAATTGGGTATCATTCAGTCGGCGTAAGACCTCCGCAACATATGATGTACGGTTCTGTATAACTAGAGCTCCGCCCTTGTCCGCTGGCTTGATTATGATGGAATGATTGCCTTGGAGATCATACATTGCTGATTTCTCCTCTTTTGAAAGATTATAGAAAACTCTACTTTTCTTTTGGTATAGCTTATCAATTTTAGATAATACTACCTTTTCGTATGCCAGAAGAAACGGATTAACATTGGGTGGGGGTATCCAAGAGGAGGGCCTCTTAATGACCGACGGATCAATAGTGTTGTCTTGTATATTATGGAAATAATCCATAATTCTAAGTTTACGAAAGAATTTGAAAAGTTCTACTCGAGTGGTGAACTTGTCATGTTTTTTAGTTGGAACAAAGGACAAACCCTTTTCCAGAACACGTAGTTCTGTACTGGTGAAAGAATGATCTGAAAGATTAATGATCCCGCTTAGAGGTCCCAGTCCAGGCGCCTTTTTGTCATTAGGCCACGTCCTCTCCCCCTCCCTCGTTGTGGATGGGTCTGAAAGTCCCTGTATTCGGCTCTTGGTTTGTATTGATGTTGGTATTGTTCCCGTCCTCCTCCCTTCCACAAAATGTCCATCTGAAAACCCCGGCGGGGACTGTTGGGTTGCCGACGGGCAGGCTGAGGTGTTTCTGAAAAAAGTGAACCAGAGGGATCAATGGTAGCATCACCTGAATGACGTCTACTCCTCTTATGGCTCCTCTGTTGTTCAGGGGAATAGGAGGGTGATTTATCTCTCGATCTATCCTGATTCCTAGAGCGGTTTCTAGGTTGAGGCCTTGGAGAAAGGGGAGGCCTTCTATATGAGGTGTTCCTCTGTCTATTTTTAAAATCAGTGCCGTCATGGGTCCAGTAATAAACCGTGTTAAGTTTATAGTCCTCCTCATCCCTTTTTTAGTAAGTTCAGCCCGTACAGCGGTAATATCACTAACGTATGGCGTCCTTTTTCTGGTTTTAATATTACATTCTCTATCAATCAGCCCAGCCGATCCAGTTTCAATGATCACAAACTCTTCACAATTAATTGTTTTACATATACAAATTGTCCACATACATTTTATTTTTAGCGTTATGATAACGGTTGTCAGATTCTAGCCCAGTGCAGTCATATATATTGAGTCCAGCCCCTTTCCCATTTCATTTATTTTATGGTAATTCTATCCCGATGTTTTACAGTAGAGGGTCCAATCAAGAGCCCTACAACCTATCCGTTGCAGACTCGCGGTCTGTATGCGCTGAGTAAGTAAGAGTATTGCCTATACTTCGTGTATCTACTTTTTTTTCATTACTTCTATTTGGATTCCACTGCACATCTGATTAATGATTTTATAGGTTTTATTCTCACTTCTGCCCTGCGTTGTTTTACAATCCCTCTTAGCACAATGGTTGCACAGTATCCCTTCTACAATCTATATTTATGTTTGATGGTTATTCACCATTGTATTTTAACATTTTTAGTTTGTTGTTGGTCAGTCCACATTATATTAATTTGCTTTTTAATACATCTGTGCGGACACTTTTAATTATTTATTATTTTACTATTTATTTATTCAAGATCTTTCAATAAGCTATTTAGCATGGTGGTTCACAGTATTTATTATCTGTATGTCTATTATGCGCGTTTTTACTAGCTTGGTTTAATCATTTTAGCCAATGGTTGTTTGTTCATGAGTACAATATGTTGCTACAAGTCCATCAACCCTTCTGTACATATTCTTAACTATTTATTATTTTACATTTTATTATTTATTCATTATGCAATTTTTATCCTCCATGTCACTTAATCACTATATATAAATTTTTAATTTGAGTATAGTAGGATAAGTTCATATCATTGTTTATCATCTCAGGTATTAACATGCCCGGTCAACTCTTATTTGGTTCAACATTGATATAAATGTTTTTGATTGTGTTTATTGTTTTTAAATATGAGTTTTATTTCCATGAGTAATTGATATATTATTTTATGCTTATTATGTTTTGTGTTTATAAGTGATATCAACCCCCTGAAGAAGGCAACCTGCCGAAACGCGTTGGGGATCCCAATAAAGCGCTTGTGTCATCACTTCTCTTGCTCTGTGTGTTTTCTTCTTTTCATCCAAAACATAGTCCTTTTCATTACTCTTCTACTACTAGCGCGAATAACCACATCACTACAACAGCAAGACCGCTATCACCATATTCCCATCTTACCATACCACCAAAGAGACTCACTTATTCCCCTATCAAATCCCATTCACCGCCCACCCAAAAAGCACAGTTACTTACCTGTAAAAGGTGATCTCTGGGAACAGCAGGAATAAGTCTTCACATATAGGTACGTCGGTACCGACGGAGTCTACGCAGGAACGCTTCCCAGCGTCCAATCAAAGAGCTTTTGGAAGCATCCCACCATGCCTGCGTGCTGCCTTCCCGCCTTTCCCAACTGCCTCTCCTCAGTTAAGTTTTAAAGCTGAGACAAAGAGAGAGAGAGGAAAGGAAAGATAGATAGAGATACAACTCCTGGGGAGGTGGGTGGGTTGTGAAGACTTATTCCTGCTGTTCCCAGAGATCACCTCTTACAGGTAAGTAACTGTGCTATCTCCAGGAACAAGCAGGAATGAGTCTTAACATATGGGGACTCCCAAGCTGAGATGCCTGGAGTCCCAGCATGTCATAGGTTGGAACATGCTATCCCCCACAACACCAGGCATCCTGAGAATGGAGGGTAGGAGTTGAAGAAAGAAAGGTGCTGTGGAACAGCTAACCTGGCATAGGATTGCAGACAAGGAGTCCATGTGTGGATGATAATTGTCATCAATGATATTGCAAAGGAAAAATATTGCAATATGGACCTCCCCTAACAGGACTTCAGAGAGTATAGAGGTTCATGGGATCTACTGGGGAACCCAGTAGAGGAACCTCGAGAAGGACCTCACTGTAAGTGGAGGTAGTAAACCTGTAGGAAAACAATGAAGGTCAGAATCCTGAAAGGTAACAGGTAACCCCAGCAAGAAAAACTGGGGTAGTACAAAAACGGTGGGCCTTCAGCGGAAGGCTTTATGATAAAAGCCGAACTCTTTTTGGTAGCAGAGGGGCTCACTCTTAGGAACAAAAAGAGAAAGGCTAACCGATTTGGACAAACAGGCCCAGTCCTTGTGTGGAGAAAGGGTATGGGAACCCCTTGTATCCCAAAAGAAAGGACAAACGCCGGAGGCGTTAGAGCCTGTGATTAGCTGAAGATCCGCAATGTCTCTCCTAACTGAAGTCAGCTGGGAGAGATATTGGAACATGGAGAGCTTCAGAGGTACCTAACCTTAAGGTTATGGTAGGTGTTAACTACCACCCAAGTGGTTGTGAGTGTAGGACCCCAAAACATGCTGGATAGCAGAAATATGGGTAAAGCCCATCTGTCAGAATCATATAGCTATATGAGCCTCAACAGTCAGGTAGATAAAGCAGAATACATATCTACCGATAGTAAAATATCTCGACAGATATATACACATACACACACACATATATATGAGATTATATCTATAGTGAGATATGAAGGGCATAAAATACACACAAATGATAGACAGACATCTGTAAGATGTGTGCTATAGGTATGAATATATAGGCCTCTACATGGAAGTCTGCACAGAAGCAGACAGATATGCCTACAAAAAGGTATTCACATAGGAAAAATGTGGAGAGGAAAGATTCATCTAACAAGAAGGTGGAACCTACTTGAGAAGATATATAGAGAATCAATTTCCACTGGTTATGGCTACAGGGATGCTAGGTAGTAGAATAACCAGGATGGTTACGTGAAAAACAGAGGATGATATCAGTCTGCAGCCAGCAAGTCCCGAGTATTCTAGAACTCTAGCATGGTAAGTGAACAGAAGACGCATAGGAATGAGATACCTTTTTGCCCTTAAGCAGGTCAGCATGGTATCATGCGTTCTTACCATGAGGACGAGCTGGAAGGAGAAAACATATTCCCTATTGGAAATACTATGGACCAAAGCAGGGAATTAGCAACTCCTTAAGCTTTCACGTAAGAGGAGGCCTATGTCCTTTATATTAAAAAGGAGAACTTTTCTAGTCATGGGAGACATGACTGAAAAAACCTTTTTCAACCATCTAGTATAGCTGTTGGAGAAAAAGACCCCCCATGCTCTCTAGCAAGGGCCTATAGTGGAGAGCTTCTCTGTAGAATTGCAGAGAGCATGATGCAGGAGAATGAGATAGGTACTGGCTCTCCTGCAGCCAGTTCCATGTCAACTATGCTGCCAAACCCAGGGGAATGGAGATGGCAGAAAAAGAAGACAATCCAACAAGCTTGTAGTGAAAAAATTTCCAAGACAGATGAGAGCACTGACTTGGAGTCACTACTAAGACCAGAAAGAATATTAGTGGAGGACAAATCTGGTTGTTGGTGAACAAGAACCAGTGGTCCAAACATTAAGGCTCCTGCATTGGCAGCTGCTTGCCAGACAGCAGAAGAATGGTACTGTTTAAAAACAGAAAGAGACAAAACAAGAGTAGAAAAACTCTGGACGTGTCTGATGAAGTGCTTCAAAGCAAGATAGAAAAAGAGGAGTCAACTCAGAGAAGAGAACTCCGCACTGGAAAAGTAAGAAAACTAGAGAGGCTGAAGAAAAAGCCCTCCAGTGAAGCAATACCGCTCTTACAGAGGAAAACCTGGTAAGAGGGTAAAGAAAATGGAGCTGAAGAAAACTTACAAAGTAGTAAGTTTATAGAAAGGAAAAAAAAGACATGCTGGCACAGGAAACTAATCATTTGATAGTGGATAGACCTCTTTCCCTAGCAGGAAAGAGGAAAACCCTGTGACCTAGAAGCATGAAAATCCTGACAGCTCATAGAACATAGAAAGAATGGATGTCTTTCGGGAAGAGATCCATGTTTAGGATTTAGAATGACAGCAGTGGAATGCCTCTATTGAGAAGAAGCAACTGCAGATTCTAATCCCAAGAGTCACAAGCATCTGATGGATTGATCAGAAACCCTGTGGTTGCTGAGCCTGGTGAGAGGTTGAACTCTGCAGACCAGGACGCTGCTTCCCCTGTTTGGGAACATCTGTATGATGGGCAGATGATGCATAAAACCTTCTTCTCCTATGGGAAGAAAGTTTGGCAGGACATTTCCTACCTACTGGGACAGAAGAAGGTGCAGAACAGCCCCTAGGAACAGGTAAGTCAGTGGAGAACTGAGTAACCTGACGTAAAGACTCCTTGTTGAAAAGACTGTCTCCAGTGCAAGGAGTATGTCCCAGTCTGTGCTGTGCCCATTTATCCAAGTCTGAAGCTTGGAGCCAGGCTCTACGTCGTGCCCCTATAGTTATAGCAGAAGTCCTGTTAACAGACTCAAAAGAGTCTAGGGAAGCACGAGTAAGAAACCAAGAGATATTCTGGCGATGCTTGAGCAGTGAAGAATAGTCTGCACTCTTGGACTCTGGAAGGGAAGGAGTCAAAAGATGTAATTGCTTTGTGACCTCCTCAAGAGATAGATTCATATAGAAAATATATGAGAGAATTCTTGCAGAAAGCATAGATGTCTGGAAGGTTTGACGTCCAAAGGCATCAAGTGTCTTAGACTCACGACCTGGCGGGTAAGAAGAGTGTTTTTTCTTGCTCTTTACCCGCCTCATTGCCGATTCCACAACTATGGAATGATGAGGAAGTTGAGTCTTTTGAAACCCTGGAGAGGGGGGCACCTGATATAAGAGATCAGTTGCTCTGGAAGGTGGGGGTACCCTTAAAGGTGTTTCCCACATTCCTAGAAGGAGATCCTGCAAGGAATGATGCAAAGGAAGCATTATGTTCTCCTTTGCTTTGGTAGAAAGAGAGCCCTGTGCAGGATCATGTCCTGGGATAGGAATGGCAAGAGATCTTGCTATATCCAGGAGGAAACTCTGAAAAGAGGGTTCCCCAACAGGAATTTCCCTTGGACAGGTTAGATCTGAAGAACTAGCCTGAGCACCGACAGAGCTATCCAGATATATAGGAATAGAAGATCCTGTACAGTGCAGTGTGGAATGCTTAAGGGATGGTCGCCGGTACTGGCTGTCAGGAGCAGCAACCGTCATTACCACATTGTCCATGCCAGGTATCGACTCCAAGCTTGGTATAGGAGGGAGCGATCCTGTTGAAAAAAGCATGGCAGGAGTTGGCCACGATGCTACTGTGGATAACGGTACTGATGCCAATACCGGTACTGATGTCAGAGTCGAGCCCGACAAAGACATCGGAGCAGTCATCAGAGACAGTTCAATCGGTACCGAGGTAACCGAAAACCTCCAGGTGCTATCCTCGGTACCGAGCCACCGGTATCGATCGGTGTCGGTACCGAGTCTTCCAGACTAGAGAGCGATTCTAAACTCGGCATCGATAAGCAAAGCATGGAAGACACCGACCGTAAGGGTAATGAGAACATCGGCACTGACTTCGGTACCGTGTCTGATACCGGTGAATGAAGGTCAACCAGTGGCAACTCAATGGGCCGAGGGAACCGAGAGTTGCGGATCCGAATCATCGGAACCGAGCCTTCGGTACTGCCGAGAGCCAGTACCAAGGCGAGTCGGTACCCAGTCCTCCAGACTGGAGATCGATTCCAGACTCGGCATCGAAGGAAGCGAGGCTATCGATGCACGTCTGGAGGGTACCGACATCAGTGGTATCATCGGTGCTGGTACCGATAATGGAAGGTCAGTCTGTAGTGTATCCACCGGTCCCGAAGGCACCGAGGACGCCAGATGACCATCCTTGGTGAGGAGTGTTTCATCCAACACCAGTGCCGATGTCGGGGTACCGGTACCGCTCGAAGCAGATGCCACCACTGGACATGGCTCAGGTATGTTCTGTGAGGGGTGAGCCCCAGGAACAACCTGAAACCCCTGAACGGCTTTTGAGACCGAAGACTCTCGCCGGGGTTTTGAAGCCAGTAGGCCCTCGAGGGCAAGGCCAGAGCCGTCTACATGGGTTACCTGATCCTGTGTAGAAGAAGAAGGGGACGGTGCCCCGAAGCTGGAGGGAAACCGTGTATCGAGGGAACCTCGATATTGAAGACCTCTTCTCACCAAACTGTTGTCAGGACCCAAGCAGGTTAGACACCGACTTCGAGGGTCTAAAAATAAAGTTGTACCGCCACAGTTTGAACATTTCTTGGAGAAAGTGGCTGGCGGTTCCATGAAGGAAAAAGAAGAGGCCTAAAAGGCCTAAGACACTATGAAGAAAAAATATTCCTTGAAAAAGGAAGATTTTACAAGAAAAGAAAACACCAGCGGTACCGGTGGCGTCGGGAAGACAGCCGCGACCACAAGAAAACTAAAGAAATAAAATAAGAATTTTCTGCAGTGACAGGAGGACGTCCTGCCGGCTCCGCGGAAAAACAAAAACTGAGGAAAGGCAGTTGGGAAAGGTGGGAAGGCAGTACGCAGGCGTGGTGGGATGCTTCCAAAAGCTCTTTGATTGGACACTGGGAAGCGTTCCCGCGCAGACTCCGTCGGTACCGATGTACCCATATGTGAAGACTCATTCCTGCTTGTTCCTGGAGATCACTTCCCACCAAGGCTAATTCACTTAACCCCCATTAGCACCTTCCCCCATCCCCCACAAACACCACCAAATGCACAATAAAAATTGCTCTCATTAATGCCAGGTCCATCAGAAACAAAATCCCCGCAATAATTGATCTCAAAGATAGCAACCCAAGAATATTTTGCATAACTGAAACCTGGCTCTCCAACTCAGAAAATGTCTTAATTAACCAATTAGCCCTCCCCAACTATGACTTACTTCAATGCCCTAGACCGAACAAGTGCGGGGGTGGGGTGCTAATCTTATCAATAAAAAGACCTCAAATTCTCCATCCGCTCAAATAATACCGCAGAAGGCATGGACACACTAACCATCAACAACAAACAATGATTAATCTGATCTACAGACCCCCTTCCCCCAGTCCAGATAACCTTTCCTCCATCTTAGAAACCACTTGCAGCTCTACCCCAAATAAACATCACATCACCCCCCCCCCCCCCACACTCCACCCACTTCCTGAATGCCCTACAGGACTTAGGATTTCAACAACTTGTCCAACCCCCCCTCACAAGTGAGGCAACATGCTTGACCTCATCTTTCTTCCAAATACCATGCTACAAGACATCCACTTCTCCAACCCCCAAGCACTTCCTCTCCCATGGACAGATCACTTTCTTATAGAATTTGCCATCACCTCTTCCACTCCGCTCCTCAAAACCAAGGAAATTAACAGTTTTAAAAACAAATTCAAATCATTTGACAAAGAACCCTTTTTAAATCACAACATTCCAAACAAACATAAATCCTTCTATGATGAAACTAAATGACCTCATCAATAACTGGAACCCGACCATTGCCAAGGCCGCACAGACCGTTGTACCCCTCCACCCATATAAACAGAGTCCAAACCTTGGTATACCACTGAACTAAAAAAGTTAAAGCAGCAACTTAGAAAACTGGAAACCAAATGGAGAATCACAAGGGCAAACACCGACAATCTGCTTTACATGTCCACTCTAAGCATATAAAGAAACCATCAATAATAGAAAAGAAAAAAAAAATGAATACCACACCAAGCTCCTTACAAAATCCCTTAACAGACCTAGAGAGTTCTTCTCGATTGTCAAATCCTTAACTAAATCTCTCAAACACAACTTCCCCCTATAGAACCTCAAATTCTGGCAAAATTTCCTAATGGAAAAACTCAATCACCTAAACAACAATCATATGAATACTCAAGCCAACACCTTCTCAAACATTCCCAGCCTGCCTAAGCTTCACAATCAAAACATCTGGTCATGATTCCATATCACAAAACTCAATATAACTACTTCCCCATCAGATCCCAGTTAGCTGGCTCAAGGCAACAAAAAAGGAGTGTTCACCTATTATCCTCAATATAGTCAATTGGTCACTTCAAACAGGACAAATGCCCCCTGCACTAAAACAAGCAACCATATGCCCCATCCTTAAATCCAATATAATGGACAAAACCCTCCCAAACCCACACCGGCCTATGCCAGCCTACCATTTCTGGCAAAAATTATTAAAATAAACTGTCCAAATCCAATTACAAGACTTCATACACCTGAATGCTCCACTAGACGATCAAAAGCATGGCTTTAGACCTTTCCACAGCGTAGAAACCTTAATACTCACTCTAATGGACAAACTGCACCATGGACTAAATCACATCAAACAAGCATTCCTACTTGTCTTTCTTGACATAGCTGTCACCTTTGAGAGCATCAGCCACCACATTTTAATCAAAAGACTACAACAACTCTGCCTTCAAGGCTCTGTCCTAGAATGGTTTAAATCATATTTTTCTGACTGCACCCTACAGGTCCAAATAGGCACAGTAGCCTCCTCAACTTCAAGGCTCCCCCAAGGCTCCTCCCTATCCTATTCAACCTGTACATGCAACCAATATGGCACATTTTTAAAAAACACAACATACACTATCACCTCTACACAGATGACATCATGCTGTATCATCCCAGTAGACATCACCAACCCCATCTGCCCTCAAATCCAAGAAATCCTGACTGACTTATCCACCTGGCTCAACTTACACAATTTAAAAATCAACATGAACAGACATTTTATTCATCACCCAGAATCAAAACTTCAATCTCCCCCCCCCCTCAAAACTACTCCTATGCAATTCAGAGCTGGAAGTTAAAAAAAGAAATCAAATACCTAGGAATCAATTTAGGATCAATCCCTTTCCATGGTCCCCCACATTAAAGCCACCGCAAAAGCCATATACCTCAACTAAAAATGTTACAGCATCTCTGTCCCTTACTAGACAGTCAAGACTTTAGATCAGTCCTTTAAGCACTGATAACACCCCACCTTGACTATTGCAACAGTATTCTGTATGGCCTACCCAAAAACACCATCCATCAACTGCAATTAGCTCAAAACATAGCCACACGCATTATACACAAGGCTAACTACTCTGATCACATCACGCCGCTCCTCTACTGGCTGCTCATTCCAATGAGGGCCAAATTCAAATACCTCATAGTTACCTTCAAATTGTATAATAAAATTGTCTGATCCTTCCTCAATTCCCTCCTTAGCACACTTAACTCAAGAACCAGGAGGACCTGCTCCCAAAATACACTAATAATCCCCACCCACATCCGTAATGACAACAAAACTATCAGCAATAGAGCCTTTTCTTATGTAGCCCCTTCCATTTGGAAAGCATTACCAGACAACCTCAGAGTCAAAGGCCTCCAAACATCCCAGAAAGAGCTCAAAACCCACCTATTTGTTGAGTACTATTGTCCCTCAACCAGTAACAATCTCACCCAAACCTCCCACCCCCCTTGATAGCCCTTGCTTCCCCATCCCCTCCCCTTTCACGCACCTTTGCATATGCTATACAACATCTCCATATTGTACATAGTACAGCTTAACAATTTGCATAACTATCTTGCTTTGTTCTGTAAATAAGTTTTTCAAAGTTATAATGTAAATTTCCAGTTTTGTTCTCTGTAAACCGCCACTGATCTTTTGAAGTGGTGGTATATAAGTTCTACTAAATAAATCAACTCTCCCATCTTATTTTTTTAGACTTCTAGCATTTGTATACCAGCATTTTAGAGACTGTATTTTATTCATATTAATCTGGCTAATCGGAAGGCAGGGGTAATTTGGAATCTTTAAGCTCTATCTGCTCTGTACTCAAGGAAAAAAACAGTCCAGAACCGTGGCAGTGAAGGGGCAAGGAAAGCTTTACTAATCCTTTATTAAAGGAGAAATAGCCAAATAACCCGACACAGGCCGTGTTTCGTGTTTGTCGTCCTTT
The DNA here is from genome assembly GCA_033557465.1 of Ichthyophis bannanicus. Lineage (NCBI taxonomy): Eukaryota > Metazoa > Chordata > Amphibia > Gymnophiona > Ichthyophiidae > Ichthyophis > Ichthyophis bannanicus. The sequence goes on from CM066034.1 coordinate 500,229,267, forward strand.
TGAATTGCTAGTTAAATAAAAAGACCCTCCCTTTGAAAAATGTTACTTTTGATGCCCTTCGTTTAGATATTCCATTTTTAGCCTCTGCGGTTATCACGTAGTAGAAATGAATGCCTACAGTAAGGTCTGAAAGCTTTCTTAGCATCTGCCCGGGGTCTGTAGCAATCAGTGTTTGGAAGGGGTCACAAAAGTATATAGCAAATCAGTGCAATCTATTTTAGCTTCATTCATTTTTTATCCATCTCATTCTTTACCTCCGCTTACACCACTTTTTATCCTCCAATAGGAGAGCTATAGTCCTTTTTCCCACCATCAGGGGGCTTATCTACACAGCGCATGTGTGGGCATCTGTACAACTGAATAATATGCTTTAGCCGGACGGTATTCTTATGCGGTGGATGAGTTTCCTTCAGGATCCTTTCTATCCATTTTTCTTTACAATTTTGCTCCAAGTAATTCTGGTATGGTTTTAATTTGTTTTTTTTTTTTGAAAAAAAATTAAGGGGGTCTTTATTTATATTCAATACGTTTTTCTTAAATTACCAGTCCTTCCTTTTTGTTGGGATATGCAAGATACCATACATTGAATAGATGTTTTTGTTAATCCGTGTTTTTGTGAGAGGTCAGATAGTTTTCCCTATATGGCTTCTCCCTCAAGATGCCTAATGGACGATCCATATAAACCATTCTATGTTATGTCCTTTTGAATATATGTTTTTAAGCAGTTACTTGAAATAATTTTTCTGGCACGTTTTGGATTTTACAGTGAAGCCTGAAGGTGATTAAAGCATTATTGTGGCTTTATAACACTGTGGAGGTATCGAATGGTTGCACATACAATTTGCAAGGTATTTCACTTTACATAGTCTAGCTAATCAAGTGGCATGCTTTGCCTATTTTATTTGTGGAGTTCCTTCTTTGGTGTAACCAAAAAAAACATTTTTTTTATAAGATCTTGTTACAGGACGTCTTTCAAGCACACATATGTAATCCCCTTAGTTTAGAATTATTAATTTTTTGTGTTTGATAGTTGATCCAAGTGTATTAATTTTACAATTAGTCAGTTTTTATCCTTATATAATCAATTATGTTTCCAGTTATCTCCTGCTTCGTACTTCTACTTTTTGGTTCTTCATCCTTCTTCCTTTTCTTTCAGAAATAGTTCAAAGATATATAATAATTTATTGTCCATGAATGTATTTTTTTGATGTGGCTTTTAATTATGTTTTTTTCTTTGCCAAATTGTTCTTATGTTTTTATCTTATATTTCATATATATATGTTTTAGATTTGCATGTACTTTATTGTCTTATTTTATAACATAACCATTCATGTATGTTTGAACACTTATTTATTGTTGGCTGGTTTATATTTATTGGTATGTTTTTAAATTGAATTCTTATTTATGATTAAGTTTGTTTTTTTGATATTGTGGTTTTTAAAAATATTTTTATGGTATTTATACATATTAAATGTGTTTATTTATGATTGTAGTGAGCCATAATACCCCTGAAGTCGTACACGAAACAAAGCTTGTGTCGGGTTATTTGGCTATTTCTCCTTTAATAATGATTAATAAAAGCTTTCCTTGCCCCTTCACTGCCACGGTTCTGAACTGTTTTTCTCCTACTGCTTTCGTGGCAGCTTGCTGCTGTTCTTTGGTGCTCTGTACTCAAGCGCATTTGGGGTACTTTTGTCTTTATTGGAACCTCTCTGCTGATATGCCCTAACTTTATTCTTTTGGTAGTATCCTTCAAGGATACATTGTTACGAACCATGCACTCTTAGGCAACTGTCGGATCTTCCTTATTATCTAGTTTAAAAGCTGCTCTCCCTCCTTTTTAAAGGTTAATGCCAGCAGCCTGGTTCCATATCGGTTAAGGTGAAGACCATCCATTTGGAAGAGCCCCTCCTTTCCCCATAAGGTTCCCCAGTTCCTAACAAATACAAAAAAACTCATCCTTGCACTGAGACTCCGGAGCTCTGCCTGCCTTTTGGGTCCTGTGCGTGGAATAGGAAACATTTTGAAGAATGCTACCCTGGAAGTTCTGGATTTCAACTTCCTACCTAAAAGCCTAAATTTAGCCTCCAGAACCTCCCTACCACATTTTCCTATGTCATTGGTACCAACATGTACCAAGACAGCAGACTCCTCCCCAGAACTATCTAAGACCTTGTCTAGGAGGTGCATGAGGTCTGCTGCCTTCGCACCAAGCAGGCATGTTACCAAGCGATCCTCACATCCACCAGCCACCCAGCTATCTACATGCCTAATGACCGAATCACCAACTATAACAGCTGTCCTAACCCTTCCCTCATGGGCACATGGCTCTGAAGAAACTTCCTCAGTGCGAGAGGGTTTATACATCACCTGGAGGACAGGTCCTAGCTACAGGATCACTTCCTACCACACCAGGGTGATGCTCTCCTATCACGTGACCTCCCTCCTCCATGGCATGTATTTGAATCATAAGATTTGTTTTAAATACTATTGTGCAATAGCGTAATGTTTGATGTGGCCTGATTATATATTCTATATTTTTAGTCATGCTGATTTTGGTGGGCAAACAGTATAGTCCTACATCCTTAGGCAGCGGAATCGAAATGTTTTGCATTGGAGTGGAGTGGAGATGCCATTTTGAGTTCAATGCAAAGCTAAGTATTGTTTGTTTGCCTATGACAGCACTCCAGTGCTCAACCTTTTTACTTCTGCTTTTGTGTAAAAGGGATCACAAGTGCCTCTCTCTAGTCCTCTGGGACCACTCCTGATTCTAAAGAAGCACTGAAAATGTCAGACAGTGGGAGCCACTAGAACTTCCCTAAGTTCTTTCAATACTCTGATGTATCCCATCCAGCCTCATTGCTTTGTCTACTTTTAAATTTAGCTAGTTCCTTGTAAACACAGTCTTCTGAAAAAAGTTCAAGATCCCCTTCACTTCTGTTCCTATTTGTGGGCGTTTTCTGTGGTCCTGCTCCTGGCCCTTTATCTGTGAACACAAAACAAAAATAATTGTTAAGCAATTTTGATTTATCTTCATCAGCTTCTATATATCCCTCCCCTTCCCCCTTGAGTCTGACAATACCACCTTTGCACTTCTCCTCTTGCTAACATATCTGAAAAATGTCCTCCCACCCCCATTGTATTGCATTGGCTATTTATTCTTCTTTTTGTATCTTTGCTTTCCTGACTACTTTCCTAGCTTTAATTTTTTCCAAATATTGATGCTTGTCTTCCAATCTCTGTGATCTCTTGTATTTTATGAAGGCCACCCTCTTTTTCTTCACCTTTTCAGTTACTTCTTTTGAGAACCATAGTGGCCTCTTTTTCCTTTTACATTTATCTAACAAAATGGTTTGTTGCCCTTAAAATTTCCCCTTTAAGTTTTGCCCATTGCTTTTCTACATCCCCCAGATGTTCTCCTCCCCCCTAATGACTCCTTGAGGTATTGTCCCATCTTGGTAAAGTTAGTTTTCCTAAAGTCCAAGACTGTTGCTTTTGAATGGATTTTGTCAGCCTTAGTCCTAATACTAAACCACACCATGTGGTGATCACTGGATGCAAGATGATCTCCCATTATAACATCAGAAACACTTTCCCCATTGGTAAGCACCAAGTCCAGAATAGCCCCTTCAAATGCGGGTTCTGTTACCGGTTGCCAGAATAGTTCTCCTTGTAGAGAATCCAGGATCTCCTTACTTTTAGATGACACCACAGCAGGGATGTGCCAATCAACATCTGGTATACTGAATTCACCTATCAGTAGCACTTCTCCTCTCATGGCAATACTGCGTATGTCTTCTATCAAATCTCCGTCTTCTTCTCCCTGTGAAGGAGATCTGTAGACCACACCAATGCAAATGTATTTCTTATTCCCACTTTCGGGTTTAACCCACAGTGCCTCCTCGCTTCCTTTTAAGACCTATAATTCTATATTTTTATTTATTTATTTTTTTACATATAGTACCACTCCTTCTCACCTTCTTCCTAGCCTATCGTTCCTGACTAAAGTATTCCCTGGTATAAGAACATCCCAGTCATGGTTGTCCGTGAGCCATGTTTCCATAACCACCACTAAATCAAAGTCAGCCTCAACTAAACTGCAGAGAGATATCATTCAGACCTCCGGAATTGAAGTGTGCCCATAGCTTTCTATTTTGTTACAAGGCTAGAGACTTATCAGCCTCCCCTCAAAGTTTAAAGCCTACACTAATACGTGTAGGTATGCCCAACATGTCCCCACGTAGTTAGCACAGGTTCTGGACAACCACCATGCTAAACAGTTTTCTGCGATTAATGTGCATGCATTTAACGTCACCCATTGAGGTGCCAGTAACTGTACCCATGCTAAGTGTAACACTGATGGTTAGCACGCATTAAAGGACACCTACGCTCAGCATAATGCAAATGCTCCACCCCTGAACTGTTCAGTTTTTATCTCAACCTATGCCAAAAATTTAAAGCATGGCCGCATTTTTGGCACACAGTAATGATGACTGCAACATGCTTAGCACCCCATGCTAACCATTTAGTACACTTTAGTAAACATATATCACATTGTTTTACCAACCAAACACAAAGTAAGAGAACTCCATAGACAACCAAAACAGACCATCAAAGAAAGGGTGGAGAGAGACCACAGCCTCAAATACACAATGTTCTCAAATAAAATTTGAAGCAAAAAGCATTCATAGAAACCAGTGTGTGAACTGGAGTGTCATGATAAACAGATTAAACTGTAGTAAATCTGAGGCACAAAGATAAACCATTTGGAAACTGCAGATAATTATGCTGCAATGGATATCTAAGAGATTCTAGAAGAGACAAATGAAAAGAAATATAAACCATGATAACTGTCCACATATATATGATAAAAAAAAGAAAAAAAAAGAAACCCCCCTCCCCCCAACACTGCAAAGGGATTGAATAAAAAATAGAAATTATACTTACCTGGTAATTGTTGTTCCTCGAGGAACTCCAGTTCAGTCCTCCACCTCTGGGTAGCGTACCTCCTCCTGCAGCTTGGAGACTGGGCATGCCAAAACTGTGACATCACTGGATGTAGCCTGCTGGTCAGCCCCCAGTGAACTATTGACAAAGCAGACTCAAAGAAGCAACAAATAAGTAACTATCATATAAATTTCAACCTTAACTTATAACTTCTAACCAATAACTAACTTAATAACCGACCCTCTTCCAGGAAGGAGACTGCTTCTCGCACTTCCTGTTCCCCCTCCCCCCCCTCCCCCCGAGCCGAGCCAGAGCAAGGGAAGGTAAAGAAGGGACAGAAAGAAAGAACCAGAGTGATCCCGAGACTATTAAGGGTTTTACCCACTGGACGTTTTGCACTTCCCCCCAACTGATAACCAACTCCAGAAGCATCAATCCCAGAGTGGGAATGAGGACTGAACTGGAGTTCCTTGAGGAACAACAATTACCAGGTAAGTGTAATTTCTATTTCCTTATCGTTCCTCCAGTTCAGTCGTCCACCTCTGGGATGTAGCAGAACAGTAATCATTAGGAGGGACCTTTCCACCCGGATTGCAACACTGCAGACCCGAAACGGGCATCGCTCGCTGCCAGCACATCCAGGCGGTAGTGCTTACTGAAGGAATGAAGAGATGACCAAGTGGCCGCTCTACAAATTTCCACTGGCGGAACCAGACTGTGCTCCACCAAGGACATCGCTTGCGCTCTAGTAGAGTGAGCCCGTAAGCCCACTGGAACTGGACGACCTTGCAAAATATACACTGACACAATTGCTTCTCGAATCCATCTGGAAATTGAAGCTTTCGCCACTGCTTCCCCTTTATGTGTATCTCCGAACAGCACAGACAGACATTCAGACTTGCGAAAGGCTTCTGAAACCTTTAAATACTGCCGCAGCACTCTATGTCCAAGCGGTGTAAACTGCGGTCTGAGACGTCTCCCTCTGCAGATCCCAGTACTGGTAGGGAAACTGATTGATTTAGGTGGAACGGAGAAACTACCTTTGGCAAAAAAGATGGGACTGGTCGCAACACCACCTTTTCCCTAGAAAATGACAAAAACAGCTCTCGACAAGACAAGGCCTGCAACTCTGAAACTCGCCGTACCGAACATATGGCCACCAAAAACACTGTCTTTAAAGTTAAGACTTTAAATGGATGCTTGGTGTAATGGCTCAAAAGGGCTCACTAGCCAAAGCCCCTAAAACCAAGTTGAGATCCCAGGGCGGCACTACTACTCTGCAGGAGGGACGAAGCCTAGTAACTGCTTTAAGAAAGCACACTACATCTACATCAGTGCCTAAGGCTACTCCTTGAACCTTACCTCTGTAGCAAGCCAGAGTTGCCAGCTGGATCCTTAACGAGCTGGCTGCCAGACCCTTGTCAAAACCATCTTGTAGGAAACTTAACACCACAGGGACGGATACTGTGGAAGAATGGACCTGTCGCTGAGAGCATAAGTCCTCAAAGAAATGCCAAATTCGCACATAGGGAGGTGGATCTCTTCCTGGCGCAAAGCAAGGTCGAGATGACCACCCCAGAATAACCTTTTTTCCTTAGCCTCGCCCTTTCAATGGCCAAGCTGTAAGCGAGAACCGATCCACCTGGGGTATTCGAAGCGGACCCTGAATCAGCAGATTCTTCGTTATCGGCAATCTCCAAGGCTCCCGTCGAGGAGCCGGACTAGATCGGCAAACCACAGACACCTCGGCCAATCTGGGGCCACCGAGAGCACTCTCCCTCGATGAGCCTCGATGCACTGCACTACTGGCCCTATGAGCGCCCATGGGGGAAAGACAGAGGCGGCCTGCCGATGGCCAATGTTGTATCAAGGCATCGATCCCTTCCAACATCCTCTCTCATCTTCTGCTGTAAAAGCGACTCGTCTTTGCTGACTGGAAGGTCACCATGAGATCCATAAATCAGTGGCCCCCATCTGCGGGCTATTTGGGCAAAGATCTCCAGATGAAGCTCCCATTCCCCAGTATCCACCCGGACTCTGCTGAGAAAATCTACCATCACATTGTCCTTTCCTGCAATGTAAGCCGCCGAAATCGCTTGTAGCTGAGGTTCTACCCAGGCGAACACCACCTTTGCTTCCTGTTCCATGGTCGCGCTGCCCATTCCGCCTTGCCGATTGATGTAAGCCACTGTTGCAGAGTTGTCAGAGAGTACCCTTACTGCCCGACCTTTTACCGTGACTTCGAACTTCTGCAGTGCTAGAAACACTGCTCGTAGCTCCAGGCGGCTGATTGACCATTGGACCTCCTGGCCGTTCCAAGTATCTTGCACGAAGAGATCCCCACAGTGTGCTCCCCATCCTGCAAGACTCGCGTCTGTCAACAGCAGGAGCCACTGCGGCTGCTCCAGTGGCATTCCCGCCACCAGATTTCCTGGGCAAAGCCACCAGAGAAGAGACCGCTTGACCCGAAGCGGACAAGGGAACCGTTTGCTCAGAGAATCGTTCTGGTGAGACCATCATCGGAGCAGCGCCCTCTGCAATGGTCGCATGTGAGCTCTGGCCCACCGAACTACTTTCAGGGTTGCCGCCATTGTTCCTAATACCCGAAGATATCTCCACGCAGAAGGCACCGGAGTTGACAGGAAGTTGCGTATCAGTTGACGAAGGCCTTGAGCTCGACGATTCGGCAAACACACAGCTCCTCTCTGTGTGTCGAAGCGGACCCCCCAAGAACTCCAGTACTTGGGATGGGACTAATCGACTCTTGGCCGGATTGACTACCCAACCGAGACCCTGCAGGAACTTTACCACTCTGTCCTTAACCTGCACGCTCTCGGTCCTGGACTTTGCCTGAATCAACCAATCGTCGAAATAAGGGTGAACTAGAATACCTTCTTTTCGCAACACCGCCGCCGCCACCACCACCACCATGACTTTGGTGAAGGTGTGCGGAGCAGTCGCCAGATCAAAGGGCAACGCCTGAAACTGGTAATATCCCCACAGAAGGGCAAACCTGAGGAATTTTTGATGGGCTGCTCTGATTGGAATATGTAAGTACAATTCGGTGAGATCGAGGGAGGTCAAGAATTCTCCTTGCCGTACTGCCACTATTACTGAACGCAAGGTTTCCATCCTGAAATGAGGAACCCAGAGACAGCTATTTACCCCTTTCAGATCCAGGATGGGCCGGAGCGACCCGTCTTTCTTTGGCACCACAAAATAAATGGAGTAACAGCCTTCGCTATAGGCTGCTGATGGGACGGGCACTTCTGCTCTCAGTTGTAAGAGCCGATCCAACGTCTTGTCGCACTGCAAGCGTTTTCCGCCGACCCTTGCAAGGCGAAAGTACAAACGAGTCCCAGATTGGACAGGTCAATTCAAGTGCATAACCTTCGCGCACTATCTCCAACACCCATTGGTCGGATGTTATGTGGACCCAGGCAGGAAGAAACTCCCGAAGCCGCCCTCCGATCGGTTGAATTCCCACCTGGGTCCACCTTGCTTCATTGCTGTTATCGACCCTGCACAGCGGAGGCGGCTGCGAAACCTCTACCTGCTCCCCGAAACCCCTGGGCTCTAGAAGCAAATCTTCCTCTTTGGAATCATCCAAATTGAGAGGAACGAAATCTCCTGAAGTCTCTAAACCTGCCCGCGAGGCCGGCATGGGCTTACTCTGCTTAGGTTTGTCTTCCAGGAGTCTACCACCTTTGGACTCTCCCAAATCCTTCACAAAACAATAACTTACCCTTAAATGGTAGTTTACTCAGACACGACTTTCAAGAGCCATCTGCCGCCCGATTTCTGAGCCACAGATAACGGCGAGCGGCTACCAAAGATGACATACTATTCGCCAATGCTCTTATCAAATCATAGTGGACATCTGCTAAATATGCCGAACCTGATTCTAGCTGCATCACCTCCGTTAGTTCCAGTTGATTGGATTGCTGCAAGCATTGGGACCACCTAAGGCACGCCCTCGCAACCCAAGCTCCACAGATCGAACCTTGCAAAGAAAGAGCATCAGCCTCAAAGGCCTGTTTCAGCAAACTGTCTACCTTCCTATGCTGCGCATCCTTCAAAGCTGCGCTGCCTTCTACTGGAATAGTCGTCTTCTTTGTGACTGCTGACACCGCTGCATCAATCCACGGGGAATGAAACCTTTCCTTGTCCGCTAAGGGATAGAGTCTGTTCATGGTCCTGACACCCTTCAGTCCCGCTTCCGGCAGATCCCATTCAGCTTGGATCATCCGATCAACTACCCGGTGAACGAAAACCACCACCTGAGATTCCCTCACCGCTTGAATGAGAGGGTCCTCCAGACCCTCCTCCTCTGCCGGTTGCACTGTAGCTAGATTGAGCACCTGAAGGGCTTCTGTAATGAGTGCTGTAAGTTCCTCCTTTCGTAATACCCTAATGATTCTCGCCTGATCCTCCGGTTCCTGTAATTCGCCTTCAAGTTCCTCCATTCCCGACTCAAGATCTAACTCCGGACCTTCCATCTTAGGTCACTCGGTATCTGAGAGTGGGAGATCTAACGTTCGTGCCCTATTAAGCGGTCTTACCACTGTGTGACTGAGGGCTTCCATCCCGGACTGTCTCCCCGGAGAAGCTAATGGCATAGGCTCCGGTAGCCTTCCTTGCTGCCGTAAGCAATAAGCCTGATGCATTAATAAAACAAACTCCGGGGAAAAATCTCCCAGAGGAGGCCCTGGAGCAGTCTAAGGCACAGCACTAGATGGACTTGTGGTCATCTCCTGCAAAGTCAGCGACTGTGCCTCCACCCGCAACTCCCCTTCGGGTCTAGGCGGAAGGCCGAGTGACTCCTGAACCACCTTATCTTCCATCTGCTGCTCCATACTATTTGAAATTGCAACACAGCCCCGGCAAACTCCGGTGTCCGAGACAGTGCCCCTGCGCGTGCCACACACCAGACACTGGGGACGAGAACACATTAGCTATTAATACTAAACAGTTTTTGAAGAAGTAGTATTGTCCCCTTATTATTATATCTATATATGTATATATTTTTTTCAATCAATTTAAAGGAGACACCCTTCTGCAATGAAAATAAAAGCAATTTAACCTAAAGTTACCTTTTCTGAGTGAGAAGTCTTTTCCCTTCAGCCCGGCAGAGAATCCCCCACTGAAAAAGTTCCACACGGCTATAGGGAGCGGGAAAATGGCGAGAATGCAGTCGGGCCCTGCTCAGTGCCAAAATCCCAATGCCGCTCAACACAATTTTCAGAAGCGCGCTGCACGGTCGCAGGGCATGCCCCTGCCCTGAAAAAAATAAAGTGACCAAACGGAGTGATCTTTCTCCCGGCCCGATGCTCCGTTTATCCACCCACGGCGTCGCTCAATGCTGGAGTGAGGAACGCACGTGGTGGGAGCTGCCGGCGGTCTGAGCTGTCTGACCGGAAGACTCGTGGCTATTCTGAGCTAGAGGGAAGACCGTCTTTCGAGTTGCAGGGTTCTCCCCCGTGCCATCCAGGAGGAGAGAGCTACTGATCCGCTCAGGGAGAGAAGGCAAGAGGAGACAGAGGATCGGCTCAGATCCCTTTCGCTTTTTTTTTTTTTTTTTTTAAAGAAACAGCTACTAGGAAAAGAAATTAATGTAATACCACCAAATAAATTCCAAAACTGATTTAAGCTGATCTAAACTACACTGCTCCTTATCTGTTCCTCAAGTGAGCCCAGCACCTAGGATCGTAGTGATCATAGTCCTGCTGCATGGAGACTAGACACACTGGGGGCTGATGGGAGAGACCAGCAGGCTACATCCAGTGATGTCAGTTTTGATATGCCCAGTCTCCAAGCTGCAGGAGGAGGTACACGACCCAGAAGTGGAGGACTGAACTGGAGGAACGATAAGGAATGTTAAATAATAATGTGGAAAGAACAGATCCTGAGGATAATCCTCACTTAATATCTGGGAACCTCCTGCTTTTACTCGATTGGTTTCAATCATACTTGGGTCATACCTATTAAGCACCATAGCTCAAATTCCTTTTGCTTTCAAGTGTCCAACAAAAAATTATGTGAAATTCATTCAAAAGCAACCCCCCCCCCAAAAAAAAAACCCCAAACACATGCCACAAGAGAAAACTGCTCTTGGTTTATCTAAAACCACAATACCGCTTATCTTTCTTTTTTTTTCCCCCAATTAATGCATTCCAAACACAAGATACAAAAGAAAATAAGCGGTACAGCATACATCAAAAAAATCCAGGGAAGAAAAAAAAAAAAAAGTATAAACTTCAAATCCGCTACACAGTCCACATTATGGAGAAAACAGCGTAAAGAGACACCAAGGAAATAACTTTAAGGCTACCTTACCTAACCAAAAAAATAAATTTATCTCAAATCTGAAGAGAGACTAGAAGGGTTTCAAGCTGAGTAGGATCTGAAAATATATAATCAATCCCGTGTATGATGATCAAAACACTTACAAGAAAATCGAAGAAAAAAAAGGTTCCTCCCCCAGCCAAAACACAAGGCTTAAGCTGGAGAAAGGACCTCCTCCGAAGTTGTGTATATCGGGAAACATCAGGGAAAATAGACAAACTTCTGGCCGTAAAAAAAGGAATCTTTTTTTGAAAAAAAAGGCCTTCATAATTAAAGCCTTATCAGCAAGATTGACCAAAGTAAATCACTAGGGTGGCACGGGAAGAGATCAGAGCTTGAGAATTTTCCAAGAAATCAGTCAAATAAATATCATTCTGGTCCTCACCTCGCACCCCACTATATTCCCCAGATGCTGCCCGAAAAGGCAAATAGAAAGAATGAGCGATCATAATGGTGTCAGCTTCTGACAGTAATAAAACATCCTTACAATACTGTTTGAATAAAAGAACAGATGACAAAAAACGAGTCTTAGGAAAATTCAAAATACGAATATTCTTTGCTCGAGAATTATTTTCTAAGGATTCTATTTGTTTATACAAAAGCAAAGTATCCTTCAAGGTGGATGCATTCGCAGACTGCAAGGAACCTACGTGTGCCTCCACCTTATCCACACACTGAGACAAACTCTTAACAGACACTTCCACATCATATTTTTATTTATTTATTTATTTACATTCTCTTATATACCGCGCTATTCTGCATCAGTGCGGTTTACACTGAACAAACTGAAATTACATTGAACAGGGCATTATAACTTGAAGATAACTATTTTACAGGGAACATGGGCTATGGAGGGTTAAGTGGCTTGCCCAAGACCACAAGGAGCACCTGTGAGACTAGAAACCCCAGTCCTTCCAGCCCAAGTTTGCTGTCCTCCAGTGGGATTTGAACCCCCGACCTTCCGGCCTGAAGTACCTTGCCCCAACCACTAGGCCACTCCTCCACTCCCTCTTAACAACCTGTTGAGAAAAAGTAGCAGTTTGACCCATAAATCTAGACAATAAAGAATTAGTAGCGGAAACTTGTTTCCAAATATCAGATAAGGTAATTTCATCAGCATTAACAGCCTGGGGCAAGGACTGAAAACCATCCAAGCTAACAGCCAAAATAGGAGAAGAGACCTCACGGGAAGAAGCTATAGCAGCAAAGGAAACCCCCTCTTCCTCTCCAGAGGCAGATGAAACCTCGGAAGAGGATGTGTCCAAAACAGGAGCCAGGAAAGGTCCAGGGTTAGGCGGAGGAGTCCTATCGATGGAACTTAAGGAAGGACCAGAGGCAAGAGAAGAAGTCTGCACTGCAGAAATAACATTCGGTAGTACAACCACATGCTGATCTATGGGACCAGTAGCCACTGTTGGAGTAGAGCTAGAAGACTGTTTTGTAAGCTTACTTTTCCGCTTTGCATGTCCTCTGGGCATTCCCCCAACGACTTGGGCCCGAAGGCCCCGAATTGGCACCGAAGGGGCGTTCCCCCTTTGGTCACGCGACCGCAGCCACAAAGGCGGCTGATGTTTAAATGCTACAGGAGCCTTCCAATGTCAGGAAGAAGAGGGAGGAGCTCCAAACTGCAGCCAATCGTTGGTAAATGAAGCAGCCGCCAAACCCCGGTATCTGCCGCCGTTGATTCTCCACAGCTTATCTTTCAAGTAACTCATGACACAAGGTTTTAAGGGAGTTCAAACAAACAAAAATTTCAGAAATGCGGAAGTAAGTTGGCCATGTATATGTGCCTAGTGCAGCCCAAGGAAGGCACATCTTCAATTCCTGACACTGCTCTCCTGAAACATGCATCATTCCTGGACAAATTTTGCTGAAATATGGCAGGCATACTTGCAATTCTGATAGACCTTAGCTGTATTTATTTTATTTATTACAGTTGCTTATATACCGCACTATTCGGCATCAGCGCAGTTTACAGTATAACAAAATGACCAAAACACACATTCTGTTTGGTTTTACATAGAACAAGGGTATGAACTTGGATAACAGGGGGGGGGGGGGGTTGAACTATATACATGAATTATATACATGAGATAGGTTACATGCATGACGCAAAAGTCCTGTAACATGGTTGAGTATTCATCCAGAGAGGGCCTTTGGTACGTATGCACACACATGACATATAGACAAACAAACTCAGCCCCAGCAATAGGCACTTTACACTGATGAGATATCTCAAAAGCTCTATAAGACATGAAACACATGCAGAAAGCTGAAAACCATTCAAGCTGCTCTGTGCTAACAACTGAAATTTGTTAGTTCATAGCCCTGCATGCACTAACAATAAATTAGCAACATGTCGCTAGTCAACAAACTTCCACAGTTCTAATTCCGATGCATTCTGAAGCCTAATTTGAACACAGTCAAACAACTGTTTTAGATATCTTTTTCTTCTGGTCTTCAAGATCGTAGTTATTTCCACTGATGAACACATTTCAACACTCCAGAGATGGCTTCATCAAGATCCAGCTATGTTTTATTAGCAGGTAAAATCTTATAATTTACTTTGCTTAACCTTATTTTTTAAAATAGCTTTTATCCACACATTTTTGCTACTTAAATGTAAGTTGCTCTGTTCTTGCTTGTCAAGGTACATCCCTGAAAGCATTCATGGCCTAGCAGTCATTTCTGCAAAATTCTCGTGAATCCCATAGTTAAATTTTGTGAGAATTTTCTCTTTTTAAATTCACCCTCTCGCAAAGCTGTGGCAAAATCTTATTGGGGCTTCTGGTCATTGTGTTTTAGGTGTTCCTTCCTCTCCATCAATCCATGATGCCCTAGTAAGCTCCCCCAGCCCCAAAGCTCAGTAGTGCACCTCTCCGGCAAGCCCCTTCCCTTCCCAATAAAACCAATCTCTGGCTTAAAGGCCTCCCCTCCCATCAGCCCTGATTCACTCTACAATCATCAAATCCAACAGGGGCTAGGAAAGACCACCACTTGCTACTGTGCCATCACTGTTGTCCAAAATGATGGTGCCTGACCTTTTGAGGTTAAAATGTACCGCTAAGGTTTAGGTGCTGACATTTTTAAATAAGGTAGTTCTATGTCAAGAGTGAGTGGAAACTGCTCCAACCATCAGCTGGATTTGATCACTTTGGAGTGAGAAGTTAGGACTCCAGGGAGGGGAATGGGCAGGTTAAGGAGGGGGGCATAGGTGACTCAACAAATTATTTTCACCAAAGGGGGGGAAAGGGTATGCATTTTTGCCAGCATATCTCCAGTATTTAACACACAAAGCCCCTTTTGAGAAAAAAAAGTTTGCACTAGAGTACCTCAGGATTAATTTACCTGTCGCCACTGCAAATGTTCTAGAATCTTTACAGTGCACTGACAATAAAGCAAGCTGACCCTGCTGCACTGTGCTGTATAATGCCACCTGGAAGCAAAATTAATTATTAGAGTAGCAATAATATTTTGATCACTGCTAATTTCACATGTGAAGACTATGTAGAGACAGTCAAAAGTTATTCTAACTTTAATCTTCAGATTTTTGATGAAATTTTAAACTTTTAGAAGCTGAAAAATTACAAGTATCTAAAATGTGTAAGTATATCATACTTCCAAATGTCCAGCAAAAAACTCTTAGCCTATTTTCTGGGGAGCTTTTTGCATATTTCTGGTTAAAAAAAAAACAAAAAAAACCCCGCACCTTACAAATGAGAGTTCACTGAAATCTGTGTGATACACAGTGCCACATAAAGCAAGCTCCAAGAAATCTGAATAAGCAAAAGAAAAAAAAATCAAAGGAAATGCTATACAGTAAATGCACCGATGGCTCTCAGATCTGATTCTTAAGTCTCCACAACAAGCCTAGATTTCTCACAATTTTATACAATAATCATTAGGGGTGGCCAGAAAACAAAATCTACTGGATGCTCAAGAGTCACTGAAATAGAATGTTATCTATTTCATGTTACCTCACTAAATTCCTAGAACCCATGTTGAATTTAGCACTGTCGGACAAAATGCAGACTGTTAATCGGATTAGCAAAATTTGAAGTTTGTTACTGGAGTCCTTGGTTTAAAGCTGTGATTCCGTTATAGCAGCAAATTTATAAAGCAATAAAAAGGTATCCTTGTTCACAAAGCAATAGGAAATCATGGCCTGTGTGAGAAAGTTTTATTGCTAGGTTCTGTAGACTAACTAACTGTTAGGTAAGATACATTTGCGGTTAACCTTTAGCACATTCACTACCACTTGCCAATGCTTTTTACTAAGGCTGCTACTAAAATGTCTGCAGTTGCTCCTACTTCGCAGGATTGGCAGATGGGTTTTGGAATGCCTATATTTTACAACACCTGATCTTCACCAACTATTTATCCCTATATTAAAAAATAAATATTAGTCTCATGGAAAGGTGAGTCATAGTCGGGCACACTATGGGGTATGTTTACTAAACCTCATTAGGCTTTTGCAGTTAATGTGGTATTTTAGAGCAAATAGCTGCAAAAGCCTTATAACGCAGATGCTGGGGGCGTGCACAGCATTTCCCCAGCAGATAGCACATTGCAAATGCAAACAGTGTGACCCAGCAGCACCATGGATGCACATACCACCACCCATTAAGGTGGTGTTATCTATACTCACGCCGTTTACAACTTGGCAGCAACTGTGCATTGCAGACATACCCACATCCCACCCACTCTGTCAGTTAAAGCAGGCTATGCAGATAGCGTAACAATTTTGTGTGCCATTAACGTGGCCTGATAGCATATGCTATCTGCTGTGTTAACAAGTAGTGCAGCTTAAGAAGACACGTCTGTAGGTCTTTTCCTGTCCTTTTGTAGGCTTACAATCTAAGTTTATTCCAGAAGCAATGGAAAGTTCAGCAACTTGCCAAAATTACAAGCAGCAGGAGTGGGATTTGAACTGGGCTTACCTAGTCCTCAGCCCACTAGTCTAACTAGGCTGCTCCTTCACTCCAGGAAAAATGTAAGTCTCCAGAACCTCATGACTATAGCTTACATTCTGAACCAAGCAAAACGGTGTTTCTCAAGCCAATCCTGGTATATCCTCTAGCCAGTCTGGTTTTCAGGATATCTGTAATAAATATGCATGAGATGGAGGCAGTGCATGCAAATCTCTTTATGCATATTCACTGTGGATATCAAAGTATATAGTATATGTATATAGTTTACCCTGTTTTCCAAGTTACTTGTTCCTGTTCAATGTAATAACCTGACTTTTGTTCATTGTCGGTTACCTTTTTGTTTTATGTAAACCGCGCTGATCGCAAATAGTGCGGTATATAAGAAATGTAAATAAATAAATAAAAGAACCAGACTGCCTAGGGGGTACAATAGGATCAGCTTGAAGAAACACTGAACTGAAACACTGCAACTGATTCTAAAGGTCATTGCATCAAATGCACACAGACTGGAGGCAATCCAGAGAAAAGCTATCAAAATGGTGAGCAGTCTGCAACAAAAAACACAGGACTATGGAACTTAAGGATCCAAGGGACCCTTTTACTAAAGTGTGCTATGCAGCTAGTGGCAGGTTACAGCATGCACTAATCCTGCGCTTTGACCTGTGGTAACCATTATCACGGCCCGACTTCACACTAACTGCGCTCTGCGCATTGAGGTGGTAAATAGGCAGGGTGAGCTTCTTGCAGTCAGCACATCCCATACTAAACGCAAGGCATGACATTAGAACGTGTGCACTTACCTCCATCTATGAAAGTGGCAGTAAGTGCTCATATGCTCTACTTATGCTGCATCAAGGCAGGGTGCACCACATTAAATTGTCAGGGGCATGGCAAGCATGTTCCTGGCAGTTAATGCAGTGGTATTGCACTGAACAAGCTACAGTTTTGAGCGCTATGGCATATAAGGTGCAATGCCATAGCACCCTTTAGTGAAAGGGCCCCTAAATGCATCTATCCTAAAGAAAAGGAGAGGCAGGGATATGATAAACATTCAAATATCCCAACATCCTAAATCAGGCACTGGAAGCAAACATTTTTCAGAGAAAATACAGCAGAACAAAAAGCCAATATAAAGCTTGGAGGAGAGGTAAACTTCAGAGCAATGTCTGCAAATATTTCTTCACAGCAAGGGTGGTGATGCAAGCAATAAGACACCAGGTAGAGGTAGCGAAGACAAAGTCAGTATGGAAAACAGAGAGAAGTGAGAATCAGATGGCTGGGCTCTACTGCACTGTGCTATGTGTGGTGTCTATACCATTCACACCCTTAAGTTGGAAGCAAGGGGGGACAGGTGAAAAGGATAAAACAAGGGACATACAACCTAATGATACTACAGGTCATGGGATAGGCCAGGCTGATCAACTAGCTGTAATTCTCAAAAAAAAAAAAAAAAAAAAAAAAAAAAACCAACACAACCACCCCACACACAACCATCCAGTAAGTCCACAGGAACCTATTGGAGCAGATGTTTCACTGACTGATTGTTGTAATACTGGGTAGTAGGACATAGGGAAGGCAGTAACAGAAGGACCAACATGTAATTTGCATAAAAGTATAGGATTTTTAATGCTCATCTATCCCAGATGATAAAGAAACACTGGGATAATCTACACAGAATAGTAGTCACAATCCTAAAAACAGCAGTGGCATGTATTTGCTGTTGTGCCTTGAAATTTCATCTGCCTCCACTTAATTTAATTCAATTTAAACCCGAAAAAGTCAACATTCAAAGTAGTCTAGCTGATTTGCTACAATATAATCTGTCTATGAATCACCTGTTTCTACATATTTATTACTAGCTATATAGATATAGCACTGCTCCACAGTGAATGCTGCTAGTTAGGAATACAGAGCGTCAGAATATATGTGCATGAATGGTAAACATTGATAACACTCAGCCCTTCCAAGGCCTAGGTCTTAGTAATACGAATGTATTCAATGAATAACTATATGGATGTACAACAGTATATCACATGCAATTTCGTAACTTCCCGCTGTGCACCTTGCTCGTTGGTTATAGATAGCCCCACCTATGACTATACAATTGTATAAGATAGAGATAGATCAATGCAAAGCATAAGCACTCACCTTCCAGGGTCTCGCATTGCACTAGATTCAGATAATCCGCCTGGCTCAGGATTCCGGCCTTGAAACCCCGGACCAGTCCCTCCAGGTAGCCGCTATCCACATTGAAATAAAGCTCAGGGAAAGACGACATGGCGGCGCGACGTCAGAACCCTCTGGGTGAGAGGTAGTGACAGCTCCGTTTCCGAAACGACAACAGCGGGAGGTAATAAGGGGTAAGAGGATGTTCCAGACTCACGCTGCTCCGTGAGAGGAAAAACCGTTCCAAGCTTCGTACCGGCACCAACCTCCACAGCCAGCCCGTACAACCGGTAGCAGGCAAAGACGTAGAGTCACGTGAGCATCTCCTTACGGCCCAGGTGATCACAACCGGAAGGAGGGAGTAGCCACGTGACTAGATCTGACGACCCAAATCCGCCATCTTTAATACTGGAAAAAGGGGTTCTGCCAAGCCGGAAAATAATATACTACTATTGAGCATTTGTATAGCGCTACAAGACATAGATTTATGTTAAAAATATTTTTGTTTACGTTACACAATTCGTTTTAAAAATGGTATCGATGGCTTGCATACCGTGGGAACAAGGGAACGAGAGTTAAGAGAGGTCGCTGTTCCAACGAAGTAACTTCTTGAATGAAATTGTCAGATTCAGTTCAAACTTTCACAATTATTAGAACAACGACCTTCAGATAAGTGCAATTGAATTTTTATATGCATTCAAAAAATAAGATGACGTCCTAATTTTATGGACTGGGACCGAGGACTAAATTATGAGTAGACAGTGTTGCACTATGCTGCAAGTTTACCATTCTGCTAGGGTTCCATAGCACCTCGTTAGGGCTGTGCTATTGAGTTTAGATGAAGTGTGTTTATGCTATTTGTAGTATAATTTGTTAAAGATAAATAATTCCACCAGAATATATTGGAAACACAAGATATATCATACACAATCCCATGCCAGCATGCTGCATGCAACAAATACGGATACCTATGTGAACCAAGCTGAGATGAGTTCTGAATAGCATCATCTCTGCTCCCCCAGCAGGAGTGTCCAGTGATCCACATTGTCCCTCCTCGTGATACAAGTACTGCAGGAAACAAGATTGTTAGTCTATGTAATATTGTACATACATTGTACATAGTTTGAGTTAATATGTATTTAGTTTCCCCGTTTTCTCCCCCATGTTCAATTCCCTGTTATTTGTAAACTCAATGTTATTTGTATACATTGCAGTATTCTTGTTCGATGTACACCGCGCTGATTTTAATAGCGCGGTATAGAAGAAAATGTTAAATAAATAAATAAATAAAATATGGTTACCTTTACCATCTGACCTGATGAATGTTCTGTATGCCTTGGAACGCCACCTGCAAATTCACTTCATAGTCTTAGGCCTGGATTTAGGCATAGGTAACTGCCTAAGGCACCCAATTTTGAAGCACCAGATACCTGGTCTAAAAAGGAGTCTTGTTCCACTTGTGTTAGGACCATGATCTATGATCTCTGGGTGAGAAGCCTCCCCTCACCAACACTTTCAAGTCCTGCCTATGGGCTACAACATCTTAAATGGGGCCCTGAATCTCCAAGATTAGCCACTGGGAGTAGCACTTGTGGCTGCTCCAGTTTGGAATGAATGGGTCCCAAACATGGTTGGATCATATCCAGCTAAACAAACACATTTTGAAGACTGCAGAAAATTGGAACTGTTTTATTAATGTTTATATTTTATGTTATTGTTTATTCAGTTTTTGATATACCGCCCTTTGCAGCTTACATAATATAAAAAACAATTAGAAATAGAAGTCGAGAAAGGAGCTACAATAAATTATAGGAAATAAGACAACAAACAGCACACAGCAGAGGAAAGCAATCAAACATGTATCAAATTAAAGCATTATTCATACAATGCAGGCCACCCAGACTGCACCCAAGCAAGTGCCTATTCGAAAATGTATGTCGTTTCAATGGGGACTTGAATTTGGGGACATTTCAAGGCGGAAGTGGGTGGGCAAACAGTTCCAGAGGACAGGGCAAGATAGAAGGCGGCAGACCCCTCGTAGATTCATACATAGCATGGGCTGGGGAAGGGAGAACCAGTCTGTGAACATGGAGGGAACACAGGCAACAGGGTTGGGGGGGGGTAGGTAAGGTATGGTGAGAGCAGAAAGATACAGAGGGGCTTTATCGGTTGGGGCCTTGTGGGTAAGGGTAAGGATTTTAAACTGAACCCACTGTGGAAGAGGGAGTCAGTAATGATGGATAAGAAGGGGGGTGGCATGGTCAAACTTATGGGCATGTGCAAGAGCACGGATGGCGATATTCTGGATGGGCTGAAGCTTTTTCATTTGATGCTGGGGAAGGTGTGCATAGACTATATTGCAGTAGTCTAGTCGCGATATAACGGTGCTGAGGAGGAACGTGATTTGGGCTAACTGATCAAGGAGAGGGCGCAGGGCTCTAAATTGGCGTAAGGCGGTGAAAATTGATCTGGTGATGGCGCTGATGTGTGGGGAGAAAGATATGTTTATGTTTATGTTTATTTAAATTTGATATACCGCTCAGACCAAAAGGTATTAGAGCGGTTTACAATGCTACATCATTTAGGGAAATATGAAAGGAACGCCAATTATAAGATAGGACAGAGTAGAGGACAGAAACAGTCAAACAGATAAGGGCAGTGTTGAGGTGAATTCCCATATATTTGAATGATGAGTGTAACGAGATGTGGGTGGAACTTAAGGAAGAGGCCAGAGAAGCAGCAGCATTAGAGCCAGTGATCCAAGTGTTGGTAGTTTCGGATGGTTTGAGTTTCAGGGAGTTATCAAGAAACCAGGCAGAGATGGCCTCAAGGGCAGTGTTTTTAGGGGTGAGGTCAGGGGACAGACTGTCAACACGAAAGATCAGAAGGATATCAGCGTAAATGTTGAAAAGTACTCTGAGAGATTACATAAGGCTAGCTAAGAAAAGCATTGATAAGAAACGGTGAGAGAGCTGAACCTGGGAGACCCCATAGGGACGGGAATATGGGGTAGAGTAGATGTTGTGCAGTTGAATTTGGAAGGAATGGTCGCTAAGAAAAGAGGAGAACCAGGAAAGGACAGTACTACGAAGCCTAGAGTCATATAGACGTTAAAGAAGAAGGTTGTGATCCACCAAATCAAAAGCGGCAGTGAGATCAAGGGAGATAATGAGAGCAATAGAACCCTGGTCAAGAATACAGTAAAGATTAAGAACAGAGGTGACAATAGTCTCAGTGCTGTGATGGGGTCAGAAGCCTGATTAATGGGGCTGCAAAGCCGAGGTGTTTTTTCAAGTGATTTGCAAGCTGAGGGAGAATGACACATTCAGTGAGTTTTGCCAAGAACTGTAGGTTGGAGATAGGTCTGTAGTTACTAGGATCTGAGGGGTCTAACTTGGAGTTTTTCAAGCAAGGGTGGATCAGGGCTTGTTTGCATCTTGGAGGGACCAGGCTAGAGGAAACCATGGAGTGAATGAAGGGAGTAAGACATAGAGTGGGCGGGGCAACCATGATGAGGGGCTGGGGTCCAGAGTGCAAGTGGGTTTTCTGATAGAAGACAGAATCTTTGACAGTCCATCTAAACTAATGAGGTGAAAGTTATGCTAGGTTTTGGTCAATACCGAGGAGTTTAGGGGGAGAGGAAGGATGGGTAAAGATGGAGAGGCAAGGTAAGCCCTGATGGGCAGTAGCGATCTTGGATGTAAAGAAAGAGGCCAAGGAGTCTGACGAAGGAGCATTGGAGGGGGGTATAGGAGAAGGAATAGAGCAAGGGGTGGACAGACGGGCAGCAATAGAAAAAAAAGAGTACATGGATTCCAGGCACAAGTGGTGATGATAGAGGAGAAGTGGTCCTTCTTAGCAGCTAGGACTTGAGCCCTGTAGTGGCGGTGCATGTTTTTAAAGGCGAGGAAGAGTTCTGTGAATTCCGTCATGCCCTCTTAGACTCCTTAAGCATGGTGAATGAGTGGGTTATAACTTTTATAAATAAAATAAGAAGAAAATCCCACCCTTCTGTACTAAAAAATGCATGTCCCCTGTTTGATGCACTGCAGCATATGCTTTGGCATTCTGAACAGGGCTTGCTATCAATGAATCAATTCAGAACGGCATTAGATGTTGTTCTCTAGTTGTTTGATTTGTCTTAGACCGTGCTTAATGATACACAGATCTATCTTCAATATCTACACTGTCTTAAAGAAGGCCATGACCCTGGACTTCCTCCTTTGATTCTAGTTAAATAAAGAGAAACAAAAAGGAGAATAAGGTGATATCATTTTATTGGACTGACTTAATACATTTGGAGATTATACCCCTAAAACTGCCCCACTACACCAAACTGTCCCACCTCCAAAAAATACCCCCTGTACACACTACTGCCCACCACCCTACAATCTACCCCACCAGAAAATCTAACACCTCATGCAGCTGTCCCACCCCCAAAAACTGCCCCATCGCACCTGTCCCACTGCCTCATCCTAAAATACTACCAACATGTAATTATCCCACTATCATGGTCACAGTTCTAACACCAAAAATACTCCCTCACAACTGCCCTACTATCCTGCAAATTGCCCCATCCATAAACATGCCCCCACAATTGCCCTAGCCCTTCACACTGCTTCACACCTAAAAACACCCAACTGTACCACCACCTTGTCAATTGCCCCTTGCATTTGCCACAGCCCAAAAATCTACTACACCACAAATGTCCCACCACCCTGCCAACTGCCCCACTCCCAAAAACTATCTCCCTGCAACAGTCCCACCACCATATAAACTACTCCTGAGATGTCAAGGGTGGCCCATTCCAAAGAGGAATAGAGCAGATAATGTCCTTTCCTTGAGTCCTGCCAGACCAGTTCCCCTACTAGTAGATTGGTGGAGAAAAAGAACCATAAGAAAAACCCAGGTTTCAATGACATCACTCCCATGCCTCTATCTGCCTCAGCCACCAGAGGTCTCTTTGGTATTTCTTTGTTTCCAGCAGATGATGGATGGATTTTCCCCTCTCTGACGTGAACCTGAAGAACTGAGAGGAAAGGTTTGATTTAAACGCTTGTGAATGACCACCTTGAGAGTGACTCTTTCACTTGAGCATAATTTGGGAGACTCCACTAGACTGCAGACTTTTCGGTAGCCATAGGAGAAGGGAAAATTGGTTCAGCTCCGCGCAATTACCCAGGACAGGAGATGGCGGATGGCACTATGGGTAAGGATGACCAGCTGGCTGAAGGTTCCGGCGACAGCGCTGTGGACCTCTCCTCGTCCTCTAGGGGTTGGGCAGCAGATATGTCCCCTGCTGTTGGAGGGTCATTTTCGAGAGGAGAGCTTCCAGAGTCTGGATTATCTTTTCCTGAATTCTTGTTCATTTTACAATAAGGCTGGTCATTTGGTGTTGAAATTCAGACCCTGCGGCCTCTCGGTTCCCCCAAGCGCAGTCTCATGAGGGAAAGGCTGAGTGAAAGGCCTGTTTGATTGCCTATGTCTTAGCATTCCTAGTGATAGCGCACCCCGGAGATGGGGATCTACTGTGACACTTATTCAGATGTCTCGGTTCTGGGCTCTGATGTGGATGAAAAAGTACTCTCGCCTTCAGAGGATTGTGACGAGGCCAGTGTTATCTGCCTGTTCTGGATGGAGGAACTGGTGGCGTTGGTTGCCAGGGTTTCATCCACCTTGAGCTTGGAAGATGCTCCAGGCACAGAGCAGGAGCCAACAGTGCATCCACTCCTGCAGGGTGTGGAAATCCGCTACTCTTTTTCCCATTCTTGAAGGTGCTCAAAGGCATGATCCAGTCAGTGTGGGATTCCCCCAATTCCTCACCTTAAGGGACTAAGGGTGTATAAGAAGATGTACGCTCTCCTGGAGAAGGAGTGCATTATGTGGTTTGATATTCCCAAGGTCATGGTGGTTACCAGATGGATCACCATTCCTCTGAAAGGCAGATTGGCCTTAAAGGATATTCTGGACTGAAAGGTGGATGCGTTGTTGCAGAACCAATTCTCTGGTGGCTGCTATTCTTCAGTTGGCGGTATGCGCAGGCCTGATGTCTCAAGCCCTGCTCCAGTAGATTCAGTCTCTTCCGCCAGGTGATACTACCCCTTTTGGAGTCGGCTATGGCCTTCCTTGCTGATGCCATGTATGACCTGGTATGTTTAGTGGCCAAGCATAGTGCCTTGTCAACATGGCGTTGGATTTGGCTCCTACACTGGGCAGCGGACACATTTCCAAAGCCTGGATGACCAAACTCCTTTAAGGAGAAGCTTCTTTTTGGAGATGATTTGAAGAAACTGGTGAAGGACCTGGACAAGGTGAAATTTTACTGTCTTCTGGAGGACAGGTCCAGCAGGCTTGTGAAGCTGACAGGAGCCATTTTCACATTAGCTTCCGCCCGCTTCCCACTGGCATGCTGGTCAGACTCCTGGGGGTCTTGGGACTCCCGTTGCTGCCTGCCTGGAAAGTCTTTCCTCCTCTCTACTTCTGGTCTTTGGAATTGTTCTCCAGCCCTTTCCTGGAGTGTGTGGGCCCAGGGACTTGGTCCCCTCCAGAGGAGGCCCCTCCTGAGCTGCTCAATGATGTTTTGGGGGCCCGTTCCCTGGTTCCTCTGGTTGGGGGTAAGCTTCGCTGGGTGCAAGACACAATTCTTTATGGTTCTGGAATGCAAAGAGCCAATCCTGGATGCCTTTGTCATCTCCCCTTGTGGGTCTGAGATCAAAAGGGCCGCTGTGCGGACCATCTTGGACATGTTCCTGCTCCTGAAAGCAGTGATGCCTGTTCCCCTGGACGATCGAGGCAAGGGCAGGTCTTCCATGTATTTTGTGGTGTCAAGAAAAGATGGATTCTTCCGGCCCATTCTGTGAGGCTTGCCGTGTTCCCCCATATGCTTTGGGATGGATACCGAAGAGACCTCTGGTGGCTGAGGTGGATAGCGGCATCAGAGTGATGTCATTGAAACCTGGGCTTTTCATTGATTCTTTGTCTCTGCCAATTTGCTGGTAGGGGAACACAATCCACTTGTCTGGACTGGTCTAGCAGGACTCAAGGAAAGGACATTATCTGGTAAGTAAAATGTCACTTTCCATAATGGCACCTAGGAAATGGCAGTATTGTAAAGACATCGGTACCGGGAAAATTAAACAAGCTGCATTACTACATATTTCTATAATTTCCTGCTAACAGAAACATTCACTGACACTGAATATAGAACAAATCATCATAAGCTGACGGTAGAAATATGTAGACAAAACATAGACTGAAACCTCAAGAAGCTAGACCAGAGAAATAGAAACAACAATGCATTTTGCCCTGTACTGTGCCAAATATTAAAATACAAATGATATAAATTCTAAAACCTGACATTCCAAACCTGACATTCCAATCACTAAATTAAAAATAAAATAATTTTTTTCTGCCTTTGTTGTCTGGCCTTTTCATGTTGGTCCCAGTCTCTGGACTTTGCTTTCTGACTCTTATTTTAACTTTTTTCTCCAAAGTTTCTAGTCCATTTTCCCACTTATCTCTCTTTCTGTCACCTTCATTTTCTCCTCTATATCAATCTCTGACATTGGACTTTTCCTTTTAGCTTTTTTCCGTTTATTTTTCTATCTCTCTATCCACTGAGATTTCAGTCTTCTTCTTATTGCATCTATATACACTTTTTTACATCTCTTTTCTACTACTAGTAATCATTTGTAAAGCGCTACACAAGGTGTACATAGCACTGTACAGAGACATGTAAGAGACAAGCCCTGCTCATCAGAGCTTATGATCTAGTCAAGACAGACAACACAGCTGGGGACTAAAATATGAATAGGTGAGGTAAGGAAACACATAGTTGGAGAATAGGAGACTAAGTGGATCAGGATTCAAAAGCAGCCTTGAAGAGGTGAGCTTTTAGCCTGGATTTGAAAAGAGCCACAGATGGAGCCAGACATACCGACTCAGGTAGTTTGTTCCGGCAGCAAGGTGGAAAGATCAACGCCGGCAGTGGAAGAGAAGGGCACAGACAGAAGCGATCTGCCAGAAGAGTAGAGATCCTGAGGAGGTGTGTCCCATTCCCCATCACCATATTCTCCAGTCTTCTCCGCCCTCCCCCAGCATCTCCCCTCTCCCTCTCTTTTCAGCATTTCATCTTAATCTCTTCCCCTCTCAGCATCTCTTCTCGCTATCTCCCTCCTTCCTTCAGCATCTCCACTCTCCTTCCCACCTTTAATTGAACATCTCTCTGCCCACCTCTAACTAGCATCTCCCATCTGTTTTCCTATCCCCCCCATGCCCAGCATCTCCACTCTATATTCCAACTCCACCTTCCTCATCCCCTGTGTCTCTATCCTACTGCCCTGTGCATCCAGCATCTGCCCCATCTCCCTATTCCTCCTCCCCCCATGTATTAGCATTCCCTCTCTGTGTCTCTGTCAACTTCATATGCCCAGCACCTCCCTTCTGTGTCCCTAATCCTCCAGCCGAATGTGCCAGTATCTTCCTGTTCCCCTGTGTCCAACATCTCCCCTATCACCCTATTTCTCCTCTATTAAGCACCCCTACTTAGTCTAGCATCACCTCCTTTGTGTCTCTATTCTTCCTCTCCCTCCAGTCTGTGCCAGAATATTCCTTCTTTCACTCTTTCAGTGGCTCCCATGTCTGTCTTATCACTGATTCAGCCTCCCCTCTTCCTTACATGATGCCAGGCCACTGTTCAGCTCCTTCCCCCCTTCCCCGGTGCCCAGTCACCTTCACAGAGGTTTGCTAGGACTTGCAGCAGCAGCAATAAAACACAAAAGAAGAACAGAGCAAGTTCATAGCACCACTCGCAGCTCTAACAGTCCTGCCCCTTCTGATGTAAACTTCCTGTGAGTGGAGCCAAATGCTACCCCACACCCAAAACTACTTCCCCGTACCTGACTCCACCCCCCAAAACTATGTAACTCGGAAATGCCCTAACCCCAGATACCCTGCCCACAGAACACACAACAGATACACATACAGATTGCTAAGAATTCCGTAGTTGTGATGTGCTGCATTTGAAATTATTCACATGTATGTTTCATAAGGTTACCGGATTTTTTGCAGGCAAATCTAGGACACATTCAAAGTATGCATGTGTGGATGTGGGGGGAGGTCTTTGCAACTTAGCGTTTGCATGGCTGGCCTGGTCCCTTCATCCTCTGACACGACCTACATCAGAGACGGGAAGGAGGGACCTGATCTGCCTACAAAAGCGGGTCTGCCTCTCTGCTGCTACCACCGCCTCTGAGAAAACAAAACAGTGGCGGAGGCAGCAGAGCATCGCTGGAGGGTGGGCGGGGCAGGGGCAGGCAAACGGCCAGTGGGTGGGGGGCACCAGATGTGGAAATAGCACAGGGCGCAATTATGGTTTGGTACGGCCATGAAAGCTACTAACTGAATTTTACTGCTTTCTTATTGGTTGCTATATGAACTGGCAAATTTTGTTGCCATGGGCAGGGCCTAGATTAAGGAAGTGGCAAGCTAAGAACATACCTAGGGTCCAAAGTTTAAGAGGATGCTTTCAGATGTGCTTCATACTCAGGAGGTTAGGATTGACAAATGTCTGCCTTTTTTCCAGATTTTACACATTTCTAGAATAATTTCAGTTCATATAGCAACCAATAAGAAAGCAGTAAAATTCAGTTAGTAGCTTTCATGGCCGTACCAAACCATAATTGCGCCCTGTGCTATTTCCACATCTGGTGCCCCCCACCCACTGGCCGTTTGCCTGCCCCTGCCCCGCCCACCCTCCAGCGATGCTCTGCTGCCTCCGCCACTGTTTTGTTTTCTCAGAGGCGGTGGTAGCAGCAGAGAGGCAGACCCGCTTTTGTAGGCAGATCAGGTCCCTCCTTCCCGTCTCTGATGTAGGTCGTGTCAGAGGATGAAGGGACCAGGCCAGCCATGCAAACGCTAAGTTGCAAAGACCTCCCCCCACATCCACACATGCATACTTTGAATGTGTCCTAGATTTGCCTGCAAAAAATCCGGTAACCTTATGAAACATACATGTGAATAATTTCAAATGCAGCACATCACAACTACGGAATTCTTAGCAATCTGTATGTGTGTATGTGCATGAAATGAGAGTCAGAAGCTGTAAAGATGTCTTACACATTGGAACATGGAACGTACGAAGCATGAACCAAGGGAAGTTGGAGGTGGTCAAGAATGAAATGGAACGTGTACAACTTGATCTGTTGGGTGTCAGCGAACTGAAATGGACTGGCATCGGGCACTTTGCATCAGATGATCACATGGTCTACTATGCTGGAAATGAAAGACAAAGAAGAAATGGTGTTGCATTTATAATAAAGAAGAAACTTGCAAGAACTGTAATGAAATACAATGCAGTCAGCGAACGCTTAATCTCTATTCGTCTACGAGGATTGCCTATCAACACAACTATAATTCAAGTATATGCCCCAACAACAGCTGCAGAAGAGAATGAAATTGAAGAGTTCTATGAACAAGTACAAGCTGAAATTGACAGAACATGCAAACAGGATATCCTGATAGTCATGGGTGACTGGAACGCAAAAGTTGGCAACAAAGAAGAAGGCAAAGTAGTTGGAAAATATGGACTTGGCAACAGAAATGAAGCTGGAGAAAGATTGATAGAATTCTGCAAGACCAATGATCTATTCATCTCAAACACCTTCTTCCAGCAACACAAGCGGCGACTGTACACATGGACTTCACCCAATGGATTGTATAAAAATCAAATTGACTACATCTGTGGAAGTCAACGATGGAAAAGCTCTGTAACATCAACAAAGACAAAACCTGGAGCTGACTGTGGTACAGATCATCAACTACTAGTATGCAAACTCAAGCTAAAGTTGAAAAAGAGCAAACCACTCATGAATGCAGCAAAATATGACCTTGAGAATATACCACTGGAATTTAAAGACTGCCTGCAAAATTGATTTGCTGCTTTAGATA
The DNA here is from genome assembly GCA_033557465.1 of Ichthyophis bannanicus. NCBI lineage: Eukaryota > Metazoa > Chordata > Amphibia > Gymnophiona > Ichthyophiidae > Ichthyophis > Ichthyophis bannanicus. The sequence continues at coordinate 500,258,603 of CM066034.1, forward strand.
CAAATGACAGAACTCCGGAAGAGTTATGGAATGACATCAAGAAGGTTGTGCTGGAAGAAAGCGAGAAGTCTCTACAAAAGGTGAAAAAGCAAAAACGGCCAAAATGGATGACGGAAGAAACTCTGAAAATTGCCCAGAAACGCAGAGAAGCTAAAGCCAAAGGAGAAAGAAAGACAATCGCAGAACTCAACAGAGATTTCCAACGTGCAGCAAGACAGGACAAGGAAAAGTACTACAATGACACTTGCAAGGAAATAGAAGCAGAAACTATTAGAGGAAGAACAAGATCGGCTTTCCTAAAGCTGCGAGAGTTAAAGAAAAAGTTCCAGCCTCGAATTGGAATGTTACAAGATGCTCAAGGTTCTATGTTGAATGATGCTGAGAAGATCAAGAAAAGGTGGAAGGAATATACAGAGTTTTTATATGATAAAGATCAAGTGGACCAACAGCCGTTTCAACCTATACCTTATGATCAGGAACCATTGGTGATGAAAGAAGAAGTTGAAGCAGCATTGAAAGCCTTATCAAAGAACAAAGCACCAGGCATTGATAGCATTCCCATAGAAGTATTGCAGCAATCTGATGCAGCTGTTACTGTACTTACAAGGCTCTGCCAAGAAATATGGACGACAACATCATGGCCAACTGACTGGAAAAGATCTGTGTTTATACCAATACTAAAGAAAGGTGATCCAACTGACTGTGGAAATTATCGCACAATCGCTCTGATCCCACATGCCAGCAAGATTCTACTGAAGATTATTCAAAAGAGACTACAGCCATACCTAGAACAAGAACTACCTGAAGTGCAAGCAGGGTTCAGGAAAGGGCGAGGAACGAGAGACATCATTGCGGATGTGAGATGGATCCTTGAAAAGACTAAAGAATACCAAAAGGATATCTATTTGTGCTTTATCGACTATAGCAAGGCTTTTGACTGTGTAAACCATGAGAAACTCTGGGCCACATTAAGAAGCATGGGTATACCAGAACACCTGATCGTTCTCTTGCGCAATCTGTACATTGATCAAGAAGCAATAGTTCGAACGGAACAAGGAGAAACAGAATGGTTTAAAATAAGCAAAGGTGTAAGACAAGGCTGCATACTTTCCCCCTACCTGTTTAATTTATCTGCAGAACAAATCATCAGAGAAGCAGGATTGTATGAAGACAACAGAGGTGTGAAGATTGGTGGAAGACTCATCAACAACCTTCGCTATGCTGATGATACCACATTACTGGCAGAAAGTGAAGATGATCTGAAACATTTGCTTCTCACAATCAAAGAACATAGTCTCAAAATGGGCCTGCACCTTAATGTAAAGAAGACAAAGATCATGACAACTGGCATAATCAACAGGTTCATCGTTGAAGGAGAAGAAATTGAAATCGTGAACAACTTTAACCTACTTGGATCAACTATCAATAAAGAAGCAACAAGCAGTCAAGAAATCAGACGACGCATTGCTCTTGGCAGAATGGCTATGAAAGACCTAGATAAGATTCTCAAGAGCAGAGATGTCTCTCTCCATACAAAGATTCGACTTGTTCAAGCCATGGTATTTTCCATAACATCATATAGATGTGAAAGCTGGACAGTGAAAAAGACAGACAGGAAGAAAATTGATGCCTTTGAATTATGGTGCTGGCGGCGAATACTGTGTATACCATGGACTGCCCGAAGAACAAACCAGTCGGTACTAGAGGAGATCAAACCTAAGCTTTCTTTAGAAGCTCAGATGACAAGACTTCGACTTTCATACTTCGGACACATCATGCGAAGAGAGAGATCATTAGAGAAAGACATCATGCTTGGAAAGATAGAAGGTCAACGCAAAAGAGGAAGGCCAGCAATGAGATGGATCGCTACAATAACAGCAGCTACGGGTACCAGTCTGTCAACAATGAGCCGCCTGACTGAAGACCGAACACAATTTAGAATAGCTATCCAGAGGGTCGCCATGAGTCGACTCCGACTCGACGGCACTTAACAACAACAACAGAATAATTTCTGGAAGATAGAAGGATGGTACATTTTTCAGAGTTTAAAACCTCTAATTGCAGTTCTCTAATCCTCTCCCTGTGTGATTGAGCCTGCCCTGCTTGCTTCCAATGCAACAATCATAGAGTGGGGGTAGGATCCAGCCAATGGGAAGGCTGTCGGGGCAGCACACTGGAATACCACTCTAGTCTCAAGAAGGGAGGTGGTGAGCTGGGGGAAGTTCCTGTGATGTACAACTTAAGTTTCTGTGTGATGGGAGATGGAAAAGAAATGAGGCACTTACCCCCCCCCCTCCCCAAATGCCTCGATGCATTTCCAGTGTTTTGAGGGGGTATTTGATGGTAGTGAGCACGGCACCTTTTTCATTGTCTGCTTTAATTGACCCATGGCCTTATGTATTAATGAAAGAGCCCTGCATGTGAGTACCAGCACCATTTTTGCTAGGAAAAATGCACTCTGCATTTCTATAGGAAAAACTTCCAATCTGTCAAATAGCCCTCCCTTAAATCTTCTCTCTCAATCACAAACACACAAAGAAACAGCACAGATATAAATACACTGTGGGAGCCAGAGGAGAAGGGGTTAACACAGTAACACAAAAAAGATAATCAAAATGTCTAAATGCTGGAATTGTATTGAGATGCATATGTGAAGCTTTCAGAGGTATGTGACATATGGAAAAGATGTGAAAACACATTTATCAGTAAATGGTGGACAGAGAAAGGATAGAAAGGCAATCATCAGAGATAAACAGGTCAGCTTAGCATGAAGAAGAACATTTGGCCCCCAATATAGTTGTCAGAACACGGGGAGTTAAAGAGATATATTTCTTGGGAACTGAGGGGTGGGGGAGAACCAAGCAAGAGAACCAGGTAAAGAACTGAGTGAGGGGGGCAGAGGTCAGTTAACAATATAAATCTGACAAGGCCCAGACTGATAACTGCAGACATGGGCCTGAGAGAAAAAGGTCAACGGAGAGGGGTACAGATATGAGTAGAATAACATGGCAAATCACACAAGTGGGGCCCTAGACAGCTGAAACAAAAATTAGCTAATTAGAGAAGAATGTCTTGAATAGTAAGTATGGTCCTCAGCAAGGGTATATAATGTGACAGGACCAGATGGGCGATGAGTTTGTCTTCTGCACAGTGAAGACTGTGTGGGGTATGGATTCCCTGGGTTCCCTATGGCCCCAGTATCCCTGTTGTCATGTCTGAGAGTTTTGTATACGTGCTAGTTTGTCTTGTATAGGTCTGTTACACTAATCTCTTGTGTACAAGAAAGTCTGTCATACATTCTCTAACTTGCTGTTGGGTCAGGAAGTAAGACAGAATCATGCAGGCAGGACCAGATATTCTTGCTTGTAGCTGTTTAGTGATCTGCATCCGAGATAAGTACAGAGTGATCCTGTTTGCCTGCTGTGAGAGGTGGCAAGATCTGTAATTCCACTGGACTGTTTTCCTTTGTTCTTAGACTGTCTGTTTCTGTAAGATAGGGAATAATAAAAGGATCCTTTTGGAAGAAAAATATGTGAGATAGTTATTACCATGTACCCGCGTGTTGTCCTGCATAAGGTGAGATTTTATTGGGAAGTGTAAGTCCTCTCTGTGGTGTTTCTTTTATTGGGAAGTGATATGTCCTCTCTGAGTGGTTCCCCTTTTGGATGGAGGAAGATCTCTGCTTGGAAACTGTTTGGCCCACAGTCCAGCTGACCCTTCGCCCTGTACAACACATGCACATAATAAAATGTCCATGCATGCCCAGACACATACAGTACATGCAAGAACCTATGCACACACATGCATGCATGAAGGCACATATACAGAGACACACAAACATACGCACATTCATACATACATGCAAAATACCGCCCACAAAAATATACACAGGCATAGCAGATAAGCATACAAAACAGAGATACGCCCGTACACATACGCAGACAAAACATACACGCACACGCACAGAGACAATGCAAATGCAAACAGATGGGTGTGTGCATGCACATATGCACACTGAGGGTTGGAAAGAATTCCATGCCATGCTCTGTATGCTTTCCATACTTGTTTTCAATTTATATAAACTTGCACTTCCTCATCGTCTCTCCAGTCCAGTTCAGACGTGTGAGTTTGCTGTCACTGATTTGATAGCATTATACTATAAGGGTCTGTGAGCCCAGTTTCAACAACAAGATGGAGGTGCCCTTACCCTGTGATGTCTAGGACTAGTCTGGAGGGAACTGGAGTATCTAGCCTACTGTGGCAGAGAAACCATGTTAGGTTCAGGCTGTAGGGCGAAGTGTTGCCTTGTTGCTGCTATTGTTCCTCATTCAAGGCCCTGGAGTGCAAAACCCAGAGAATATGGGTCCCCCCCAACCTCCTCTCCCTCTGATCAGACCTTGAGGGGTGTTAGCTAAAAGAGCTCTTTTCCTCCTCCCGTGCTTATGGAGAGGGCCAGGAAAAGAACAGAGAACAGCATAGTTAAAGCTAATTTGAAAAAAAAAGTATGACCAAAGCAAAAGAAGCTCCCCTGCAGGAACAGAAAGCCATTTTAGTTGAATGAGCACAGTCTTGAACCAGCTACAATCACATCAGGTAGGACTGGGGAGCTCTTTGAGTGAAGGAACTTGGAGCACATGGCAGTACCAATGAAATGCAGCCAGCACTGCATAGTCTGTGGGAGCCAATGGCCTCAGCTAAGGGCAGCAGAATGCTGTCATGGCTATGAGGAAGATGTTCAGCTGGCTCTAGGGGATCGTTGTTCAGCCAGTGGAGGTCTGACCAATGCAGTGTGGCAGGGCTGGCCCATCCACTAGGCAGCTGCCCTGCCTGCCATCCCCCCAATGCTCTGCGCCAAGCTGAGCCGAGCCACCCCTCTTCCCCCCCCCCCCCATGTTAAGACACACCGCACTGCTGCTGATTCTGGCAGCAGGGGGAGGGGGTGGGAACGACTAGGCTCAGCAACAGGCCATGCTTCTGAACCTCCGAAGTTATGTCGGAGTGGAATCAGTTCCTGCTTCTATGAACTGCTGCTTCTGCACCACTCCAACGCAGACTTCAGGTTTATGCAAACTGGCAGTCAGTATTGTTAGGGGGTGGAAATAGTTGCTGATACAAGTCAGGAACTGTGATACAGCACCGACAAGATTAGTTAAGCACTGTGTTGCAGTTTTATACCCATCTTTGCTACCACAGGCCCTGAAGAGAGTCAGCAGTGACAGCAATGGCGTGCTCTGGGATGCCGGTGCTCTAGTTCACCTAATAGCGTCGGCCCTGCTTAAAGACATCCTCTACAGGGGCTCTGGCTTCAACAATGGCCTTTTTCTCAAGAGTTTGTGTTATTGTTGCATAAGACCTTTTAGTATGAAGAAAAGCCTGGTGGAGAAACTCTGCAACCACTGAGGTGTCAGTCTGTTTCCGTTCCCTAGTCCAGGGAGGCTCTGCCAACTGTGAAGAGGTCCCATGCCGATCCAGGGGAAGACTTGGAGGATTAGAGGAACTTCAGCTGTGGATGAATTAGCTTCTCTCATTTCACATTCTTTTGTAGGGTTGGATATTTCTGAGGAGTATTCTATGACTGCTATGGCAAAGTATCCTTATTGGAGGGGATTGGCAGTTTTCTAATATCCTTCCTGCTCCATAGGGCTTTTCAGGATATGATTTCAGCGAAGTGAAATTTTCCTAATGCTTGCCTGAAAGTGGGTCACTCCATGGCTAAAGCTGTATCTGATTCTGTTGGAAGAGAGCAGTTGCACATGACCAAAGTAGATGCCCTTGTTGCAATGGTGACCTAGAAGATGACCATTCCAGTCAGGGGAGGAATGGCACTAAAATATTCTTGTCACTGCCTCCTGGTGGTGCTGCTGAAGCAGTCATTTGAGGTTTCGATTATCTTTAGGTTCTGGACTCGATGGTGGGGGTGATGGACATGATCCTGTGGGCCAGGGCGCAATATGCATCTCCTTCAGAAATCCTTTCTTTCCTGTTGGTCAACTATTCAGGACCTTTGTCAGAGAAGCTACCCCTGCAGGGGGAGATGAGAGCAAGCTTGGATTGGTGGCTGGACAAGAGAAAGTTATCTGTGGGTGTGTCCTTGGAGACTCCAGAATGGATGATAGGCACCACAGATGCTAGCCTGACTGGCTGGGGGGGGGGGGGGTGGGTGGAGGAATACCCTCTCTGAAGTGGTGCAGAGCCTGTGGTCCTTGACAGAATCAAAGTGGTCAATCAGTCACTTGAAGACAAGGGTGATCCAGTTGAGCCAGCAGGCATTTCTGCCATTGGTAAGCAAAAAAGGCAGTTTGAATTCTGTCAGACAACATGACCACAGTGGCTTATGTCAACCACGAAGGGGAAACGAGAAACAAGATGGTCCAGAGGAGATGGTTCCTCTTCTTTGTTGGGTAGAAGATTGCCTCACAGCATTATCAGTGGCTCATGTGGTAGGAAAGGACAACATCCAGGCAGATTTCCAAAGGAGAAATTTGCTGGACACCATAGAATGGAGTCTAAGGTGGATCAGTTCTTCAGTCATAGTAACATAGTAAATGGTCCATCTAGTCTGCCCAGCAAGATGGCAAGAGCAGGTGCACCCGCCACTCTGTGCAGTCCACCCCTCCACATGTCCCCGTCCAGGGGTGCACCCGCCACTCCGTGCAGGCCACCCCTCCCCATGTCCCTGCCCTAGGGGTGAACCCGCTGCTCCATATAGGACACCCCTATTTGTTGAGAAATTAGATGGTTCCGTTTATTTTGATTTTATCCTGTTGCTGTAAAGGGACCCACTGTGTCTGTCCCATGCCACTTTGAACTCCGTCACTGTGTTTGCCCCCACCACTTCAGTCAATGAAAGGAACATCTTTATGAGGGCCTCGACACTCTGGTACAGCAATGGCTTCTGGAAGGTCTGCTATATGTGTAGATAGGGTAATTCAGATAGCAGTGCTGGTAGCTCCAGATTGGCCAAGGAGACCCTGGTATGCAGACCTTGTCAGGCTCTTGATCGAGGGTCCGATGCCATTTTTAATGTCAGACAGTGTCCTCCAGCAAGGGCCGATTTTGATACTGGATGTGGATCAGTTTTTGCTTATGGATTGGCTATTGAGAGGTCAAGGTTGCATAAGAGAGGTTACTCTTCTGAAGGGATTAAGACATTGCTCCAGGGTAGGAGGCAGTCCACTTCCTTGGTATATGTACAAGTGTGGAGGAACTTTGAGGACTGGTGCCAGGGGAAAAGGGCTTTGGGGTTTCGATTCTGGGTATTCTGGCATTCGTTCAGGATACTCTAGATAAGGGAATAGCCTTTAATTTTTTATAAATTCAAGTGGTGGCCTTTTCCTTTTACAGGGTCATGTCCTGATTTATCCTTTATCCTGTCATCTGGATATAGGGTATTTTTTGAGAGGAGTGAAGCAGTTGTGGCCTCCTCTCCAGTTGGTAATGCGGTCTTGGGATCTTAACTTGGTACTTTCCACCTTGGTTGCGATAACCTTTGAATCCCTTTGTGCTGCCACCTTTAAGGACCTAATGTTGAAGGTAGTCTTCCCTGTGATGATCTATTTGGCCCAAAGAATTTTGGAGTTGCAAGCTCTGTCATGTCAGAGGCCTTTTTGATGCTGGCAAAGAACAGAGTGGTGATTTGGCTGGTAACTTCTTTCTTGCCTAAGGTGGTCTAGGCTTTTCATATCAATTGGGCAGTCTCATTGCCAGTATTTTGGGGTGCAAAAAGATTTGGGATAAGAACATAAGATCTGCCATTCTGGTTCAGACCAAGGATCCATCAAGTCCAGTATCCTCTTTTCAACAGTGGCCATTTCAGGTCTCAAGTACTTATTGGGTTCCCAAAAGGTAGACAGATTCCATGCTGCTTATCCCTGGTCCTTTTTCATAAATGCAGGGCTGCAGGGCAGGGTCCCGGCGGCCGCTCGTAACCGGGTGGTCGGCCGGTGCGGGGACCCTGGCTCGTGGCCATTGTTGTTACGGCAGAGGCGCGAGGACGGGCTCCATCACCGTGCGGGAGCGCGGTGGAGCCTGGGAGGAGGAGGATGGCCTGACGTGGAGGGGAGGAGCCAGGAGTAGGCAATGGTTGCCGGCACTCCTGGGCCTCCTCTGGGTCTGGCGGCTGCTTCCCTCCCTCCCTCCCTGTGTTAGGGATGTTGAGTGGGGGTTGAAGGGGTGTCGCAGCGGTGGGGGGGGGGGATCCCGGAGGTTTCTGGGGTCCAAAGTCTTAGGCTAGAATTGGGATGGGAGCGGGGTGCCCCCGACCCGGATAACCCCTGGCTGACTTTTGCTAATTACATGGCGAGGTCGGGGAAAGGGGATTAGGAAGATTGCCGTTGGCAAGACTGCGGCAGAAGCGGAGGCGGTGTCACCTTTCTAAAATAGCATGGCTGGTGAGGCATTGTTCCGCTGTTTGGAGTGTCAAGAGGATTATTCTTGGACTGTAATGTTCGGTATGTTATAAAAGTTAATAAAGCTGCGACTGGTTGTTTCCCAAGATCGTTGTATGTGTGTATTTGTGGGCAAATGGAGGGCGGAACTAAAGGTGGGGGGTGGAGGGGGGAAAGGGGTGAATGGTGAGAGGGGCCTGGAGCACCGGGTCTGATCTACCTCAGTTACAGTTTATGGATGTTTCCTCCAGGAACTCGTCCAAACCTGTCTTATACTATCTACGCTAACGGCATTTGCTACATCCTCTGCTAATGAATTCCAGAGTTTGATTATGCATTGAATGAAAAAATAATTTCTCCAATTAGTCTTAAATGTACCACATTATAGCTTCATTGTGTGTCCCTTAGTATTTCCCACTTTTTGAAGGAGTAAACAACCGATCTACATTTACCCATTCCACTCCATTCATTATTTTATAGACCTCTATCATATCTCCCCTTAGCAGTCTCTTTTCCAAGCTGAAGAGTCCTAACCTTTTAAGCCTTTCCTCATAGGAGAGTTGTATTTCTTGAATGTGCTCAGGGTTTTGTTTATTTACTTGAAGACAACTGAGGAGTTTTGTAAGTTAGATCACTTGGTTGTGTTTGGAGAACCCAGGAATGATCAAGTGGACTCTAAGACCTCTATTTCCCGGTGGATGAAGGAAGAAATTTCTTGGGCTTATTTACTAAAGAGGCAGGTGGCACCTATTGGATGTGGGCCCTTTCTGTATGAACATAAGATATGCCATACTGGGTCAGACCAAGGTCCATCAATCCCAGTATTCTGTTTCCAACAGTGGCCAATCTAGGTCATACGTACCTAGCAGTTTCCCCAAGGGACACAGGTTCCACAATGCTTGTATTGGTTCAAGCATTGATATCCTGGGTTCCTTCTTAATAATGGTTTATGGACCTTTCCTCCAGGAACTTGTCCAAACCTTTTTTAAACCCAGTTACTCTAACAGCCTTTACTACATCCTCCGGTAACAAATTCCAGAATTTGATTACACGTTGAGTGAAAAAATATTTTCTTTTATTAGTCTTAAATAGTTGACCCTGTAGCTTCATTGCATGTCCCCTAGTCTTTCTATATTCTGATAAGGTAAACAATTGATCTACGTTTACCCGTTCCACTCCGTTCATTAATTTATAGACTTCTATCATATCTCCCCTCAGCCGTCTCTTTTCCAGGTTAAAGAGCCCCAACCTTTTTAGCCTTTCTTCATAGGAGTATCCTTCCATCCCCTTTACCATTTTGGTGGCTCTTCTCTGAACCTTTTCTAAAATCGCTATATCCTTTTTAAGATACGGCGACCAGAATTGCACACAATATTCAAGGTGCAGTCTCACCATGGAACGATATAGAGGCATTATAATATCTTTTTGTTTTATTTTCCATTCCTTTCCTTATCATACCTAGCATTCTATTTGCTCTCTTGGCTGCTGCTGCACACTGGGCCGAGGGTTTTAACATAGTATCCACAATGACGCCTAAATCTTTTTCCTGGGTGGTGGTTCCTAATGTGGAACCTTGCATCGTGTAACCATAGTTTGGGTTGTTCTTCCCTAGGTGCATAACCTTGCACTTGTCCACATTAAATTTCATCTGACATTTTGATGTCCAGTCTTCCAATTTATCAAGATCCTCTTGCAAGTTTCCACAATCCTCTTGGGTTTTAACAACTTTAAATAGTTTTGTGTCATCTGCAAATTTGATAACCTCACTCGTTATTCCACTTTCCAGGTCATTTATGAATATATCAAAAAGCAGCGGACCCAGCACAGCTCCCTGGGGTACACCACTATTCACCTTTCTCCATTGGGAAAATTGGCCATTTAGCCCTACCCTCTGCTTTCTATCTTTTAACCAGTTCCTGATCCACAATAGTACACTGCCTCCTATCCCATGACTCTTTAGTTTTGCCAAAAGTCTCTGATGAGGGACCTTGTCAAAGGCTTTCTGAAAGTCCAGATACACAATATCAACCGACTCACCTTTGTCCACCTGATTATTCACTCCTTCAAAAAAACATAACAGATTAGTAAGACAAGATCTTCCTTGTCTAAAGCCATGTTGGCTGTCTCCCATTAGGTCATGACTAGCTACATGCTGAGTAATTTTATTCTTTATGATGGTTTCTACCATTTTTCTCGGTACTGATGTCAGGCTCACCGGTCTGTAGTTTCCCGGATCACCCCTGGAACCCTTTTTAAAAATTGGTGTTACATTGGCGATCCTCCAATCTTCAGGTATTAGAGATGATTTTAATGATAGTTCACAGATTACTAATAGCAGGTCTGAAATCTCGTTTTTCAGTTCTTTCAACACCCTTGGATGTATACCATCCAACCCAGGTGATTTGCTACTCTTCAGTTTATCTAATAGTTGTAATACATCTTCCCGATGTATCGATATTTCCTTCAATTCTTCCGCACCTTTAAATACCACTTCAGTCATGGGTAACATCCCTACATCTTCCTCAGTAAAGACTGAAGCAAAGAATTCATTCAATCTCTCCGCTATCGCCTTGTCGCCTCTTAGTGCTCCTTTAACCCCTTTATCATCTAATGGACCAACTGACTCTCTCACAGACTTCTTCTTGGTTGGAACAGCTGCATGTGGTGGCAAATCCATGTGCACTCCTGCATGCCCTTGAGCATATTTTACAAAAAGCTCCATGTCAGATTTCTTATAACATGGTCAAGCGATGGGCTTTCTTTTTTTTTTTTCTGTTATGTAATGATACCACATTATTGGCTAAAAGTGAAGACAGTCTGAAACATTTGCTTCTCAAGATCAAGGAACATAGTCCTAAAATGGGCCTGTACCTTAACATAAAGAAGACAAAAATCCTGACAACTGGCAAATCAATAAGTTCCTCATTGATGAAGAAGACATTTAAATAATTGACAGCTTTAACCTACTTGGATCAATGATCAATCAATAAGGGAAAAGCAGTCAAGAAATCCGATGACGCATTGCTCTTGGCAGAATGGCTATGAAAAACCTGGACAAGATTCTCAAGAGCAGAGATGTCTCTCTCCATACAAAGATTCAACTTGTCCAAGTCATGGTATTTTCAATAACATCATATGGATGCAAAAGTTGGACAGTTAAAAAGATAGGAAGAAAATTGATGCCTTTGAATTATGGTGCTGGCGACGAATACTTTGTATACCATAGATTTCCCGAAGAACAAACTAGTCAGTACTAGAGAAGATCAAATGGAAGCTTTCTTTAGAAGCTCAGTTGACAAGACTTTGACTTTCATACTTTGGACATATCATGTGGAGAGAGAGATCATTAGAGAAAGACATCATGCTTGGCAAAGTAGAAGGTCAGTGCAAATGAGTAAGGCCAGCAATGAGTTAGATCATACAATAACAGCAGCTATGGTGCCACTCTATCAACAGTGAGCTGCCTGACTGAAGATCAAACACAGTTTAGTCAACTATCCAGAGGGTTGCCATGAGTCGACGCCAACTTGGCGGCACTTAACAACAACAATTCATTGTAGACCCAATATAACATCAATTCACTTATAATGGTCAAATATCTTGGACCTCAATATTAGTGTTTTATGAGGTCTATGGTGTGAGCTGCCAGAATTAAACACATCTTAATCTTCACCTCTCAATTCCATCTCAAAGTGCTATGCAAAATGCATCTTTTTGTGTTTTAATTTTAGTAACAACTAGTGGTTACTCCTCAAGGTGTTTTTTCAATGGCTCATATTTAATCAAAAGTTGGGTCCATCCAATGTTTTAACTACTGATGTTCCTAAAGATCTTTAGTTTATATTCAGCAACTAAAGAGCAGCAAATCATCTGGACCAGATGGCATACATCCCAGGGTATTGAGAGAACTGAGATATGAGATTGTATAACTACTATTAGTAATCTATGATTTATAATTAAAATCATCTATAGTACCCGAAGCTTGGAGAATGGCCAATATAATGCCAATTTTTTAAAAGGGTTCCAGGGGTGATCCTGGAAACTACAAACCACGGAGCCCAACATAATCCATTATAACAAACAAAATTACTAACATGTAAATAGTTAAGGTTTAATAGGAGAAAATCAACATGGATTTAGCCAAGGAAAGTCTTGTCTTCCTAATCTCTTGTCGTTTTTCAAGATGTGAATAAAAAGGTAGATAAAGTTGAGACAGTTGATATAGTGTATCTCGATTTTCAGAAAGCCTTTGACAAAATCCCTCATGAGAGATTTTGGGGGAAATTAAAAAGCCATGAGATAGGAGGTAATGTACCATTGTGGATTAGGAACTGGTTGAAAGAAAACAGAACGTAGGGTTAAATGGCCAGTTTTCTCAATGGTGAAAGGTGAATAGTAGAGAATCCGAGGGATCTGTGCTAGGCCTGCTGCTTTTTAACATATTTATAAATGACCTGGAAATAGCAATAATGAGTGAAGTGATCAAATTTGCAGATGACACAAAATTATTCAAAGCTGTGAAAACACAAGGGAATTGTAAAAAATTGCCAAAGGACCTTGATAAATTGGGAGACTGGGCGCCCAAATGGCAGATGAAATTTAATGTGGACAAGTACAAAGTTATGCACTTAGGGAAGAACAACCCAAACTATGATTACTGATGCAAGGTTCCACATAAGGAATCACCACCCAGGAAAAATGATTTAGGCGTCACTGTGGATAATACATTGAAACCTTCTGCCTAGTGTGCAGCGATGGCCAGGAAAGCAAATAGAATGCTAGGACTCAGAATGAAAGGAATGGAGAATAAAACAAAGGATATTATAATGCTTCTGTATCGCTCCATTGTATGACCACATCTTGAATATTGTGTGCATTTCTGGTTGCCATATTTTTAAAAAGGATATAGCAGAATTAGAAAAGATACAGAGAAAAGCGATAAAAAATGCTAAAGAGAATGGAAGGATATCCCTATGAGGAAAGGCTTAAAAGGTTAGGGCTCTTGAACTTGGAAAAGAGACGGCTGAGGGGAGATATGATAGTGATCTATAAAATAATGAATGGAGTAGAACGGGTAAATGTAGATTGGTTGTTTACCCCTTCAAAAAGTAGAAAGCCTAGGGGACGTGCAATGAATTTACAATGTAGCACATTTAAGACTAATCACAGAAAATATTTTTTCACTCAATGTGTAATCAAACTCTGGAATTCATTACCAGAAGATGTACAGTATTAAAAGCTATTAGTGTAGCTGGATTTAAAGAGGTTTGGACATGTTTCTGGAGGAAAAGTCCATCAACCATTATTAAATAGGATCGAGGGAATCTACTGCTAACTCATTGGACAAGCAGCATGGAATCTGTGTACCTTTTTGGATCCCCGCAGACAAAGAGGGCACCCTAGTTATTCAAAATAGAAAGGATTAAATTAAAGAGGTGGACTTACAATTGTGAGACAAGGCATTTACGTAAGACAAGATGGAAATTCTACTTTTCCTTTCAAAACTGGTCCTGGTGTCATATATATAGGGTGGCCCAAAAAACTAAGAACATCTCGTAAATTAAAAGCTTAAATAGTTTACTTATTTACCTTTTTTAGCTATATAACATCTTTATTTCGTCAATTTCCGGTCACCATCTTTTTTTTTTTAATTTGTCAATCATTTACATCTGTCTTTTTGAAATTTTAAATAACTTATATACTACAAGATGTTCTCACTTTTTTTGGGACACCCTTTGGCTGTCTTCCTCCTCCTTCCCTCCCCATGCCACCCTTTTGCTTTTATTCATTTTGTCTTTTGTTTTTAGAGGAGTTTTCGCCTCTCTTTTACCCATCTTTTCTATTTAGATGTGTCGGTGTCATATATATATATATATATATATATATATGACATATATACAATAATATATATGTGTCGGTGTCATATAAACAATAATACATATGATACTGACTCATTTATATTATTGTTTATATTGTTCAAGTGCCTTTGCGCTTTCGTTTTAAACCACACAGAATCCTTATCATGCTACAGTGAGTCAGTTAGTCCTTTGTTGCTACTACTATCTGCATCCGGCTTGCCGTTCCCTTCAGCCTTCTTCAATTAGCATTTTCCCTGCCATTTTTTGGCTCATTTAGAACAAATGAGGAAAGCATGCAGAACATGGCTCATTGAATTCTTTCCAACCCCTCCATCTGTATATGTGCATGTACGCACTCCTCTGTATCTGCATTACCTCTATTTGTGTGTGAGCATATTTCTGTTTTTTATATTTATCTGTTGTGCGGGGGTATTTTTGTGGGCTTGTGTGTATATACATTTTGTATGTACTGTATGTGCATATGTTTGTGGTTCACTGCATGTATGCTTATATGTGTATTATGTGCATGCTTGCATGTATGCATCTGTATGCGTAGACGTTAGTATATGTGCGTGTGTATTTGTGATTACTACAAACTAAAATTAGAATTTATTTAGACAAAAATTAAATTGAAATCCCAAAAAGCCAGACTGCATGCAATGATCATTCCTATGTCATCTGGAAAGTACAAATTCCCTTCATCCCCATCAATCAGGTTTTCGGCCGGCCATAGCACAGAGAGCATCTTATTATCAGTTGTTAATAAAATCCGTATGTCCTGAGAGAAAGGTAACCTCATAGCAATATCACTTGATCTTTCTAGTGCTTTCGACTTGGTCCATCATTCTCTTCTTCTATCTCGTCTTTCCTCTGTTGGCATAACATCCACAGTTCTTCAATGGTTTCACTCTTTTCTCGCCACCTGGACCTATTATGTCTCTTTTCAATCTGTCATTTCCACTCACTTTCCTCTGCCTTGTGGTGATCTGCAGGGGTCAGTGTCGGTCCCTCTGCTATTTAATGTTTTTCTTGCCCCACTTGCATTGCTTATGCAGAAGCAGCGTGTGTCCGCATATTTTTATGTGGACAACATCCTGCTGCTTTTCCACACACACCCCACCTCCCCTGATCTTTCCTCAGTAAATACCTATCACGACCTGGTAGCAGCCTGATTGAAGACAAATAATTTGAAGCTTAATTCTGCAAAGACTTCTGCCTTGTGGCTTTCAGGCTCATTCCTATCTCCATCTATATCACCAACTCTTGAAGGTATTATTATCCCAACAGTTCAACCACTTAAATATCTAGGGGTTGTACTCGATTCTGCTCTTACTTTTCACTCTCACATCAGCTCTACTGTTTGTGTTTCCTCTCCTTGCGTCAGGTTCGAGCTATTCGCTCTTTTCTGCCCATAACTGCTATCACCACTTTGCTTTTTTCTCTAGTTATTTCAAAGCTGGATTACTGTAACACCATCTATGCTGGTCTTCCACAAAATTAGTTGAAACGCCTACATTCAGTCTAAAATACTACCATCTGTCTGCTTCATCATTCCTCCCATTATGAGCATGTCACCCCATTATTCATTAAGTCCCACTAGCTTCCTGTTCACAGTCATGAGGGAGGAGTCATGAGGGAGGAGTGGCCTAGTGGTTGAGGCAAGTTACCTCAGGCCAGAAGGTCAGGGGTTCAAATCCCACTAGAGGACAGCAACCTTGGGCCAGAAGAACTGGGGTTTCTAGTCCCACAGGTGCACCTTGTGGTCTTGGGCAAGCCACTTAACCCTGCATTGCCCATGTTCCCTGTAAGTATTAGTGTATGTGTCTCATATCCCCTCGTGTTAAATGTATCCCCCAATTGTATTGTGACCACTTTGATTGAATGATAAGGTGGTATACAAAACTGTCTAAATAAATAAATAAATATTCAATATAAACTACTCATCACAATACACAAGATTCTTAATTCTGAAATTCCTGCTTACCTACCTTCTCATATCATTCCTTAGGCACCAATGCGCTCACTTCATTGCATTCATGCCCATCGATTCTATTCACCATCCCCAACAAATGCACACTTAGTACCCGTAACTCTGCATTCTTTTTTCCCGGTCCAGCATCATGGAATGCACTACCACCAGTTCTACGCCTTGAATCATCATTTGTAAAATTTAAAGCAGCGCTCAAGATACACCTTTTTTATCATTCTTTTAACATTAATATTGTTGCAGCAAAGTGCACGCAATGAATAAAACCAGGAGTCAGTTCGAAGATCCAAGCCAATTTATTGTGCACAAGTCTCAGGCAAATGTCACATTCAAAATGGTCTGAGCAATGGAGTCCAGTAAACAACACCTTTTATACCTTTCTTCTCCAGTTTAATACAGGCAAACTTTCTATTGGTCCTACTGACCCTTGCACCCATCCAATTGGGATCTCTCTGTGGGCCTAGCACTCTGTTCCCCCTGCTCAGAATTCTCTAACAAAGGCACAGTTCTAAGACTTTGATACATTTCTCCTACAAGGTCACTGCTAGCTTAGAAAATGTGTGAATACAGAGCACTGGAACATGTCTGTCATCAGCATAGAAGAATTCAACAAAGGATTTATACAACCTTATCAAAAAACAGTTTAAAGCAGTTTCTCTAACTTTTACTGACTTTGGTTTTTCTCAGCATTCTTATTCTCAAGTGGGGGCTGGGACTCAGGCCTAGCTTACAGGCCTCTCATACTCTTATACATTTACAGGCTATTCTAGGCCATAGCCTGCCACATTCCCCCCTTTGATTATTCTCATCCGCAAAGGAGAAAGGGTGAATATCAAATCACACATTACACATGGTCATCAGCATCATGTTGGGGTACAAGGGAATATTGCCACATAGCTAATACTTTTGTAGCTGCTTTACGTTCAACAATACTATCAATGGTTGAGTTCAGCATACGTAAGCATAAGGGTAGGAAACATGGGAGAAACAAGCAGATAGCCAATATGAATAGGACAATGAACACAAGTGTTTTCAGGCCGCCCATTCCTGAAAACAGAGAACCAAACCATCCATCGAGTTGCAAGCCATGCCAGGTCTGGACTGGTACATAGGTTTGTTTTCTCATGTGATTGGCTATATCTTCTACAACTTGTCCTTCATTATTGATTTGCAAACAACAGTTAGTTAAATTCAGCTTTCCACATTCAGCGGCAAGTAAATAATCTAATGCTAAGCGATTCTGATAAATGGCTGTACGCATCTGCGTGGCTTGTTTAGCTAACAGGGTTAGTGTTCTACTAGTTTCATTAGTTATTATTTCTACAACAGCTTGCAAACGTATAATACAATTTAACATATACACAGGGGTGCGGTAACCCCAAGAGCCATCTTGTGCCCAGGTAGCAGGTCCATAGTAGGAAACAATTCTCTCCGGTGGCCATTCTTCAGATGTCGCATCCCATTTGTCCCATTGGCCTATCTTCAGGACCTCTCGCTTCTGTCGACTCTTATATACAGGAAATCCCAGCTGTTCCCCATGGGAAAGGGGCAAGAGGAAGAAAGAAGGTCTTATGGTCCCCAAAACACATGCACCTCCCCAGTTGGCAGGGAGTCTAGCATATGCTCGAGTTCCGCAGATCCAATATAGTCCAGGTGGAGCTTGCCAGTTATTGTGAGACGCCAGATTTGTCCATAACCTGGCAAGGTTAGGAAAGATAATCAGAGGATTGGAGGGTTCCGGGGCATTGGTTCCTGACCACCAGGATGTCTTTTTGGTAGTAGCATTATAGTACTTCTGGTTCAAACAGACCAATTGCCCCACTAACATAGTCAATTGTGGTCCAGCTCGAGCAAAACATAGGTTTCCAACAATGGGGCTAGCTAGGACCCATTCGCTGGTAGCTTTATGTAGATCAGTTTGGTTATAGGGTACAGAATAGTTCAATTCTTGCGCCTCCCAAGGCCACTGGTCTCCCATCTGAGTTCCTCCACAGAAAAGACAGTCAGAGACATGGAGACTGGACGCTACAGCTCCAGCTAGTTCAATGAACAAATTTCGAGAAGCGTGGGGAATTACAAATTCTGCCTTCATGGCCTCATAAAAGGTATGATGTATTCGGTAAGGTGAAGAGACATGAGTTTTTGTGTTGAGCTGGATATATACAATAGTTCCAGGATCAGTTCCACTTCCTGCAATACGTAGGCCGAATCGTAATCCCTGCTTCCACTGGCTCGGGTCGAGGATGAGAAGCCGTAGAGGATTACAGGCACCTTTCTTGCACTTCTTAGGTTCCAGTAGGGGTAATCTTTCTAAAGTAGCCTTGCGATTATCTCCAGTTTGTCCAGTAGGACTACCAGACCAGGTAGCATAGTACACACAACCCCATTTTGGGCAGAAATAGTCATCTTTTGATGGCATACCATAAGTGGATGGGGAATGTATCCCGGTACATATTCCCCATCTGTATGCACCTTCAGGACACATATACTGTCATCATAGTAGTAAGCTTGTTCCCACGACCCACACCTATAATAGTCATTTCTATTTATCAGATCACAAGCATCAAAATACAGGGGTGCAGGCTGGGTGGGATCGGAGAGTTGAGTGGTAGCATTTATGAGGGCTCCATCTTCATCATTCCATCGTAGTTCCAGGACATAGTAAGAAGGATTCTGTCGGGGTCTAAAACAAGTACGAGTCTTTCCATTCGTGCAGACATTCAGTTTTGTACCATTATACATTGTGGCGCTGCGCCCCGACTAGGCGGTCTTCTATAGGCTGCAGCGTGCCACCTCATAACATTTATTTTGCTCCATCTTAAGAGCTAGGACTTCTGACGTTGTAGTTGTGGGTCAAGAAGACAGTCCGAGTGGGTTTTGGCAAACACAGGAAATTTATTTACTATTTTTTTTTTACAAGACTTTGCAAACAACTTTCGTGTATAGCATTTGAACAGGACAACTCAAAGAGGATATTTTCTCCAGTTAGAATTATCGTACAAAACAATGTCCTGGAAGTGCTCAAGAATAAACTTGTTTCACGTATAACAAACAGTATTTGCTTCTTCAAATGCCAGGGTTAAAACTTAGCGCTCACTGGTTCCTAGTGCCTTCAGTAAAGATCTCAGCTTCTTTTAAACTGTGCAAGCTTAAAACAAGGTTCCTTCTTCCTGTTTCTATTATCCACAGAATAACAGCTTCTTAAGACATTCAGTTTACACTTAGGCACTTCAGTTTAGCTCTAACAATGGCAATCCCTTTCCTTTCCAAGGTTTTCCGTCGCTCAGAACAACAAGGCTTTTTCTAGGCTACACCGGTTCCGGTTTTCTCTGAGCTTAAAACTCTTGGCCTTCTTTTACTCTGATGCTAGACAAAGAGAGCAATCCATTAAACTATCACCAGAGTCCTGTTCCCTCTCACAGGGCTCCATATCCATACTTTCACAAACAGAGTCACATTCCTCTGGGCTTGGAACTTGCTCTATGCACGCAGGCTTGACTTCTTTTAAAAGCTTAAACAGTTTGTTCCACTGAGACTTCTGTCTCCCCTCTGAGTTCCTAGGGTGACTGCAAGGCTTCCTGTCTCTGAATAAAATATCCAAAGGCTCTGACTGCCTGACCTTGCTTGTGGTAACACTCTGCCTTACAGGCTTTAAAAGGGGTAAAACGTTTCTCTTAGAATCTTCCAGTGCTGCTCCTCTAACAGGGCTATAACCTTCGGTTTCCCCAGGAGTATCCCTCCTACCTTCAAACTGGGCTGTAAACCTCTCACGGCAGGGGCTCCTCTCTGGAGTGCAGTCTTCTGAACAAAAGCTGCTCTGAGAGCTTCTCCGGTGTCTGTTCCTAGATACTCTCTGCCTTTGACGCCTGAAGTTTGAGTTCTCCTTAGTCTGCTGTGTATATTCCCTTTTCACATTGCCTGTAATTTGCTTCCTCATCCCCTCTCTCCTGGACGGCTCGAGACTGGCTCTGTCTCCAGTCCTGTGCCTGCTACGGTGGCTGGCTTTGTTCCAGTCTCTGAGACTCTGGCTGGTTCTGTTCCCTTCTCCTCCACTCTGGCTTTGGCCGTGGCTTTCTCTGAGACTGTGTCTCCTGCTCTCCGTGAGCCTGTTTCTGTATCTGGAACTAGAACAAGAACTGGAACTGGAACTCCTCCACCTGCTTCTTTTTCCCTCCTTCCTGCTTCCTCTTCCTGAGAGCTTAAACGTGTTTGAGTGTCTTCCTTTTCCTGGCTCCTCCCCTAGGTGCCTCCCATCTCCACCCTGCATTGCCATGGAGCCTGGGTGTGGCCTGAACTCAATAGTTCTGAATGTGTGGTTTTTTTTCTCTACCTGCATTCTGATACATGTGCTTAGCTGAGGGATTCCTCTGCCTAGAAGAAAAAGTTCTTTTTTCAGGTATTTTCCTAGGCTCTAGTGCAGCCTCGTCACCACAACATGCACTGACTGACTTTACCGGTGCAAGTGTAGTAAGAGTGATAAAGTAAAGTCTGGGTGATTTTCATCCCAGTTCGGGTAGTGGTTATACAAGCTGCACAAGGGGGCAGGGCAAAAGTTGTCCCAAGAGGTCCCAGGGTTACCGCAAAAATAAAACAGTAGTAGGTTATCATCATGATCATAGTCTCTGATGATGGATAAACTGAGATGTTGATAATTCAGAGCTTGAAAACTACTTCTTCCAACTTTCAGGAGCGGGTTTTCAAATCTTCACGATGATTGTTTTCTTCGCAGTATAAGTCGCAAAGGTGATGCAGGATCAGCGGTTGAAGTCCAAGGATGACTTTCAGGAACAGCTCCTGGCTTCACTCGACTGTGGTGGATCCAGGAGTCAATTTCTGCCACTTTAACTGCTGTGGGTGTTGACAGCAGAACAACATATGGTCCCTTCCAATGAGGTGCCAACGGTGTCTTCTTCCACTCTTTGACCCACACCGAGGCTCCAGGCTTGAAAAGATGCAATGGCTCTGTCAGATTGATAGGCAACTGGTCTTGCACCCAGGTATGTCTTGCACCCAGGTATGGAGGTCCTGCAAGACAGAACTTAGAGCCAACAATTCTTGTCTAGTGATTTCTGATCCAATCTGATTCATATCCCCCCTTATTCCCTGAACTATGGGCGGGGGTCTCCCATACAAAACCTCAAATGGGGAAACTCCTAATGACTTAGTGGGGGCTATGGGGAGAGCTTGGGGCCACTTCAGGTGAGCTTCCTGACAGAGCTTGGACAACTGAGATTTCAGGGTTCGGTTCATTCTCTCTACTTTTCCTGAACTCTGGGGTCTATGTAACTTCCACTGTATTTGTAAAGCACGGGCTAGCTGCTGAGTTACTTGTGACACAAAGGAGGGCCCATTGTCTGGCTCTATGGTCAAGGGTATTCCAAACTGGGGAATGATTTCATGAAGCAGAGCCTTAGTGACTTCTCTGGCCTTTTCAGTTCTGGTGGGGAAAGCCTCCACCCACCCAGAGAAGGTACAAACTAGAACCAGTAGGTAGTGATATCCATTGCACGTGGCATTTCTGCAAAGTCTATTTGGATATTTCCCATGGGGGTAACTCCCATTGATTGAACTCTTAGAGGTGGAACAGGACCCTGTCGGGCATTATTCTTTGCACAGATTACACATTTTCGGGCTATTGAGGCAGTTAAGGGTCCCAATAATGAGATACAGAAATACGGTTTCAGAGCTTTTTCCATTGCAGTTTTTCCATAGTGTGTGAAGAAAACTCCATGATCTGACCACAATACCACGGCTCTTTAGGTCTCTGGTCCATCAAGCAGTGAGAGACAGGCAGAGAGTAATACAGAACACAATCACACACACACAAGTGTTACTGTCTTTGAGCTCAGAGGGAAGACAATAAGCGGTCTATGGACAGGCATAATTCCACGTTTATTGAATTCAAAGTCCTCCTCCTAAAAAGCTCCTTTTATTAGAGAAAAAGAGGAAGTAACAGTCATTTATTATAACCATGAAATAACACAAGGTGTCGCCAAAGTTCTTTTTACAGAGTAAGATCTGATTACAGTATATTAGATGAAATTAACTCAATTATGACAAAATTGTTTATAATTGCAAAAGTTGCAAAAATTATGTTTTGTCAGCAGTGACTGTACAATGAACTATGGTTGCACAGTTCATAGCCTTTATGCTTAGTTAACACTGTTCCATCTATTTTAAAGACGGTTACACAGAACTCATGATCATGACATCCTATTCTATTTAAGAAAGTAGGTGAAAAGTCAAACTTCTAAACACATTTTGTATCAAGAAATTCATCCATCTTCAATTACATATTGGGGATTCTGGTATCCCTTTTATCTGTCCATTCCTACAGTGTATAGCTTGATGAAAGGCGTGGACAAAGGCTGGACCCAGGGCTTCAGGGATCACAGTCATACCAGGGGGTGAGCCTCCCTCGGGTGGTGGTAGCACTATCCATCCGGTCTCTGATAGCTGCCCCCCCTCATTCTGACAATAGTAGTCCAGCTCATTCGGGGTATATCGTGGTGTCCAAGCACTGAGAGGAACTGGAAATATGGCTGCTTGAACTGTAATACTGGGAGTAGAGATTTTTCCATTGATTGCTGCTTCTCGGGCTGAGGCATCGGCAAGTCTGTTCCCTCGGGATACTTCTCCATCTCCAGTCTGGTGACCTGGGCAGTGCATTAAAGCAACTTGTTTGGGGGCCCATACTGCTTCCAATAAAGTCAATATTTCTGGGCCATACTTGATGGACTTGCCTCCCGAGGTTATCAATCCGCATTCTTTGTACAAAGCTCCATGGGCATGTAATGTTGTAAAGGCATACTTGGAATTTGTGTATACATTCAGACGGATCCCAGTCCCTATTTTCAGTGTTCGGGTGAGGGCTATTAATTCGGCCTTCTGTGATGAAGTTCCTGGGGCCAGAGTTGATGATTCTATTACCATGTCCAGGGTCACCACTGCATCGTTGTCCATTAATTACAAGACTGCTTCCATCCACGAAGAAAGTTCTTTCTGGGTTGTTCAAGGGGATATCTGTTAGGTCTGGGCGGCTTGAGTATACATTGTCCATTACTTCTAGGCAATGATGGTCAGGAGGGCCTGTACTGGTCGGCAGTAGGGTAGCAGGGTTCAAGGTTTTGACTGACACTTAATTTTAGTCGGGGATTTTCCCACAGCATACTTTGATATTTTAACATTCGTGCGTTGGTGAACCAGTAGTTCCCTTTGTGTTCCATTAGGGTTAAAACAGAATGCGGTACAGTGACTTGAAGATTCTGTCCCAAAGTGAGCTTGTCAGCCTCACTAACTAAAAGGGCTGTGGCTGCTACGGCTCTTAGGCAAGTTGGCCATCCTTTTGCAACAGGGTCCAATTATTTTGATAGATAGGCTACAGGTCGTTGCCAGGCTCCGAGGGGCTGAGTCAGGACTCCCAGCGCGTTTCCACATGACTCATGGACATAAAGACAAAATGGTTTCTGCACATCTGGTAGGCCCAAGGCTGGTAATGACATTAATGCTGCTTTCAGCGATTTGAAGGCTTTATCCTGTTCTGGGCCCCATTCCATGGATGATCGTTCCACTCCCTTCGTGGCTTGGTACAAGGGTTTGGCCAAGAGTGCAAAATTGGGTATCCATATCCGGCAATAGCCCGCAGCTCCCAAGAAGGCCCGCACCTGCTTTCTGGTGGTGGGGGTTGGGATGCGGCATACTTCTTCCTTTCGCTCAAGTCCCAATTTCCAGATTCCTCTGGACAGATGGAACCCTAGCTATTTCACTTCTGTTTGGCACAACTGCGCCTTGGCTCTTGAGACCTTGTATCCGGCGTCATTCAAGAGGTGCAAGAGATCACTGGTAGCTTGCACACATTCAGTCTTGGAGTTGGTGGCTATAAGCAGATCATCTACATACTGAAGTAAGATTCTTCTTCCTGGGGTCACAGAGTAGCTTGAAAGATCTTGGTTGAGAGCTGCACTGAAGATGGTGGGTGAGTTCTTGAATCCTTGAGGCAAGCGAGTCCAAGTGAGTTGGCCCCGTCTTCCTGTAGTAGGGTTCTCCCATTCAAACGCGAACAAGAGTTGGCTCGCAGATGCCAGGCGGATACAGAAAAAGGCATCTTTTAAATCCAGAACGGTGAAATGAGTAGCTTCTGATGGAATCAGTCCCAGAAGGGTATAGGGATTTGGTACTATTGGATGTATGGTTTCAACTGCATTGTTCACTCGTCGCAAATCCTGCACTGGGCGGTAGTCACCTTTCCCAGGCTTCTTGACTGGGAGGAGGGGGGTGTACCAGGGTGATTGGCATTCTTTGAGGAGTCCATACTGTAGTAATTTCTTTAGGTGACCATGGATGCCTTCGATTGCTGGTCGTGGGAGAGGATATTGTCGCACATGCACTGGTTCTGCTCCTGGTTTAAGGGTGACAAGCACAGGAGCTATATTCTTTGCTAGGCCAGGAGGATTATCCTCCGCCCACACTCCGGGCGGAGCTAAGATATTGGTGGGTATACGGGGGCTAGCTGCCTTGGATGATGAAGGTGGACTATAGAACAGCCATTCTTCTTCTCGGGGGACAGTCAGCACCATCAAGCCAGCAGATTCCGAGTTCACAGTCATCTCCATTTTTCCTCCTTCGACAAAGGATATCTGCGCCTGGAGCTTAGCAAGCATGTCTCGGCCCAAAAGGGGAACTGGGCATTCAGGTAAGTACAGGAACTGATGTGTTATTTTCCATCCTCCCAATTCGCAGGCACGGTTCTGCAGGAAAGATCTTGTGGTTCTAGTTTCAGTGGCGCCAACAATGGTGACAGATCGGGAAGACAAAGGAGCCACTGGCTTAGCCACTACTGAATGTTTGGCCCCCGTATCCACCATAAAGTCCATGTTCTGGTCCCCAATCTTTAAGTTGACCATAGGCTCCTGGGGACCCAGGAAAAACTTGGAGCCCGGTCTGGCCTTGTCGTCATCCACATAGTCATCTTCGGTGGTCGCCATTCCTTCCACGGCGGCGGCTTCTTCCTGCCGAAACTGTGTGCGCTGCATTCCCCCTCGCTGCTGGAATCGCCCCCCCCCCCCCGCTCTCCTGGTGCTCCCTCCTCCCCTCCAGGGGGTGGAGCTACTATTCGGGCATTCATTCTTCCAATGTCCTTCTTCCTTACAATAGGCGCACTGATTTGCACCTAAGGGGGACCGAGCGCTCCCTCGGCCCCTTCCCCATCCTCGGGTCCTTCTGTTTGGGTATCCTCCACGTCCTGCAACTAGAGCTGCAGCAAGCAGATCGGCTTTCTTCTTCATCTTTCTTTCACTTTCCCTTTTACATTCTTGATCACGATTCACAAATACCTTCTGGGCAACTTCCATTAGCTGTGCTGTATTCATGCCCGCAAATCCTTCCAACTTTTGCAGTTTCCGTTTTATGTCTCCCTGGGACTGACTCACAAAAGCAGTGTTCACCATATGCAAATTCTCCTGGGCTGCTGGATCATATGGGGTATAAAGTCTATAAGCTTCAGTTAATCATTCATAGAAGGCAGCTGGACTTTCATCTGGGCGCTGAAGAACGTCTGCTACCTTCCCAACATTCATGGCTTTCTAGCCTCCCCTCCTCAGGCCTTGCAGTAGGGCCTGGCGGAAATGGGTGAGGACCCTCTCTCCTTCTGCACCATTTGGATCCCATCTTGGATCTTCATTCTGGAAATCTACGGCCGCTGCTTGTCGGGGATCTAGGTCTCTTCTGTCTACAGGGTTCTCTTCCAGCCATCGGGTAGTTGCTTGCACTATTCGTGCCCGCTCTTCAGTAGTAAAAAGGATAGACAAGAGCTGGCGGCAATCAGACCAGGTATTCTAGGCCATAGCCTGCCACAATATCAATCCAGATATCACCTAAGGTTACAAGTTACTCACTCAGAACACCTGGAAGCTCTACCCCATGCCCTTCCTCCCTCCCTAATTATTAATTATATCTCTTCCTGTTCTATCCTATTTTAAAATGACATTGTTTTCTCTTTCCTTACTGTTTTTAATTACTGTTTTAGTGTAAACCACCCCGATACTTTGTCGAGGGGTGTTATATCAAGTTTGTTAATAAACCATAAACCATAAAGATATGCAGATGCCCTTGTACTGCCAAAATATAAAGATAAAACATGAAATTTTAAAGACTGACACATTCCAATCACTAAATTGAAAATAAAATTCATTTTCTTTTATCTTTGTTGTCTGGCCTTTTTATTCTCTTATTGTGCTGATCACAGTCTCTGATTTCTACTTTCCTCTGTCTTCTCTTAGCTCGCTTTTAGGGTCTTCAGTTGATCTGCCACCTCTCTCCCCGCCTGTCTTCTTTACTTCCTTCCATCTCTGATATTGATCTTTTCCTTTCATCTTTCTTCCATTTATTTCTCTCTGTCAACTTGGATTTCACTCTTCTTCCTTTTTACCATCCAGTCCTCAATCTCCCTCTTTTTACTGCATTTACCTGCTATTTTGTAATCCTTAACACACCCCCATCAATTTATCCTTTCCCAGTCTTTAATTATCACATTTCTCTCTTACTTGTATCTGTGTCCAGCATCTTTCCCCTTCTCTCCTCCCCTGTTTAGTCTCCCCAATTTTTTTCTCCCTATTGACCACCTTCCCTTTTTTTTAACCCCATCTTCTTCATCTCTCTCTCTCTATCCCCCCCCATTTCCAGCATCTCCTCTGTTCCCCACCCCATGTCCAGAATCTGTCCCTTGATCCCCCACCCCATGTCCAGCATCTGATTTCCACCCATACCCCATGTCCATCATCTATCCTTCACCCTCACCTCACCCCCTCATCCCATATCCATCATCTGATTTCAGTCCCCATCCTGTGTCCGCCATCTGCCCTTCATCATCTACTCTAAGTGCAGCATCTGCCCTACATCCCTTACCCCATGTCCAGCATGTGATCTCTACTTCCAGTCTGTATCCACCAACTGCCCTTCATGCCTACCCCATGCCCACTATCTCTGCCCTACCCCCTTACAAAATGTGTAGCATCTTCTTTCCACCTCCCTTAAGCCTGTGTCCACCATCTCCTGTCTCCCTTCTTGTTAAGTTCCTTCATCCCTGCCAACTGCTGCCACCATCGCCATACTCTCCCAATGTCTGCAGGAGCAGCAGCCACACTAGAAAAAACAAAAACATGGAGTCCTTGCGTCTCTTGCGAACTTGCAAGGCCCTGCCTTTCTCACTCCCTTCTGACATGAAAAACATGTGCCAGAGAAGTTTGGGACTGGCAGGGTCTTCCAAGTGCACAGGAGTCAGAGAGATCATGTGCTTTTTTTTTTGCTTTTTTTTAAATGCCGGCAGCCCCTCTCTGCTGCTGCAAACTCAAGAGAAGAAATGACAGTGGCAGAGGAGGAATAGGAGATAGAATGATGAAGTGGCCACTGCTGGTGTGTTTTGGGACATTATTTGCCATTCTCACAAATTTGCTGCCTGAGGTAGCCACCTCACCCTGCCTAATGATAGAGCTATCACTTGTGGGCAAGATAGCTGAGTGTGTTGGGCCATTTTCAGGTTACATACTTTTTTTGGAGGTGGTCAGATGAGGGGAGGTAGTTTTGGGAGTAGGGGTACATGGTTGGGTGGTGGGGCAATTGTGGGAAGTATTATCCACAAAGGGTTTTGTTATGGTTTTAAATAGCAGCCATTGTTAGACCTGTTTGTTCTTTTATTATCATATTTAATGTGTGTTTGATTCTGTTTACTTGATTTTATGTATGTTACTTTGTGAGTCAATTAGACATGCTGATGGATGATTTATACATCAGAGGGCTCATACCATCCTGGACATAAATACCCTCTGTACGTCCGGTCTGAGCCGGACATACAGAGGGGATTGCAATTCTGATCCTGTGGTGCACATCTAGCCCCGCGGGATCATAATCATGAACAGTCCTGTACGTGCAGGCCGGGACTGTGATTCAGCCCGGCATGCACGTACAGGACCTTCCCTGCTAACTCAGTCAAGGCTCTTCAATGGAGCTGTGGTGCCATGGCATCATGTTGCCATGGTACCGCAGCTCCATTGAAGAGTCACGATGCCAGCCGCCGGACTCCAATGCTGCATTCCCTGCAGCCCAACACCTGATCTAGCCTCCTCTGTGGGGAAGGTCTTTGGGCCCCCCTGCCCCATTCGTGCCTCAGGCTGCCAATCCTGGATGTACGGGGAAGTTATTCCACCTCTGAGGTGGAATAACTTTCCCGTACAAGTCACCGTTGCTGGACGTACAGGGCCGACATTAGAATTGGTGGGTTACATTTAACATTAGGATACTTAACAACATTTACGCCGTACATTTAACATTAGGGTATTTAACAACATTTAGACAGTACAATTGAGTGATCTTGTATGTGTGGGTGTCTAGTTGGCGGAGGTAGTTCCTTATCGGTCCTACAGTTCAGTCCTCCACCACTGGGTAGTGCACCTCCTCCTGCAACATGGAGACTGGACAAGTCAAACTTGTGACATCACCGGGTATATCCTGCTGGTCTTCTCCCATGATTCCCCAGTGTGTCCAGTCTCCATGCAGCATGAGGACGTAGTGAGCCTAGGTGCTGGGCTCACTTGAGAAGCAGTTTAGGAGCAGTTAGTCAGGATTTGATTTACCTTGCATTTCTTTTGCCCTTCTTTAGGTGTAATCCTGTAAATTGTATTCATTTTCATTTAATTTAATTTACTTTTACTTTATTTATTTTCACCTAGTCTGCCTTAGTGCAAAGGGGGGTTCTGTCCCTTTTCAAAGTTCACGCTGCCAGCTAGCCTCTCTGCTTGGGATTCTTCGGTCTCTGTGCCCGGTGATGATCTCTCCCCCAGGACTGTACGGGGGAGAGCTCTGTGGAACACCTGCATTTTGGCAGTGTCCATGCGGCAGATTCCCATCACGGCGGGAGCCTCAGGCTGTTCGAGGTTCTTTAGCCGGTGGGCCGGGGCTCGCAGCGTCTGCTACTTCTGGTGGCGCGAGGCAGCAGCGTGTCTGGACAGCTCTTCACCCCGCAGCTACAGCGTGGTAACTGCTGCATCCCGACGCCACAAGGGAGTCTCTCGAGTCCGCATGGAGGGGCTCTGAGCTCTTGCCGCCTCTGTGGTGTCTGGCGCCAAACGGGCCTGCTTCGGATTGGCGCTATTTTCTCGGCAGGGCTGAGGCCTCGTGGCGGAGAGCGGAGCAGCCCCGCGTTTGAGCAGATGACGCTGTTCCACGCGGCTACACCCAGATAAGGACTTCCTTTTGCTGTTACTTTTGATTTTAATTCTAATTTTAATTTCCTTTTAATTTTAATTTCCTTTTAATTTCATGATAGTTTATAGTTCTTTGAATGCAATGTGATTGGTTTGGGTTTTACTTCTTGGGGGGTGCCTTTACCTTTTTCTGCATTCTGGCAGTTAGCGACGTCTGTCAGCAGCAGGTTTCCGTGCTAGGATTTGGCCATTCAGGGTCATCGGCGGCACAACCACCTACAAATTGAGCCCTTTCTGAAATTGTCATTTACATAAGGATGCTATTTCCATGTTTATACGCTTGGAAATTGTGCAGACAGCCTCTAAATGTCGTTATGCCATCTGCAAATTTGATCGCCATGCTTGCTGATCTCTTTTCAAGATCATTTCAGTGCAGTAGATGTTACCAGATGCCAGTTCCAGTGCAGATCCCGAGACATTCCACTATTTACGGGTCTCCTGTGAGAAAACTGGCCATTTAGTCCTATTGTGTTCCTGTTTTTGATCCATTTCCCATTCTATAATAGCACATCATCTCCTTCCTCAGGAGAAGTTCATAAGGGGCTTTGTCAAGTACCTTCTAAAACATCCAGATACATATCATTTGGCTTACTCACATGTTTATTAACCCTTTGAAAAGACAGCTTGGTGCTGCTTTTCAGAACAAGTTCTATCATTTAACTGGCACTGAACTCAGATTCATTGGTCTGCAGTTTCCAAGTTCGCCTTTGAAGCTCTTTAAAAAAAAAAAAAAACAAAAAAAAAACAACAACAACAAAAAAAAAAACCCAATTAGTGTTACATTAGTAACTCCTCAATCTTTAGAGATCATTAATACTAATGTTATGATTGAGCCTGGCTGATATTATGAATGATCACTATTAGACAAAAATTAGCTAGGTTAAGACACTTTGATTTGGTTTTCTGCACTATGTTATCAGAGTGCAGCTTGCCCATTTGGCGGGAACACTGCCCTTCTGGGCCACCTGGGGAAAGGCCCCTGCTGGGGATCGTGAGAAGTGTTGCTGGATGGCACAGTCCGGGGCTTAGTGTTCCAGGGTCCTGGAAGGGTTGATAGCGGCAGTCAGGCCTCCCTGTCTTTGCTATGACGGTCACCTAGGTTCAAGCGTCCTGTGTTTTGGGTGACAGGAGTGGGACACCTGGACATGTGGTGCTGGATGTTGGATAGGCTCATACTTCTTAGGTGCACTCTCCTTGAGTGCGTCTGCATGTCCGTGTTCCGTCTGTGATCTCATGCTCAGGTGATTGTTGCAGCAATGACAGAGATCGCTTGGGATATCGTGAGCGGGGTTGTCATGGTGTTGCATGGGGTTGCCAATGCAAGACGGGGCCATCCTGAGGAGTTTGGGCCTCAGTCATCAGCTTTCCCTTCGGTGGCCCGGCTGTCCAGGAGGCACCTCTCCAGATCCGCCGGTCCAGTTCTTCTCTGCCTCTTCTCAATGTGGGCAGGGGGGCTGGCAGATCTGGAAATTCACGTCCACTGCACGTTCTACTGTTTTACCTCTGCCTTGGGGTTCTGAGGTCATATATTCCCAATCATTTGTTTGGTGGGGTGCTGCTGTCTGTTGTGCAAGACAAGGTGGTCCACAGTCGGAGGCTGTCGTCTATTCCCCTTACCCCTGAAGGTGCTCACAATTTAAGTTTTTTGTACCTGCGGAGATGTATGTTGTTAAAGGCTAGCAGGCGCACCTGTGGGACCAGAATCCTCGGTTCTTCCGTCCTTCCGTTGAGGTGCGCGTGTGGGGTTTACTCCCTTGGTCGGCTAGCAACTTGCTTCACCCATTGCGCCTTCCCTTTCCTCAAGGCATCGTTGCGTCCCACTTCTTCGTGGGGACTCGCTGCAGGGCCTGGAGTTATGCTCAGCCGGTTCCAGCCAGGGCTGAGTCCTTGGGGGGAGGCTCCGATCCTAACGATACAGGGAGTGCTGGGATCCGTTCAACCAGGTTCCTTCGGGCCCAGCGTACGTCGTCTTTTGCTGGCCGGTTTAGGTCTTCGGGTCGTGGCGGTGCTCCGAGAAGACCAGTAGGCTGCACAGTGCTTGTCTTGGAGCAAGCGCGGGATATCTGTAGGTTCATATTCAAAGCCGTCCGGTTACATGTCCCTCCATGGTGGAATGCTGTACTAGTAGGCATACTTCATATGCTGGGCTTACAAGTTGGCTTCCGCGCTGCTCGGCATCAGCCAAGGTGACTGCCGGTTTAGGCTGTGGATGTGGAGTCAGCCTGGAGGAGGGGCCTTGCGTTCTCTGGACAATGCCCTGTTCGGTTGTGTGCCTTGTGGCCCTTGTGGAGTTGTAAAAAGGAAAAAAATAATAAAATAATAATCATCAAACAGGAAAGCCTTCCTAATTGTCCCCACTTCTTTTTTATAAGGTTCTGTCCCTTTCTTCCGGGAGCTTGGCCGGAGCGTGGTTAGACTCAGCTACATTTTGGGGATCCTTTATGTACAAGGCGTTTTAGTGTACGCAGCACGCCCAGTGTTCCATCGTCTGACTGGAACGGTACGCGGTACGTCAGCCGTGGCAGGCGTTCGCGGACACGGTAGCGGATCGAGCGCTGTAGGTGCTGTCTGAGATCTCCGGGATGGTGTCCTATTTTGATCGGCAGGGTGGAGTCGGTCGGGTGGTCAGGGTGGCCCGAGCGAAGGGACAGCGTGCGCGGTTGAAGCCTTGGCGGCCTGCGTTTCGGTGGGGACACTGTGGTGGCGAATGTCCTTAGCGGGGTCCGAGTGTTTGCCGGAGGAGTGAGATTGCATCAGGCGGTGTGCGCGCCGTGTGTGCTCAGATGCGGTCAGCCCATATTGGACCTCATGGCGACCTGTCAGTCTGCGGCGACGGGTCGATGTTTAGCAGAGGACATATGAGGCTACTGGATAGCGTCGACGCATTGGTACGGGGCCGTGGCCCGGTCCATTCTATGCCTTTCAGAGGTCATAGTGAAAATGGCCGACTGGGTCTGGTTGCTAAGATATGTGCTGTTCATTAGTCAGTGGGGACCATTACCGGTGTATTCTGCAACATTTGCGTGAGTTCGCATAATCTTTACTTGCAACCAATCGAAATAACTGTCCAAAACCAGTTGATGCAGTCACTACTTAAATTTGCCTCGCTTGACAGTAAAAAAAAAAAAAAAAGACATATTAATTTTATACCGATAGGTCACTCACAGCATATTTGGCGATTCCTCGTACTGGTGTTAATCATGCAGATAATTTCTGCTCTAGTTGTGGTGATGTGACTTTTACATCACAAAAATGGCATATGACTGTGGCGGTTCAGAAAGCCTACAATTTATATTTTGGCTGCAGAATAAAAGATCAGGATAAAAGCTAGGCGCCACACATATGCTGCAATACATGTGTAGCAGATCTCAGGCTGTGGATGGATGGGAAAAAACCATCTAAGTCTTTTGCGGTTCCAATGATCTGGAGAGGGCCCATGGATCACGTCGGCGATTGCTACTTCTGCATGGTTCCTCCAATTCCGGAGGGCATATCCAGGTGATGTAAGCGGTTGGCCTACTGGCATTGCATCGTGGGCGTGGCTACCAGAGTCTCCTTTCTTTTTTGTCACACCATGTAAGATCTCCACATCTTCTGAAATAACGCTGGACTCTGGGGCACTTGACACCCTCTTATATGCCCTTGGTGGATCACGCTTGGTTTATTGCAACTCATTGCTTAGCTGCATTCCACATTCTCAATTAAAAAGACTCCAACTGGTCCAGGACATAGCTGTAGAGCTACTTTGTGTTGCAAAGAATAAAGCCCTTAAGAGGTGTGACAAATAGGGTGTTTGACGCTGGTGGTTTTTCCATTTCCCTCATTTTGCTTCCCACCTCTGTCTGGATGGACCTCGGTTCCGTTCTCCCTCGTGGAATCCGGCTGTGCCTGTCTAGTTGTCGGTTTGGGACTTACGCAAGAACACTTTGCTTGTAACCTGCGTTTCTTGGACCTTAGGTGAAGGTTCCGTCGCTTTCTGGGAGGTCTCTTCGCTGCCTGTCCCTCCGTGGAGGCGGGTTCTGCGGGAGAGCAGCGGTTGCTAACACCTGACACCCTGGTGGGGTCGAGAGCCAAGGGGGAGCTCAAACGGATTTTTCAGGCGGAGCCTCAGTAGGTCTGTTTCTAGGGCGTTCAGTGTGTTTGCGATGGCGAGTTTGTCTTTCTGAAGCACTAGCGCTGCTTGGGGCAGAGTTCTGTGCTGTTTTCACCAGTGCAGAGGATCCAAGTGGGCTCTCGGTCATGTCTTCCTGGTTGGCTTACCGCCTGTTGACGTGAGGAGCAGGCTGGGGTCGGTGCCTGCTCTGTTCGTTTAGGGGCCGAGCCGACTGGATAGGTCCCTCCCAATGATTACTGCTCTGGTACATCCCAGTGGTGGAGGACTGAACTGTAGGACCGATAAGGAAATGGAAATTACACTTACCTGGTAATTGATGTTCCTTGAGGGAGTACAATTCAGTCCTCATTCCCGCCCGGGGATGGATGTTTCAGACGCGAGGCGTCAGTTCCGAGTGTGCTTTCGGATCCTAGCGTCGGCAACGGGCTCTGATTGGCAGGTAATCGCGAGTGCAACCTTTTCTGCCTATACTCTTCCTTAGTTCTCCTTCCTTCTAGCTCTCTGTCTTCCGCTGTTTGGTGCGCAGGGGGACAGGGGCACGGAGGAGGGTGTTTTCGGCCTTTCTTTTTGGGGCCCTGTGATTTTAAAGTTGAAGTTTGAGCATAGCTTTGTATTTAGTACTTTAACTGGTTGTTTGTTTGCTCCTTTGAGTCTGCTTTGACAATAGGTCACTGGGGAATCATGGGAGAAGACCAGCAGGATATACCCGGTGATGTCATAAGTTTGACTTGTCCAGTCTCCATGTTTCAGGAGGAGGTGCACTACCCAGTGGTGGAGGACTGAACTGTATTCCCTCAAGGAACATCAATTACCAGGTAAGTGTAATTTCCATTTGTATTACTGTGGTCTGTGTGCTCATATATTTCTATAAATAGCTGGGTTTTGAGGGCTTTGCGGAAGTCTGTGATGTTGTGGCAGGCTATGGCCTAGCATGGCCTGCTACTATGAAAGGCTTGTAAGTTAGGCCTGGATCCTAACTCCCATTATAGCTAGAAAAGAACCAAAAATCTGTGAAAAATGAGAAAACTGTTTTAAACTGCTTAATAAGAAGTTTTACATGAATTCATAAGTCTTTCATTATTTTCTTGTGTGCAAAAGAAAGAAATGTTTTAATACATGCATTCCTGAAGCTAGGGATAACCTTGCAGTAGAGAAGTATCAAAATCAAGAACTGCACCATTGTTAGAACAATCCTAAGGGAGGGGGCTGGTTGCTAGGACCCGGAGGGATTTCTGATTGGACAGGTGCAGGAACCAATGAAAAGTTTGCATGTATCGAGCTAGAACCAATAGAAAGTTCTCATGTATCAAACTGAAAAAGAGGTATAAATGGTTATGTCTCTGTAAAAACTTTGCTCAGTTCCTTTTGAAGCTTTGTCTGACTGGGCCTGTGCACAATAAACTGGCTTGGTCCCTGTCAATTGACTCCTGGATTTATTCATTGATTGCACTTTGCTGCAGCATATTCTTGGTGCGTTGGCCGGGAAGTGTGAGTAGTAAATGGTATTCAAGTGAATAATCTACGAAATTCACCTCAAGGTTTGGCCCGGTTGGAACCGTGTCTGTCCGACCGCGGGGGAGACCTCAGGCGCCGCCGGCCCCTTTGTGCCGGAGAGGGTTCTGCCTGCCTCGGTGGGCCATCGGGTCCAGCTGGCCAACACCTCCGACCCGGGGGGAGTCCAGGATCCAACCCAGGAGCTGGTGTGGTATCGGGAACCGGATCCGGTGAGTAGACATTTCTGTGATTCGATAGAGTACAGCCTGGGACAACGTCTTGCATGTGCAGGACTGATTTGGTAAATTTGGTATAGACTAACTGGGAAAATCTCGCCTGAGTGTGTGCGAGACAAGGGAGCCTGATCACCTCCCATAAGGGCGGTCCTAGTAAGCTCCGCGTAAGGGAAAGCGGATGCCGAAGCCATCGACCCTTCTTGTTTGAAATAGTCAGTTAGTCAGAAAACCTGGGCACTTGAAATATGATTGCTTGTGTGATTGAGAGGTCTTGAAATACAGACCGAGCGAGAGCGGACTCCTGAGTAGCGCAGTTCCTGGCCGGGCGACCGCGCCCAGGTCGCGAAAAGGAGGAAGCGAGTGGTGTTTATCCCCCACAGTGTTCTGTGGGCTGTACGGACCCCTTACCTACAGCCATACT
Organism: Ichthyophis bannanicus; assembly: GCA_033557465.1. Classification (NCBI taxonomy): domain Eukaryota; kingdom Metazoa; phylum Chordata; class Amphibia; order Gymnophiona; family Ichthyophiidae; genus Ichthyophis; species Ichthyophis bannanicus. The sequence continues at coordinate 500,294,356 of CM066034.1, forward strand.
ACCTATCCTTATTGTTTGTAGTCCTGTACGTCATTACGTGTACGTAGTTAGGTTTAGATTATGGGAGGGGTGGAGTCCACGCAAACTCCGTTGGAATGCATGATCAAGAATTTCCGTAAAGGATTTTCGGGTGATTATGGTATGAAAATGACTCCGTCTAGATTAGAAATGTTATGTGAAAAGGAGTGGCCCGCGTTAGCTGCTTCATGGCTCCGCGGGGGCACCTTTGATTTAGAAACAGTTTTTCGAGTTCATCAGCTTGTACAAAAAGTGTATGCTGACCAGTTCCCCTATATAGATTCCTGGTTAAGCGCTTGTGAACGGCAGCCCTCATGGATGAAGCGCTGCTATGAGGAACGCTGTAGAATATTTGTAGCCACCACTAGGGGAACCAGGAGAGTTAAGGAGGAGAAGCCGCCTGTGTATTCTGCCCCAGAGTCCCCTGATATCCTGGCTAGATTACCCAAGTACCCACAGAAGTTAGTTCCCCCAGCACCACGGCCTGAAGTGGAGCCAGATGAGGAGCCCCAGAAAATGCCGCTGCAGCAGCCCAAGAAGCTCCCTACTCCGAGTGATAGTCCCGAGTCAGGCCCAAGCACGCCAGGGGGACCCGAGTCCTCTGACGAGGTAGAAAGCGGAGGCTCTCCTGCCAGTTCAGGGTCACCCACCAAGGAGACTTGTGCCCGGGAGCCTTATGATTTAAGAAGCATAACTCCCAAGAAGAAGAAGGAGAAAGCAGGGCACCTAATGCCATTACGCCAAGTGCCTGGAATACCTGTTTAAATGATCAGGGCCCGATGGCGCCAGGACCAACCAGCCTAGTTTACGTGCCCTTTTCCACTACTGATTTATTAAACTGGAAAACGCATTATGCATCCTATACAGCCAAGCCTCAGGAATTAACAGAATTAATGTCTAGCATTATGCAAACCCATCAGCCTACGTGGGCCGATTGTCACCAGCTCCTGTCCACTCTCTTTACTACTGAGGAGCGAGGGCGAATTGGGCAAGCATCCCTCCATTGGTTAGAAGAGAACCCTGTAGAAGGGGGAGGAATAAACCCCCCACAAGCAGCTGCTGCAGATTATCCAAATGAAGATCCCGGGTGGGACCCGAATGATGAAAGGGGGGCGGCAGCCCTAACCAGATTTCGCCAGGCCTTATTGCAGGGCCTGAAGAAGGGAAGCCAGAGGGTCATGAATATCGGGAAGGTATCGGAAGTCCTCCAGGGTCCAGATGAGAGCCCAGCGGCCTTTTATGAGCGGTTGTCTGAAGCTTATAGATTATATACCCCATATGATCCCGCCGCTCAGGAGAATTTACGCATGGTAAATGTGGCCTTTGTCAGTCAGTCCCAGAGAGACATAAAACGAAAATTGCAAAAACTGGACGGATTTGCGAGCATGAATACAGCACAGTTAATGAAAGTCGCCCAGAAAGTATTTGTGAATCGTGAAAATGAACGTGACAGAGAAAGTGAACGGAAGATGAAGAAGAAGGCAGATCTTCTTGCTGCCGCCATAACTGAACGACGTGGAGGAGGTTTTTCTAATCAAAGGACCAGAGGACGTGGAAGAGGCCGCGGAAGCGAAAGGCCTCAATTGGGTGCGAATCAGTGCGCCTACTGCAAGGAAGAAGGACATTGGAGAAGTGAATGCCCGCATCTGGACTCCGCCCCCGCGAGGGGAGGAGGGAGTCCCTGGAGACCAGGAGGACAATTTCGAAGGAGGGGAAGAATGAACCGAGCACAGTTCCAGCAAGAGAGGGAGGAAGCCATTGAGGGAGTGGCAGTAGCAACGGGCTATAACTTGGATGACGTGGATGAAGACTAGGCCAGACCGGGCTCCAAGTTCACCCTGGGACCCCAGGACTCTATGGTCAGTTTGAAGATAGGGGACCAATACATGGAGTTTATGGTATATACAGGAGCAGAACATTCAGTAGTAGCCAAGCCAGTAGCTCCTCTTTCCTCTCGATCTGTTACCATTGTTGGAGCCACTGGAAATAAAGCCACAAAGTCATTCTTACAGAACCGCATGTGTGAACTAGGGGGACAGAAAATAACACACCAGTTCTTGTATATGCCTGAATGCCCTATTCCACTACTGGGCCGAAACATGCTTGCTAAGCTCCAGGCACAGATATCTTTTGCTGAAGGGGGAGAAATGAAAATGACTGTGAACCCAAAGCCTGCTGGATTGATGGTGCTCACTGTTCCCCGAGAAGAAGAGTGGCAGTTCTATAGTGTACCCCCAATAAAGTCAACTAGTCCCTGTATACCTACCAACCTTATAGCCCCACCTGAAGTATGGGCAGAAGATAATCCACCTGGCCTAGCGAAAAACATAGCCCCTGTCATTGTCACCCTCAATGTAGGTCTAGTTACTGAACGATTCAATCACAATCCACATAAGAAAATTCGTTCATGTATAACTGGATGCTAACTTAATGTTTCTTAAAAAGTTATCTCAAATCAACATATATAAAGTTCTTACAAGGAGGTCTCAGACTTATCGTGGCTCTGCCATAGGGACTAAACGTCCGTTATCTTAGCAGTGAGCCCTTTTGCATCAATGACCTCAGGAAATATGAGTGGGTTGAAAAACACAGCCTTAGAATCCCAATAAAACAATTGAAAATTCAAAACCTTATATGCTAATGATCTTCTCTGTGTCATCAAATAGCCCACTCTCATGGATTAGAGCACTGATCCCGACGCCTCCCTTTAGTACCAGTCAAGCGTTTCACAACGCTCACTTTCATCAGGGGATCTCTCCAATACTCCCGTCCAACTGCACGTTTTCTTTTATATCCTTGAAGCTGCCCGCGTTTCACCAGAGAATTTTCCAAATCAATGAATGGCTATACAAAAACACCGCCAGGAGTGGAACCAGTGCATGTGAAGCAGTATCCTCTCCCTCGACCAGCCATCGAAGGAATGCACAGCCATTTGATGAAACTGCTGAAGTATGGACTTCTCAAGGAATATCAGTCACCTTGGAACACTCTCCTTCTCCCAGTTAAGAAACCTGGGACAGGGGACTACCGCCCAGTACAAGACCTAAGGCGAGTGAATGATGCAGTTGAAACTATACACCCTGTTGTACCAAACCCTTATACTCTCTTGGGACTAATCCCCGCTGAGGCTACTCATTTCACCGTCCTGGACCTGAAAGATGCCTTTTTCTGTGTACGCTTAGCCCCCACTAGTCAACTTTTGTTCGCTTTCGAATGGCAAGTCCCCACAACAGGAAGGCGGGGCCAGCTCACCTGGACCAGATTACTCCAAGGATTCAAGAATTCACCTACTCTCTTCAGTGCTGCCCTGAATCAAGATCTCTCAAGTTACCCAGTGGACCCAGGAAAGAGGGTTCTTCTTCAGTATGTAGATGACTTGCTCATAGCCACCAACTCAGAAAGTGAATGTCTATAAGTTGCTAGTGAACTTTTGTACCTTCTCAAAGAGGCTGGATGCAAAGTCTCAAGAGCCAAAGCACAACTATGCTGAACTGAAGTCAAGAATCTAGGATTCCAGTTGTCCAGTGGGATCCGACGTCTGGGACCAGAACGCAAAGAAGCTGTATGTAGTATCCCTACTCCAACCACTAGGAGGCAAGTAAGAGCCTTCCTGGGGGCCGCGGGATACTTTCGCATATGGATCCCCAATTTTGCGCTGATAGCAAAACCATTGTACCAAGTCACCAAGAGAATGGAAAAGTCTCCACTAGAATGGGGACCTGAACAGGATGCAGCATTTCGGTCTCTGAAAAGTGCCCTAATGTCATCCCCAGCTTTAGGTCTTCCAGATGTTCAGAAACCTTTCCATCTTTTTGTCCATGAGTCACAAGGAAATGCGTTGGGAGTACTGACTCAATTTCTTGGATCTTGGCAACGACCAGTAGCCTATCTGTCAAAACAATTGGATGTAGTTGCAAAAGGATGGCCCCCTTGTTTGAGAGCTGTTGCAGCGACAGCCTTCCTAGTGGGCGAAGCAGATAAGCTCATACTGGGACAAACTCTTCAAGTCACCGTACCACACTCTGTTCTGACTCTCATGGAACACAAAGGAAACTTCTGGTTAACCAATGCACGAATGTTGAAATATCAGAGCATGCTGTGCGAAAACCCCCAGATACAGCTAAAAGTCAGTCAAGCTTTGAACCCTGCTACATTGTTCCCAATTGGTCCTGGGCCCCCTGAGCATAACTATTTAGAAACCATGGACACTGTATTCTCAAGTCGCCCTGATTTGACCGATGTCCCTCTAGAGGACCCTGAACGGACTTTCTTTGTGGATGGAAGCAGTTTGGTCATCAATGGACATCGTTGTGCTGGATATGCAGTGGTGACCCTTGATCTGGTAGTTGAGTCCTCAGCCCTGACCCCAGGAACTTCTGCACAGAAAGCTGAATTGATAGCCCTCACCAGAGCTTTGACATTAGGAGAAGGACTCCGCTTAAATGTGTACACAGATTCCAAATATGCTTTCACCACTTTGCACGCACATGGAGCCTTGTATAAAGAACAAGGGTTGATCACCTCAGGGGGTAAGTCCATTAGGTATGGGCCTGAGATATTGATGTTATTAGATGCTGTGTGGGCCCCCAAACAGGTGGCAGTCATGCACTGCCGAGGTCATCAGGCAGGAACAGGAGAAGTCACCCGAGGAAATAGATTTGCTGATGCCACAGCCCGGAAGGCAGCCACCACAGGACAAGTTAGGACCCAAGATACTGTAATGCAAGCAGCTCTATTCCCTGTGCCCCTTAGTTCCTGGGCACCCCGATACACTACAAGAGAGTTAGACTATTTTTGTGAAAAGGAGGGAGGAGTCTTGACAGAACAAGGTTGGATAGTGCTGCCACCCCCAGAAGGTAGTCCACCTCCAGGTCCTATAGTCATCCCTGAAGCATTAGGGCCAGCCTTTGTTCAAGCTTTTCACCAAGCCACACATTATGGGAAAACAGCCATGGAAAAGGCTCTGAGACCCCATTTCTGCATTTCACTACTAGGATCCCTGACTGCCTCGGTGGCCCAGCAATGTCTGATATGTGCTAAGAATAATGCTAAGCAAGGTCCCATTCCACCCCCAAGAGTTCAGTCAGTAGGGGTGACCCCAATGAGTGATATACAGGTAGACTTTGCTGACATGCCCAGTACAAATGGGTATCATTATATGTTAGTGTTAGTCTGTACATTTTCAGGATGTGTGGAAGCCTATCCCACCTGAACTGAGAAAGCCCGAGAAGTCACTAGGGTATTGCTTCATGAGATCATTCCTCGATTCGGAATACCATTGACTATAGGGTCAGATAATGGACCATCGTTTGTATCCCAAGTGACCCAACAGTTAGCTCGAGCTTTGCAAATACAATGGAAGTTACACACTGCTTACAGACCCCAGAGTTCAGGAAAAGTGGAACGTATGAATAGAACCTTGAAAACTCAGTTGTCCAAGCTTTGTCAAGAAACACACCTAAAGTGGCTCCAACTTCTCCCTATAGCCCTTCTTAGGATACGTTCTGCTCCCACCAAGTCCCTAGGAGTTTCTCCTTTTGAGATTCTGTATGGGCGACCTCCACCCATAGTGCAGGGAATAAAAGGAGATATGAGACAGATAGGATCTGAAATAACTAGACAAGAACTATTGGCTTTAGGTTCTGTTTTGCAGAATCTTCAAACGTGGGTGCAAGATCGACTACCCATCAACCTGACTGAGCCTCTGCATCCCTTCAAGCCAGGAATGTCGATGTGGGTGAAAGAGTGGAGAAAGACCCCACTGGCGCCGCATTGGAAGGGACCATACGTCGTCATTCTGTCAACCCCCACTGCAGTGAAAGTTGCAGAATTTGAACCCTGGATCCACCACAGTCGAGTAAAGCCGGCAGCTGCTCCTGATCCTGACCAGTGGACGTCAGTGAATGATCCCGAGACTCCATTGCGACTTACATTGCGGAGTCAACCGGCATTATAGAGAATCTTCAGAATCTATTTTCGTCACGCTAGGGTGACCATCGCAGCAGGAAAAAGAAGAAGAATCAACAAGTTCATCATACCCAACTTTCCAGTTGACCTCCAAAGACTGTAATCACAATGTTCTTCCACTATTGCCTTGTGGGAGTGGTGGTCCTGGGAATCCTGGAAAAGACTTTTGCCTTACCCCCTTGTGCAGCCTGCATAACTACCACCCGAACGGGACAAAAGATTACTCAGACTTTGCTCTATCATTCCTATTATACTTGCACCAGCACAGTCAGCCGGTGTATTTATAATGGCACCGAACTGAATATTTGTACAAAGGGAAAAAGTAAGACTTGTTATAACCCCTGACAAAACCCTTCATATTATACATTTGAAATCCGCTGGAATGATGAAGACGGAGCCATCATAAATGCGACAAAACCCCTTGCAGACCCCACAAAATCCATTATCCTGAACTTTGATGCCTGTGATGCAATTAACAGAAATGCTTACCACAGGGGGGCGGAGCCTGATGTCCAGCGGGTAGGACGCTTTGCGTTGAAGCTCCCGAGAGGCCTACTCAGAATCCTGACTTAATACCTATATAAATTTACTATTTCGCTCCGAGCTGACCGGGGCACCTCGGGGGGGATGGCGGCCCATAAACCAGCGCGCTTGGACTTCGGGTCTCCTTCTTCTTCTCACGGAAAACGCTCCAAAACAGAGGTGTCCTCCCCACAGAAGATGGTTCCATTTCGTGAAAACCCCGCAATGCACCTGGAGATTTTGGAGGAAATACGCGGCGTGAAGGAATTGGTGCAGTCCAATGGAGAAGCGCTTCGAGCCATGCGAGAAGACTTTGGAGTGCTTCAGGACCGACTTGAAGGTCTTTCATTACGGCAGGACAATATCGCGGGGTCCTCGACTCGCACGAGGTGCGCTTGGGCAAACTGGACAAGGCTGAGCGCCAGATACAGAATCTTCAAAAGGAGTTGGAAGATAGCAATAATCGCGCCCGTCGCAACAATGTGAGGCTCCTCGGAATGCCGGAGGGGGTGGAAGCAGGAGATATAAGAGAATTCTTGCTCAAAACTCTTCCCTCCTTGCTGAAGATCACTTTTCACAGAGAACTGGAAATCGATCGAGCACACCGTGTTCCTGCCCGCATGGCGCTCAACCGCACGCCCCCCCGGCCTATTATCTTTAGCTTGCTACGATATCAACAAGTGGAACAAATTTTACATGCTGCCCGAGCGAATCATCATTTGGAATTTGAAGGTCGTAAGGTCTCCTTCTTTCCTGATTTGGCAAAGCCTACCGTTGACCGTCGGAAGAAACTCCTTGCTCTTCGCCCTCGACTTCAACAGCTACAGGCTCGCTTTGGCCTGTTGTATCCAGCGAAGCTCCGAGTGACTCTCCACAACCAGACCAGGACGTTCGAGGATCCTGATCTACTATCAACATTTTTGGACTCCAAAGAAGCAGAGCAGATGCGCTAATCCCAAATCTTGGACTCTTATCTGCTGGCTCTGTCCGCCATTTTGAAGGGCCCGATGCGGCGGTCATAGCCCAGCACAGAAATAGCCTGGACTTTCTTTCTTTCTCTATATGACTTTTGTCTTTGGTCTCCTATCCCTTCATGATGTGTGCCTCGGTCGGATTCGGAGCACGCACAGTCCTACAGGTTATATGTTTTTTCAATTTCGGCCTTCTCTGGGGCTTCTCCCCGCAGACACATGGTCGCCAGTAATTTTGGGGTTTTGCTTCTCCTCTACCGTACTGCGGTTTTCTTTGTTAATGTGGGGCGCTTCATTGTATTATATTAGCTTATTTTTCCTATGTCACGTGTACAGCCAGATACAGTCAGTCTGAGGGACACAGTGAAATTATGTGTGTTATCATGCTCAGAATTTTAACTTTTCTGAATGGCCTTATGTAAAATCTTATTATTCATCGTCCAAGGCATTACTGGTCCACTCAAAGGAAAGAAAATCCTTAGCTATCTTAGCCACGAGCACGTTGATTTGGTGTTTCTTCAGGAAACGCATTACACTCTGCTGAAACACTGAAACTCAATGCTAGGCCTCACATGGTAGCTGCCTATTCTCCCACCGTTTCCAAATGGTATGGGATAGCCATTCTGGTTAAGAAGTCTTTGCACGCTACTGTACCTGATATTAGCGCTGACATGGAGGGTGGATGGGCCCGTGTACACCTTGAGGTTGGAGATAGTGAATTCACGTGTATTTGCACTATGCCCCGAATGTGGACAACCCTGCTTACTATGCAAGTTTTGCGTAGTTGGCCTCGGCCTCCGCCAATGCTCCATTAATACTTGGTGGCGATTTTACTCAAGTGTTCCCTCAATCTTTTCTTCTCAAACAAGGTGCTCGTTGTTGGAAGCTCCAGTACCGAGCAGACCTGTGTGGCTAGATATAGTAGCGGGCCTTTGCTCACCGATTCCTCTTACCTTACTCCCTGGTATGACTCTCCCATTAGATTCCCACTATCCACCAATGCTTTGCGACACTTTAGGTGCCTTTAATACTCTTATGCAACCTTTCGACTCCCGACTCTGGCCAGTGCAACTTCAGCATTGCATTCGGAGCACTAGGGTACTCCCGCCATCGGCACTCTCTGCATAAGGTTGATTGGAGACTTCCGATCTCTCGGTAGTTCACCGGGTGTAGCATCCAATTTTACTAAACCTTATGTAATGCTATCACTAGAGATACCTCTATAGCGCAGAAAGCATGGGAGAGAGAATTACATGTGACTTTAACCTCGGAGCAATGGAGCCTTATCTGGAGCAGAGGGACACGGGTTTCCGACCCGCCTCGCTCACTCAGACCCTCTTCTTTCTAGCCCACCGGTGTTTTTACACTTCTCACAGATTAGACAAATGGAACACTACTCAGGGTAATGGTTGCTGGACACGTCCTGTGGCCATTGGTTTATTACTTCATGTTATGCATGAATATCCCGCACTACAGTATAACTGGCGTCGGGTCTGGGGTCGTATTTAGTCTATATTACACTCTCAGGAGTCCCTTTCTCGGCGGATAGTGGGACTTCGCCCAGTTGCGGGGATCCCCTCTCTCCCAAAAATGGCTTATCTCCTTTTGAACTTTATGCTTGGCATTGCTATTTCCCTAATTAAGTAATACTGGGAAATTAGTTCCCATCTGAGCCTCAATGCATGGTGGAATCATGCCTGTCTCTACAGTAAATATGAACAAATACCTCGTCTGTTCGCTTCCTCCGTTCAGACTCCTTCTCATTGGTCTCAATGGAAGATGCTCAATGAATATGTACATTTTGCTAAATGCTCTCATCTGACTGTCTAACTTTGTATATATCTCTGTCTTATGATCATGCTGTATTGTGGATACTTTTTTGATCGTTTGATGTATAATCACTGTTAATTGGAAGCGCTCACATGCTGATACAAACGGGTAGAGAAGAAGCACCGGGGTGGGGGGTAATGGGTTTACTTTTCCTTATTGTATACTTGTTTTGTCTCTTTTGGTGTGTTGTTTCTTTTGTTTGTTGCAAAATGAAAATAAAAGTTTAAAAAAAAAGAAATGCTTACCACAGATGTGGGTCATGGGAGCGAGCATACTACCATGATGATAAATATATGTGTCCAGAAGGAGCCTACGGATGGGGACGGTGTACAGGAAAGAACTCTCCAACCACCACTTACACCACTGCATCTGTACATGATTACTTCTGCCCAAAATGGGACTGCGTATATTTTGCTACGTGGAAGAATGCACCTGTGGGACGAGATGGTGATAATCACAAAGGCAGTCTGACGAAGATCAGCTTACCTGAGCCCAAGAAATGCCAGAAAGGTGCCTGTAATCCTCTGCAGCTTCTCATAATTAACCCTAGCCAATGGAAGCAAGGATACAAATTTGGATTGCGTATAGCAGGAGGAGGTGTAGATCCTGGAACTATCCGGTATCTACAATTAAACACCAAGACCCATGTATCCTCACCCTATCGTATACATCACTCCTTCTATGAGGCCATGAAAGCCGAGTTTGAAATTCCTCCTACCTCCCAGAACTTGTTCCTTGAGCTAGCAGGAGCTGTAGCATCTAGTCTCCACATCTCAGACTGTTTATTTTGTGGAGGAACTAAGATGGGAGACCAATGGCCTTGGGAGGCACAAGAACTGAACTATTCTGTTTCATATAATCAGACTGACATACATAATACAACGAGTGAATGGGTATTGGCCCACTCCATTGTGGGTAACTTATGCTTTGCTCGCTATGGACCGCTGTTTAATATGGAAGTGGGGCAGCTGGTCTGTCTCAATCAAAGGTTCTACAACAGTACCACTAAGAAGACATCTTGGTGGTCAGGAGTCAACGCTACAGAACCCTCCAATCCTCTAGTCCATTTCCCCAAACTTGCCAGTATCTGGACTAACTTAGCAGCATATAATTCCTGGCAAGCACCACCTGGACTGTACTGGATTTGCGGAACCCGAGTATATCCTAAGCTCCCTCACCATTGGCGAGGCGCATGTGTATTGGGAACCATACGACCTTCCTTTTTCCTTTTGCCTACATCCCAGGGAGAACAACTGGGATATCCTGTGTATAGAAGTCGACAGCTAAAGGAGGCCTTGAAAATAGGCCAATGGGACAAATGGGATGCAACATCCGAAGAATGGCCACCTGAGAGAATTATCTCATACTATGGACCTGCTACTTGGGAGCAGGATGGGACATGGGGATATCGTACCCCTGTTTATATGATTAATCGAATAATACGTTTGCAAGCAGTTGTTGAAATAATAACCAATGAAACTAGTAAAGCACTAACTCTTTTGGCTAAGCAAAGTACGCAAATGCGCACAGCTATTTATCAAAATCGTTTAGCTTTAGATTATATTAGCAGCTGAAGGTGGGGTATGTGGAAAGTTGAATTTAAGTAATTGTTGTTTACAGATTGATAATAATGGGCATGTAGTTGAAGATCTAGCCACCCAGATGAGAGAGCAGACATTTGTGCCTGTCCAGACCTGGCACAGTTTGAATCTGGATGGGTGGTTTGGTTCACTATTTTAATGGTTTGGTGGTCTAAAAGCCCTTGTGTTTATTGTATTATTCATATTAGCTATGTGCTTATTGCTCCCTTGTCTCCTACCCCTTTGCTTACGCATGGTAACTTCAGTACTTGATAGCACTATAGAGCGGAAGGCAGCTGCGAAGGTATTAGCTATGTGGCAATATTACCCTATACCCCACGATGATGCTGTTACACCAGTATAATGTGTTAAATAACTAATGAGTGATTTAATTCTCACCCTTTCCCACTTGCGGGTGAGAATAATCAAAGGGGGGAATGTGGCAGGCTATGGCCTAGCATGGCCTGTTACTATGAAAGGCTTGTAAGTTAGGCCTGGATCCTAACTCCCATTATAGCTAGAAAAGAACCAAAAATCTGTGAAAAATGAGAAAACTGTTTTAAACTGCTTAATAAGAAGTTTTACATGAATTCATAAGTCTTTCATTATTCTCTTGTGTGCAAAAGAAAGAAATGTTTCAATACATGAATTCCTGAAGCTAGGGATAACCTTGCAGTAGAGAAGTATCAAAATCAAGAACTGCACCATTGTTAGAACAATCCTAAGGGAGGGGGCTGGTTGCTAGGCCCCGGAGGGATTTCTGATTGGACAGGTGCAGGGAGCGTTGGAACCAATGAGAAGTTTGCATGTATCGAGCTAGAACCAATAGAAAGTTCTCATGTATCAAACTGAAAAAGAGGTATAAATGGTTATGTCTCTGTAAAAACTTTGCTCAGTTCCTTTTGAAGCTTTGACTGACTGGGCCTGTGCACAATAAACTGGCTTGGACCCTGTCAATTGACTCCTGGATTTATTCATTGATTGCACTTTGCTGCAGCAATGTCATCTAATGCCCTTAGACTTGTTGGGAGGGAGTTCCACAGTGTTGATGCCAGTAGTGATGGAGCTCTTTTTGAAGTTGTTTGTTTAGTCTTGTGATAGCCTGTAAGTGTGCCGATCATGTTGTCATTATTGGTCCTTCTTGGTCTATTGCTGATATCCCTTGTTATGATGTTTTGGAGTACGTCCACTGAACGTTGGTGAATGATTTTGAAGATGGTCATGATTGTTTTATATTTTGCTCTTGCCGCCATTGGGAGCCAGTGTAGTTGTTGTAGGACGGGGGTGATGTGCTCTGCCCTTGGAGTGTCTGTAATGATGCGTGCTGTGGTGTTTTGCACCATCTAGAGTGGGTGTAATGTGTGCTGAGGGAGGCCTTGATATAGTGAGTTCCCATAATCAAGCAGTGGTGTGATGAGTGCTTGGCATACTGTGCAGAAGTGGTCCTGGTGGAGTATTGGTTTGATTTTTCTGATGGTTCTTAAATGTTGAAAGGCCTTGTTTGCGGTTTTGGTGATGTGGGATTTCAGGTTCAGAGCTCTGTCCAATGTGATGCCAAGGTACTTAACTTCTTCTTTGGCTACTATATGTTTGTCTAGAATGCTGATAGTCTGTGGGGGTACGAAGGTGGGGTTCCTCGTGACGAACATTGCCTCAGTTTTATCGTAGTTGATCGTTAGGTTGTTGGCTCTGAGCCAAGCATTCATGTCTTCAATGCATTCGGTTATTGCTGTAGTATTTAGTGGTAGTAGGTTGATTGGAGCATAGACCATGATGTCATCAGCATATATGTGGTAGTGGAGTTTGTGGCGCTTGATGATGTTGCATATGGGCTGGATGTAGATATTAAAGAGCATTGATGATAGGTCTGAACCTTGTGGTATTCCCTGCATGACGGGGAACTGCAGTGATTTCTTTTGGTCGCATTTGACTTGTTGTTTTCAATCTTCCAAGTAGGATGTAAACCACTTCAGAGTATTTTTGGAGGAGTGGAGTGGCCTAGTGGTTGGGACAAGATACTTCAGGCCGGAAGGTCGGGGGTTCAAATCCCACTAGAGGACAGCAACCTTGGGCCGGAAGGACTGGGGTTTCTAGTCCCACAGGTGCTCCTTGTGGTCTTGGGCAAGCCACTTAACCCTCCATAGCCTATATTCCCTGTAAAATAGTTATCTCCAAGTTATAATGCCCTGTTCAATGTAATTTCAGTTTGTTCAATGTAAACCGCACTGATGAAGAATAGCGCGGTATATAAGAGAATGTAAATAAATAAATACATTTTTGCATAATCCTATCTGCTGTAGGCGTTGCAGTAGCTTGGCGTGGGATACAGTGTCAAAGGCTGCCGAAATGTTCATGAATACTAGCAGGAATCCATTCTTTATGTTATCCATGCCTCTTAGGAGATTGTCAAAGAAGGAAGTGACACTCCGTGTCGGGCTCTTAAATCCATGCTGATGGATGTCTAGTGGGGCATTTGCGTCAATATGGTCCTGAAGTTGCAATTGCACTGTCTTTTCAATGATTTTCGCAAGGAATGGTAGGCTGGATATGGGACAGTATGATTTTGGTTCGGAGGGGCTAAGGTTTCCGCTTTTGAGTATCGGTCGTATCATGGCATGCTTTAGGGGTTGCGGCATGTATCCTTGTTGGAGTGACTCTTTGACCATTTTTTGAATGTGATGAGAGAACTGGCTTTTTGTAGCTTTGAGCCACGCCACTGGGCATGGGTCTGACGGTGAGGTTGTTGTGTTGAGTCCAGCTATTATGTCCTCTACTGCTACTTAGTTGCTATGCTGAATTCCTCCCATGTTTGTTGCTGCTCTTTTATCTTGTGGTCGTCTGTCAGTGGTGTGATAGAGCATGTCTGGATGGTGTTTTTTGACTTTATGTAGTCTGAAAATTCCTGTGGGTCAAGATGGTGGGTGCATTGTTGCGTGTTGTCCTTTCTGAGTTTCTGAACAATGCTAAAGAGTTCTCTTGATCTATTAGCAGATTTCATGATTAGGTTGGTGTGGTGTTGCTGTCTACACCCATTTATTAGATTCCAGTTGCTTGACTCTGTATTGGGTCAGGGAGTTATATGACTTGTTCCTCCTCCATTTTATTTCCAGTCTTCTGAGTGTTCGCTTTGCGTCTCTGATTTCATTTGAGTACCAGGGAGTGTTGGATCTCTTGCGTGCTTCTGGTTCTGTGCTTGTTGGGGCTGATGCTGCGTTAGATATTAATGTGTTCCACTTTTCTATGTTTAGATCAAGGGTGTCATATTCCTGTTGGAGTTGTGGAGTGATTTCGTTTATGAATGTGTCTTTGTTGAAAGCTTTAAATCGTCTAGCTACTCTCTCATCTTCTTTATGTTGGGTGGGGTTATTCAGGGTCAAGGTGAATTCAATCACATGGTGATCTGACCAAGGAACTGGCGTGATTGTTGGTGTTGAGGTCTTGTTCTGTTCCACTAATTGCATTGGCATAAAGACCATGTCTGGAGTTGTACCATGCTGGTGCATTGGGGCGGTAATTGTTTGGCAATATTTTAGTGACTCCATGGCTTTTAAGAATGTTGTGGCCTCTCTGGTGGGTGCGGATGTAAGGTTGTAGTCTCCTAGTGCAATGAGGGGTTTGTGTCTTCTGCTATGTGCACATATTGCTTCAACTACTGTGTAGAGATGTTTGGTTCCAGGTGGCCTGTATGTGAGGGAGATGCTTAGGTACTTGTTGGCTATAGTGAATGTATTAGATTTGATTGTAGTAGTAGTAGTAGTAGTGGTGACGATTGTCTTGAATCTGTATTCCTTTCTGGTAAGTATTAGTACACCACCTCCTCTCCTTTGTAGGTATCCATGTAATATCTGTCCTGTAAGGGAAACTCATAAATGGTCAAGCCAGCTATAGCTCAGCATGAGGAGGATGGGGTAGGGGACTAGGATTGCCATCTGGCTCCAGATTTGCCTGACAGGGTTAATGAAGTCCTCATTTATTTATCCTATTTCATGCAGGGACTTGTAGTTCTTATTTCCCAAGACTACAAGTTCCTGCATACAATGAAGTAAGTCCAGCACTGGATCAACCCTGTTAGGCAAATATGAAGATAATTGACACCCTAAGCTCAATAGAGACACCAGGCACACTACTGCGTAAAAACACACCTACACTAATGTAGCAGCAGATAAGCATGCAATAAATAAATCCAGGAGTCTTTTCAAGGATCCAAGCCAGTTTAATGTGCACATGGCTCAAGCAATAAGCAATTTCAAAATGGCTGAGCAATGGCTTCTAGTAAAACAACAACTTTTATAGCTTTCTTGTCCATTCTAAGCATAGGCAAACTTTTCATTGGTCCCAGTACCCCTCTCACCCATCTATTGGTCCCGGTACTGATATGGCTACCCAATCGGGACTCTGGTCTGGGCCCAGCACCTGGTTGCCCCCCTTCTAGTCCCAATTACAATGGTCAGTGTCTCTAACTTGTTACTTCTCTCCTCCAAGGTCGCTGAGCTTGTTAAAACATATGGGAAGCAGGGCACTGTAACCTTGCTTTTTGCAGAGTTAATTAATTCCATAGAAGCTGTGCTCTCTTATCAGTACCAATTAGAGCTGTTTTCTGTCTTTTATAAGTTTCGTTTCTGCTTAGCTATGTTCAGTTAAACTGAGTTAAGTTTCAATTCTATGGTGTCATCATTCAGGGGGGTTTTCATTCCTCTGGGCCTAACTACAGGCTTCAGTTACAGGTCAAGCTGCTCAGGCCTGTCTGCTTAGTTCAATTAGCATGGATCATAGGCCGTCGCCTACCACATTCCCCCCTTTGATTATTCTCACCCGCATGTTAATAAGGTGTGAGAATCAAATCACATAATACTAGGTAAAGGTATCACTCTGTGGTATAGGGTAGTAAGTTCACATAGCTAGCATCTTTGTAGCTGTCTTACGCTCTACAGTGTTATTAATAACTGAAGTTATCATTTGCAAGCAAAATGGCAAGAAACAAGGGAGCAACAGGCAGATAGTCAAAGTCCATAGTTTGGCAAGAGTGGGAAAAAGAACTAAAGGATTAGAAGGTTCGGTTGCATCTTTGTTGTGCTGTCGTAAAGCTTCTGATTTAGACAGACCAGCTGTCCATCCTTCGTAGTAGATTGTGGTCCAGTCCGAACAAAACACAAACTGTCAACAATGGGGTGGGCCAATACCCACTCACTAGTAGTATTATGTAAATCAGTCTGATTGTATAGGATAGAATAGTTCAGTTCTTGCGTCTCCCAGGGCCACTGATCTCCCATCTTAGTTCCTCCACAATAGAAACAGTCAGAAGTGTGGAGACTAGATGCTATTGCTCCAGTAAGTTCAAGAAACAAGTTCTGGTGGTGGTATGAGGAATTGCAACGGTGGCTTGCATAGCCTTGTAGAAAGTCAAAATCTAGAACAACTTTTGGATTGGAGAGTATACCAATGCAAGTATAGGAAGAATGATAAAACAAGGTCTGAGTGACCTTCGGTCCAGTTCATGTTGTACTTATACAGGCTGCCCAGGGAGATAAGGCAAAAGTCATTTCAAAGCACTCCAAGGCTGCTATCACGATGAAACAGTAGAGAATCATGATGAAAGTTCTCTGAAGAATTAGTGCAAGTCTTTGAAAAACCAGTGCAATCTGTTGATAATTCTTGACCACGAAGTCTTCTTCTTCTTTACTGTACGTTGACCTGTTTTGCTCTCAGTAGCATGCAACAGGTGTAGCGTTGATTGTAGATCCTCAAGCTTCCACTGTACATGACCTTACCAGCTTTTTGGCAGGAGTAGGGCTGTAGATTCCAAAGTATCACTGTCCTCTGGGATGTCTCAATTTCTTAAAATATCATAGCATAGTCTCTTAGGCTATTATTGCTTCCTTAGAGCAGTTCACTCTTTAGGAGATCAAAACAGTCTTTTCAGAGTATTTAAACACAGTCTCTTAGAAGATTCAATTTCTTAACACAACACAGTCTCTTTCTGATGATTGCAGGTTTTTTCAGATGCGAGGCTTACCTTCAGATAAACAAACAGTCTTGAAATAGTGCAGTTTCTGAGGGACCAATAAGTCTTAGGTCCGTGGTTGTTGTTGTAGGGTGAGGTGCAATGGAGTCTCAGGATGCTGTACAGTAGTCCAGTGATCAGGTTCAAGAGCAGCTGCTGGCTTCACTTGATTATGATGGGTCCAAGGATCAAATTCTGCGACTTTTACTGCAGTTGGAGTTGACAGGATGACGACATAGGGTCCTCTCCAATGCAGGGCTAACAGTATCTTTCTCCACTCTTTGATCCACACCGAGACTCCAGGCTTGAAAGGATGCAGGGGTGCAGGCAAATTGATGAGTAATCGATTTTGTACTCAGGTATGAAGACTCCTGCAAAACAGAACTTAAAACCAATAGTTCATGTCTAATAATTTCAGATCCTATCTGTCTCATATCTCCTTTTATTTCCTATACAATAGGCAGGGGTTGCCCATACAGAATCTCAAAAAGGGAGACTCCTATAGACTTAGCAGGGGCTAAGTATATCCTAAGAAGGGCTATGGGAAGAACCTGGGGCCACTTCAGGTAAACCTCTTGGCAAAGTTTAGACAACTGAGATTTCAGGGTTCTATTCATACATTCTACTTTTCCTAAATTCTGAGATCTATAGGCAGTATGTATCTATTAATATCGATATCTTGGGCTATACTTAATGGACTTGCTTCCTAAGGTTATCCACCCTCATTCTTTGTACAGGGCCCCATATGCATGCAAGGTTGTAAGGGTATACTTGAAATCTGGGTACACATTTAGACAGGGCTCTTTTCCTATTGTTAGTGCTCTAGTGAGGACTATCAGTTCAGCTTTCTGTGGTGAAGTTTCTGGGGCCAGGGCTGAGGACTCAACTACCAAATCAGGGGTCACCACTGCATATCTAGCACAACAATGTCCATTGATGATGAAACTGCCTTCAGCCACAAAGAAAGTCTGTTCAGGGTTCTCCAGAGGGACATCAGTCAAATCCAGGTGGCTTGAGAATACAGTGTCCATAATTTCTAAACAGTCATGATCAGGGGATCAAGACCAACTGATAACAACATAGCAGGATTGAAAGCTTGACTGACCCTTCAGTTGTATCTGGGGTTTTCACACAACATACTCTAATATTTCAACATTCATAGATTTGTTAGCTAGTAATTTCCTTTGTATTTCATATTGGTTAGAACAGAGTGTGGTACAGTAACTTGAAGATTCTGTCTCAAAGTGAGCTTGTCAGCTTTGCTCACTAGGAGGGCTGTAGCTTGCAACAGCTCTCAAATAAGGGGCCAGCCTTTTGCAACTACATCCAATTGTTTGACAAATAGGCTACTGGTTGTTGCCAAGGTCCAAGAGATTGAGTCAACACTCCTAGAACATTTCCTTGCGACTCATGAACATAGAGACTGTAAGGTTTTCTGGACATCTGGTAGACCCAGAATTGGTGACAACATCAGAGTGTTTTTTTCAAAGATCAAAAGGCTGCATCCTGTTCAAGTCCCCATTCCTCTGGAGACTTTTCCATTCCTTTGATAGCTTGATACAATGTGATACAATGGTTTTTGCTAGCAGCGCAAAATTGGGGATCCATATACAACAGTACCCTGTGGCACCCAAGAAGGCTCTCACTTGCCTCCTGGTGGTTGGAGTAGGAATACTGCATACAGCTGCTTTGCGTTCTGGTAAGGGTTCCAGGCGTCAAATTCCGCTGGACAACTGGAATCCTAGGTATTTAACTTGTTTGACATAATTATGCTTTGGCTCTTGAGACTTTGTATCCAGCCTCATTAAAAAGGTGCAAGAGTTCACTGGTGGCTGGTGGACATTCACTTTCTGAGTTGGTGGTAATCTTGTCTAGGTGAGTTGGCCCTACCTCCTTGTAGTGGGGTCTTGGGCTAAGCGTATACAGAAAAAAACATCTTTTTAAGTCCAGAATGATGAAATGTATAGCTTCAGCAGAGATCAGCTCCAAGAGAATATAAGGATTTTGGTACCACTGGTTGTATAGTTTCAGCTGCATCATTCATTCTTTCTTAGATCCTGCACTGGGCGGTAATCACCTGTCCCAGGCTTCTTGACTGGCTTGAGGGTGACAATGGCAGGGGCTATGTTCTTCGCTAGGCCAGGTGGATTATCTTCTGCCCATCCTCCAGGTAGGGCTATGAGGTTGGTAAGTGTACAGCTTGTTGCTTTGGATGCAGGTGAATAGAACCGCCATTCTTCTTCTTGGGGACAGTTAACACCATCAGGCCAGCAGATTTTGAGTTTCATTTTTTTTCTTCCTTCAACAGAGGATATCTGTGCTTGAAGCTTTGCAAGCAGGTCTCGGCCCAAAAATGGAATAGGGCATTCAGGCATATACAGGAACTGGTACATTATTATTATTATTTTTTTTCTAGTTCACACATGTGGTTCTGCAGAAAAGGCTTTGCGAGAAAAACACAGGGGCTACTGGCTTTAGTATTCTGCTCCTGTATCCCCCATAAAAGTCCATATATTGGTCCCCTATTTTTCAGACTGACTCCTGGGGACCCAGGGAAACTGGAGAGTCCGGTCTGGCCTAGTCTTCATCCATGCTGTAGCCCTCTCAGGCTGCCACTCACGCTATAGCTGCTCCACTCTCGTGCTGAAACACTGTGCTTGGTTTATTGTTTTATGACTTTGCAATCAAGTACTCCCTCGGGAGTCAAGATACGGGCATTCACTTCTCTAATGTCCTTCTTTTTCTATAATGGGCGCACTCACACCCAGTTTTCACATCCGCTGCTCCTTCGATTAGGAAAAGCTCCACATCATCCAACTAAAATATCATTCACTTTCTCTGTTACATTTATTTTCACAATTCACACACCCTCTGATTAACTTTCATTTAACCATTATGCCCGCAAATTCATCCAGTTCTTTGCAATTTCCGTTCATTAGTTCAATCAAGTCCTAAAACTTCTCAGTGTATAATGCAGTTTTTTTTTCAGTTCTAAACAAGTCTGGTCAGCTGACTTTCACTTCTAGTCCGGAGGGGGTGGACATTCCCCTGTTGCAGAGGTGGCTAGCAAACTACTTGGGAATCTGTAGTCCCCCCCCCCCCCTCTCCTGGATTCTGTTTCTCCTAGCAATGCTCTATCCAGGAGGTTGATTTTTTTTTTTTTTAAAAGGATCCACTTCTCTGCTGTGGGCACATTAGTTCACGCCCACCGGGGGGGTGACATCATCGGTGGAATGGGCTCCATCCCCCCCTTAAGCACTCTAAACGGAGCTACTTACAGAGAGAGAGAGAGAGAGACGAGACAGGATACCTAGAAATTCTGGGGCAAAATCCTGATTGGGACAGAGACATTTCATAATCTTCAGTAAATCCCTTACTGAAATTCTTGATCATACTTGAAAAGACACTTATTATTTCTGTAAACATAGGGCAGGCAGGAAACACTTAGATTGAGCACATACATCCATTATGCTTCTTATAGAGAGAACTATAGCTATCTGTCAGCATGTCTCTGCAAAAGAAATTATTTTTTTTAGTTCAGGAAGCAAATATTTAAAAGACATTCCGGATATTTTTCATAAAATACAGTACACCTTTCCCTTTTTTTTTTTAAATACAGAAAAGCTAACTGATTTGTTCATTAGTAACCAGCACAGAGGGGAAGCATGCATTCAAATGACTTATACTCATTCATAAAAAGATAAACTTTGTTTTTAAAACTTTTGGTTAAACAGAGCTAGTGAAACCAGAGAAAAAACTAATTATAAATTCATCACGCTTCGATTAAATGAAGAGACTTTTCAAATCGGCAGTCCCTTTTCATTCCTAGGAGAAATTTCCTGCAGTCTCCAGCTGTCTCTCCAGAACCTTTTTTTTTTTTTTTTTAAGGATATGTGGAAGCCACACCCCTCTGCTCGCGGGGAAACAATTGAACTGTGCTCATAAAAAGAGACTTCTCATTCACATGGACAGAGATGCCAGAAAAAAACAATTTAAATCAATGTTAAGTCGTGATCTAATTACTTTGTAGATCAAAGGAAAAACAAAAACAGTTCTTTATCATTTCCTATTTGAATCATAAAACACAGGGCAAAGCTAAGCCCACAAATATATTATACCTATCTGACCGGAATAACTAATCTTACCCTACACACTATAACTGAACTAAACCCGTCACCTCCTGGATAGTTCTGCAAAGTAACAGCAATATAACAGGCTCAATTGACTTAGAAATGCAGACAGAGCAGAGAATATAACTAAAAACTGTTTGCGGAGCTCTGATGATTAATACAACCTTCAAAACTAAAATTCTGACTAAATATTCTTATTGAATGGTACACAATACATGACCACAGCAGGAGGAACATTACTATCAGAACAAAGTGAATAAAAACAGGTAGAAACAGGTATAATTGTCCTGATTAGTCCAGCAGCAGATCGTTGAAAAACATGCCTGCATAGGGTTAAACAGCACCAAACATTCTCCTGCACAGACACGCCCCCTGTCAGCTTTTTCACTGTGCTAAAACCAACTGGGTGAGACCAGCTTTTTGATTTCTAAAAATGACCGTAGGTGTTTTGGGTCTTCATTCTGCTCTATTAATACAATTTCTTAACCAGTGAACTGTCACAAAGTACTCAACATAATAATCTCACATTTATAACAGAAGGGAAACTCGTGGTTTCAACAGATAACAAAAATCAAATACACAGGACGGACAATACATCAAACGCTTCATCCGTTTCGCGACCTAGACGCAGTCACCCGACTAGGAACTGCGCTAGTCCAGAGTCCACTCTGCTTGGTCCGTGCTGCCAGACCTCTCATTCACACTTCATTCACATAATCATGCTAGCAACGTATCTTAGAATGCATTCCTTTCTATCTATTCTGACTAGTCTTTTTCCCAATTACAAAAAGGATGAGGGTTTCACCCGGCGAATTCCCATGCAGGGTTACTCGGCCCTTCCTTGAGAGCTCTCTTACCAATTCCCAATATCTCGAGATTACAAATTCCAAGTTCCACTGGCAGTACTGCTCTTTCTATTTCTGTCTAGACATACCAAAAACCCAGTCCTGTCTGCTCTGACCAGGCTGAATCATGATTCTCTATAACAACTGTACCTAGCGAATACTCATGCAAGGATTTTCAAACAAAGACTTAAGTCTTACCAAAGTTTGCAAACTGCAGTTCTAACTCATCTGTCTAGACAGGTTTTCAAAACTATACTTACCAGATCTGGTTCCCAAGCTTCTGAGTTGGATCCTGGACTCCCCCGGGTCGGAAGTGTTAGCCAGCTGGACTCAGTGCCTGCCGAGGCCAGGCAGAACTCCCTCCGATACAAGAGGATCGGTGGGCCCAGGGAGATTCCCCTGCGTCGGATTGGCATGGTTCCAACTGGACCAAACCTCAAGGCGAATTACGTGGATTTATTCACTTGAACACTATCCATCACTCGCACTTCCCGGCCAACGCACCAAGAATGTAGCAGCAGATAAGCATGCAATAAATAAATCCAGGAGTCTTTTCAAGGATCCAAGCCAGTTTAATGTGCACATGGCTCAAGCAATAAGCAATTTCAAAATGGCTGAGCAATGGCTTCTAGTAAAACAACAACTTTTATAGCTTTCTTGTCCATTCTAAGCATAGGCAAACTTTTCATTGGTCCCAGTACCCCTCTCACCCATCTATTGGTCCCGGTACTGATATGGCTACCCAATCGGGACTCTGGTCTGGGCCCAGCACCTGGTTGCCCCCCTTCTAGTCCCAATTACAATGGTCAGTGTCTCTAACTTGTTACTTCTCTCCTCCAAGGTCGCTGAGCTTGTTAAAACATATGGGAAGCAGGGCACTGTAACCTTGCTTTTTGCAGAGTTAATTAATTCCATAGAAGCTGTGCTCTCTTATCAGTACCAATTAGAGCTGTTTTCTGTCTTTTATAAGTTTCGTTTCTGCTTAGCTATGTTCAGTTAAACTGAGTTAAGTTTCAATTCTATGGTGTCATCATTCAGGGGGGTTTTCATTCCTCTGGGCCTAACTACAGGCTTCAGTTACAGGTCAAGCTGCTCAGGCCTGTCTGCTTAGTTCAATTAGCATGGATCATAGGCCGTCGCCTACCACACTAACACCCAACACATACTAGCACTTAGACTATGTGTACAGGGCTGTTTCTCTCCAAACCCTCAAGAACACAAACCCAACAAGGAAGGAAACATTCCCCTGAGCAACTCACAACTAACCAAGGAGGCAGGAGCAGAGGATCTATGATAAAATAAATAGGAGGAATAGGGGCATGAAAACAGAGAAGATGCCCCATCCCTTGTAATTAATTTCTTGTAATTAATTTCTTGTAATTAATTCTTGTAATTAATTTCTTGTAATTAATTTCTTCTCCACCCCACCCTTTATTCCTTCCTCAATAAACCTCAGGCATTTGCCCCTATTTGACTCACTTTTAATATTGAACTATCAGCAGCCAATCAAAAACTGCCTATGCAGAAAGGGCCTGTGTTTCGGAGAGTGAGTTTGCATATTTCTGCTATTATGCCACAGAATAATAAATGTAAACTAGGAACTTCAAGCAGCAGCATACTTAGCAAGTTCATGTACAGAAAAGGTTTTAATTTCAGTGCCTATTTACTAAGGGGGTCATTTTAGAAGCATTGTTCACAAGTTGATAGCTGAAAATGGGCATTCAGACATGCAAAACGTAGAGACATCCCTGGAGCCATTTTAGAAAGCAGAATATATGAAAGAATCTCTTTGCTTGACCGGGCATCACCAGGTAGCAACATTCAACCTCCACTCTCTGACTTCAATTCTCTAAACTCAAGTAAGGAATGACATGAAAACAAACACACAGAAAATTATATTAATGACAGTACTACTTAAGGCCTTAAGGGAGGGAATCACAAGTCTACAAAGTTGAGCAGTTTCCTGTAATGCCCTCACCTTAGCGTGGCCGTAGTGTGATAGGCGATGGACTAGTATGTAGCTGAGGCCTGTCAGCTAGGCCTGAAGCCCTCTCCCCTGCTTTAGAATATTATTGCTGACTTTGGAATATTACAGAAATACCAGTAGCTGTTAGCAAAACCGCTCTGCTCTGCTTCTGATAAGCAAAGTAAAAGTAAAACTTTTCCACTGTTTATTGTTTTGATAAGCACAGATGTCTTTTCAGTGTTATGCTGCTCCACTGTATCTCTGCTAGATGTGCTGCGACCTTGCAAGCAGAATGAAAAAACAGAAAAGTATTAGAATGTTATGTCTGAAGTTTTGAGCCATGGCGAGAGAGATGTGCGCAGGGGTGGGAACAGGGGGTAAGCCCAGTCACAGATGGCTATTGGATGACAGTAGCTGGGCCACCAAGACCAATGAGGAGGTTGACCTGTATTAGATTGGGGAAGAAAGGTATATAAACTGTCATTTTTCTGAGCTCTGGGCTCAGCCATTTTGTATGTAATCATTGTCTGAGACTGTGCACATTAAACTGGCTTGAATTCTAGTCAATAGACTCCGGGTTTTATTGGTTGCGGGCACTTCGCTATTACATATTCTTGGTTCCCTGACCGGAAAGGCGTAATACGCGAATAGTGCGCAAGAAATATTACCCCTTATTACCGCCTCCAGGTTTGGTCCGGCTGGGACCACAGCCGACCAACGTGGGGAGGATCCCAGGCGCCGACCAGTCCCTTGCATTGGAGGGTTCCGCCCTGCCTCGGCGGCCTGCTGGGTCCAGCTGGCCAACACCTCGAACCCAGGGGAGTCCAGGATTCAACCCAAGGTGGAACTGGTTGCGCAGCGCATTAGCTACCGGATCCGGTGAGTATTGATTTTTCTGGTTCTTAGTCAGATAGCTTTGGGAAAGTCTCGAGACAAATTTGGTACGGTAACAGGTAAAGGAAGTCTGATCAACTTCCAGGGCGGCACTAGTACCCTTGCATGAGTATGCGCGAGGCGAAGCTGCTGACCCTTTTGGTTTGGTAATTTTGGTTTAGTCAGTTAGCCCGGGAGTTTTGGAATTTGGGAAATGCTAGCATGTTTGGTTGTGTGGAGTGTGCTTGAGAGGTCTTGCAATACAGGCCAAGCGAGAGCGGACTCCTTAGTAGCACAGTTCCTGGCCGGGCGACCGCGTCCAGGTCGCGAACAGGAGGAAGCGTTTGTTGTTTGACCCCCTCATTGTTTTGTGGGCTACGCGGACCCCTCACCCATAGCCATCCTACCTACCCTTTCTGTTTGCTGTCTTGTACGTTATACGTTATAATGGGAGGGGCGGAGTCCGTACAAACTCCGCTGAACTGTATGATCACGAATTTTAAGAAAGGTTTTAGTGGTGATTATGGGATAAAAATGACAGCGACCTGCTTAGAAATATTGTATAGTAGGGTGTGGCCGGCGCTGGACGCCGGGTGGCCACCAGAAGGTACTTTTGATATCCAAATTGTGACCCGTGTGCACAAGGTAGTGCGCAGCTATAGTCCCGAACAGTTTCCCTACATAGACTCCTGGTTAGGTATATGTGAGAAGCAGCCCTCCTGGATGAAGCGTTGCTGTGAGGGACAGAGTAAAATTATGTTAGCAACTGCCACGAGAGTCCCTGCCAGGAAAGAGAAGCCCCCTATTTATGTAGCCCAAGAGTCTCCAGAGATCCCAAAGTATCCACCTGCCTTTCTGTATACTCCAGTCCTGTCAGCACCACCCCAAGTACCCCCATTAGTACCCCGGGTAGGGCTGGAGGTAGTGAGAGTAGCTCCAGCCGAGGTGCCTCCACCTGAGCAACCACCTCCAAAACTTGAAGAGCAGACCCCTCCCCGCAGAAGTCGGAGCCCTAGTCCTGAGCAGCGCTGTGATGAGGAACAATCATCCCCCGATGAATCCGCTAGTGGAGGGTCAGATGCCAGTCCAGGGCCATCCACTAGTTCAGACACCGGTAGTAGAGCCACCCCTAGGTCCGCTAATCTGTGTTATGTCCTTAGAAGCAGAAAAGCGGGCCCGAAAGAAGTCCGCCAACTGCCGCTGCGGCAGGTGCTAGGATTACCCATTCAAAATGACGAGGGTCAGGTTGTGACCGGACCGACCAGTCTAGTTTATGTGCCTTTCTCCACAACAGATTTATTGAATTGGAAAACGCATTATGCCTCCTATACTGATAAGCCCCAAGATTTGACAGAATTAATGACGAGTATTATGCAAACCCACCAGCCTACCTGGTCTGACTGCCGCCAGCTCCTGGCTACCCTTTTTACTACTGAAGAACGTGCACGGATAGTGCGAGCAACCACTAAATGGTTGGAAGAGAATCCTGAAGTTGGAAGAAACCTAGATCTAGATCCCCGGCAGGCAGCAGCCGCAGATTTCCCCAATGAAGATCCCGGGTGGGACCCAAATAGTGATGTAGGAGAAAAAGCCCTCACCCGGTTTCGCCAGGCTCTACTGCAGGGCCTAAAGAAGGGAGGCCAGAAAGCTATGAATATTGGGAAAGTAGCAGAAGTTCTTCAGCGCCCAGATGAGAGTCCGGCTGCTTTCTATGAGCGATTAACTGAAGCTTATAGACTTTACACCCCATATGACCCAGCAGCCGAGGAGAATTTACGCATGGTGAATAGCGCTTTCGTGAGTCAGTCCCAGGGAGACATAAAACGAAAACTGCAGAAATTAGAAGGATTTGCGGGCATGAACTCAGCACAACTAATGGAAGTCGCACAAAAGGTATATGTGAATTGTGATGAAGAATGCAAAAGGGAAAGTGAAAGAAGGATGAGGAGAAAAGTGGATCTGCTCGCTGCAGCACTAGTGGAAGGACGCAGAGGAGGATATCCTAACCGAAGAGCCAGAGGACGGGGAAGGGGCCGAGGGAGCTCTCGGCCCCCCTTAGGTGCAAATCAGTGCGCTTATTGTAAAGAGGAAGGACATTGGAAGGATACATGCCCGAACATGAACTCCGCCCCCTGGAGGGGACGCGGGAGCGCTAGGAGAGGAGGGGGGCGATTCCAGCAGCAAGGGGGGATGCAGCGCGCACAGTTTCAACAGTTCCAGCAGAATGAGACTGCCGTGCAGGGAGTGGCAGTCACTGAAGCAGATTTCATGGATGATGAGGACTAGGCCAGACCGGGCTCCAAGTTCCGCCCCACCTGGAGTATGGGCAGAGAATAATCCACCTGGCCTAGCAAAGAATATAGCTCCTGTACTTGTTACCCTTAAGCCGGGAGCAGAACCAGTGCATGTGCGTCAGTATCCCCTCCCACGACCAGCAATTGAAGGTATTCATCGCCACCTGAAGAAATTACTGCAGTATGGACTTCTTAGAGAATGCCAATCACCCTGGAACACCTCCCTTCTCCCAATCAAGAAGCCTGGGACAGGTGACTACCGCCCAGTGTAGGATCTACGTCGAGTGAACAGTGCAGTTGAAACCATACATCCAGTAATACCAAATCCCTACACCCTCCTGGGACTGATTCCAGTAGAAGCCACTCATTTCACTGTTTTGGACTTAAAAGATGCCTTTTTCTGTATACGCCTGGCAAAGGCCAGTCAGCATTTGTTTGCTCATAGCCACCAACAATGAAACAGATTGTGTGCATGTTACCCCAAGAAACTCAAGATGCTTGCCCTCAACAGGGCATTATTCATAGGAAAATGACTTTTGCTGCTAGCCTTCTCCGGGGCATTACTAATAGGAATACCTCTACCTTATGTCTCTACCTCCTTACTAGTCCCCTGGCAATGTTTACAGTTAGCCCATGCCCTGCAGATACAATGGAAGTTACACACAGCCTATAGGCCTCAGAGTTCAGGGAAAGTAGAGAGAATGAATCGTACCCTGAAGTCTCAGATATCCAAACTTTGTCAGGAAGCCCACCTGAAGTGGCCCCAAGCTCTCCCCATTGCCCTTCTCCGAATACGTTCAGCCCCCATCACGCCATTAAGAGTATCCCCATTTGAGATTTTGTATGGGAGGCCCCCGCCTATAGTACAGGGGATAAGAGGGGATATGAATCAGATTGGATCAGAAATCACTAGGCAAGAATTGTTGGCTCTAAGTTCTGTTTTGCAGAGCCTTCATACCTGGGTGCAGGACCAGTTGCCTATCAATCTAACAGAGCTCTTGCATCCTTTCAAGCCTGGAGCCTCGGTGTGGGTAAAGGAGTGGAAGAAGACACCGCTGGCACCTCATTGGAAAGGGCCATACATCGTTTTGCTATCCACCCCAACAGCTGTTAAAGTGGCCGAGTGAAGCCAGCAACAATTCCTGAGAGTCGCCCTTGGACTTCGATCGCTAATCCTGCAGCACCATTGCGCCTCACGCTGCGAAGAAAAGATCCGTCATCATAAAGACTTAGCCACCCTGCTCCTGAAAGAGACGTCCTTCAGTTTTGTATCACCCTATCAGTCCTTATCTATCTACCTCAATCAACCATTATCTACCTCAGTAATCATCAAAGACTATAATCACGATGATTACCAATTGCTGCTATTTCCTTCTTGCGGTAGCCCTAGGACTCTTGAGAACCACTCTTGCCTTGCCCCCTTGTGCAGCCTGTATAACTACCACCCGAACTGGTATGCAAGTTACCCAGACTTTGCTTTATCACTCTTACTACACTTGTACCGGTGTAGTCAGCCGGTGTATCTATAATGGTACAGAACTGAATGTCTGCACAAAGGGAAAGACTCGTACTTGTTTCAGACCTCGCCAGAATCCATCTTACTACGTCCTGGAATTGAGATGGAATGATGAAGATGGAGCCCTTATCAATGCTACAAGTCAACTCTCTGATCCCAGCCAACCTGCTTACCTGTATTTTGATGCTTGTGACTTGATTAATAGAAATAATTATTACAGGTGTGGATCATGGGAGCAAGCCTACTATTATGATGAGAAGTATATGTGTCCTGAAGGTGCGTACAACTGGGGAATATGCACTGGGATACATTCCCCAACAACATATAGCAAATCATCAGAAGCAGATTATTTCTGTCCGAAATGGGATTGTGTATACTATGCTACCTGGCCTGGTAGCCCTACAGGACAGACCGGAGATGATCGCAAGGCGCTGCTGGAAAGATTACCCTTACTGAAACCTGAACAGTGCAAGAAAAGCGCCTGAAATCCCCTACGACTTCAGATCTTTGACCCCAGCCAGTGGAAGCAAGGATTTCAATTTGGCCTGCGCATAGCAGGAGGTGGAACTGATCCTGGAACCATTATATTCATTCAGCTGAATGTAAAGACTCATGTTTCTTCACCATATCGCATACATCATACCTTCCATGAGGCCATGAAGGCAGAATTTGTAGTCCCCCATGCTTCGCAGAACTTGTTCATCGAACTAGCTGGAGCTGTGGCATCCAGCCTCCAGATCTCGGACTGCCTCTTTTGTGGAGGAACTCAAATGGGAGACCAGTGGCCTTGGGAAGCACAAGAACTGAACTATTCTGTACCATATAACCAAACTGATGTGCATAATACTACCAATGAATGGGTCCTAGCCCACTCCATAGTGGGTAGACTGTGTTTTGTACGAGCAGGACCACAATTGACTGCATTGGTAGGACAATTAGTCTGTTTGAACCAGAAATATTACAATGCCACAACTGGAAAGACTTCTTGGTGGTCAGGTGCCAATACTCCAGAACCTTCTAATCCTCTGATCATCTTTCCTTATTTGGCCACGATATGGACAAATCTGACTACACACAGCACTTGGCAAGCTCCACCTGGACTATATTGGATTTGTGGCACCCAAGCATATGCTAAACTCCCTGCCAAATGGGGAGGAGCGTGTGTTCTCGGAACAATACGGCCATCTTTCTTTCTTTTGCCCCTTTCCCACAGAGATCAATTGGGGTTCCCTGTATATAAAAGTTGACAGAAACGAGAAGCTCTCAGAATTGGCCAGTGGGACAAATGGGATGCAACCTCTGAAGAATGGCCACCAGAGAGAATTGTTTCTTACTATGGACCTGCTACCTGGGCGCAAGATGGTTCTTGGGGCTACCGCACCCCTATATATATGTTAGATCATATTATACGTTTGCAAGCTGTTGTTGAAATTATAACCAATGAAACTAGTAGAGCACTAACCTTGTTAGCTAAACAAGCCACACAGATGCGTACAGCCATTTACCAGAACCGCTTAGCTTTAGATAACTGCTTGCAGCTGAAGGGGGAGTATGTGGCAAGCTGAATTTAACTAACTGCTGCTTGCAAATAGATAATGAAGGACAGGTAGTAGAAGACATAGCCAATCACATGAGAAAACAAACTTATGTCCCAGTCCAAACGTGGCATGGTTTGCAACTAGATGGCTGGTTTGGTTCTTGGTTTTCCGGCCTAGGCGGCCTGAAGACACTTGTCATACTTGTATTCCTGATTGTAACTGTTTGCTTATGTATCCCATGTTTCCTTCCCCTATGCTTGCGTATGCTATGCTCCATTATTGATAATAGTCTTGACCGCAGGGAAGCAGCACAAATATTAGCAACATGGGACTACTACCGTATACCTCGAAGTGCTCCTTCTACTATAGTTTAGAGTACTGCCATATATATGTGTGATTAGATTCTCACCCTTTCTCGTGTGCGGGTGTGAATAATCAAAAGGGGGGAATGTGATAGGCGATGGCCTAGTATGTAGCTGAGGCTTGTCAGCTAGGCCTGAAGCCCTCTCCCCTGCTTTAGAATATTATTGCTGACTTTGGAATATTACAGAAATACCAGTAGCTGTTAGCAAAACCGCTCTGCTCTGCTTCTGATAAGCAAAGTAAAACTGCAAAAGTAAAACTTTTCCACTGTTTATTGTTTTGATAAGCACAGATGTCTTTTCAGTGTTATGCTGCTCCACTGTATCTCTGCTAGATGTGCTGCGACTTTGCAAGCAGAATGAAAAAACAGAAAAGTGTTAGAATGTTATGTCTGAAGTTTTGAGCCATGGCGAGAGAGATGTGCGCAGGGGTGGGAACAGGGGGTAAGCCCAGTCACAGATGGCTATTGGATGACAGTAGCTGGGCCACCAAGACCAATGAGGAGGTTGACCTGTATTAGATTGGGGAAGAAAGGTATATAAACTGTCATTTTTCTGAGCTCTGGGCTCAGCCATTTTGTATGTAATCATTGTCTGAGACTGTGCACATTAAACTGGCTTGAATTCTAGTCAATAGACTCCGGGTTTTATTGGTTGCGGGCACTTCGCTATTACAGTATGACTTCTTTTATTAGGAAAAAACTGCTACATGGCGCAAATTTGTATTATCACTGTATGTCATGCTTTGCACCAGTTTTTTGTTTATCTATTTGTTACAAGTCAAGCTAAACACTATGAGGCCAGTTCAAAGATGTGGGTCCCCAGAACGTCCAGTCATCGGGACGACATGGGAATGCATCCAATTCTGTTCCCGTGGGGGCTAGATGGCCCTATGGGAGCAGAATTGCAGTATAAGGCTGGGACGTCCAGGACGTGCTCCAATTCAGGCACCCCAAACATCCTGGCGCTTACCCGGCTAGCCCAGCCTGGCTCCTGCAAGGAACGGCAGTTTATTTATTTAGACAGTTTTGTATACCACCTTATCCTTCAATCAAAGTGGTCACAACACAATTGGGGATACCTTTAACATGAGGGGATATGAGACACATACACTAATACTTACAGGGAACATGGGCAATGGAGGGTTAAGTGGCTTGCCCAAGACCACAAGGAGCACCTGTAGGACTAGAAACCCCAGTCCTTCCGGCCCAAGGTTGTTGTCCTCTAGTGGGATTTGAACCACCGACCTTCTGGTCTGTGGGACCTTGCCCCAACCACTAGGCCACTCCTCCCATCCTGTTGCCATGTCACCGCTGCTGCATGCAGGAGCTGCTATCACTGGCTGACTGCCAAACTCTTCTTTCCCTGCAGCCCAACCCCCAATCGGGCATGCCATGGCCAGGGTCAGGCTTTGGGGTACCACCTCCACCCCCTTACCTCACTTTCCAGCTCTGGTGTCGTCCTCCTGTGACGTCTATCCTGATGAACCCGGATGTACAGGGCCGTGACCGGAATTGGCCTGTACATCTGGGTTGTATGCCCCACCCCCTGTCCACCCACTCTCCTCCCCATTGACGCCCCTGCCCACCTCCATCCAGAGCTCCCCGCACATCTCCTATGTATGTGTGGGTAGCTTAGGGCAGGGAATGTGGACACCAGCATTTAGCGGGGATGGATGTCCAAACCAGACTCCATCCTTGCTAAACATGGTTCAGAATCTACTCCTACATGTTTTAGGTCAAATTGCTTCTGCAAAATACGACCTTGGCTTCTATACACATATCTCTCTCCAGGATGCTAATGTATTCCAAGCTGCCAGGCTGCAAGCTATTCTCTTTTTTTCATATTAACTCTTTCAGAGGCCCTGGTACTCAACTTCAAATCCCTGTCAACAGTCCCCCCTCTAATTCTGGACAGAATCACTACAAATGCATGGTAGCTCAAATGAATCCATCCAAAATAAGTCTTCAGAGTCTTAGGCACATCTGATCCAAAGGTGAACTTCATTCCTACTGGCTGGAAAAAGTCTTTATACAATATAGAAAAAGGATTACATTCATCCAGAAAATTATCTGAAAATATATGACTCTGTTTACCCTTGCTAGGTTTCAATAGGAATGTGTACAGAGAGTAAGGCTTTACCAATTATTCTTGCAAGCACCATTTGCTGGCAGTGGCCAACTGCTCTTCATAGATCTTTCAGTAGTTCAGAAGCTTGCACCCACATTCACATCATGGCACAATAACTGTTAGATGCCACAAAGTAAGTGGCAATGCTTTAACCCTATGTGTTGTAAAGGCCACTAGAGTCTCTTCCATCTTTATCAAGAGGACAGATAACCTTCTCTCCTTTCATACAATACAGTATGGTAAAGGAAACGTGAGAACATACATGTAGCATTGGGGCATGGTGGAGGCGTGACCTGGGCAGAGCAAGGAAAATGCACATTGCGATTCAGTTTCAGAACGGAACAAGAATATCAGGCCCTGGTTGTTGAAGCTTTCATGCCTATACCTGCTCCTGAACATGAATAAAGTGCAGAAAAGTGTTCATTTCATGGATGTAACATTTCCAGGGGAAGAGCAAAATGCTCTTTTATTGTCACAATTAATATTTCCTGGCCAAAGAAACCTGCATGCAAATACATACTCGAAACATATTATTGGCCCGCCACCGTACAACTGATTATCTTATCTCAAATAGTC
Source organism: Ichthyophis bannanicus (assembly GCA_033557465.1). Lineage (NCBI taxonomy): Eukaryota > Metazoa > Chordata > Amphibia > Gymnophiona > Ichthyophiidae > Ichthyophis > Ichthyophis bannanicus. The sequence goes on from CM066034.1 coordinate 500,327,475, forward strand.
ATCTGGGACATGATAGTCTCATAACATAGTTGCCCTCCTTCTGAAATACCCCAGACGGTATGTCCAAGTACTTGGATATGCAGGCATGCAATTTGGGGATGTCCACATTGGTGAAGCGGCCTACACCCATTCACATACCCAGCCTTGCTGTCTAAGCGAGCCCATTGCCAGAACCAGCTACTGGAATGTTCATCTTTCAGGATGGAGATGGAATGATTTCAGAAGACACTTATACATGCCTCCCTTCCCTTCTGCCTCTCTCCAACATTTTTGGACATTGTGCTCTGGACATCCCAGACTTTTCCTTAAAGTCCTTTCTAAAATAACAATAACGACTGAGGCTATCAAATTTGCAGATGACACAAAACTATTCAAAGTTGTTAAAACCCATGAGGATTGTGGAAAATTGCAAGAGGATCTCGATAAATTGGAAGACTGGGTATCCAAAAAGCAGATGAAATTTAATGTGGACAAGTGCAAAGTTATGCACCTAGGAAAGAAAAACCCAAACTATGGTTACACAATGCAAGGTTCCACATTAGAAACCACCACCCAGGAAAAAGATTTAGGCATCATCGTGGATAACATGTTAAAACCCATTGCCCAGTGTGCAGCATCCAAGAGAGCAAATAGAATGCTAGGTATCATAAGGAAAGGAATGCAGAATAAAACAAAGGATATTATAATACCTCTGTATTGTTGCATGGTGCGACCGCATCTTGAATATTGTATGCAATTCTTGTCGCCGTATCTTAAAAAGGACATAGTGTTATTAAAAAAGGTACAGAGAAGAGCCACCAAAATGGTAAAGGGGATGGAAGGATACCCCTATGAAGAGAAGCTAAAAAGACTAGGGCTCTTCAACCTTGAAAAGAGATGGCTGAGGGGAGATGTGATAGTCTATAAATTAATGAATGGAGTGGAACGGGTAAATATAGATCAATTGTTTATGCCATCAAAATATAGAAAGAATAGAGGGCATGCAATGAAGCTACATGATAACCTATTTAAGACTAATAAGAAAAAATATTTTTTCACTCAATGTGTAATCAAACTCTGGAATTTGCTACCAGAGGATGTAATAAAAGCTGTTAGTGTAGCCAGGTTTAAAAAAGGTTTGGACAAGTTCCTGGAGGAAAGGTCCGTAACCATTATTAAAGTGGACCCAGAATATCAACTGCTTGCCCCAATACAAGCATTGTGGAGCCTGTGTCTTTTGGGGAAACTGCTAGGTATTTGTAATCTAGATTGGCCACTGTTGGAAACAGGATACTGGGCTTGATGGACCTTGGTCTGACCCGGTATGGCATATCTTATGTTCTTATCTTAAAATCCCACTTCATGTACTTTAATGCAGTAAAAATGTTTCAGAAGTATTAGAAACCAGCAACCACAAGGGTGGTCAGAGGGCCAACCCAAGCTCATGTGCACGAAAAGTAACCTATGTGCACGAAAAGTAACCTATGTGCTGTGTGGAAAACCCGTACAGAGGATTCATGAAATGGGGACAACCAGATGGGAAGAAGAGCTGGTGATTCTCAAGCTTTTGAACACTTTGTTACCAGCAGTATATTTTTCCTAGAAAAAACAAAGTGGCCAGTACTTATATGCAGGGCTCTTTCATTAATACTTGAGGACCATGGGTCAATTATAATGGGCAATGAAAAAAGTGTCCCTACTCTGTAACACCACACATCCCCTCAAAAACATCCTGGTTACTAGCATCCTAGGAATATGCTCCTGTTCAGCACAGTGAGGAAAGGAAAGAGGAGAGGGTAGTGCAATTAGAGACAGTCAAAGAGCACTCAAGCCCAAAACTCACTGCAATTGCTTGGCACGGTGCTAAAGCTTCACATGGCTGCTCCCTGCCAACCTTGTGAGGCATGAAACCCTCCAATCTCCAGTGCAATCACTGAAGTCACCATTAGCTGGCACTGCTGGTCTAGTGGAGAACAGAGGGCCCCGCACCCCCACCTAACCAATGGATTGCGACAGATTTAGGCAGCAGTGGCATTGGCGATAATGTTGATGATGCAATGTGGCCTGAGTGAGAGAAGAAAGAATGTTTGAAGTATACCTACATGAAAACATAAGGTATGCCATACGGGGTCGGACCAAGGCCCATCAAGCCCAGTATCCTGTTTCCAACAACAGCCAATCCAGGTCACAAATACCTGTCAGGTTCCCAAAAAAATACACAGATTCCACTTTGCTTATCCCAGGGTAAGCAGTGGATTTCCTTGGTCCTCCTTAATAATGGTTTATGGACTTTTCTCTAGGAACTTGTCCAAACCTTTTTTAAACCCTTCTATCCAACTATCAGCTTTTACTACATCCTCCAGTAACGAATTTTAGAGTTTGATTACGCATTGAGTGAAAAAAATATTCTCTCTTGTTAGTCTTAAATGGTTACATTGTAACTTCATTGCATATCCCCCTAGTCTTTCTTCTTTTTGAACGAGTAAGCAATCAATCTATGTTTACCCGTTCCACTCCATTCCTTATTTTATAGACCTCTATGATACTGTATCTTCCCTCAGCCATCTCTTTTCCAAATTGCAGAGGTCTGACCTTTTAAGCCTTTCCTCATAGGGGTATTCTTCCATCCCTTTTACCATTTTGATGGCTCTTCTCTGTACCTTTTCTAATTCTGCTATATCCTTTTTAAGATACAGTGACCAGAACTGCACACAATATTCAAGGAGCGGTCGCACCATGGAACAATACAGAGGCATTATAATATCCTTGGTTTTATTCTCCATTCCTTTCCTTATGATTCCTAGTATTCTATTTGCTTTTTTGGTTGCCGCTGCACACTTGGCAGAGGGTTTCAACATATTATTCACAATGACACCTAAATCCTTTTCCTGGGTTGTTGTTAAGTGCCATCGAGATTCGACTCATTCAAGTCATGGTATTTTCAATAAGTAATACACATTCGCTCAAAATGCAACTGAAGAGTACAGATGTACTTAGAGTATTTCCAGTGGTTAAACCTCCACACGTCTCAATCCACCAATCCCTTAAAATTATTAAGGAAGGTCTCAGACTCTATGGCACTGGTTTAGACGTTAAATATGTCAAATATAAGTGCCCATTCACATCAATGACCATTCCCTATAAATGTTTTTTTTAATGTGAAATGTGTTATAAAATTATCTCTCACTATACTTCGAACTGATGTCAGAGTTATGCTTAACTTATTTCCAATGTCGTCTTTCGGTACCTCATCCACGTTTCACTATATTCAAGTTTCCTCAGGGACTTTTCATAACACAAAAATCTATAAATATACAAAAGAATACAAATAACCACTAAAGTGTTACATTGGCCACTCTGTCTTCAGGTACTACAGATGATTTTAATGATAGTTCACTGATTACTAACAGTAGGTCTGAAATCTCATAGTTCAGTTCTTTCAGTATTGTGAGATCATCCTGTCCAGGTCATTTGCTACTCTTTAGTTTATGAAATAGTTGTAGTACATCTTCCTGATTTATCGAGATTTGTTTCAATTCTTACAATACATCGCCTTTACATACCATTTCAGACATTGGTAACTTCCCCACATCTTCTTCAGTAAAGACTGAAGCAAAAAATTCATTTAGTCTTTCCACTATGGCTTTGTCCTCCCTTTTTTGCCCCCTTTACTCTTATATCATCTAATGGTCCCACTGACTCTGTCAAATGTGTTTTGCTACAAATGTACTTGAAAAGTTTTTATTATGTGCTTTTGTTTCCACGGCTTCTTTTCAAATTCTCTCTTTGCCTGTCTTATCAATGCCTTGCATCTAGTTTGCCAGTACTTATGATATTTCCTGTTTTCGTCATTTGGCTCCTTTTTCCATTTCTTGAAAGATGCTTTTTTGGCAACAAGAGCATCCCTCACCTCACCTTTAAACCATGCTGGCAGTCATTTGGCCTTTCTTCCACTTGTCTTAAATCATGGAATACATCTGGTCTGAGCTTCCAAGATAGTATTTTCCTCATTTTATGATAGTCTCCCTTTTGAAAGTTAAATGCTAGCATAGTGGATTTCCTTGATGTTCTCCTTCCATTTATTAAATCAAATTTTATCATGTTATGATCGCTATTGCCAAGTGACCCCAATACCATTATCTTTTGAATTGGATCCTGTGTTCCACTAAGGATTAGATCTAAAATAGCGTCCCCTCTTGTCATCTTGTCAATTCATGAACAAGCTGCTCCAAGAAGCAGTCATTTATTTCATCTAGAAACTATCTCCCTAGCATGTCATGCTGTGACATTGACCCAGTCAATACTGGGGTAATTGAAATCATCTATTATTACTGTGTTATAACTTTTGTTAGCTTCCCTGATTTCTTTTTGCATTTCATCATCCATCTGTTCATTCTGGTCAGGTGGATGGTAGTACACCCCCACTAATGTTGCCTTCCCCTGTGCACTAAGTTCTAGTGCTCATTACAAAAGCATGATTGGAGGGGGCCTTAGCATGTGAGCTTGGGAGGATGGCCAAATGTGTGTATCACATGCTTAATACATGTATCAGATGCCTCATGTGTGTAACTTGGCATGTCTGCACATAGGGATACATAAATTCTTCTGTCTTTCAAACTACAAGTCCCAGAATTAATTGCAAAATCGCACTTACTTTATCTATAGAAGGATCCTGGGCTGGCTAGTAACTTATTGTTTAGAATGCTGCATGTTCTGATTTTGATTTATTTATTTATTTAAACAGATTTATATCCCGCTTTTTCCTTCAATCAAAGCGGTCACAGAACAATACAATACAAGGTTAAACAGAGGTGAATGAAACATATACCACTCTTAATAAAATCAGAGCGGTAATAAAAGGGATTACATAACACAAGGAATATGTTACAGTACATACATAGAATAACTATACATTACATACGATCTGGAAGGGGTGGAAACAGTCCCAGCCACCGCAGCTCACCCAAAGGCAAGCCAAACCATAACAGTAGGAAACCACTTCAGAGACAGACGCCACGGACCAACGCCTAAGGGCCACGCCAAAGGGCCCTCTGGCGAGGCCCTCAGGCGCGGGCACGCAAGGCGCGGGTGTGCCATGGAAACGGCTGTTTTTATGCCGTTGAGCATTCTGTGCTATTGGTGGCTTAAGGAGGAAGGGGGAGCTCCTGCTCTCACCCCTGATAGAATGGCTTCTCTCCCTCAGCGCTGGAAACGGCGGTTTTTATGCCGTTGAGCATTCTGTGCTATTGGTGGCTTAAGGAGGAAGGGGGAGCTCCTGCTCTCACCCCTGATAGAATGGCTTCTCTCCCTCAGCGCTGGAAACGGCGGTTTTTATGCCGTTGAGCATTCTGTGCTATTCGTGGCTTAAGGAGGAAGGGGGAGCTCCTGCTCTCACCCCTGATAGAATGGCTTCTCTCCCTCAGTGCTGGAAACGGCGGTTTTTATGCCGTTGAGCATTCTGTGCTATTGGTGGCGTAAGGAGGAAGGGGGAGCTCCTGCTCTCACCCCTGATAGGAATGGCTTCTCTCCCTCAGCGCTGGAAATGGCGGTTTTTATGCCGTTGAGCATTCTGTGCTATTCGTGGCTTAAGGAGGAAGGGGGAGCTCCTACTCTCACCCCTGATAGAATGGCTTCTCTCCCTCAGCGCTGGAAACGGCGTTTTTTATGCCGTTGAGCATTCTGTGCTATTGGTGGCTTAAGGAGGAAGGGGGAGCTTCTGCTCTCACCCCTGATAGAATGGCTTCTCTCCCTCAGCGCTGGAAACGGCGGTTTTTATGCCGTTGAGCATTCTGTGCTATTGGTGGCTTAAGGAGGAAGGGGGAGCTCCTGCTCTCGCCCCTGATAGAATGGCTTCTCTCCCTCAGCGCTGGAAACGGCGGTTTTTATGCCGTTGAGCATTCTGTGCTATTCGTGGCTTAAGGAGGAAGGGGGAGCTCCTGCTCTCACCCCTGATAGAATGGCTTCTCTCCCTCAGCGCTGGAAACGGCGGTTTTTATGCCGTTGAGCATTCTGTGCTATTGGTGGCGTAAGGAGGAAGGGGGAGCTCCTGCTCTCACCCCTGATAGAATGGCTTCTCTCCCTCAGCGCTGGAAACGGGGTTTTTTATGCCGTTGAGCATTCTGTGCTATTCGTGGCTTAAGGAGGAAGGGGGAGCTCCTGCTCTCACCCCTGATAGAATGGCTTCTCTCCCTCAGCGCTGGAAACGGCGGTTTTTATGCCGTTGAGCATTCTGTGCTATTGGTGGCTTAAGGAGGAAGGGGGAGCTCCTGCTCTCACCCCTGATAGAATGGCTTCTCTCCCTCAGCGCTGGAAACGGTGTTTTTTTTGCCGTTGAGCATTCTGTGCTATTGGTGGCTTAAGGAGGAAGGGGGAGCTCCTGCTCTCACCCCTGATAGAATGGCTTCTCTCCCTCAGCGCTGGAAACGGCGGTTTTTATGCCGTTGAGCATTCTGTGCTATTCGTGGCTTAAGGAGGAAGGGGGAGCTCCTGCTCTCACCCCTGATAGAATGGTTCCAGAAAATCTCAACCGGATACCCCCATAACTTCCCATTTAATATCCTCAAGGATCGTCTACAGTTTAGGCTCATGGTAATAGGATTGCAGCCAGGACCCTAGGATCTTCTGAATCTCTGGGCCTCTGTACTGTATATCCACTCTTCCTAGCCCAACTACTATATGCTTGGGCCCTGCTGGGCAGTAGCAACTTCAAATTATACAGTGTACTATGCAGATATCTATTTCATATTCCGCACAAATAGAATATTAAAGGCTAAAAAGAAAGAAGATGGAATAATTTTCCCTAGAAAGAAAATAGAATAAAAATGAACATTTTCTTCCCAAAGAAGGAAAGGGCTACATGGGAAAAGAGAGGAATAAATGTATTTGAGGTAAAGAGCCCCAGACAAAGAAGAGATGGCACAAAGTGTTTAAGTGGGCTGGGTTGAGAGTGGCGGGCATTAATGGAATATCTGTGATGGTTCCACTTGCCTCATGTCCCAAATTTTTTTGGCTATGCTGAATAAAGTTTTGTCAGCTTTACATTTTCTACAAATAAAATCTCTTTTTTTTGACAACAGATGTTTATGAAAATCTACTATCAATAACTAGCCGAAAAATGGTGGCCCTGACTCCCCCCGTGGGTAAATTGATCCCATATTGGGTTGTCTGTCATTCTTAATGGTTCCTTAGGGCAAACACTTTTTAGTAATAACCACTTGATGGTGCTGTAGGATAATATTACACTCCTGAATGTCAGTCCTACAATCTTTACTAAAGTAGCAATCTCAAATGTGTGCCCTCAAGTCAATGTTGACTTCTAGTGACCCAGTCCCTGGGTTTTCTTGGCAAAGTACAACTGGAAGTAGATTGCCAGGCCTTTGCCTCCATGCAGTGAGTTTACAATCACTGGTATTCCAAAATGGTCTCCCATCCAACGATACAGAAGCATTATAATACACTTTGTCTTATTCTCCTTTCCTTTCCTTATGATTCCTAGCATTCTCTTTGCCTTCTTGGTTGATGCTGCACACTTGGCAGAGGGTTAGAACACAAGAACGTATAAGAACATAACATATGCCATACTGGGTCAGACCAAGGTCCATCAAGCCCAGTATCCTTTTTCCAGCAGTGGCCAATCTAGGTCATACGTACCTAGCAGTTTCCCCAAAAGACACAGGTTCCACAATGCTTGTATTGGGTCAAGTATTGATATCCTGGGTCCCTTTTTAATAATGGTTTATGGACCTTTCCTCCAGGATCTTGTCCAAACCTTTTTTAAATCCAGCTACACTAACAGCCTTCACTACATCCTCCGGTAACAAATTCCAGAGTTTGATTACACGTCGAGTGAAAAAATATTTTCTCTTATTTGTCTTAAATAGTTTACCCTGTAGCTTCATTGTATGTCCCCTAGTCTTTCTATATTATGATAATGTAAACAATTGATCTACGTTTACCTGTTCCACTCTGTTCATTAATTTATAGACTTCTATCATATCTCCCCTCAGCCGTCTCTTTTCCAGGTTAAAGAGCCCTAACCTTTTTAGCCTTTCTTCATAGGGGTATCCTTCCATCCCCTTTACCATTTTGGCTCTTCTCTGAACCTTTTCTAATAACGCTATTTATTTATTTAGACAGTTTTGTATACCACCTTATCCTTCAATCAAAGTGGTCACAACACAATTGGGGGATACATTTTACACGAGGGGATAGGAGACACATACACTAATACTTACAGGGAACATGGGCAATGGAGGCTTAAGTGGCTTGCCCAAGACCACAAAGAGCACCTGTGGGACTAGAAACCCCAGTCCTTCCGGCACAAGGTTGCTGTCCTCTAGTGGAATTTGAATCCCTGACCTTCTGACCTGAGGTATCTTGCCCCAACCACTAGGCCACTCCTCCCTTTTTAAGATACAGCGACCAGAATTGCACACAATATTCAAGGTGTGGTCGCACCATGGAACGATACAGAGGCATTATAATACCCTTTGTCTTATTCTCCATTCCTTTCCTTATGATTCCTAGTATTCTCTTTGCCTTGTTGGTTGCCGCTGCACACTGGGCAGAGGGTTAGAACATAAGAACATATAAGTGTGGAACAGGGCCACCGCTTCTCCGGTCCCTAACTCATGATTGGAGTCGGGATTGGGTGGAAGCTCTGCCATTTGCTTTGTTTTCAATTCGCAATTCTCCTCAACAAACTCGACCCCTTATGAAATTGTAACTGGACATCCGGCAACATCTCCAGCCCATATCATAATCCCACCAGATCAATTGCCTGATCCTCAATTGTTGTGCAGCGATCTATTATCCTATTGTAAATATCTGTACCAAACGCTGGTATCTCCTTCCTTTTTGCAGCTTACGAAGCAGGGTGCTCAAGCATCTAAACCACCCCCAGAGGTGGAACCTGGAGGCTGGGTGCTCATCAAGGATCCGGCACTGAAGTCTGCTCTGGCAGCGAGGTTTCTGGGACCATTCCAAGTGTTGCTGGTGGGATATTCAGCATTGAAAATGAAAGGTTGGAAAACTTGGATACATCTGGACCAGTGCAAGAAAGCACCGTCACCTGGATGAGAAAACTGCCTTGTATACAGCCTAGACCAGACCCAGAGGAATATTTTGAGATTGAACTGAACTCACTTCCTCCGATTTTATCTCCAATTAACCAAGAAAGTGGGTGTAAAGTTGTTGGACAATTACAACCCACTTCAGACTTGTCCACAGAGAATTGGTTAACATGTATGTTTTCAGTTGTATTGGCATTGTTGTTGTGTTTCTTGCTTTGGTGTCTGGGAGCTCTCTTCCTAGTATAGAGAGTTTGGAGGATCTTGTGAGAATATTGTCAGCGAAACCAACAGTAGGGCCGGAACAACAGGCAATGGTAGATGAATTACTCCGAACCTTCAATATTGTCCCTACACCTTCAGTGGTTCTAGATCATACAGTTCCTGATCATACAGTTCCTGAGTATGATCCGCATGCTCCTTGGGCAAAACATGGTGGATTTTATAATGTGTTTCATTCACACATCTATTCCTTAGTTCATCGTTTCAACATTTCCAGTTGTGCAGTATGTTTGCCTCATCCAGCGGCTACGCAGTTTGGATTTTTGCCTAGACCTCGAACCTATCTCTCTACAAGAATTTAAGGAATTGTCTGTGAATGAAACCTTATTCAATCTTACTGTAACATGGCTAGATGTAGCAACCCCTGCTCCAAGAATTATTAGTCCTCAGCCAGTAACCAAACCTCCCATTTGTTTTCAGCGAGAGGGAGCTTACCCTGTGGGAGAAACTCCCCTATCTAGTTGTCAGACTGTTATGACCAATAATCATGTGTATTTTATAATGAACAGTCCTAGTGAGTTCCATAAAGACTCATTCTAATTTAAGGGTAGTTAATGCTGTCACTGATCCAAAAACTCGCCTTAACTAGTATGAACTACAGTATTATGACCAGGATGGGTTACCAACATATGGGAAATATAGATTGCAGAAAAGCAAAGATGGTTCAGCATCTGGGTATGTTGACAATTATGTGTATCCCTGTTTAGGATCCTATCATCCATGGTTGAGGGATATTTGGCCTGGAACTGAAATTTTGCTTATTGAACCTAAAGATTACAACATTTGGCCTGATGGACTACTTGCCTTGGTGGGTCATTTTTTTGTGTGTGGAACCTTAGCCTGTGTCCGATTGCCTGCTGATTGGTCTGGCAATTGCTACATAGCTACTCTTGACCTGCCATGGAAACTGGTCCCTTATGAAACTTTACTTGGAGTGCCTTCTAGTCGTCATCGCAGAGCTGCAGATGATTACAGTGCAGATATAAGTGCAGCAAGAAAATTACTAGAGGATACTACTGTGCTCACGCAACAAGAAGTTAGTACCTTAACTGGAACAGTTTGCTTAGTACCTTTGGTGCCATACGTCCTACAGCATGGTATGGTGAACAATTATTGTGACTCTATGCTCTAATAGAGGTAACAGCTCAGGATTTGACTGATGCTCTCACAGTCATGCAAGGTAATGTAGACAAGCTAACTGCTTACTTTGCCCAAAACAGAATGGCCTTGGACTATTTACTAGCCAAGGAAAATGGCGTCTGTGGGATTGTACACGATCATTGCTGTATTCTTGTTGACTCTCAGAGTAAGGTTGTCTCTGGTATTCTAGATCAGGTGAGAAAAGAAACTCATTTTTCTAAAGATAACATTGAAGGAACTTCTGATTCTGTATGGCCCTGGTTTGAAAATATGTGGAGTGGCTTATCAGGTCCCATACAGGCCTTACTGACAGGCCTTTTTGGTTTCCTAGTAGCTCTCCTACTCCTAGGAATATGTCTTGCCTGTTTCATGAAGTGTTGTACTTCATATATGGCGAAGACCACAAATACCATTGCAGTTCTTAAGTTACGAAGTGTGCCCAGTACTGGAAATTTACTCCAGGAAATGCCCTTTTATGAAGGATGTGGTTCTGAGCAGAACCAAAGGGTGGACTGTGGAACAGGGCCACCTAACCCAGGGCTCAAAACTAAATTGGATACTATAAGGGAACTGGATGAATTAGCATGTGACAAGTTAATCTATACAACTATGGATCATCCAGTATATGGTAATTTGGATTTGGTGGACAGCAGTGATGAGGAGTCTGCCTATGGAATAGGAACTGGCAGTGATTCTACAGGAGATCACGAAACAGGAATGTAAAGCTAGATAGCTATAGGTGAAACATATGCTCATTATAATTTTCAAGCTAAACTGCAATATTAAAGAGCTTCTCTGTAGATTGTTCTGTGCTGTCAGCAATTGCAACAGAGAATTAGCTAACAGACCTGAGTACATAGTTATTGGGTAACAGGCCAAGTTCTCCAAAAATCAATAGAAATAGACCTTGCTTCCTCTTTGTCTTTGTAAGATGATTGGTTGACAGTTAGTAACTAGGGCAGCTTGTACTTTAGAGAATCAGACCTTAGGTCAACATGTAACTGGAAATTAAACAACGCTTGAATAAATAATAATGATTTAACAAATATTATAAGTGTAACTAATCAGCTTGTACTTCATCGACACCTACTGTGTCTAGTGAATATAGTTATAACCTTGTAACTTCTGCATTCTTATATTTGGCAAAGACATCAGCATATTCTATTTCAGATTTTGTGCTTATGTAACATAAATATCACCAGATGTTGATTAAAAATTAACTGTGTCAGCTGATAATCCTCAATAAAAACTGGAACTCTGACTGAGAAATCTCTGAACGAAGACAGGACAGAAGGCCTGATTTTGGCACGCTGCCTCCCTTCATCAGAGCTCTGAGATAATTAATTAAATAATTGTGTCTCTTGTCTTTCCTTCCTGTTAGAAGGTTACAGATAATTAACTAAAGAATCCAGGTTCATTTGAAGGAGGGCAGACCCTGAGGTGAGGGTTCAGCAATAAGAACATAACATATGCCATACTGGGTCAGACCAAGGTCCATCAAGCCCAGTATCCTGTTTCCATCAGTGGCCAATCTAGGTCATACGTACCTAGCAGTTTCCCCAAAAGACACAGGTTCCACAATGCTTGTATTGCATTAAGCATTGATATCCTGGGTCCCTTTTTAATAATGGTTTATGGACCTTTCCTCCAGGATCTTGTCCAAACCTTTTTTAAAATCCAGCTACACTAACAGCCTTCACTACATCCTCCGGTAACAAATTCCAGAGTTTGATTACACGTTGAGTGAAAAAATATTTTCTCTTACTTGTCTTAAATAGTTTACCCTGTAGCTTCATTGCATGTCCCCTAGTCTTTCTATATTCTGATAATGTAAACAATTGATCTGCGTTTACCTGTTCCACTCTGTTCATTAATTTATAGACTTCTATCATATCTCCCCTCAGCCGTCTCTTTTCCAGGTTAAAGAGCCCTAACCTTTTTAGCCTTTCTTCATAGGGGTATCCTTCCAACCCCTTTACCATTTTGTTGGCTCTTCTCTGAACCTTTTCTAATAAAGCTATTTATTTATTTAGACAGTTTTGTATACCACCTTATCCTTCAATCAAAGTGGTCACAACACAATTGGGGGATACATTTAACACGAGGGGATAGGAGACACATACACTAATACTTACAGGGAGCATGGGCAATGGAGGCTTAAGTGGCTTGCCCAAGACCACAAAGAGCACCTGTGGGACTAGAAACCCCAGCCCTTCCGGCCCAAGGTTGCTGTCCTTTAGTGGAATTTGAATCCCTGACCTTCTGGCCTGAGGTAAGTTGACCCAACCACTAGGCCACTCCTCCCTTTTTAAGATACGGCGACCAGAATTGCACACAATATTCAAGGTGTGGTCGCACCATGGAACGATACAGAGGCATTATAATATCCTTTGTTTTATTTTCCATTCCTTTCCTTATGATACCTAGCATTCTATTTTCTCTTATGGCCGCCGCTGCACACTGGGCCGAGGGTTTTAACATGTTATCCACAATGACGCCTAAATCTTTTCCCTGGGTGGTGGTTCCCAATGTGGAACCTTGCATCGTGTAACCATAGTTTGGGTTGTTCTTCCCTAGGTGCATAACTTTGCATTTGTCCACATTAAATTTAATCTGCCATTTTGATACCCAGTCTTCCAATTTATCAAGATCCTCTTGCAATTTTCCACAATCCTCATGGGTTTTAACAACTTTGAAAAGTTTTGTGTCATCTGCAAATTTGCTAACCTCACTCGTTATTATTCCCTTTTCCAGGTCATTTATGAATATGTCAAAAAGCAGCGGACCCAGCACAGATCCTTGGGGTGCACCACTATTCACCTTTCTCCATTGGGAAAATTGGCCATTTAGCCCTACCCTCTGCTTTCTATCTTTTAACCAGTTCCTGATTCACAATAGTACACTGCCTCCTATCCCATGACTCTTTAGTTTTGCCAAAAGTCTCTGATGAGGGACCTTGTCAGAGGCTTTCTGAAAGTCCTAATACACTATATCAACCGACTCGCCTTTGTCTACCTGTTTATTCATACCTTC